>OX336396.1:247346719-247946719 GCA_946902985.2 Meconema thalassinum
TGAAGCTAAATTGCATAGGTTAGGAATGTAAACAACGCTCTTAGGTTTCTACGTTCGTTGCCAAGAGCCGACTGTGTTGGCGTCTAGTAGCTAAGTTATGAACTAGGCCTAGTAGTCGTTGACGGTGGCGTTTGGTGGCAAAAGTAGGAACTATTTGAAAAATTCAATGTCGCAGTCCTTACTTGAATAAAAAAAAACAGATACACACACTAATACAGCCATCACAATTAACACCGGTTATCAGACAGATTCTACACACACCCCAAGTACACGGGGCTACATGACCGCGTTGTCGCAGCCCCTAAACTAAGGAACCAACCAACCAACCAACATCGCGATTATCGCGAAATAATTGGATTTCACTTTAAAATGGCCTTATCGCTTTATTTCACGAACGTAACATCCATATTTTCTTAACCAGAAGCATATGATTCGTAAAGATATCACAAAATTGCTTCAAAATATTCTTTGTCGCGTTTATCGTTAATGCAAAAAAAAAAAAATGATTCCTCTACATATAAGCTTTCATGGCCAAGTAAATAAAACTCAGCAAATCAAGCAGTGTTAGCCACCCTGGTATTTTTCTGAAGTAACACCTCTATCGAGAGTAGGGAAGCTGAAAGAGCTCTTAGCTCTCGCAGTAAAGAAGCGCAAATGCACTTCATGTAAGGGGACATAGTGCATGGGTCACTACCCCTGCGGCGGTCCGGACACGGTCACCAAGAGCCCGCTGATGAGCCTACCCAGACGAAACCCCGAAAAGGAACAGCAAAAACCTACGAGATTTAGTGAGTTTTAAGTCTTTCATAGTAAGTTATTGGTGTTTTAAGGGGCGGACAGCGAGGTCATCTCCACCTCAAAGTGTTTCTTATTATAAGGTTTATGATAGGAAAGCCATAATAAATAAAATAATAATTGTTGTGGGTACATCTAGCGAGGGTCTCAGATACATCCAAACTAAACTCTCTGTACTAGATTTAGCAGATGGAATTCAGCCTGAACATCCAAGACTTAGCCAACAAGATGAACATTGTATTCAACATTTACCTGGGCGAAAAGAAAGATTATGCGTAGTTTGTTCGGAAGATCCTGCCATAAAAAGAAAGCGAAGCAACTTCTGGTGCCCTAAGTGTAATTGTGGCATTCATCCTACTTGTTACCATAAGCTGAAACACTTCTACAGGCCGATAGTAAAGGGAAGGAAAAGAAAAACTCCTGCAAGTGACTCGGACTAAAGAATTATGCCCGAAGAGGAGATGTACATTGTTTTAGTTTTTTGTACATAAGTTTTTGTTCTTTAGTTTTATAGTAAATATGCACTCTTAGTCTTTTGTTGCTAACAAAATGGAAAACAGTTTAGCCATTTACCTTTAGTTTCGTTCTTTTGTAGTTTTGAAGCTACGAGCAGTTTAAAGTTGAAAAATTGTTTTTCAAAAGTGAAAATTTGTAATTCGTCACCCCCAATAAAATGGAATCAAGATATTGTGCCCAACTGGTCACGGCAGTCTGGTATCGAACTCAGGGCCTTATCAGAGAAGACCAGGCAAATGGTTATGCCTAAGGTCGAACCAGTGGTCTCTAAGGGGGAGCCATTATATGGAACCCACAGAGCAATGAGAGGTCTACTGACACATAATAGTCTAGCGTGATTTCACGATTATTTAGGTGCAAATCATAGCAATTGAAAGGAGAAATTATAAGCAAAATGCAAGGGAATGTACGTTTTCAGTGCATACGAAGTCGAGAGAAGGCTAGTATTGAAGTCTGACAAATGACTTTAACAAGTAGGCGGGGTAGGCCTGGCGCCTACGGAACTATTTCCGTCTAGGGCGGTCAGACAGCTCAAAATTAATGACCCGGGAATCCACCGGTCGACAACGAGCAAAGCTTTGGCGGGACCAAGCCCACAAGAAATTAATTAATTACAGAGAAATGGAGCATTGTAATGCAATGAAACATACACACAGATGAATGTATTCACGGAGGAGTAATTTAGGAGTGGTTTTTCACCTAAAATTACGCCTATTTCTCAAAATGACCGCATTACAACCTAACTCACGCTCGAGAGCATGAATACTTTAACCAACCAGCGGGAAATCCCCACCGTAGCATCCCACGCGCTGAACTAAGGCAATTAATTGTAATTAATTGGCCGAAGCGATCGCCGGCACGCGAGTGTTTTTAAAACCTCCACGCCTAGATAAACAAGATGCAGTTGTTATTTCGGCTGAAGACGGAGTATTTCAAGAAGGGAGTCGCTCTCACGTGTCCCGTGAACTATTTTGTGCAAGAAACCAATATAAGGGAAGAGCACCCTACGCCAAGGGTCAGTTGTTGGTCAGTTACAGTCAGTCAGTTACGTTCAGTTGCAGTTCAGTTGGAAGTTAGTCCTTTGTCTACAAGCGCTCTGCAGTAAGCACGCCAATTATTAAAATATCAGCGTACCGCCGTTGAAGACAATGGAGGCAAATTGTAAGCTTCATCAGTAATAATGAAGTGCATAAAAGGTAACAAAGTGCAGATATTTCTGTATTATCTGACACAGATATAAATTCGCTACTGCGAATAGGAACTGATAATGTTTGGAACAGTTCGTATACCGGAAGGTATTGTCAATTATATGACATCAGCATCAGGAACACTCCAGTGATGGGAGAGTGGAAGTTATTGCCACCTATCCAGGACAGTGAGGTGAACGGGAGTGCAGGGAACTAGGATCGAACATCTATAAAAACGCTACTAGATTTCACGGAGACCAGGGGTTATCATAAGTCATCGCATCTCTGAGGTCAAGCGTAGGTGAAATCCAGATTAAGGATCAACATGTGAAATGATAGATGAAGTGTATAAATTGTGAAATAATAATTTAAATTGTTAATGTGTTTAATGTTTAATATTCAGTGTTTATCAGTGGTAAAGGCCACTTGTGGTAATATGTGTATCATGTGTAAAAAGTGTGAATCTCAGTGTTGTGTATTGGATATCATGATGGATTAAGTCAAATCGTCATGGTAGAGCTCAGGCGGAGATACTGGTACTTTCCAGCCAGAAGGAAACGTGAGTAAACATGCAAATAATAGCATTATAATGGCATAGTTCACCATATAACGATTAATCACTTTGAAATTAAAGAAGTAATAGTCACTTACTGAACGAGTTTTCACCACTCGTCTTGAATAAAGTATGACTTGGAAGGTGATTTGCTTAGGATCATGTAGGTCAAAAATAGTGATGGATCTAAACGTTAAAATAATAATAATAATAATAACTGGGGTCGGCAACCATAAAGTAAGGGCAAAATTGGCCTAAGTAATGTTCAAATAGTGTCATGTCTAATTTAAGATTCTGTCATTTGGTAAACAGTAAAGAATGTAGTGTGGAATATCGCGAATACGAGAGCTTTTCTCAGTGTCAGTGAAATTTTGAATGAATATGTGAAATTAAAGTAAGCCAGTATATTTATACATTTGTGTTAGGAGCTATGTAAAGCTTTGGCTTAAATAGTATAACAGGAAGAACGCAGGTACCTTGATAATGGAGTCATATATGTGAAATATTGTTTAGCCGCATATAGCGTGCAGATTAACGTAGAATCCAGTGATTTACGTAAGATAAGCACGGGAAAGACTAGTATAGCTTGCGCGTGAGGTGAAAATTGGCTTAATCTTCGAGAAGTATCGCCCTTGTGCATACTGTATGTGTTACGCAGCGATTTGGATAGATTCTGTCTATTGTCAACGCTTGCATTGAATTATAGCCACTATGGACGCCCAGCGAGGCGCGGTGAGCATTTTTACTTATGGTCTGCCCGAGAGGTAGAATCACATTCGTCCACGAGGAACGTGGTTCCCAATATATGTAAATGACAGCTGCTGATGATAACCATGGGGTTTCATTATGATGCGCGTCTTATAAGCCACAAAGTAATCAACTTAGAACGGCAATGCTATCATTAGAATTCCACCCCTGCCATGAATGTTTAATAGGAGCCATTTGAGCCCAAATACACTGTAAAGTTAGGTGTTAATTAATTAAATGACTCAATTACTTAGGAATATGCCTAGCGGATCTTTATTGTTATATAATTGTAAACAAGTGTGGCCTTGACGGTAGAGAGAGACAGGAAATGTAGACCATTTCCGTGGCAGCCATCTTGGAGAGCTGTCTGGAACTAATTTTATGACCTGCTGAGGGGAGGGAGGTCGCTCGACCGATCCCTTGTCAATTACAGTCACAATAGGACACTGAGAGATCTCGGTATTCAATAATGCAATTAAAATATGAGTATTTTAGTGATGCAAATGGAATTAATTGCTGTATGGCAACTCACATATGTGGTTGAACCATAGAAATCAGATGATATTTGGCGAAGTTATCCTCTGAGGGGGAAAGCTGAACCAAAATAATGTAGGCATCTTCTTTAAAGTGCATTTTGCCAGTTTATGCTAATTTAGGAAAAACGGGTATGTGTTTTTCCCAGAACATGACACAGTTGTATCCATAATAAGTCCGACAAGACCCAGATAATCGTTATATGGTGAAACTATAAATATTCTATCCATGTTTATGTTTATTTTATGATTAAGAAGCATGACTCATTTTCCTAGAGCGTTCATAGGGATGGAAAGAAGGAAGATGATTCGCACGACACAACAAAAATATTTGCTAATAAATGTAGGAAACATTGAAGTAATGATAATTAAAGTAAATGCTGTAAGAGACGGAATAATGTCTTAGTAATATCATGTTTATGTGACATGTGGTTTTTGTGTTAAGATACTTCCATTAAATAAAATTGTGTCACATGACGAACACTATGAAAACCTTGTAATCTGAACTATTATTGACAGGATATTAGAAGTAGGTTTGAGTGCATTGTAGCGCTATTTTTAAGGAGAAAGCTCACAGAATAACCCTATTTATTTGTGGGAATTAATTGTAATTTGTCCTTTGTTGTGTATTTGTTGTACAGCCATGATTTTAGACCAGTAAATATTTTATTCATAGGAATGTTGTGTATTTCCTGTAGAGTAGTTACCTGGTAGACTCAAATCCTGAACATGTGGTCGTATTGTGGGCAGGAACGTCCCATACCTCGAAAGACCGTGAGCTAGTTGGGATACGAACACATGGTCCACATGGTGACAATCGGGTACATGGGGGAGTTGTCTCTGTACTTGGATTGAGTCACAGGTAATTACTTAAGTCGGTCAAGGTATTAATGGTAGAAGCAAATATAGCATAGAAATTAGGACAGAATAGGAAGACCGCATCCCATTTGTTAATAAGCCACCACATTAAAAATAATTGTTAATCCTCCATAAGACATGCTTATATAATTGTAACTTTCATAAACCTTAGCCAAAGATAACACATATAAAATAACATGACGCTGATATGTGGGGCCAGTTCAAAATACAGGTAACCTCCACTTAAGCATCATGAGCATGGCATAAATAAGCATGTTGACTACCCTAATTTAACATGTCACCCACCTGTGGGCCATGACAGATTAGATTAACATGGCACCCACCTGTGAGCATTAGATTAACATGGCGCCCGTACGTGGTTGGCTTATGGGATTTAGAAAAAAAACCATAATAATAGCATGGTTTTCATGGGGAAAACCATAGAAATTTTTTTTTTCCTCAAACTTGGTTTGAGCGATTGTGAGTCTTTCTAGATGATGTTCAGACGTCGGACAAATGTTGTCAGACGGGTACGAGGGTCTATACCCATTCCATAGTTAGTTTTGACATTTTATAATATGTTGTTGTTGTTGTCGCGGGATCGGAATCTTTTCTTTCCAATAGAACGCGCCAGTGTCTTCAGCTAGGGCCTACCTGAATCTCAAATTAAATAGTACAGGATGGCCGGAACGGAAGAAGTACTCAGGTGTATCGCCGAGTTAAGGGAACATTTCGATGTTATAAATGCTAAAAGTAAGGAAGAATCCAAAGCATTTAAAGATGAAATAGCGGGTAGATTGGATGCCAATCAAACCGAAATAAACAATAGACTAGAGGCTAATCAAGCCGAAATAAATACTAGACTAGAGGCTAGTCAAACTAATGTAAACACGCAGTTAGAATTAAACCTAGTAGAGGTTAATAAGAAAATGGACGACGTTAAAGAGTCTGTCCAGAGACAGGTAACTAAGAATATTGTTAGCGTGATCTCAGAAATGCAAAATGATAACGAAAAACGCTTTGAGTCTATTGAATTAAAATTAGAAAGCAATTTGCAAATGTGCAGCGAGTCACAGCGTGAAATTAACGATAATTTAAACAGTATGTCCCGGGAGCTTAAAGACATTCAAAGTCAGAATGAAGCAAACACGAAACGTCAGTTAGAGCAATTTAACACGTTTACTCAGACCGTGGATCATAGGTTCGAGGATAATGAACTAAAATGGAATACGCGAATGGCAGGTTATGCCAAGGCTGTAGACGAAGCTTTAAGAAAGCAGGACCAGAATATCCTTGACCAATGCAAGGAAATGCAGGAAATAAAGACGTCTGATCGAGATAATAAGGAAATAATGTCTAATATGAAGATACAAGTTGGAAAAGTGCAGAAAGAGTTGGAACAAACTCAGAACGACTTAGCAGTTATCCATAAAAGACAGGACGAAGACCAAGGAGAAATCACAAAAATAAGGACTGAAATATCTCATATACAAGGTCACATTCAACGGGAAGTTACAGGCTTACGCGAAGAGTTAGAGCTTCGAGAAGGCTTAAAGACTGAAGCCAGTGATAAGACTCTTGCCGAAGTAAGAGAAAGTCTAGCAGGAGAAATTATCCACCTGAAGGAAAACCTTAAGGATAATAAAGAAAAGGTATTTTCTATGGCAGAAAGAAACCGAGATCGCCTCGAGAAAATAGAACGAGAGGTATTAGCTCGTTTGGAAAGGACTGAAAACAGGCACAGCCAGTTAGAAACGAGAATGATAGCGCAGGAAGAATCCATGTTGCGGAATCCTAGGTCTAGCGAAGGAAGTATAGACGAGAATAGGAGGAATAAATGGGCAGAGATAGAAATACAGCCCACTCCAAAGAATGCAGCAATGCCAAGTGACAGCCCGTATGCCACACCTGGTATGCCAATGGCTATGTCAACACCGCAGGAAAATGCTGTACAGAACCAAATAGTCACAGTTATAAGTCACTTGAATGATGCGAAAGTACCGCCAGAGCGCAGGTTGAGAGCGATTGAAAAACTCACCGAAGGAGAGTGTGCTCTATGGTTTAGAAGTTTTAGGTACACGTTCGACACCGTTGAGGAATTTCGCCAAGCATTTTTAAGCAGGTATTGGAACGCGAGCGTACAACAAAACCTCAGACTGGACTTGTATTCCAGGCGTTACAGTACTAGTAACCCGACCAAGTACGGAGAGTTTTTTGTGAACCAATTATGCCGTTTTCGCGAGCTCGATGAAGGACTCAGAGAGTCAGACTTATGCATAGCAATAGCTAAGCAGCTGCCGTATGAAGTGCAGCGCCTGCTAATCTCAGCAAACGCAAAAACTGCAATCGATATGGAGGAGGTGCTGAGACAACTTGATTTAACCACAGTGCAGCACGCAAGACAAAGCCGACATGTGGAACAAGTTAATATGACGAATACGCCGATCGAGCCAACGAAGGTGCAGACGAAATGCAAGTCTACAAACACCGAAACAGAAAAATCCGACTGGCAGCGCGAAGGACGCGAAAACCAAAATTGGAGGCCAGCGTATCGAGGAGGTTCGAACCGTGGTAACCGAGGAAGGAAAAACTGGAATCAGCGTGGTACCAGAGACCAGCAGCTGGATAACAGAAGAAATTACGGCCGAAATGGGAATAACCAAGGATGGAGATCCCAAGAGCAGAGTCGTGGGTTCGATGAAGAGGCGGAAGAACGCTATCATGCATCTTTAAGATACATGGAAGAGCGCGGAGATGATCCAAGACAATCGCGAGTTCACTGGGATGAAGCGATTCGAAATAGAAAGTCACCCGACATATATCAAAATGATGATGGTGCAAAAAGTCTGGAACTTCAACAGCATGAAGACAGGCAGAAGAACTCCACAAAGAATGGAGCAATTGAAAAAAAAACACCAATTTTAAATGACCAGAGAGAGATAGGTTCAGGATGGAATACAGTAAATGTTATTAACTGGATTGCCAAACCTGAGGAGCTTATCGAAGACCTCGATGAAAGAACGGTCAATGTAAGAAGGGAACTACCTATTATTATTGTAAACATTGCGGGAACGAAAGTAAGAAGTCTCATCGATACAGGATCAACAGTGAGTTTGATAACCCAGGCATTATACAATGAAATCCAGAGTAAAATCCACGTATTGAAAATACCCATTTCAAGCGTGAAAATAAAAGGTGTCATACCAGACAAAGTTATGATATGCAGATACCAAGTATTTTTAGATTTGCAGATAGGGAACTCTACATTCTCACAGAGCTTCCTACTTGTAAATAAGCTGCCATATAACCTTATTGTTGGGATGGATTTCATAAGAGAGTATAAAGTTATTATAGATCTCTCGCAAGACATTGTGATGTTTCGCGCAAGTGAGGGAAAGGAAGACTTAGAACTCTCATTAAGGCATAATGAAGCGAGACAAGAAGAATACGTATGGCATACATACGGAGATATGACTGGGGAGGCAGTGTCGACAATAGAAGACATTGAGGAAGAGTTGGCAACACTGGCCGCAGACATTGAAAAAGATCTCGAACCAAAATTTGAAGAATGCCTGGAAGAGAAGATTGAGGAAGCTAAATTTGGTCCAGAATATAAGAAAATGCTAAGGGAACTGCTATTCGAGTATAAAGGAGTCTTCGATTCGAGACCTGGCCGGATCAAGAATTTCCAGTATGCGTTTCAAGTCAGCGATTGGACGCCATTTAAACAGAAGCCGTATCCTGTAGCTGAGAAACATTATTTAAAGGTCAAAGAAGCGATACAGGAAATGCTAGAAGCAGGCGTCATTGTAAAGACAGCCACACCTTATGTCAGCCCACTGGTAGTTGTACCGAAACAGGATGGAAGTGTGAGGATATGCCTGGACCTACGAAATTTGAATTCCAAGGTTATACCGGAATTTGATACAGTTCCACCCATTAAGGAGGTACTCAGAAGGTTCAAAGGAAATACTGTATTCTCAAATCTTGATCTAACGGCAAGTTTTCACCATCTTGCTCTGGAAGAGAAAACAAGTCTGTTAACCGGATTTTTATTTGACCAGCACACGTACTCCTACGTCCGTCTTCCATTTGGATTAAAAACAGCAGGTTCAGCGTTGATACGAGCGCTAGATAGGAACCTATCCGAAGAAGTAAAAGCTACAACTATATGCTACGTAGATGATATACTACTGACCTCTGAAACGGTTGAAGAACATGTCAGAGATCTACGCAAGTTGTTATATGACCTAAGTCAGGCTAACTTCAAGGTCAATATAAAGAAGTCTAACTTTGCTCAGAGAGAAGTTAAATTTCTAGGTCATGTAATCGATGCACAAGGAGTTAGGCCTAATCCGGGAAAACTGGAAGTCATAAAACGTTTCCCGAGACCAACGAAGGTGAAGAACGTCAGGCAATATCTGGGCGTTATTGGATTCTTTTCGAACCATTGTCCGAAGTACACCGAGACTGTAGCACCACTCCAAGACTTACTTAAGAAGGGAGGAAGATGGCGATGGACGGAGCAATGCGAGGAAGCCTTCGTAAAGTCTAAACAGATGTTGTTAGATTATGTGAAATTGGGATATCCTGACTACACTCAGAAATTTATCATCCAGACTGACGCATCCTTCGTAGGCATTGGAGCTATGTTGTATCAGGAAAATAAGGACAGGCCAGAGGAGAGAACTTATATCGCATTCATCAGTAGAAGGTTGAGGCCTAATGAAAAGAATTATACGGTCACGGAGATCGAATTACTTGCGATACTGTATGCATTACAGTATTGGCACAAGCTGATTTATGGTTTTAGAATTATTTTGAGAACAGACCATAAAGCCCTAACGTTCCTGCTGAAAACTGACTTGTCGAGTCAAAGACTGACAAGGTGGTCCCTATACATACAACAATTTCAAGTGGAAATAGAATATTGCCCGGGGAAGGACAATATCATACCTGATTTGCTAAGCAGATACCCTACAGCAGAGGAAGAAGAAACTCTAGCTATTGAAATAGAAGATAGAGATCAGAAGACCTTAGATGATCTGAGGAACATCACCGTTTTTCAACGTGAAGATCCCTGGATACGGTTGATGATAAATTACTTCGAGGGAAAGCTGAATAGAGGAACCCCGATGTATATGGAAGCTGAAGCACTTTCAACGGAATATCTATGGTTTAACCAGATGCTACATAAATGGAGCGACTCTGACCACACAAAACCTAGGATTGTTGTACCACCAGCATTGCAGAGAAGGCTAGTTTGGCTAGCACACCGAGCTTTTGGACATTCAGGTGTAGATAAGACTGTTGCCCTGCTTAAAGAGGCGTTTATTTGGCCTAAACTTAGAGAAACAGTCAGAAATACTATCAGGACATGTGATATGTGCCAACGAGTAAAGCCTAACTCGTACTTAATGAGGCAGAAACCTATACCACTCTTACCAGAGAAGCCATGTCAGCTCCTGGCGCTGGACAACTTTGGGCCCCTGCCTAGAGCTAGAAGAGGAAATAAACACATCCTAGTTGCACTAGACGTGTTTTCCAAAATGGTAGTCCTGTGTCCAATTCAGAAAACCAGTACAAAACAAGTACTTAAGAGGCTGAAGGAAAGAATCATTCCTATATTAGGACAGCCAGAAAACATCTTATCGGATCACGGAAGCTGTTTTACCAGCGTAGAATTTCGCAGGGAGTTGGAAAATCTGGGCATAAGACAGATTTTGTCCACGGTTAGGCACCCGGAGTCGAACTCAGCTGAGAGAGTTATGAGGGAGGTGCAAAAATACATGAAGATATACTGCTCTACTGAGAACTGGAAATGGATTGACGTGCTTGAGATTATTGAATATTGTATCAACAATACTGTGCACGAAGCTACAGGAGAGGTGCCAGTGAGCCTACATCTCGACAGAAGACCCGAGAGGCCATGGAATAATGTCATCCAGACACCCGTCGATGTACAACTTGGACGTGAGTTGAGAATCCAGAGGACGTTCGAGTATCTCAAGAAACAAGCAGATAAGCGACAGCGAAGAAACAGGAGAAAACGTTATCATAGACCGCTACTCGTGGGAGAATACGTCTTATTGAAAAAACCCGCCAGTTCAGATCCAGAGAGCAGGAAATATAAAAAATTCCAGCACGCTTATCTCGGACCCTACCTGATTATAAGGGATCTGCAGAATAACGCATATCGGATTAAAGATGAGGCAACAGGTAGAGAAGTTGTGGTAAATGCCGCAAATCTGAAGTTATATAGTCCACCAGAAGACTATGAAGCGAGAGAAGAGCAAGCTACACACATTCAAGTGAACGAGGAATCATTACGTATGCACGGAAAGGTTCTGGAGAAAAGCTTGCAGGCTCGAGAAGGGTCGAAGAAAAGAAAACAGCTCGCCAGCCCAGCGGACACGAGGGGAGAATGCAGCTGTCGACTGCAGGAGTTTTACGACCAGTTAAAGGGAGCCGCTGTGGAGTTAGAGGAGATGAATGAACAATTGAGACAGGAAAACGAAAGTCTACGAGACAGCAGACAAGAGTGGAGTGGGAAAACGTGAAAGCCCATTGCCAAGATCAATGACCGCTTAAAGTAAATACTGCAAGGAGTTGATACCAGCTGATAGGCCCGAAAAATTCACTTATGAAATGAATTTTTCGAACTTAGCAGGAGAAAGATGTGCCCAACTGGTCACGGCAGTCTGGTATCGAACTCAGGGCCTTATCAGAGAAGACCAGGCAAATGGTTATGCCTAAGGTCGAACCAGTGGTCTCTAAGGGGGAGCCATTATATGGAACCCACAGAGCAATGAGAGGTCTACTGACACATAATAGTCTAGCGTGATTTCACGATTATTTAGGTGCAAATCATAGCAATTGAAAGGAGAAATTATAAGCAAAATGCAAGGGAATGTACGTTTTCAGTGCATACGAAGTCGAGAGAAGGCTAGTATTGAAGTCTGACAAATGACTTTAACAAGTAGGCGGGGTAGGCCTGGCGCCTACGGAACTATTTCCGTCTAGGGAGGTCAGACAGCTCAAAATTAATGACCCGGGAATCCACCGGTCGACAACGAGCAAAGCTTTGGCGGGACCAAGCCCACAAGAAATTAATTAATTACAGAGAAATGGAGCATTGTAATGCAATGAAACATACACACAGATGAATGTATTCACGGAGGAGTAATTTAGGAGTGGTTTTTCACCTAAAATTACGCCTATTTCTCAAAATGACCGCATTACAACCTAACTCACGCTCGAGAGCATGAATACTTTAACCAACCAGCGGGAAATCCCCACCGTAGCATCCCACGCGCTGAACTAAGGCAATTAATTGTAATTAATTGGCCGAAGCGATCGCCGGCACGCGAGTGTTTTTAAAACCTCCACGCCTAGATAAACAAGATGCAGTTGTTATTTCGGCTGAAGACGGAGTATTTCAAGAAGGGAGTCGCTCTCACGTGTCCCGTGAACTATTTTGTGCAAGAAACCAATATAAGGGAAGAGCACCCTACGCCAAGGGTCAGTTGTTGGACAGTTACAGTCAGTCAGTTACGTTCAGTTGCAGTTCAGTTGGAAGTTAGTCCTTTGTCTACAAGCGCTCTGCAGTAAGCACGCCAATTATTAAAATATCAGCGTACCGCCGTTGAAGACAATGGAGGCAAATTGTAAGCTTCATCAGTAATAATGAAGTGCATAAAAGGTAACAAAGTGCAGATATTTCTGTATTATCTGACACAGATATAAATTCGCTACTGCGAATAGGAACTGATAATGTTTGGAACAGTTCGTATACCGGAAGGTATTGTCAATTATATGACATCAGCATCAGGAACACTCCAGTGATGGGAGAGTGGAAGTTATTGCCACCTATCCAGGACAGTGAGGTGAACGGGAGTGCAGGGAACTAGGATCGAACATCTATAAAAACGCTACTAGATTTCACGGAGACCAGCGGTTATCATAAGTCATCGCATCTCTGAGGTCAAGCGTAGGTGAAATCCAGATTAAGGATCAACATGTGAAATGATAGATGAAGTGTATAAATTGTGAAATAATAATTTAAAGTGTTAATGTGTTTAATGTTTAATATTCAGTGTTTATCAGTGGTAAAGGCCACTTGTGGTAATATGTGTATCATGTGTAAAAAGTGTGAATCTCAGTGTTGTGTATTGGATATCATGATGGATTAAGTCAAATCGTCATGGTAGAGCTCAGGCGGAGATACTGGTACTTTCCAGCCAGAAGGAAACGTGAGTAAACATGCAAATAATAGCATTATAATGGCATAGTTCACCATATAACGATTAATCACTTTGAAATTAAAGAAGTAATAGTCACTTACTGAACGAGTTTTCACCACTCGTCTTGAATAAAGTATGACTTGGAAGGTGATTTGCTTAGGATCATGTAGGTCAAAAATAGTGATGGATCTAAACGTTAAAATAATAATAATAATAATAACTGGGGTCGGCAACCATAAAGTAAGGGCAAAATTGGCCTAAGTAATGTTCAAATAGTGTCATGTCTAATTTAAGATACTGTCATTTGGTAAACAGTAAAGAATGTAGTGTGGAATATCGCGAATACGAGAGCTTTTCTCAGTGTCAGTGAAATTTTGAATGAATATGTGAAATTAAAGTAAGCCAGTATATTTATACATTTGTGTTAGGAGCTATGTAAAGCTTTGGCTTAAATAGTATAACAGGAAGAACGCAGGTACCTTGATAATGGAGTCATATATGTGAAATATTGTTTAGCCGCATATAGCGTGCAGATTAACGTAGAATCCAGTGATTTACGTAAGATAAGCACGGGAAAGACTAGTATAGCTTGCGCGTGAGGTGAAAATTGGCTTAATCTTCGAGAAGTATCGCCCTTGTGCATACTGTATGTGTTACGCAGCGATTTGGATAGATTCTGTCTATTGCCAACGCTTGCATTGAATTATAGCCACTATGGACGCCCAGCGAGGCGCGGTGAGCATTTTTACTTATGGTCTGCCCGAGAGGTAGAATCACATTCGTCCACGAGGAACGTGGTTCCCAATATATGTAAATGACAGCTGCTGATGATAACCATGGGGTTTCATTATGATGCGCGTCTTATAAGCCACAAAGTAATCACCTTAGAACGGCAATGCTATCATTAGAATTCCACCCCTGCCATGAATGTTTAATAGGAGCCATTTGAGCCCAAATACACTGTAAAGTTAGGTGTTAATTAATTAAATGACTCAATTACTTAGGAATATGCCTAGCGGATCTTTATTGTTATATAATTGTAAACAAGTGTGGCCTTGACGGTAGAGAGAGACAGGAAATGTAGACCATTTCCGTGGCAGCCATCTTGGAGAGCTGTCTGGAACTAATTTTATGACCTGCTGAGGGGAGGGAGGTCGCTCGACCGATCCCTTGTCAATTACAGTCACAATAGGACACTGAGAGATCTCGGTATTCAATAATGCAATTAAAATATGAGTATTTTAGTGATGCAAATGGAATTAATTGCTGTATGGCAACTCACATATGTGGTTGAACCATAGAAATCAGATGATATTTGGCGAAGTTATCCTCTGAGGGGGAAAGCTGAACCAAAATAATGTAGGCATCTTCTTTAAAGTGCATTTTGCCAGTTTATGCTAATTTAGGAAAAACGGGTATGTGTTTTTCCCAGAACATGACACAGTTGTATCCATAATAAGTCCGACAAGACCCAGATAATCGTTATATGGTGAAACTATAAATATTCTATCCATGTTTATGTTTATTTTATGATTAAGAAGCATGACTCATTTTCCTAGAGCGTTCATAGGGATGGATAGAAGGAAGATGATTCGCACGACACAACAAAAATATTTGCTAATAAATGTAGGAAACATTGAAGTAATGATAATTAAAGTAAATGCTGTAAGAGACGGAATAATGTCTTAGTAATATCATGTTTATGTGACATGTGGTTTTTGTGTTAAGATACTTCCATTAAATAAAATTGTGTCACATGACGAACACTATGAAAACCTTGTAATCTGAACTATTATTGACAGGATATTAGAAGTAGGTTTGAGTGCATTGTAGCGCTATTTTTAAGGAGAAAGCTCACAGAATAACCCTATTTATTTGTGGGAATTAATTGTAATTTGTCCTTTGTTGTGTATTTGTTGTACAGCCATGATTTTAGACCAGTAAATATTTTATTCATAGGAATGTTGTGTATTTCCTGTAGAGTAGTTACCTGGTAGACTCAAATCCTGAACATGTGGTCGTATTGTGGGCAGGAACGTCCCATACCTCGAAAGACCGTGAGCTAGTTGGGATACGAACACATGGTCCACATGGTGACAATCGGGTACAATATGTATCCAATATTATTACATAATCACATACTCTAGTTTATACTGAACAAAAATATATGTCATATGATATATTTTACTGTCATTTATGTATTGTTATGAATTTTTAAAAAAACTTGTACAAAGACGTTAAAGTCGCTCATCACTTAACAAGCTTTTAGTTATCACTTGGAGGGTTAAGAACATAATACAACTGCATTTTCACTGAAGACATGAGAATCAAACAGGAGGTGAAAACACGCATTGCAGTTGCCAAGGAGGCATTTCATAAGAAACGGAGGCTGCTTTGTGGGGGTATGGACAAAGGCCTCAGGAAAATGGCAAAATGCTTCATTTGGAGTGTAGCACTATATGGAGCTGAGACGAGGACATTGAGAAAAGAGGAAGAAAAAAGATTCAATGCGTTTGAGAAGAGTTTGTAGATTCAGCAATAAGTGTGCTTGCCATTAATGCTGTCTAGAAAAAAGTGTCCTTGGTCTTCCTCGACTCCTCTTTCCTTCTAGCTTCCCTTCGAAGAGTGGGGTGCACCAGTCAGAATGACGAATCAAATGGCCAACAAAACTATTCCTTCTTCTGTTTAAGGATTCAACCAAGGTACGTGTCTCCTTTGCTCTTTTGAGAACATTCTCATCCGTGACTTTATCAGTCCAATGCTTGCCACGGTGGGTGAGTGGTTATAGTGTCGGACTACTAACCCCAAGATTGCAGGTTCGCTCTTGGACATGGTAAGTGATTTTTGAAAGGCGATAAAAAATCACGACACTCATGTCATACGTTGTTGGCATGTTAAAGAACCCATTTGAATTCAGTAGGCCGTGTTCAATGGCAAAATTAATCACGGGATTTTCCGCCAACACAAAGTTCCTCCATTCTCTACTTGAAAGCGCTGTAGTGTCAAGGAGTTTAGATATCTAACTTCTTTGACTTTCATAGCGTTCAAAGGAACGATGAAATTCGCCATGCAAGCTACCCTCTGGGTGTCAATTAACAAAGCTTGCACCCGGCACCCGAGGCCATACGATATTATTATTATTATTATTAATATTAATATTATTATTATTATTATTATTATTAATATTATTATTATTATTATTATTATTATTATTATTATTATTATTATTATTATTATTATTATTATTATTATTATTATTATTGACACGGGATGGTGGGGGTGGATGGGCCTACTTACCTTTCTTTAAAGGTCCGCATCGCAACTGTAAACTCACCGCCAGTTGACATGCCCCAACAGAAGAACACCTATAGGTGGAAGAAGGTGGAGAAGGAGAAGACCCACCGGTTCGTCTACAGAAAAACCCCCGATAACCAACAGAACTGCCACCGACGAAGTGATGCAACAACAGTAGCTTGCTTTAAAAGAAAATTTAATGTTAAATTTAAAAGAACACCTCCACCAGAGAACAGAACATGCAGCAGCCAGAATTAAATTACAAAAAAAAATGAAACCTCAGCTAGAATTCTCACTGTAGATTTAAAAAAGTTAAAGGTCGATATCAATTAACAATTATCTGAGCTCAGAGAATGACAAGCCACCAAAAAAATTAAACACTTAAAATGTACCTGACATACTCCCAACTGAACCATGAGGGCCTTGGAGAATAAAAAAAAAGTAAATAGTGCAAAATTTTACCATAAACAAGGTACCGAAAGGATAACGCATGAGTACAAAAAGAAAACTCAAAAAAAGGAAAACCAAAGGATAATTTAAAACCAAAATAAGTTAAACAACATCACCATGACCCATGAACGTGCACTTCAAACACACGCCAGAAACAAAACCCACAATGCACTACTGTCAACAAGTTACCATGGCGACCAAGAACAGTTGAAGGTATATCAGCACGTATTTATGTCAAACGCCTAATTTTACATTAAAAAAAAAAATCTTCTCCAGTGAGAAAACAGCAAGATATAAACAAACTCTAGACATTACGAGATCAAATAGTTTTTAAAAGGCAACGGATCAAACTAAAAACCGACCGACGAATGATCAAAATTAGGCCTAGTGTTAATAGATTCGTCTGGTCAGTACAAGAATATAATAAGAAGAAAATGCCTTAGCCAGACGCCAAATAATAAAATTAGAAGAAAAACAGTAGTGTTCCCCGGACTAAAATTGTTTAACCAAATTTTACATATTCAGAGGTGACATATCTAGGCCAAAGTCAACCTTCAGAATAAAAAACAAAACACTCAGTACATAATGAAAAATATGGAGCTCCAAAAATTTAAAATAAATAAAATGCCCAAAACATACCTTAATAAAGCCTTTTGGGGAGACACTAATTTTTACAACACTACTTAGATATCCTTAAAGGATTTATATCACCAAAAATAAAATAAAATAAAATAAAATAGGAGATGGCTGACAACCACCGTCGAAGAGAAGCACACCAAACATCGCATTTTCATATTAAGGCCCAAGAAAATACTTTCACGATTATCACAGATGATAGTTGCACACATAATTCTTCATGTATCATCAAATACTGGAATATATCCCCAAGTTAGCGGGGACAAGCCCTCGCCCCTTGACGAGATCCACAATATGCGTCTTTCTTCACCCAGGAATCAGTCACAAGTCAAAATTCACAAGATGGAGGACAATCGCGAAGACGGCCACCCAACATGCACCAGGTTTATTTAAATTGGACCAATCCTAATTTGCCACACACTACGACAATGTGCTTAACCAAATAATATTCACACGACACCATTAAAATGTTTTGGCGGCATGATGCATATATAGTATTTTGTTTAATGACGTAGAATAATATACTTTTTCTCAAATATGTCACGATGAGACGGGATCAGAAGGCACCAAAGTCTCATTCTAGCGGCAGAAGACACAACTCCAGCCCGAGGAGCCGAGAGATGCTGCCATCTCAAGTTCATTAGCCAAACCAAGGCATCTTAGCGGGCGCTTCAAATGGAAGGGGATACATATACGTAGAGGAGACGCATATTAATAACGTTGGGACGGGCTTTGCACGTAACAATTATTATTATTATTATTATTATTATCAGTCCAAGGTATCTTTAGAAGTTGTCTCCAGCATCACATCTCGAATGCCTTAAGTTTTGATACATCTGCTTGTCGCTGAGTCCATGTTTCAGAGCCATAACTTGCAATATTCCATACAAAACTTTTCACGAAGTGTTTTCGCACCTATAAGTTAACAGTCTTGGATGTTAGTAAAGGGATAACATGGGTAGAGAAAGTGCGAAATGAAGATATGCTGAAAAGAGTTGAGGAGGAGAAAAATATATTAAAGGTAATCAGGTTGAAGAAACAAAATTGGCTTTGTCATTGGATGAGAAGAGATTGTTTACTTATGGATGCAATGGAAGGAAATGTGAATGGTAGAAGACGACTAGGACGGAGAAGATTCCAAATGGTTGACAGTATAATGATCGACTTAAAGTATGAAACAACACAGAGAGTAGCAGGAGAAAGGATTGCTTGGAGATCTGCCCTAGGGCAGAACACTGATCATTCATCCATTTCCATGCCCGGTCAGCATTTCCAAAAAACTGCAGCTGCGATGGCCGTTTTGATTCCTCTAAAAACTCTTCCATTGTGCATGGGTTGTCCAAGAGGGTGCAGATAAGTAGGTGGCTTGGGTCAGTTCAGATCCACATTCACAAGAGGTGTCTGCGTCTGCAGGAAGGATCTCCCATTTTTGCAGGTTGTTCTTGCATCGAGGGACATCCACTCTTAAGTGGTTGAGGGACCTCCACACAGGATAAGGTAGGTCGGCGCCAGGTTCCAGTCCTTCCTTTGGTGACATGTCTGTGGTCAGTGAGCTCCTCCATCTGTTATGACGAGTTGTCTCTGGTGTTCTCTCCAGCGACAGAGTCCTAGCAAGGAAACTCTTGCGGGATTTGAGGCGAGACCTTGCTGCCTGGTGACCATATAGTGGATGTCGATGGTCATTCTCCTGCTTTGTTCTCTCGGCGTCCGCAGCAGTGGCCCTCCGGATGTTGGGTGGGGCTATTCCAACAATAGGGTATAGTTTGTGCACTGGTTTTGGTTTCAGGCAGCTCGAGATTATCCTTGCAGTGTCGTTAACCGAGGACACTGATGATGATGAAGATGATGATTTTCACCACAACTTCGGAATAAAGGCACATATTTTATGTCTGGCCAACAAAATTTCATTCGGGCTATCAAAATATTCAAATAATATAACTTCGGATTATAGAAAACATATGGCATATACTTCGAGATATCGAAAATTCGTGATAAAGAATTTCGACTTATAGAATCGACCGTGTATTATTATTATTAATAATAAGTCATATTTTTGAAGAGATTAGCCGCGCCCCTAATATAAAGGGCTGCTGTAAACAGGATACCCCCCGGCCGTTAGGGAATCAGTGCAGAGTACATAGTTGTTGTATGCTGCCTCGCCCTCCCTCCCGCCAACCCTGTTAATTGGGTCGTCATATCTCCCCCTCAGTCATTACTCATGTCACTATGATTGCCTCTGCACAGCCAATATTTGGATTCAGAAGAGACAGGAAGGCTGACAAAACATAATATTGTGTTCACATTCTCACAGCCGTGAGCGCTTAGTTAGTCGCGTGTTGTATGGAAGTCAACATTCCTAATATTTTTCTCTCCCTGTGTCCGTATTTACCCTCTTGGGCAAGACAACACTGATATGTTATTG
This sequence comes from Meconema thalassinum, assembly GCA_946902985.2. Taxonomy (NCBI): domain Eukaryota; kingdom Metazoa; phylum Arthropoda; class Insecta; order Orthoptera; family Tettigoniidae; genus Meconema; species Meconema thalassinum. The sequence continues at coordinate 247,366,954 of OX336396.1, forward strand.
GTGTATAGATTTTCAGCGTTTAGTTGGTAGTGGTAGTGTTCTACGACCCTGGTTCCCACTCTTTGTGGCAGATGACAGGCGTGGATTCAAGGGGGGTTGTCACGGAGTCACGACCCCCCCCCCCCCCCCCAAAAGGAGACCAAATTTTTTTGCAAACTCAAAAAACGAAAACACAATAACCAGACAAATAAAACTTAACGAATTTTAACTGAAAAACATTTTTTTTTTCATTTTATTCAATACTGAAAATATCTTTATTGCAATTATTATGTTCTGTTACAACTGTACATATTTACAACTTCATACCTTTTATATAAAAACGATTATTTATATAACAAAATCAACTCGTCTATTTTGTTTAGCAAACATTGGGATTACCGAATCGATGTTTATAGTGATGTCACGATGAATGTGCAGCAATGCACGGATAGGAATTTGGGGCTTTTTTCGCACCAAAAAATTTTGCCGACGTCCAAACTTCAAGCTTGGTTGGCAATTTAAGCTGTGACTTTCTCCCTTTGTCGGTACCAACTTGACTTGCCGAAACTGTAACGTACCTTGATACTTTTCTCGAAGTTCGATGTAAAAGTCGCAAAACATGCCGTTGCAATTTGTACGAATATTTTAGGTGAGCTAAACGCATTAAATTTCTATCCATGTAGCTTGCAAAAAATTGGTCTGGTTTTGTAAGTTTGGTTATTTTGTGATTGCGTTGTTAGTGATACCATTTCTCTTAACAATTTCGATTCTCTGATCCCCCCAAAGCCTAACTCTAGATCCGCGCCTGGCAGATGACCTGCTGTTGTCAATGAAAGGAAAGATATAAGAATAATGTATTTTATAATGAATCTAAAGATCAAATATACTGTAAAACCTGCCTAAACCGGGCCCTATATATACCGGAAACCTGGACAAACGGAAAACAACATTCGGAACGGAGGTATTTTCTATGTAAAATGATACTGCAAACCAGAAAACTGCCTAACGCGGAAACAGATAGAAATTCAGGAACTGTAGGCGTAAATAACCTGACTAAGACGGATTATCTTATCCATAATACAAAGCTACTAACGGACCCGTGCGAGAAATCTCGCATGTTCATAAACCACACTTTCCCCAATAAGTTTTGCAAATCGAACACTTTAAACAAAAATTGATATTTACGAAATTAGAATGCAATTTGTCACTGATAATGTCATTTGTGTGCTGAGTGTGCTGTAACACTTACCCGTTATTCGATATTTATGAAATTATACGATTTGAGTACCGGTACTCATTCCTTTGACTTACTGTTTCTGAAATCCATGCAAAATGATAAAGGAAAGACCTCAGAATGTTAAAATGACATGAAACAGGCGTCACAGCGACCAAAATGTGAAGTGGACAGAAATTATGGGGCGTATTTTCATACATCAACAGTATCTACAAATCGCACACTTCGTACATTTTTTAAAGTAATTTTTAAATAAATTATTAATATGTATGGAATTATAGTGAAATTCGTCACTGCTAATGTATATTCTCTTTCATTTGATTGCTGATTTTCACGATCGGTCGTTTGTGAGTGCCGCAGGAGGGATCTATACTACTGAAATAATACATGATGTACTAAATTTTGAGCGTGACTGTACTTGCACCTAAGTTCTAGGAAACATTAACTCTAATTTTCCCTCAAGGATACAGCAGGTATGCTACTTTTCAAATTATCTGTAAGTGAATGGAATGTACCGTTACTTCCTCCAACCCTCTTGTAATATACAGTTTCCTTCTGAGAAATGAGAATAGAAGTACGAATAGAAGAAAATAGTGAACTTGAGTAATCTTTAAAGGTGTACTTATGACTGTGTACTGCATCTATTTACGTACTGTAATTGGCAGTGTAGTGTCCACAGATAACCAACCTACATGGAGCAAACTTTTATCATCTCGTGAGAGGGCTTCCTTGGGATAAGCACGTTCCTTTAAGATCAAAACTAACACTTGACAAGAGCTTCTTTCTACCTGTTACTACATATAGCTTAGAAACCTCTACCCAATCCAAGAGAAAAATACCAGTAAACTACAGGCGGTGGAGATGAAGTTTTTAAGAACTATGATTCAGAAGACAATGAGGGACAAAATAAAAAATGATGAGATACCCCATCTTGTTCAAATAGAACAATCTGTTAATGAGATCTGTGTTGAAACCAGGCTGAAATGGTTCGGTCATCTCAAGAGAATGGACACACAAAGAACAGCTAGAGTGTGGTTTGAGAAAGAACTGAAAGGAAAGAGACCAAGAGGTCAACCGAGGAAGAGATGGATCGACCAGGTTAGAAATGATCTTCCAGGGAGAGGTCTGGATGTGCAGCGGATCATGGAGGAAGAAACATTCTTGGAAAGAACTAAATGGAGAGCGCTCATTCACCGCACCCGGGAAACTGGAGCCGGTTCATGGTGATGATGATGATGATGATGATGAATTCAGTGACAATGACTTCTAAACATCAGACACACTAGAAGAGAAAATTAAATTTATTGAAGAACACGAGAAAAACGTCTGGCTAAACAATTAACTGTGTTGTTTAAAGTGCGAAAAACAGTATTATTTAGTAGTGTATTTTGTATTTTTATAACTCAACCCTTTTTGTAGAACGGGAGCAGAAAAATTAATCCGGAAAGATTGCGTTCCGCTGTAGGTAGGTTTTACTGTATTAGAATTATTAGAAGGAAGGTAAATTATAAATTGATTTAAATCAATTCAAACCATTGTTTGGATGTAACCTTGCATACGGTATTTCATTCTTACATAATCTGAAAACTTTTCGAGAGATACCTGCTTTTATAAAAGCTACTTACATTCAAAGAACTCAGATTATTTAAACATTTTACTAAAGCCTACACCAATGCCGGGTGTCTGAGGAGCCTGTAGACACATTCCACTACTTCAGATAAGTATCATCATCAGATTTTTAGACTACTTTCGATTTTTGCAAAAAATGAAAGTAGACTTATGAGATCAACACAGGGCGAAAAATTGTGTGTCTGTGTGTGTGTGTGAGTGTGTGTGTGTGTGTGTGTGTGAGTCTGTGTGTGTGTGTGAGTGTGTGTACTCTGAATGTCTACACCCCCCCCCCCCCCCAATCAATTCGAACACGGTGAAACCGAATGGAACGAAATTTGGTACAGAGGTAGCACTAGCAATGTGCACCTCAGTGTCATGTTCTATGTCGCCGCCATCTTGACGAAAACGTAATGGCGGCCACCCAAATGTTAAAAGCTTAAATCAAATTACGACCAACCTAATCATCTGATCTCTACCAAATTTTGCAACAATATACCGTTATGTACGAAGGATCTTTTGTCCGAACTACAAGGTCATCAGCCCAATAATTTGCGGATAGCGGCCAAGTATGTGTGCAAATCGATTCCTCCTATCAATTCAAACACGGTGAAACCGAATTGAACGAAATTTGGAAAAGGGAATCTCAGTGTCATGTTTTATATCACCGCCATCTTGACGGAAACGTAATGGCAGCCACCCAAATGTTAAAAGCTTAAATCAAATTACGACCAACCTAATCATCTGATCTCTACCAAATTTTGCAACATTATACCGTTATGTACGAAGAATCGTTTAACCGAACTACAAGGTCATCAGCCCAATAATTTTCCGTTGGTGGCCATGTATGTGTGCAGATCGACTCCCCTGTCAATTCAAACACGGTGAAACCGAATTGAACGAAATTTGGTACAGAGGTAGCACTAGCAAAGGGCACCTCAGAGTCATGCTTAATATCCGTATAACACGTTGTATGTCAACAAGCTACTACAACCAACATTCAATTATACTCCTTGAAAAGGACAAAGAGTTATAACAACACCCATGCATTTAGGAGAAAGTAGGCTATATGTTCTTTACTGAACATCTTGTTTAACAAATTTATAGTATACAAACAATATATTATGTTGTAGTTATAGCTTTTAATCATCACAACACAGTACTTGTAGTTCATTCCCCCATATTAGTTTACAATTCTACAGTAGATTGCTTGCCACGGTGGGTGAGTGGTTATCGTGTCGGACTACCAACCCCAAGCTTGCATATTCGCTCCTGGCCATGGTAAGTAATTTTTGAAAGGCGACAAAAATCTCGACACGCATGTCATACTTTGTTGGCAAGTTAAAGAACCTATTTGACAACAGTAGGCCGTGTTCATAATGACAAAATTAATCTCGGGATTTTCCGCCAGCATAAAGTTCCTCCTTTCTCTACTAGAAAGCGCTATAGTGTCAAGGAGCTTAGATATCTAACCCCTTTTACTTTCATAGCGCTCCAAGGAACAACAAAATTCAACATGCAAGCTACCCTCTGGGCAAATAACAAAAGCTTGCACCCGGCACTCGAGGCCATACGATATTATTATTATTATTATTATTACTCTACTGTAGTCTTAGGGCTTACTGCCTAAGACCCGTCCTAATAATCTCCAGTAAAGTGACAGTATACTCTAACTGACCGTTGGCTTTACGGTCGGAGTAAAGTCCCGGCAAACATTCGATCCTTCTTACCATGTTCCGGTTAATGTTTACGGTAGGTTAGCAGATCTGCGCATAATTTTCGACAGTTGGTACATATTTCGGGTTCGATTTGCAGGTTTCTTCATTCCTCTCAATATTTGGCATGAGTGGATCTGCGTCAGGGAGTATATAATTAATATGTATTTTATATTCCTTGATCTTGATCTGTGTTCGTGGCGCAATCTGTTTGTTATGTTACAATTATAAAGATAACTATTAGATATGGAAGGACAATTATCATCAAATGAGACAAATAAAGGCCTCAAGAGGAAAAGCTTCGTCAAACGGAATAGTCTAAAAAAGTCTTGATCATCTAACTCCTCGTAATAATCACTTAGATTCTTATATAGCCTACGTTTCGTCTCCTTCTTAGAACAGCATTAGCATTTACGAAACCCATGAAATTACGGATAATTATAGGCATATTGACGATGTATGTAATCAGCTGGCATTGAGATTATAATAGAAAATCTGGCAGTAAAGCAGTTTACGGGAGTAGAATCCTCCGGTCAAGTTCACTGCCGGTTAAGGCTTATTTTACAGTCAGTTTGTCGCTAACCGGGTATTGTAAGAATCAAGTTCGAGTAAACTTTTAACCGGAGATTGTAAGAACGGACCTCAGGGCATCACAGCAATAGTAGCTACACCTTTACAGATTAGTTTAAGGGAGGAAGACTGTTTTTGTTGCAGGAATCATCATTTCTAAGCTTTACATCATTAAAATAACTAGTTCTTCTTTTTGATGTGTAACATCTTTCCGCTCGGTTGCTGAATAGTTTTGTGGGAGTGATTTTGAAAATTGGGGACGGAAGTGGATCGGAACGATCGAGCTGGCAGTGGTGGATCAAACGGAAGTATGCACTGCCCGCTCGATCGATCAAACGGAAGTGTACTAGCTGGCAGTGGTGGACAACGGAAGTATGCACTGCCCGCTCGATCGATCGAATGGAAGTGTGCCCTAGCTGGCAGTGGTGGATCGAACGGAAGTATAAGACGCACTGCCAAACTCGATCGATCGATCCAGCTGGCACTGGTAAGAGAAACAATCAGCGCGCGGTGTCGAAAATTGATACCATGACGCACTCTCGGCCATGTGGAATGTATATGACATACTGAACGGAAAACGCTCGTGCGAACTCTGGTGTCAAGTGATTTAAACAAATGACATGGTACATGTTCGAAGTCTTCGTATCAGTAGTCTATTTAAATGGTAAAATGCCTTAATATCAAACATTGTATGTAGTCGGCATTGCATTGGCGTAAGGCATTTTAAACTCTATGTCACTCGGGAACATTATCGAAACAAGCAAAATATAAATGAAACTTAACTCCATAATGCAGTATTATTGGAACGTGGAAATGAGTCACCATTTTGTGCACAATATTTGCGTAGTCGAAATAGCCGAGGGGTTATTGCGTATTACTGTGAATCTAGAGATCTTGGGTTCGAATCCTGGGCGGGGTAGATATTTTTCTACCAGATTATCATTTTGAACGATATTTATCATATCAATATGACTCATTTTAACAGAATCCATATGAAATTACGTGTTGGTCTGTGAATCAAGAGGATCTGTATTTAAGGTTATGAGCGGTGTCGCGTCTATTAATCTAGTTGATCCATATGGTATTCTTCATTTAGGCTAGTGCTGGTGGAAGCTACAAATCATCTAATAATATGAGTTCCGTATTATTTGTGCCAATAATACTATAAAATACCGGTGTATCAACAATTTCACGTGAGGTTCCGTCTATGTCAGATGTTACACATCATTTGCGACTACTGTAAGGCTCGGTTTTTTAGTGTGTGTGGGTGCATAATGTTTCAATATAAATCAGTAATAATTACCACACTTACTATGTTTTCTGACGGGGTTTCTTGTATTTTGTTTTTGGAGGACAGAGACTATCTGTGGGTGTCAATGAAGGTTTGAAACTAATGATTAGGGCCCGGATGTTGATGACATGTCATATTTTTTACTGAGTTGTCTAAAACAATGTTTAAGTACATAGAAACTCCGGACGGGCCACCCCGTCTTCAAATATGTCATTTTTATTTTGCATCCTTTTGCATTATTTGATATTTTTTCCATTTTAAGAGCATTTCTTTAAGTTTGGTAGATTTTCTTGGTCATATTTTAGAGTAAACGGCCTTTTAAGTTTTTTTTTCATTTTTTCATGTCACAGCTTTATCTGAGGGAGTTACGCCTCTCAGAGATAAGAAGAAGCTAGTCGCTGATACAAGATAATTTAAAATATTGAAATAAAATATTTCAGTATTGCTAGGTATATTAGTAGAAAAATATTTATCTTGGATGCAGAATAATGGTGCCGTTGGTATACAGATGCTCTTGTTTTCGTCGCAAACCAGTTATTAGCGGAATAGAATGTTACCTGCTCTGTTGAGCAAGGTCAGCTGTGGCAGGGGAGAAAGGGGAAGGGGTGAATATTCTTGTCACAGTTCATTTTCTCCATTTTATAGTGCTTTTTTCGAAGTTTTAGGTCATTTATTACAGTCATTTTTGGAAATTTTAACTGCATTTTTTAAACTGTTTTACAGCATCAACATCTGGGCCCTACTAATGATGCTCGCTTGACGAGCGAAACATGTCATCCCTTACTTTTCTTCTTTTTTAATAGTCCGCAACAATATACCAGGTGGCTGATTTGCGCCGTACAATCTACTTGTAGGTGTCCCGCATGTATTAATGATGAACGGGAGGTCTAATAACTGAATTCCTAAGGGGTTTCCTTTAATGCAAGCAGGTTACGTCAGAATATCAAGAGATAGCAACCGGACGGTCGCTCACTACGTGTTCCTCAGTGCTCTCGTTTAATGAACTCCTATACGGGCAGATGACCTCGTATTTCCACCCCTTAAAACAACAATAACTAACTAACATTAATGCCCCCCATTGCGTTATGAAATCTTGGGCTTTGACGGCATTACGACCATCTTCTCCATAGATTAGTATAATGCCCGTGTACTCGTTGTTACTGATTGCATCATCAGTTGTCCATATGTTGCCAGCAACTGCCGTGTTGTTGTACCACATATGAGACTATTACGCTCTCAAATTCGAGGTTTCATAACACAATGGGGTGCATTAGACGGGCAGCGCTGAGGAATACGTAGCGAGCGGCTGTCCGGTTGCTAAAACCTCCGTATTCTAACATAATCTGCGAGCATACAGTGAGTCCCCTGTGGAGATCAGTTATTAGATATCCCATACAGCAGCAGTGTATGCGGAACACCTATAAATAGATTGTACGGGGCACATAAGCCACATGGAATGTAAATCTTAATCACGTGTAGTTTATTCAGGTCGTTTTTCACATATTCCAGTATTTGGAATGATTTTGTGTTGACAATATAATAATAATAATAATAATAATAATAATAATAATAACCCCTGGCACTACATCCCGTGAAGGGCCTAGGCCTACTAAGCGACCGCTGCCCAGCCATTTGGCCGGAAGATATTGGGGTGACGCGTGGTCAGCGCATCGGATCCCCTTGGCCGTCAACCTTGGTTTTCGTGACCGGGGCGCTGCCTCACTGTCAGACAGCTACTCAATTGTCCTCACGAGGCTGAGTGCACCCCGTTACAGCCCCCACCCCAGTTTCTAAAATCCCTGATGGAGCAGGGAATCGAACTTGGGGCCTTCTGGTGAGAGTCAGGCACGCTACCCCAACAGCATGGGGCCGGCTGTGTTGAAAATATGAATTGTTATTAAGGCAACACTGAAAAATACTTTCAAAGTTATTTTTATTAGAAACTCTCTCACCTATTAATAGTATATTCCATGTCATCATCATCATCATAATCATTTCCCGTTTTCAGTTCCTGGGTCGGGTTGTGAATTAAAAACCTCCATCTTTGCCTGTCTCTCCACCACTCTTCTCCTTTTCAAGTACATATTCGGGTTTTCTTCCCCTCTTCTCTATGCACTCCCAGACTGTATCCGTCCATTTCTTTCGGGGTCTTCCACTGATGAGCCAGCTTTTTGTTCTAGGTGAAGCCCCCCACAAGACACGGCACAAACCTAGAAAAATTGCAGAGTTTTATTTCACTGGCCTTGAAAGGCAATATACCAATGTTGTTTGTATTGGACACAATTTATTATCTTAAAACCGTAGTAATTCTATTTATACCTCATAGGATTTTGTTGAAATATTATGTTATCGGTTTAGTTTCCTCCTTGATATACGTAGTCAACGACATTACATGTGTGTATTTAAGCTTCGAGATACCGAAAAATCGCAGTTAGAGAAACTCGACTTAAACAGAGATGTGAACATTGAGAAAAGAGGAAGATAAAAGATTGGAGGCGTTTGAGATGTGGATAGGCTATGGAGGAGAATGGAAGGGATACAATGGGTAGAGAAAGTGCGAAATGAAGATTAAAGGTAATCAGGATGAGGAAACAAAATTGGGTTGGTCATTGGATGAGTAGAAATTGTTTACTTATGAATGCAATGAAAGGAACGGTGAATGGTAGAAGACGATTAGGACGGAGAAGATTCCAAATGGTTGACAGTATAAAGGCTCGGTCATACAGAAAGCGGTCTGTCGCGGCGGGAAGCGATATCTGACCGAGGCGGTCCATTTGTATTTCCCAAAGTTGCATCAACCCTGGCACACAGAACGCTGTCTACCATCATCCTCTAATCTTTGTCGCGACGACGAGCAATCCGGTTGTGCACATTTACAGACTGCCCGCCTGGCCTCCGTGCCGCCTTCGATTGTGATGAGTGACCAAACTGAAGTATTTATTGAAACTGTGCGTAAACACACATATTTGTTCGACAGTTCACACGAACATTATAAAAATGTTTTAAAGAACGCTGAAGCATGGGATCGTGCGATTCCTCGAAATATTCTCGTGACATGCGAAAATACTTGAAAACCCCATCTTCATGCGACTCCAGTTCGATACATAAGCGGTGGTATTCTCCTTTATTGCTCTCTCTTCTTATTGATGTCATGCACCCATCATTGTATTTTCTTCTTTGTGTATTGCGAAGCAAATAGGAGGAGAAGTAGTTCTTCGTCCGAGCTCATACTCAATAATAATATCAAACAATACTTAATATGAAAACACACTACATATTCTCTAGAAGGAAGCGACCAGACTGGACCGCTCACACAAAGGTATCGCGTCCTATGTGACTTCCCCATATCGCAGACCACCGCGATGACCGCTGGATCGCTCCCCGTCGTTGGTTGTTGGTTGGTTCTTAAGTTTAGGGGCTGCGACAACGCGGTCATGTAGCCCCGTATACTTAGAGTGTGTGTAGAATCTGTCTGATAACCGGTGTTAATTGTGATGACTGTATTAGTGTGTGTTATCTGTTCTTTAATTCAAGTAAGAACTGCAGACTTTTGAATTTTTCAAATAGTTCCTACTTTTGCTGCCAAACGCCACCGTCAACTACTACTAGTTCAGAACTTAGCTACCAGACGCCACTGCAGTCGGCTCTTGGCAACGAACGTAGGAACCTTAGAGCGTTGTTTACATTCTTAACCTATACAATTTAGCTTCACACAGGTGTAATTAGTGGAAGGTTCTTTAACATGCCATAAATCTATGACATGGGACCGCCGGCTTTACTTCCCATCCGAAGGAAGGCATACTGAGGGATTTTTAACGCTCTTAAAAATCCGACGACTTCAGCCGGGTTTGAACCCGCGATCTTGGGCATAGAAGCTCAGCATGCTACCGACTACGCCACCGAAGCCGCCATAGAGCCTTTATACTGTCAACCATTAGGAATCTTCTCCGTCCTAGTCGTCTTCTACCATTCACCGTTCCTTCCATTGCATCCATAAGTAAACAATTTCTTCTCATCCAATGACCAACCCAATTTTGTTTCCTCATCCTGATTACCTTTAATATTTATTCTCCTCCCCAACTCTTTTCAGCACATCGTCAATTCGCACTTTCTCTACCCATTGTATCCCTTCCATTCTCCTCCATATCCACATCTCAAACGCCTCCAATCTTCTTCTTTTCTCAATGTCCACATGTCCGTTTAAGTCGAGTTTCCCCAACTGGGACGCAAAGTATGAAACAACACAGGAGCAAGGATTGCTTGGAGTGCTGCCATGTAGCACTGATGATGATTATAGGAAGTTTGTTCGGGAAATAATAATTACTACTAGTTATGAAAAATTCGAGTAATAGAGGTTCGATATATCGAGGTTCGATGATGATGATGATGGTGATAATTGTTGTTTTAAGGGGCCTAACATCTAGGTTATCGGCCCCTAACGGTCTGGGTGATAGCGAAAATGACAATGAAATGGAAACCAGAACGAAAATTATTGAGACTGAAAATACTTACAAAATGTAACTCAGATTGTAACGACTCACAAAATGGAGAGCGGTAAGGCTTACAAAAGGGAATTTAGAAGAAAAATGCGCACAAAATGTAGTTTAGGTACAAAATATGTAGAGTTGAAATACTTACAAAATGCAATTGAAATTCAAAATACTTACAAAATGCAAATGTGATTGAAAATGCGTACAAAATGCAATTGAGGTTCAAAATACTTACAAAATGCAATTGAAATTGAAAATACACAATGCAATGTTGATAGAAAAACGCGCATTTCAGATCCAAAATACTCACAAAGTACAATTGAAATTCAAAATGCTTTCAAAATGCAATTGAAATTGAAAATGCTTACATAATGTATGGTAGATTCAAACTACTCATTCGGATGGACAATAGCCTACTTACAAAATGAAATTTAGAATCAAAATACCCACAAAATGCAATTGAGAATCAAAATACTTACAAAATGCCCGCCCCCCCCCCCCCCCCATACAATATGCAGTTTAGATTGAAAATACTTGCAAAAAGTGCTTTAAGTTGCAAATACTTAAAAAAATGCAATTGAGGTTCAAAATACTCACAAAAGTCCCAGCCTCTATATTGAAAGACTTTCTAAAGAGCAATTTAGATTGCCAATCCTTACAAAATGCAATTGAGGTTGAAAATACTCGCAAGATTCAATTTAGATCGAAAAACCTCACAAAATGCAACGTAGATTGAAAATACCACTAAATGGAGTGTAGATGCAAAAAATTCGCTAAAGGGAATTTAGATACACGGGGAGCCAATTAACAAAAACAGTGCGGGAATCTTCAAGAGAAAAGGAAATATAATGAAAAGAAAACAAGAGGTCTGACCCCTCGAAGAAGGAGGGATAAGGAAAGATGAGACAAGGGCCAATTAAGGCGGTAAAGTGAAATACTCCCTAGGCCTCGGATACCCTAGTACCGTCGGTGTCGGAAAAGAACAAGTGTTGACCAAGAGAGGTCAACAGGAAAGAAGACTGAGAGGAGCCCGGTACAAGTATGTGGAAGCAATGCCGGACTCAACTGGGGTCCCGTGGTCGCTAACCCACGTCCCACTATACGTGAGCCCCTGGGGGAATATCAAGGTTCGACTGTACAACTTAGATAATAATGTGGTTGTTCAAAACTATTTCAATATTATTCCATAGTATTCCAATGTAAAAATCTAGAGCTGGTACAACAGTGTCACATAACATGTTGTGCAAACTGATTGCTAGTCTTATCACGCCAAGGTCACCGATAGCGTGCTGAGTATGTGCTCTTTGGAAACCTTTCACAGCAAACACATGCATGTTGTTCCTTCATAAGTTAGGCGCATTGTTGTTATCAGTGACAAGATAACATGAATAAATATTGGGGAGGATAAAGATTAGTACTATAGTTAATATGATTATATTGACAATGATGTTGATAATGAATCTGATGACGATGATTAGGATGATGATTTTTTTACGGGGGATTGTGGAAAATCTGCTTCTAGACACTTGAAGAGACACTTCATGTGTAGGGGGGGCTCTTACCCACGAAAACCCACACACCCTTCTCCACGACGTGTACAGGCCGGACGTTTGTTTTAGACGAGTGAAAATTCTTAATGGAAGCCTGGAGGCGAGTTACTACAGTACCTGTGTTGTTATCAGCTGCACCAAGCAGTCCGATGATTGACAAAGCTGTTTCACACTACTGCTGAAGTACAGTCAGTGGCAAATATAAAGACGTTCTGTTCGTAACTACGTAACGTGTACTTCCGCGTCACATAATACTTCGACGTGGACTGTTCTGTGTGCTCAAGTCTGGAATTCCATTACATCAGATCGGTGGTGACAAGTGTTAAGCGATAGGGTGAGAGAGTGTGTGTAGGCTCACCCGCAGGCTTGAAGGTCAAGAGCAATCGTCTAAAACAAACGTCTGGCCTGTATATCCGCCCCGGAACCGCTCTCGCATTACTTCAGGGCGGCGTCGTTTATGAAGCATCTTATGCTCCTTCTACCTTCTGTTCTTCTTTACTCTTGGCCATAAGCGTCTACAGGGTCTTTCATATAAAGTAAGAACGGCAAGCGACAGTTTTGTTATTGCTGCTGCAGTGGCCTTGGCCGAACTTGTGGCGCACCATGGCCCCCTGCTGTAGTATTGAAAGCGCGCTTAGTACATATGAGGGCAGTTTTATTTCAAGTTCCGATGGACTGTATAAAAATAACAGATTGACATACCAAACTGATTTTATTACTAAATGTTTGCTTGTTTTATTCTTATGTCTCAAAATAATCGCCAAAACGATTGAAACATTTGTCGTATCGTTACACCAGCTTTCCAATGCCCTCGGCAAAATATTCTGCCGCCACTGAGGTGGTTACGTCTGGACTGTCTCCTGAAGTGTTTCCTTTTTGGCGAGACGTTGCCGCCCAACCATACCTTCAATTCTCGAAAAAGGTGCAAATCATTCAGTGCTGGTTTGGACTAAACAACAGATAGTCAGAAACTTCACACTTGGATTCTTTGTAAAAGTCTACGTAACGTTTGTACAGTGTGGTCCTGAATGAACAAGCAAACATTTAGTAGTAAAATCACTTTGGTATGTCAATCTGTTATTTGAATACAGTCCATCGGAACTTGAAAAAAAATAGCCCTCGTAAGAGTCGCCCAGTTGCAAAGAGCAGTATGTCCTGATAAACAAAATGTTCAGGAGAGACAAAAAACTGATATTTTGAGTTCCAGAAAAGAAAATAGGTTCGCATTTCTTCCATTAACCTTGTGCATGTCTCTGCATCTATTACACCAACTTTGGAAAATGGTGGGGGAAGGGTATTGTGTCAAAATTAGAAATAAATTTGGACATACGCCCTTTTGCAACCCGATTGTGGACATGCTGCGTTTTGCAACGGGAAAGCTGTATGGCCAGGAGTGGGGAAGTACAAATAATGAAGATAATTGTCATAATATATTCTATATTAGAAGTAAGAAAGTACAAACATCATGAAACTAAGAGATAATCATCCGGTGAAGAACCTCTTGGTTGCTAATCATCTCAGATTCCTTCATTATCTTCATTTATGTCACCGAAGTCGGAAGGCGCATCTTCAACCTCCTCATCGTTTGGATCTTTGATGACATCTCTGTAATAACGAAGCTCCGGCAAACTTCTCCAAATCTCTCCATAGTGCTTGAGAAGTAGATTTGCGACGTCACTCTTCTTGGATGGTTTAATTAGCACACCAGTAGGGATCAAACCTGGGTTGATGGAACTTATAGTCTTCCCACGTTTACACACACCCTTTGCCACACCAATATTCAGTTCGCAATTGGGTTCACCTTTGAGTAGAATGCTTCCTTGTGCCGATTTTGTTAGAATGAGGCGCTTCATGGGTGCGAACTGGAAGTGCCAAACAGCAGGTGGTTTGATAACATCTTTAAGAGCTACCTTCCAGTCATAGACCTTGCAACCGTTTTCAGAAGAGACGCGAATGACTGTGCCAATTGTTTTGAAAACCTCTAGGTACTCCTCCACATTTATAATAGTCGTCGTCTTCTTAATTATTTTCTCAACACGACCAAAAATGCGGTCAGGAGGGATAAAAGAATGACCAACTTGTGGATATGTATGTACAATGGTTGTTACCCCAGGACATTCACTAAGAAACTTTGCTAACATTCCAACCATCACGTGGTTCTTATTCTGACCGCCACATCCGACTGAGAAAAGGCGGATCGTGTGGATGCCAGTAAGGTCAGTGTTTTTAAACGGTCATACACACAAGATGCTATTTCATTAGAACCTTTCTTGTGTTCATTTTCAAGCCATACATACATAAACGTACTCTCCTTAGTTTGTGCTGCTTTGGAGTTACCACAACACATGGTAAAGTTGCGAACATACGAGGCACGTCCAGAAAGTAAGTTCCGTTTGGTAATAAAATTAAATTGTGTACAGATACAGAAAAATTATTTATTGCACAACATTCTACACCTCATAAACTACTTTTCCACATAACTGCCGAACTTTTGCAGGCATTTGTCATAGCGTGGCACAAGTTTTTGGATACCTTCTTCATAGAAGTTTGCCACCTGTGTCTTCAACCAGTTGGAAACATCTTCTTTCAGCTCGTCGGCATTGTTGAAGTGTTGACCGCCAAGGAAAGACTTGAGATGTGTGAACAGAAGAAAGTCGCTAGGAGCGAGGTCAGGGCTGTACGGAGAGTCGTCAAACACGTCCCAGCCAAATCCCTGTAGGAGGTTTTTCGTCACATTTGCAGTGTGTGGTCGTGCGTTGTCGTGAAAAAAAAAACTTTTGACAGCAACCCTCGACGCGTATTCTGTATTGCGCGGCGCAATTTCCTAAGTGTCTCGCAGTAAGCATCTGCGTTGATTGTTTGACCACGCGGTAAGAAATCAATGAGTAAGATGCCTTTCCAGTCCCAGAACACTGTGCACATCATTTTCCGAGGTGTCAAGATTTGTTTCGACTTAACCTTTGCTGGGTATGAAGTGTGCCTCCATTCCATTGATTGCCGCTTACTTACAGGGGTGTCGTAAGAAACCCAAGTTTCATCTCCTGTGACTATCTGTGTCAGAAATTCTTCGCCGCCTTCATTGTAACGGGTCAAAAACTGAAGTGCACTACCCATCCGTTTTGTTTTGTGTTGCTCCGTAAGAATCTTTGGTACCCAACGTCGGCAAAGATTACGAAAGTTCAGTTTTTCGGTAACAATTTCATGAATTAGTGATCGTGAGATTTGGGGAAATTCCATAGCGAGAGCACTAATTGTAAAGCTGCGGTTTTCCCGGATCTTGTCATCAATCGCGTGAACCAGTTCTTCTGTAAACAAAGATGGACGCCCACTTCGTTCTTCATCGTGCACTTCACTACGTCCTTCATTGAACTGTAGGACCCATCTTCTCACCATTGAATCACTCATCGCATTTTGTCCATACACTTCACAAATTTGCCGATAAATTTCAATTGGTTTCACTTTCCTAGCATTCAGAAAACGAATCACAGATCTGATTTCACAAGCGGCGGGATTTTGAATCAACACCGACATTGTACGAGTAAACATGCACAACAACGCGTACGTGGCTGACAGCGCTCTCCAAATGGCGCACGTTTCTTCTCCTTGATACAGAGCGTCTACCGCGCATATGCGGAGCTGCGCTGCAGCGGACCGTACAACTAGTTGAAGACACAGGCGGCACACGTCTATGATGAAGGTATACAAAAACTCGTGCCACGCTACGACAAATCCCTGCAACATTTCGGCAGTTATATGGAAAAGTAGTTTAAGGGTTGTAGAATTTTGTGCAATAAATAATTTTTCTCTATCTGTACACAATTTAATGTTATTACCAAACAGAACTTACTTTCTGGACGTACTTCGTATAATTGGCGTGAAAAATATGCACTTTGGTCTGGCACCTTTGGCAACACCTGATGTTTTTGACAGTCAAATGAATATGTTAGTTCCCCATCCTTCTCAGTTTGCAGGTGTTGATAAAATGCTGCAGCTTTCAATTTGTGCAGCTTTAACTGGACACTTAAATCATCCTTTACCACCAAATCTCGTGTTATCTTAAGTTTCTCATTCAAAGCAATACAAGTGGAGCAACAGTCGGTTGGTGGAAAACCAAACCCTAAATTATACTCCTTATTGAATATAGTTCTAAAGAACTCATATTTGACAGACAGCGTTGCCATTTCATTATACATGTGCCAAAGAGAAGATTTTGTTAAATCGCTGGACGGGTATTGGCGGGTAACATTCTTGCCACGGCAATAATGGGATTGAAGTGGTTGCAACTTTTCAATAAATTCTATCACTGCTGCTCGATGCTGTTCAAATCTCCCCTCACATTTGTTACCTCCACGGGTTTCTTTAGGAGAAGAGTCAGTTTGAAAAAATATTTTACAAACCACATCTACTGTTTTCTCTGTAATGGCAAACACAGATAAGAACGCTTTCTTACACACTTGTACACGTTCATGTCTATTTTCACCTATGCGCTTTGGAAGAAAATAGGTTACTCCTAGTTGTTTATTGAACCTCCTTTGTCGTGACCTATTCCTGCTTACCGGTACAATTTGTGTGAACCTCAGTATTACCTCATCTTGCTTAATTTTATGTGGCACTTCATAAAATATATTATGTGCTCTTCGGACTTCTTGGAGTGTTAGGCTGGTGCACTGAAAACACTTCCTGTTCTCAGGGTGTATACAATTCGGAAGGGCTCGAGTCCCTTTGCAGAGTGCCTGTAATTACAAGGAAAACGGAGTAAGTCCATTATTATGGGATGCACCTAATGTGAGTAATAAAATTGTAAACTACAGAAATGTTGTGGTTACTACTTACTACACTGTAGTTGATAACTACATCAAGTTCCCCACATACTAGCCTACTCAGACTAATAATTAATCTTTACGCATTTGCAGTATTATTGTAAGCAATTACCAGGAATCAAGAATAATAATAATAAGACCATAATACCGTACTGTACCTTTTACGTTGTTCTACAGCACGTTTCCATTGTGAAGGCAAGGTGATTTTCGTTCGTCCTTTCCCTTTCTCGGCAGGGGCTATCTGTCCCTCATGTCGTATGGCATCAGCCATATTCCCCTATCTTTATAACGTTTTAACTTATCAACGTACACAGAAAGACGTACCAGTAAATGCAATAGTATTCATATCACGTAAACAAAGCGAAATGTTCGCAGGCATTCAACTGTTATGTAATAAAAAGACTGTTCTACCAACTTTGTTTCACGAAACAGTAGGTTTATATGAGGGGTCTAGATGCAAAACTCACATTCTCCACTTTTGTTCGAAATTGAGTAAGCAAGGCATTCTTATTCTTCGTTCCAAACTACACACGACTATCTTAGTGCTGAAAAGCCAAACTCACAATATCCAGTGGTTTTCAAATGCCAAGAACTCAATTTAGATGCAACACTTACATTCTCCGCACTGTTTAGTTGCAAAGAGCACATTCTCCCTGTTGGCCAATCACAAGACAGCTTTTGGTCATGTGACTTTCTACAGCTGCAAGCTGTAACCTCTACATAATAAATAAATACATAATAACTTATGTGTATTCCAACAATGAAATTGGTTTCATTTGTGTAAATTTGTCACCAACTTGGCCAACTTCTCTATTGTTCTGTCTGAAGTAATTAATTTTGTTTAGTGTCAAAAGTAACATTCTCCAACTTGTTCAGACACAAAACTCACAGTCTCCAATGTTTGGATGCAAAAGTCACATTCTCCAATATTAAAACCTATTTTTCAGATAAATTAATATAAACAATGAAACATAGTTTATACAAGAAGGTGTAATTAAGTATAGCCTGCAACAAAAGCAAAGTCTCTTAGAGATTCCATTAGTTACATACATTTAAGAAGTCTTTTTTAGTTCCTGAAAAATTAGAAAAAGTGGAAAACTCACATTCTCCACTCCTGCTCGAAATTGAGTTAGCAAGCCATTCTTATTCTTCGTTCCAAACTACACACGACTATCTTGGTGCTGAAAAGCCAAACTCACAATATCCAGTGGTTTTCAAATGCCAAAATCTCAATTTAGATGCAAAACTATCATTCCCCACACTGTTTAGTTTCAAAGAACACATTCTCCCTGTTGGCCAATCACAAGATTGCTTCTGGTCATGTGACTTTCCACAGCTGCAAGACAATATTATTTATGTCTGTTCAACTCGTAACCTCTACATAATAAATAAATAATAGGTGCATTCCAATACTGCAATTGGTTTCATTTGTCTAAATGTTTCACAAACTTGGCCAACTTGTCTATTGTTTTGTCTGAAGTAATTAATTTTGTTTAGTGTCAAAAGTAACATTATCCAACTTGTTCAGACACAAAACTCACAGTCTACGATGTTTGGATGCAAAAGACACATTCTCCAAAATTAAAACCTATTTTTCAGTAAAATTAATATCAATAATGAAACATAGTTTATACTAGAAGGCGTAATTAAGTATAGCCTGCAACAAAAGCAAAGTCTCATAGAGATTCCATTAGTTACATACATTTAAGAAGTTTTTTTTAGTTCCTGTAAAATTAGAAAAAGTGGAGAACGTGAGTTTTGCATCTAGAACACTCAGACTATTGACAGTCTATGTTTCAGTAGTTGTAGAATAGCCTACTATAGTCTAGTAATCTACCCAAGCAGGCAGGGCAACTGAGAATCTTGTATCCAAGATGTAAGGCCTATCTGCGCGAGACATTCTTATCGGTAATTAATGTTACAGGCCAGGGGTGCAAAACCCCCCCTTTTTTATAAGTGGAGACCAAATGTAAGGTAAAGTGCCAGAAATCCGTCTCCTCACCTCAATTCATCCCCCACTTTAACTTCCGTGGACAGTGTTTTTATCTTCCAAGAGGAGCAGGAAAATCTACAGAATCATTCAGTTGAATTCTGGCAGTGACACACCTGCTTTGTTATGTTCGTTTACGCTGTATTCTTTCAAATACGTTATTGTTATTGTAAGAGGTTGCAAGAGTGTCAAATCAACTTTAAATTGTTATATTGTTATACATCATTTAGCGATTGTTAATTATAGGTGTACCAATTTTGCAAATCGGTACATGTTCATCTTATCTTCGAGACGCAGCTGGAGCTCCAGGTCTGACCAGATTATCACGAGAGCATACACCAGGGCCCTTCTGAGAATTCCATTCACCAAGTTGGCGTCTGGGTACTGGTGAAATGAGATCGCCTAGCCCTTTCCGACATGATTTGTGCCCTTGTGTGTGCTGTCACCTAAAGGTTTATAATAAATGGAAAAGAGGGATAAGTCAAGCTTTGATCCGTGAACTTTTGAAAGGTGAACAGTTCCTGTCAGTTTCATTCGCCAAGCCTCCTGCCAGGATTTGTGCCTTTGTGTGTGCTGTCACTTATTGGCTTATCGTGATAGACACTCGTCAAGAGAGAAAATCGAGCTTTGTGTCTGCAAACTTTGGAAAAGCGAACATTTACTGTCAGCTGCATTCGCCAAGCTCTTATTCTGAGAAAGATCTTACAAAGGACATTGTGTAACACCTCGACTCCTAGAAGGTTTCTACGCAGTAACCTGTATGGGCTGATATTCTATAGTACCCACTCAAGACCTTGAAGCCTGGCTTTGTTTTGGCCGGTTGTGCAACTAGTCGCAGTTGGTGCTACTGGAGGTTTGTGGTGGGGGATACACTGATATACTAGGGTGGAATCTGTGACTCCAGGAACAGTGTGTGAGGAAGTTTGGTGACAGAAAGACTCTTGAGCACTTGCCTCCGGGGAAAACGTGTGTGCAGTTTTCCCCGGAGGGTTCGAAGATACCAGGTGGTACTATCATGATTTAATTACTAAGGGGCATAACCAAGGACTATCAATACAAACTTTGACTGCTAAATTTTGTAACGTCATTTTAAGGCCGCGTGTCGGCGGTCCGTAAGCTTAACTAGATAAAGTCTATTTTAGCACTTTAGTATGTAATCTTTTGGAGGGTCTAGTAATACTTTGGTGGTACCTTTATATGTAATTACTGCAGGGTGGATTATTATTATCCTATTTCGGGTTGGCTGGATGGGACCCTCGTGGTTTTAACTTTGGTCAGAAAGGCTGCTGAAGACGTTAAATCAAAAGCAGGCTTTCGGACCGCCTTAGTCGTGTTAAACGGCTCTTAAATTACTTATGTAACTTTGTTTTGGAAGTGGCACAGAGTCTAACTTCATGTTATTATTTCCATTAGTTTTGACGTCAGGGGAATCATTCCTGATAAATTCGTTTCTATCACAAATGTAGATGTGTCAAACCTTGCCAAACGGGCAAGTGTCTGGTTTGTTTAAATTAAGTCATTCATTTGTGTTTAATTAGATCATATTTGTCAGTGAGTTAATTAAGTGGTGGAAGGCCGCCTCTTGTAATTGTTTTATTTTACTGCTCAATACTTGTTAGCTTATTTCGATTTGTCATATTATTTATTGCATGAAGTCACTAGGAAGATTATTCCCCTCTTCATTCTTCATCTTTGGCAGGGTCAATTTAATACGGCCTGCTGAGGTACGCATTCAGCGTTCCACCCAACAAGCTGGTCTTGACATTGGTTTCGTCCCGCCTGTTCTCTCTTTTCTAAATCGATGAGGGTGTTCTTGAAAACCAAGCAAATCGGAACATTCGCTCCTAGGTTTTTTTTGCTGTGAACTCAGCTGGCCTAGCGAGTAATTAAATTAGGCCTTTCATGTGTTTTTTATTATTAATTCTGGGTGTGGTAATGTCATGTGATCATTTATTTTGATATGCTAATATTATTATTATTATTATCATTTTGGCTAATAAACAGGGTAAGGGGGGATGAGGCTAACTGTTACAATGGTAGCAGAGCGTGGTTTTGCTCTGTGATCTTGCCATTAGTAAACAATCCTTCCTATTGACTGATTGCAGTAATTAATTAAAATTAAATTCAGTAACTTAATTAATGTAGATTGGGCCCTCCATACTACTAATCTTTTCTCCAATAGGTAGGCTAGTAATTAGAGCAGAACCTAATACATGTTGTGATTTGATTTCATGTAAAATAACTTGCTGTGTACACCATGGACCATATGAGCAATTCATATCGTCAGCTGTCAGGCGAGAAGTGGCAGTCACATGCGCTGAACGAAATTCAGGACTGCTGAGATAAAAATGGCGTTGCTGCGTTGCCAGATTGACGAGTCGACCGGCTGAAAGAATTTCACACGTGGTGAGTTTTGATATGCTGTTTGTATGTTTTGGGGTGGTTGTAAATTCATTCTGTTCTTGTAGGAACTAGTCCAGCTCAATTTTACTGCACCTGTGTTAAATCTACACCTCGGGAAGTGTTGTTTTGACTAAATTGTGTCACGTGTTTGAAATAATAAAATGTTTGTCTGATTGGAAGTAGTTTTGGTAAAATTTAAATTAGTGACGTTTTAAATTCTCTTGAAAATAGGCTGAAATTGATAAACTTGTATTTCCAGTAAGAATAACTTAGTGTCTGTTTTGATGTGCGTTTAGTACACGCCTGTTGAATCACGTAGTGATTTTGAACCATCATGGCCGACGTCTGTGACAAGTTATTATTTTATACAACTGATGTCAGTGAAAATGTGAATTGCGTGTGTGGATTTATCATCAGCAGGTTCCTTGGGGTAAATCTGTAATTATTCTTAATAATTGTTAGTGATGTAAGGCTGAAATTCTGCGTTTCGCTGTGCATAATACGTGTGAGGTATAATTGGTAGTGATCAGCTGTTCATTAGGCCAAACATTTCAGGTTTTGTTGTCATTTCTTTAGCTGGGGGTTAATTATTTCGCTGTTGGTAGTTCTGTCAAATTAAATTGGACCGTGAGAGTATTAAAATTTGGTATTGTCAACTTATTCTGCGTTAAATTAATTCTGGAAAATGGTCGAATTGCTGTCTATATGTACGTTCGGTAATTGTATTTTGAATGATGTTAAATGTCGAATTGCGTGTGTGCTAATTCAGTATAAATGAATCAGGTGAGTGTTTATGTATGTATGATTTATGTTTAAGTTTGCTTAGTAATTGGGGGGAGAGTAAATTGTCTTGTTGTGACATGGGGATTTTAAGGTTAGATTGTCATCTAAATTGGTCAAGTATTAAATGGCTTTAATATTCAGTATATTAGTGTGTTTTCGTTGAGTGACTTACTAAGTGGGATATTTCTGGGAGGCAGTCACCTTCACGTCGCATCTCATTTAGGGTGTAAATAAATATTTTCCCCCGATTCGTGTCTTTCGTTTTAGGACTTTTTTTTACGATGTAAGGAGAACTGTGATTTCAGGGCTACAACTTTGGGTTGTTTTATCAGGTCCTTACGTGAGTTGATACTCCGTTGGCGTTATAGTGTCTTGACGATCCGAATACTAACATACTGATGTAAATGGGGAATTTTAGAATTGGTCAGGGAAGGGATCATGTATGTCTGGTGGAGGTATGAATGTATTTCTGTGGTTGATTGTGTTCAGGGTGAAAGAGTATGTGTGATGCGATTTTTATTGCTGCCCTGACTAGGAATCGAACTGGTGTTCTTTGGTGGTCAAAATTGTATTTATTTTCTTTGGTAATCCTTCAGTTTTTTTTAATCCTGCTGATTGAATGAAAGTCATGTGTGAATGAATTGATGTAGGTTTGCAATTTGAATTTGGGTGGGAGTAATTGAGGCCTGATTGCCAGTAACGTAAGATGGATTATTATTAATTTTATATTAGTTGTATTAGTTGCATTTTGAAAATGGACCTATTATGCAGATGTGCTTCGTATGGGGATCTACTGTCAGGAGTCCATTTAATTTGGGGTGTGAGTACCATCTTGATTGGGCCCGGGCAGGGTGTATATAGCATTTGCCCGACTCGAGTGACTGAAAGGTATGGGACTTCGTTATCTCGGTGAAAGGCTAATTTTTTGGGGGGTATTTAGAAGCCACTCGTCCAGTTTGTATGGAGAGTCGGGCCACAATTGGTGAGCTGCCGGTAAGTGTTTCTATACCATAGGGTATTTTGTGTTCATGATATTTGTACGATTGCTAATTTGCATAATTGAATGTAATGGGTTATTGTCGTGGGTGGTAAAATCTTATAATGGGATGTTTGAGAAGGATGTGTGATGGATGATGGATGAATGTTAGGAACTGGAGTCCTGTGTTCGAGTTCCGGTGATGAAGTTGGTAACTCTGGGAATACTTGTTGATTGTTGGTATATATAAAAAAAAAAAATTATTTGGTAGTTCGGTTGGTGAAAGTTTTCCTTTAGGGAGATATCCTGCGGTGGCATGCTGAGTTGTCGTTGTATGTCAGCTGCTGTGTTCACTAGTCTGATTTTGAGATTTTTGGGAGGTTGCAATGCTTCGTTTGCGATGGCATTGAAATGGGCTGGTTCGTTAGTTATTCATAACTTGCAGTTCCTTGCTGTTAGGCGGCTAGGTTATTTCTATTGTGGTCGCATTTCTGAAGGGTTGTAGGTTCGTGAGATTTCATGTAGACTCCCGTTAGCTTGGGTGTGTTCACTTCACAATCAGCTGTTGTAGGCGTTCATGCATATTTTGATATTTTGATTCTGGAGTTTTCACTTGAGGGTGCTTCAGTGCATTAGTTGGTTAGTTATTTATAACTTGCAGCCTTGATCTGTTAGACCGCTAGGGTCTCTGTTGTAGTCTCAACTCTGAAAAGTTCTGGGTTCGTTAAAATTTCGAGTAGCCCCGTCATCTTGGGTGTGTGCGAGTTTGGCTGTTGCCACCGGATGTTCTAATCGATTGTGAGCCTTAGTGACAGTCAGTGTCCTGAGTAGTTACTGGGGTAATCATCTTTGGTGGTAAAAATAATTTAAATTCTCTGAGTAATAGAGTGTTGATAGCTTGGCAGTTTTTTTAGTGCGAGGTTCCAATGTGGTTAGGTGCGAGCTGGATTTATGGATTTATTTTGAAGATTTTAATTGCTTCGTGCCTTTTGAGATGTAACATCTGTCACTTCTGTGATTTGTAATTCTGAATAAATTAGTTTTGATATTCTGGGAGAGATTTTATTGGCGTTAGCGTTTGGTGAGATACAGACACGTGTTGTTAGTCAAGGAGGTTGTGAATTTTGAGATTTTAAGTAGCTTCGTGAAGTTAATGTTTTAAGAACGTTTTGATGACAGTGGTGAGTTGAAGCATCATGGGTTCGATTTGAGTGTGGTCATAAAGTGTCACCCGGTATTTGGATGGTGAATATTAATGGTAGGTGACACACGTTGTTAGTTGGAGACGTCTGTAGTCTGTGGTAACGCCACGTAGAGAAATTTTCGGGGTTGTGATTGTCTGTGTTGTGTGATTGGAAGGTGAACCACGTGCACTTGGGTGTGTGTGACGCTTCGTGGGTGCCCTACCTTGTGTCGAATGTGTATTTATGTTTTGGTAATGTGTTGTACTGTCATCTTCTGAGGCGGCCATGCCTTTGTAGGGGAAGATGTTGATTACCCTCTGTGGGGTCGTGTGTTGATTCGGAGGGGGAGCTCAGGTACCGAGCTGATTTTGTCGTGACGGCCAGGGTTTGGTGGCGCAAGAGTGATGTTCCTCCCGGTGTCATAAGGGAGAGGACCTGTCATGTGAAGGACAGGGCGGTGTTTGTTTGTGTAGTGTGTGAATGACAGTGCATACTGTTTTAATAATTCACGTCAGGTTATGAACTGCAGTCCTCGTGCTGTTTTCCTGGTTCGCTAGTTGTCCTATGGAATTTAGGGTTATTTATGTTTTGTGTTGTCGCCGGGAACAAGTGCCCGTAGGCAGTTATGGGGGGGGGGGAGACGTTGTGTTGTCGCCGGGAACAGTGCCCGTTGGCAGATATGGAGTGGGAGAAATATCGGGGTGACAGCCCGATGGAATTAAGGGCATTCTTATTATTAAAGTGTGAATGTGTGTGTGAATTATGTGGGTGACGTGGTTTTTTCCTTATTTGGTTTGTCTTGCTGCTAGTGTGCTTGTGTGATAGGATGTTGTGGTCTCTGTTCCTCCTGTCCTTGGAGGCCACTGAGGGCAGCGTGGGTCAGGAACATGTAAAATTGAGCAAGACATGTAATTTGTGTTTGTGTGCATATCAAAACGAGCTCTGTGTGATGCCTTCAGTGCGGTAGGTAATTTTGTAATGTATTTAAATTGAGCTATACCACGGGCGGTATAATAAATGTAGTTCTGATGGAATGCCCCGTGCGGCATGTTAATGTAATTGTCATTGTGAATTTTGGATATAGTTACGTGCTGTCCTGATTTCGTGAAGTCGCAGAAAAATGGTCCTTCGGTTTTGGTTAAAATAAATTCATTTTTGAAAAATTGTTTAAAAATTTTGGTGGGCAAGTTTGTAGGTGCCTTTGATTTGCATATTCTAAAGAAAAATTCTGGGTTCTGTACACCTTAGTTAAATTTTAGTTATTTTGCTAAGTATTGTGGTGAACTTTCAATTAAGCTTGTTAACGTCAGTCATATCGTATAGTTGGTTGCCCCTTTCGTGTGTTTTTCATACTTCGGTGGACCTTTAATTATGCCCTGGACACTATCTCTTTGCGCAGAACCTTGTTTGAAGCATCAAGTATCCCTTGTGATTTGAAAGACTCTTAAATGAACTTCGATGGCACACTAATGCTTCGTGTGATGTTTTTTTTTATCCTTCCTGGGATAACTTCGGCTGTTATGGGCCGGTTGACTGGCCTGGAACGATTGTTCCCTCTAAGGGAACTGTATTTGGACCATACGCTGCTGTTCTGATGTGTGTTTCAGCGGTCACTATGTGGGACGTGTACTACCAATCTGGGCCCAGTTTGGAGGTATCATCTAGGTCCCATGGCATCATTCTACCCGAGGAGATCTACTTCAAGGTCCGCTGGCGGAGATTGGAGTGGCCTCTTCAGCTGCCAAGAGACCAGCTGGACACCATCACCCTGTTCATCATCTCCCCATCGTCTTCCTTTGGAGGAGGAGGATGTACCAATTTTGCAAATCGGTACATGTTCATCTTATCTTCGAGACGCAGCTGGAGCTCCAGGTCTGACCAGATTATCACGAGAGCATACACCAGGGCCCTTCTGAGAATTCCATTCACCAAGTTGGCGTCTGGGTACTGGTGAAATGAGATCGCCTAGCCCTTTCCGACATGATTTGTGCCCTTGTGTGTGCTGTCACCTAAAGGTTTATAATAAATGGAAAAGAGGGATAAGTCAAGCTTTGATCCGTGAACTTTTGAAAGGTGAACAGTTCCTGTCAGTTTCATTCGCCAAGCCTCCTGCCAGGATTTGTGCCTTTGTGTGTGCTGTCACTTATTGGCTTATCGTGATAGACACTCGTCAAGAGAGAAAATCGAGCTTTGTGTCTGCAAACTTTGGAAAAGCGAACATTTACTGTCAGCTGCATTCGCCAAGCTCTTATTCTGAGAAAGATCTTACAAAGGACATTGTGTAACACCTCGACTCCTAGAAGGTTTCTACGCAGTAACCTGTATGGGCTGATATTCTATAGTACCCACTCAAGACCTTGAAGCCTGGCTTTGTTTTGGCCGGTTGTGCAACTAGTCGCAGTTGGTGCTACTGGAGGTTTGTGGTGGGGGATACACTGATATACTAGGGTGGAATCTGTGACTCCAGGAACAGTGTGTGAGGAAGTTTGGTGACAGAAAGACTCTTGAGCACTTGCCTCCGGGGAAAACGTGTGTGCAGTTTTCCCCGGAGGATTCGAAGATACCAGGTGGTACTATCATGATTTAATTACTAAGGGGCATAACCAAGGACTATCAATACAAACTTTGACTGCTAAATTTTGTAACGTCATTTTAAGGCCGCGTGTCGGCGGTCCGTAAGCTTAACTAGATAAAGTCTATTTTAGCACTTTAGTATGTAATCTTTTGGAGGGTCTAGTAATACTTTGGTGGTACCTTTATATGTAATTACTGCAGGGTGGATTATTATTATCCTATTTCGGGTTGGCTGGATGGGACCCTCGTGGTTTTAACTTTGGTCAGAAAGGCTGCTGAAGACGTTAAATCAAAAGCAGGCTTTCGGACCGCCTTAGTCGTGTTAAACGGCTCTTAAATTACTTATGTAACTTTGTTTTGGAAGTGGCACAGAGTCTAACTTCATGTTATTATTTCCATTAGTTTTGACGTCAGGGGAATCATTCCTGATAAATTCGTTTCTATCACAAATGTAGATGTGTCAAACCTTGCCAAACGGGCAAGTGTCTGGTTTGTTTAAATTAAGTCATTCATTTGTGTTTAATTAGATCATATTTGTCAGTGAGTTAATTAAGTGGTGGAAGGCCGCCTCTTGTAATTGTTTTATTTTACTGCTCAATACATGTTAGCTTATTTCGATTTGTCATATTATTTATTGCATGAAGTCACTAGGAAGATTATTCCCCTTTTCATTCTTCATCTTTGGCAGGGTCAATTTAATACGGCCTGCTGAGGTACGCATTCAGCGTTCCACCCAACAAGCTGGTCTTGACATTGGTTTCGTCCCGCCTGTTCTCTCTTTTCTAAATCGATGAGGGTGTTCTTGAAAACCAAGCAAATCGGAACATTCGCTCCTAGGTTTTTTTTGCTGTGAACTCAGCTGGCCTAGCGAGTAATTAAATTAGGCCTTTCATGTGTTTTTTATTATTAATTCTGGGTGTGGTAATGTCATGTGATCATTTATTTTGATATGCTAATATTATTATTATTATTATCATTTTGGCTAATAAACAGGGTAAGGGGGGATGAGGCTAACTGTTACAATAGGCTACATAAATGAAGAGAAGGTAAATTGTACCAACTGCCTCCTAATAGCATCCCGATATAAGTCAGAAATAAATGTTATGTGACATACTCCCTTCTGCAACAGCACTGTTAACTGTCTAATGATTAGTCATAGGTCTTACCCCGTTATGCAGCAGTAATACTGTATACATGAGTTACTCCCTTTTGCTTTTCAACCATGGTGGGACATAATGTACTACTTTCTGCAACTGGATGACATTTTCAATTGTAAATTTATGTGGGAGTTCCTACGTTTTACTGCAGTTTGATGTGCGTTACCAATGCGCTATGGTGGGAAGAACAACATTATGCCATAACCTCATTTTTCATATTTTTGGACATACTCCCTTTTGCAACTGGGCTCGGTCGAGGCCACCGCAGCAGCGAATAACGAAACTGCCGCTTGCCGTTCTCACTTTCCTGTAGATCCGGCTTCTTTAGACGCAAAGTACTCTCCACATGCACTGCCACCTGATCCCAGGATTCCTGGTTTCGTAGCATGACATGGACTATGTTGCCTGGCGTAAGCTCTCCCTGCACTGCCTCCAAACATCTTCTTTGTGGCAGCCAATGGTCACATTTAAAGAAAGTATGGAGTGCATCATCAATTTCATTGCTGTATATGCACGCCGGACTATTCACTCGCTCTAGTCTGTAGAGGAATTGGCGAAAATATCCTTGACCTGTCAAGAGCTCCGTCAGGTAATAGTTCACCTCACCGTGATTCCGATTGACCCAGTCAGCCAATGATGGTATCAGCTTCCTCGAGGATGATGATTATGATGATGATGATAATGATATTGATAATTATTATAATAATGGTGGTGTCAGTTATGTTGATAATGATGCTAATGACGATGATTAGGACGACGATAATGATATTGATAATTATGATGCTGATGTCAGTTATGTTGATAATGATGCTAATGACGATGATTAGGACGACGATAATGATATTGATAATTATGATGATGACAATGATTATGTCAATTATGGTGATTACGATGCTGATGCCGATGATTAGGATGACTATAATGATGATGATGATGATGATAATGAAATTGATAATTATGATGATGATGTCAGTTATGTTGATAATTATGTTGATGACGATGATTATGATGATGACAATGAAGTTTATCATGATTTTTAAAGAGGGGATGAGGAAAATCTTGCCAGAGACGCTTATGGGAATCCGAATCCACAAGGGTGTGGGATTCCTACGCACTAAAAGCAACACACCCTTCTCCCACAACGTGTGTTTTCACCTCGGAACTACTCTCGCATTACTTCAGGGTGGCGTCGTGCGTGAAGTCTCTTATTATTATTCATCTCCTTCTCCCTTCAATTCTTATTTATTATCGCTCATAAGAATCTAAGCCCCCCTTCTTTTGGCGCAAAGTACTTTCAACATACACTGGTACCTGATCTCAGGATTCTTCATTTCTCAGCATAACATGTACGATGTCTGGAGTCAGTTCTCCCTGCTCAGTTTCCTAGCATCTTCTTTGTGGCAGCCAATGGACACAAAGAAAGAAAGAAAGAAAGAAAGAAAGAAAGAAAGAAAGTGTGAGGTGCGTCATCGATGTCCTTGCAGTAAATGCACACCGGACTACTCGCTCACTCTATTCTGTGGAGAATTTTTCGGAAGTATCCATGACCTGTCAAGAACTGTGTGAGATAATATTTAACTTCACAATGAATCGGTCAACCCAGTCAGCTAGGGATGGTATCAGCTTCTTCGTCCATTTCAATCAGGAATCATCTTACCATCTCTGTTGGCATAGATCCATTCTGTGGCTGACAGCTCCTTTGATATTGATATTATGTTGATAATGATGTTGATGGCGATGATGACAATGATGTTGATTATTTGTATGATGACTATTATTATGATGTTTATTAATATGATTATGATGACAAATTGAGTTTTTAATTATTTTATTTTATTTTACTTTTTATGTTTTATATTTTCCGTTTTTTCCACAGACATTCGGGTTTCATCACCGTATTGTATTATCTGAGTTTTGCTTGCATTGAGATTGCCTTTTTTATTGTATAAGTTGTGTGTTCTACGAAACGCTGGAACCATTCTGTCTCATCTGCTGTTGTTCGCTTCACTTACAATGGCTAAACAATTTTTCTTTAAAAAAATATCTTGCGATGATTACTTGAAGAAAAAATTTTGAGTCCATTTTATAGTAATACCATCAGTTTAGATATGTAATATTCACAAAATTATCTTATAATAATCATCAATTTAAAGACCGTATTTGTTACAGATCTATTTAACTATTTTGATATATTTTTTCTTAAATTTTCACAGAAATAATCCAAGTATAATATATATTCAACTTTGCTCGCAATTACAAAAGTTTCCTTTAAAAACAATTACTGAAGAGGGCCATAATATGGCCGAAAATAGTATAATCAATTAATGTATTTATTTTATCTTGTTTATTTGCATACAACAGGATTTTCATTCCAATTACAGTGGCATAAAGATTACACAGTATGTTATCTTAGAACTTACACTAACTTAAACTAAACAGTAACTAAATTAAACTAATTAAAATAAATAGGTGTGAAATTAAAACATTATGGTACAAATAATCCCTATATCCCTATATATATTATAATTGTGAAAATCTGTGTGTCCGTGTGTGTGTATGTGTGTTAGTTTGTTACCTCTTGACACTAAAACGGCTGGACGGATTTGGATGAAATTTGAAATGGAGACAGCTTATACCATGGGATGACATATAGGCTGCCTTTCGTCCGGAAATAAATAATTGTTCTCGTGGAACGGGCAACATAACTGAAAAGTCACCAAAAATACTCAACCAGGACAAAATATCGAAGTTGTCGCATAAAGACCGGACAAAGCTCATTTTACTCCCCTCGATGCAAGAAACAATACTCGGTGTGTCCCTACGGGATACCGAAGACCACATTTTAAGGCCCTAAAACCAACAGTTTCAAAGATATTCGCAGAAAACTATCTTCGCTCTGATTGAACAACTAATCGCAAGTCGGTTTCCATGGCAACACTACCTCAAGGTATGACATCCGATTTTCTATATATCCCTGTAGGAGGCAATGCCAATCCATTTATTATCTTTTTCAAGATATATATAAACACAATAAGAACAGTGTAGCGCGCCTGCCTCTGGTCCGGAGGCCCCGGGTTCGATTCCCGGCTCCGTCAGAGATTTTAGACACTGACGTGAGGGCTGCAACGGGCTGCACAAGATTAACGGCCGAGGGGACACGATGCACTGACCACGCGTGACCACGATATCTGCACGCCAAATGGCAGGGAAGCGGTCGCATGATAGGCCTCGGTCCTTCATGGGCTGTAGTGCCAGGGGTAAAAAAATTAGGGGAAGCGCCTTCTAATTTTGAACACTACAGTAGCGGCTACTGAATAAAGGTAGCGATATAGCTACGTTCAATTTCATAAACACTGGGCTCACAAATCCCGTTTAGTTAAGTATAAATATCAGTCTGGTCGTTATTTCAGTAGCAACGAAGCTATGTGGTGGCTATTGCCGTTTCCGTAACACTTAAGGCATCCCGCTGTCACATACCTCAATGTGCGCTTACAAAATTGTGAACCAATCTATGTTACTGATAAGAATTTCTACGAGCGAATATCCACTCCGGTAAAAAACACACTCCCTACCTTTTTCAAAATTTAGACAAGACATGATTTTTAAAGCACTCTTCTGTATGTGTAGGTACAGAGATATACCACATGGAAAGATACAATAAAATGTTGGCAAATCTGAGTTCAAGGAACTGCTGTTCAGAATAGGCCTTGTGTTAAATCAGCAGAAGCTTTCGGTACATGTTATGCGGCCCATGTTCTTAACATGGCATGTTTTCCTTTGACAATTCATCTACACCATGTGTGAGGGCAACGCACTTCAAGGATCTCTAAAAACACAATAATCATGAAAATAGATAAAAATTTAAAGTGGGAGCGAAGATTCAAGGAGAAATAATTTCATCTCTGAGATTTGCTGATGTCTTCGTCATCTTGGCGATACGCCAGAGGATTTGAACGAGTTTTTGAATGGTATGGACTCCGTCTTGAGGAAAGAATTCATGATGAAAATCAATAAATATAAAACAAAATTAATGGAATGCAGTCGAAAGAAATCAAAAATCCCTATGAATGTCGAATTGGCAGGCGAAACGCTACGGGAAGTAGGAGACTTCTGTTACTTAGGAAGCAAAATATCCAGTGATGGATGAAGCAAAGAGGATATTAAAAGTAGGTTGGCTCAGCCAAGGAAAGCATTTCTACAGAGAAGGAATCTGTTGACATCGAATATATATTTAGGTATTAAGAAGTCATTTATGAAAGATTTTGTCTGGAGCGTGACACTATAAGTAAGTGAAACTTGGACTAATGGTGCAGCAGAAAAGAGGAGAATTGAAGCGGTTTTACAGGAGAATGATGAAGATCAGATGGGTAGATAGGGTAACAAATGAAGAGGTATTAAGACGATTGGGAGAGGAGAGATGTTTCTGTCGACTGCTAATGAAGAGAAGAGATAGGTTGGTAGGATACACATTAAGACACCCAGGAATAGCAAGCTTAGTTATGGATGGGAGGGTCGAGGACGAGAACTGTAGGGGTAGACCAGGTTTAAACAGATTGCCTCGGATGTAGGGTGTGGTAGCTATGTAGAGATGAAACGATTAGGTCAGGAGACGGAGGCATGGAAGGGCTGAATCAAACCAGTCAAAAAACTGAAGACTCAAACAACAACAATCAGGAATTTTAATTACTTAGAGAGACACGTGAGGCAAAAGGGTTGCTGGAGAATTTTAATCCCTGGGATGTAGGCCTAGCACAGAAAGAGACTGCATAATGGACATCAGCGGCCAAGTTGAGAGTTATTTTACTTTAGGTCTATTAATAGCGACATGTTGACGTTCAAATCTTCAATAAGTGTGGCAAAATTACACCCAGAATAGCTTAAGGAAATACACTTTTAATTCCCCATATTCCGATAGATTTGCCATCCCAGTGTGCAAGAGTGCAGTTCCCTCTTCAAACAATGTTCGCAATGACACACACTTAACAGCAGTAGGTGTACATTTAGACAAAACCATTTCTTCCCATGGGCAACGGTATGTGGCGTGCTCACGAGTATCCGGACAACAAAATCGTTATGTCTCAGCAGAAGATGGCAAAACCAAAAACATAATTTTCAAATGTGTTCACATAATGTGCCCTGCAGACTTTCACAACTCTATAAAATTCCCACTTTGCTGCTCATATCAATATACTGTACGTATCAGAAATGTTCAGAATTAGAATGGACCCACCTGTAGCCGCGATTGCTTCAATAGAATAGACCATTTATCAGCAATAATGCATCGTCCCCATTGTCTTGATCGCGAGCGAAGCCGCGGGTACCTGCTAGTAATAGATATAAAGAAAACTATTGACTTGATCCGTAGGTAGGAAACTTTGGTTGGTTGGTTGGTTCTTAGTTTAGGGGTTGCGACAACGCGGTCATGTAGCCCCGTGCACTTTGGATGTGTGTAGAATCTGTCTGATAACCGGTGTTAATTGTGATGACTGTATTAGTGTGTGTTATCTGTTCTTTTAATTCAAGTAAGGACTGCAGACGATAATTTCAAGTTGTTTCAACTTATACTTTCGCTACAAATTGCTACCGTCCTCAACACCTAGCTGTGAACTTGGGTACTACTGGATGCCATCGCAACCAGCGCCTGGTGACGAACGTTGGAACTTAAGAGCATTAATCAAACCTGACGTACAAATTTTCCTTCACACAAGTTTAGTTAGTGGGAGGTTCTTTTACATGCCATAAATCTATGACATGGGCCCGCCGGCTTTACTTCCCCTCCGAAGGAAGGCAAACTGAGGGATTTTTAACGCTCTTAAAATATCCGACGACTTCGGCCGGGGTAGGTAACTTTTACAGTCTGTTATCTTGATGTTTGAAGAACATAATTATGTCACAAATCGGAATGTTATCTTTAAATATTCATTGGATTTTAAATAATAAGTAAATGCTACAAAAATGAGAAATTTTTACATCCGGGTTCCCTTAAAGAGCACAGGTTTGAGAACGCCTGTTGCTGATGGATGAGCAACCATGACATTACCGTATCAGATGAGTGATTGTGCAGCCCTGTATCGTGAGTACCGCGCACTGGTACACACTCCCCCTCCACTTGATCTAGCTCCCAGGAGTGAAGTACACAACCCTTCAGATGTGGTTTGCTTGATAGCATGGTGTAATGGACGCGAACTTAAAGCCATCTCACTATACGCGAATATAACATGCCCGCTAATGTTGGAGATGAAGATGAAAGGGGAATGGGTCCCCATGTGGATGTGTACGATGTATGTACACAGATAGTGACTGAGTGGGTGGGGGATTTAACATTGTATGGAGCACGCAGTTCAAAATTTCATCACAGGAATTCATCTGAGTGGATCAATTCCCTCTCCCTCTTGTACAGTCTGTTCCTATGTCATTTCCGGAATGAGCAAAGGAAGTGTATCGTCAATACGTCATCAACATAGACAGCTAACCAAAAGTTATGCTTTTAGTCGGTCAACAGGATTGTACCCAATTGCAATGGAGTTTTCCTTAGGCCTAACTCTGAAAAAAGAATCATGACAATCTCTTTCTTCTTGTTTCGTGTAGGTCATCTAAGGACCACGACGCTCAACTGTTACATTTGGAGTGGGCTTTGATGTTTGCCCAGTAGTTACGCATCCTCTGGCTGTGTTGTTCCCTCCTCTCCTGTGTACAGAGGGCACCTGTTTTCTTTCTTGGCGGTTTGTCCTGGAACCTCAATTGCTGAAGCATCTTCCTGAGAGATGTCCGGTCATTTAAGTCTCTTTCCGTCCCTCCAAGTCCTTGCAGATCTTTGCTCACTTTCCACAACCATGGTGACTTGGTCTTCCGCTTTTGCCAGTAACCGAGGAGCTGGTTGGTCAACCAGGTATGATGCATCCTGTAGACGTGTCCATAAAAAGATAGATGTCGTTTCCTAACAACATCCGTGATTCTTTCACAGCACGTGTAGAGCTCTTGATTAGGTCACCTTCTGTATTCATTACCTTCCTTAACAGGCCCCAATATCTTCCTCATTATCTTTCTCTCCTGTACTTCGAGTTTGTCCTTGAGTCCCTTCCGGTTGAGTACTAGACATTTTGAAGCATATAAGGCTTTAGGACGTATAACTGTCTGGTAGTGTCTCATTTTAGTCTTTTGGGAGAGACACTTCTTATTATAATGTGTTCTTGGTAAGTTCTATTCCATAATACGCTAAGTTCATCCGACAAAAAACTCAAGCTCCTAAACCAGAGGGAGTTAGAAGGTACGTTTTGTGCCAAAATCTTCCAAATCGTCTCAATAGTACAGGAAAAATCTCGCATTTCTTGAAAAGACAACGGATATATATATACAGTATATTGTTTAAAAGTGTGTGTGAACAAATAAGAAAGACGATAGCCCCTGGCAGAACTGTGTCACGTCCAGCCCGCATAACACTAGAGCCAGGCGGGTAGTCTGTACACATGGGGCGCACACAAAGTATTGTGCATTGATAAGAATATTCAAGCAGAATTATTACCTGCAACAGTGACGAATTGCACTCTGATTTCGTAAATATCGACAATATGTTTAAAATGTGTGTTTAACTTTAAACAAATAACATATTTATAGAAGCCCGCATAACAGTAAAGCTGGGCGGGTGGTTAATGAACAAGGGAGATTTTTCGCACAGGTCCCCCTAGTAATAAATAAATTTACCTTGGATAATGGATCTCAGAAGATCTCAGTGAAATAATGGCTCTCGAATAAAGATGGATCAAACTAGACAGAAAACTGTACGCCTCGAAATATCCGTCGATGAATGTCAAACTAAGACATTATAATGCAGTAGTCAGACCATCAATCCTCTACGCAGCTGAGTGCCTGTTTCTAAATTCACACCACTCAGTGCTCAGGAGACATCTTACTGATGTATTATTGGATGGTTACCATATCATTGATATTTTCAGATGGTTACAGGGTCTTTGCAAGCGCATCATGGGATTTAATACTTAGTTTATTAAGTAATTATTGAAGTATTGTCATTTAATGTAATTTAGCGTAAAATAGTGGATTTCATACAGCAAATGGAGCTTCTTTGACCTATGCGCATGATCCTTAACTGAACAATCAATTCATCAATTCCCCTGCTCGGCAAATTATCGTATAATTTGGTCACATTCTTGTAATACCTACTCCCCGTTCAAAGAAACGTATTTTATAGATAACCAACTCGTACAGGCCATGGAGGCCCTGGGAGTAGTGGAAGGTAGCAGGGGCGTATATACATCTTTTTTCGGGGGTGGTTGACTATTCTGGAAAATTGTGAGTATTCTCAGGGGATTGCCACCGCGAAACACCCAGAAATATCAAACAATATCTTAGAGCATATAACATTGTGTAATTATTTTAGATGATTTAATTGTAAATTTCTAAGTTTATAATAGCCTACAATTAGTGGCAATACAATAAAAGTTGTAGAATATAAACACAACACAATATAAAATGGAGTATGAATGGCAAATATCTAAATATTTGTCAATTTACTAAGCAGAAAGATAAACAGTTTTTTTTATTGATAATGTATTTCTCAAAGGTACCGTACTGTGGAATTCTCAGTCTTGCCTCACAAGACAAGGCCCACAGACCAGAATTAAAATTTCTTAGCAGAGCCGGGAATGGAATTCAGACTTCCGGGGCGGCAGCCAAGAATGCTAGCCACTACACCACGAGGTAGTCTAATTTTAATTATATTGTTTATAACTTAGCCAATAAGTTAACATTAGGGTACAACAAAATTTACAATTATTTTTTGCTTTTACCAAACCAACACTTTCTTCATTTTTATTAATTTTTTCAGGCGGGGGCGGGGCTGGAGCCCCCACAGCTCCCCCATTATATACGCCCCTGGAAGGTAGAGGCTTCCACTCTTTGTGACATCGGCACTAGATGGGATGGAGTTGTTAGCTCAATGCCCGACCGTCTTTGCTCCCAGGAATTACCCTGGTACTCATTTCTGGTGTAGGCTGAGTGTACCCCAGGGCTATTTGCGTCTCTGAAAGAGGTAGCTTTGATCCTAAAACCACTACCTGGGTGGGGATCGAACCCACTCCGTTTCAGTTAGAAACTAAGTGCCTCTACAGACTGCGGTACGCAGCCCTCTATTTTATAGATATGTTTGAGTCTTCAATCTTTTTACTAGTTTGATGCAGCCCTCTATGCTACCCTGTCCTGAGCTAATCGATTCATCTGTACAAAGCTACCGCACCCTACATCCGGGTCAATCTGTTTAACATATTCTAGCCTTGGTCCACCCCTACATTTCTTATCCTCGAACCTTCCTTCCATGAATAAGTTAGCTATTGCCGGGTGCTGCCTGTCCATCTCTTGATGAATGCAGTACATTTGAATTTATCTGTTGGCACAAGCTAGAGTAAAATGTGCCTTTTCACCAATGTTTCAGTCTCATTCATGGCTGTGATTATATGGAAGCTACTGGGGTATGAGTGGTGCTGAGTATTTTTTTTAGCGTATGGCTTTTAGTACCGGGAGTGTCCGAGGACATGTTCGGCTCGCCAGTTTTGTAGCTGCTTCGAGACGGACACCCAATGGGTGAGCTACAAGTACCGTTGGGGAGGGAAGTTGGAAGGTAAGGACGAGGAGTTGGAAGGTAGCGGCTGTGGCCTATAGTTAGGGACTAACCCCGGCATTTGCCTGGAAGGAAGATGGGAAACCACAGAAGACCATCTTCAAGGTTGCCGGTGGGGGGATTCCAACCTCCTCGCCTCCCGGAAGTGAGCGACTGCCAGCAGTCATGCCGTAACGACCACGGCTAACTCACCCGGTGTGCTCAGTAATGGACTCAGGGCACAGTCAGTGCCTGTGGGTGTTGTGAAAGGCTCTACTCATAGGGTTAGTACAGCTGTACTGACTCAGTTTGGAAAGCAATGGCAAATTACCTCACTCCTCACCTTGCCTAGTACGCCTCATTGTAGTGCTGCCTCGGTTTCTACCACATAACCTATGGTGGTGCTTTTTGAGGATCCAACCAGCCTTCGGGCTGACTAACAGATATTCCTGGGTGTCTTAATAAGTGTCCTTCCAACCTATCTCTTCTCTAGCAGTCAACACAAACATCTCTACTCTCCCAATCGTCTTAATACCACTACCCATCTATCTACCCATCTGATCTTTATCATTCTCCTGTAACACCACATTTCAAACGCTTCAATTCTCCAATTTTCTGCTGTTCCAACAGTCCAAGGTTCACTTCCATAGAGCGCCACGCTCCAGACAAAGGATTTCAAATACGACTTCCCAATACCTAAATCTATATTCAATCTTAACAGATTGCTTTGTGAATTTTATAAATAACCCCTATAAAATCAGTACTATTCCAACAATTTGACCCTGTCTGTATTTTCAAGGTAGAGTTCAATGAACGCATTCAGTATTTTCAAATTACACTGTAATGACGGATGTTCCTGGGTATAGATGTTATGGATCACCTCGCAAGCGCTAATCGTAGCGAAAGAAGATTGCACACTTGGCTTGAAGAGAAATCATGGAATATATAACCAATTATTACGGCTTGCAGTAGTGGTAATCATGTTGGCAGATGGGCGATCTGCACGCTCCTCCTGCAATGGATCTCAACAATCAGAAGACAGCTAACACTGCCTCTGGCTGGTAGAATTTCAACGTAATCAGTGATTTCTTTTGTGAGTTAAAAAGATTCCATTTGTTATTTCACCCTGCAGCATAGCCCCGTGCATTACGTTGACTGTAGGGGAAGAGTGGATATCCGAAGATTAATGTTTCGAATCCGGCCGTCCTGTGTGTACTTTATTCCGGGTGTTTCAACAATCCCTCCAGCCAATGTCCGAGTTGATAACTTATTTCAAGTCCCGGGACACCTCCAAACCCTACCCGGCGCAAGAACCAGACAGCTCCAAAATATATTATTGTATCAAGAGACACAACAATAGTAGTTCCGTGAAGAACTAAAGAGTCTATTTTCAAATATCCTACTTATGTTAATTGCCTCTATCATACACTATTTTATAGTGCTTCAAGGAACAACGACATTTCACATGCAAGCTACCCTCTGGGTGTCAAATAGCAAAGCTTGCACCCGGCACCCGAAGCCATACGATATTATTATTATTATTATTATTATTATTATTATTATCGGTATGATTGCTGTAATAGATTCGTAGATATTGAGAACCGTCTAAATATTTCGGATGGGGCGTTGGCTTTTTTAGGCTATAGAGTTATGTACAATTAGGCTAGATGACGATTATTGCGTAGGTTCATTATTCAAAC
The DNA here is from genome assembly GCA_946902985.2 of Meconema thalassinum. Taxonomy (NCBI): domain Eukaryota; kingdom Metazoa; phylum Arthropoda; class Insecta; order Orthoptera; family Tettigoniidae; genus Meconema; species Meconema thalassinum. The sequence continues at coordinate 247,406,588 of OX336396.1, forward strand.
GTTCACTTAGATCGCATGATTAGGACACAAGAAATAAAAACTTAATTTTAAAATTTTCCACAGCCGCCATCTTGAGGTTATGTAAACAATTGAACTAAATTAGATGTCAGTGCATTAAAATGTGTATAAACATTTGCTACACCAAGTTTCACTACGTTCGGATGGTTAAATCGCAAGAAAAGTATATTTAAATGTTTCAAATTTTCATGGCCGCCATGTTCATTCTGTACTTAACAGGATTTTGAAAGTCACATAGGTGAACATCTATTAGTGCTTTTTTACCACCGTGCAAAATTTCAGGGTGATATCAGTAAATGATTGGCAGATGACCTCGTAATTCCGCCCCTTAAAACAACAATAACTAACTAACAAACTAACTAGCTAACTAACTAACTAACTATCAGTAATAGTTTCGGAGATATAGGCTAGAATGCCGGTGAAATATTTCACAACGCCGCCATGTTGGGTGGGTGAGACGTAATACAATTTAAAGGGCCCGGTATGGGTTGGACTAAATAGTACTATGATTTTACCGAGTTTGATTGAAATCGCTCAAGCCGTTTACATTTTATTAGGGGTCACACACACACACATACGCACACACACACACACACACACACACACATACGGACAATAGGTGATATCATTTTTCCGTAAATGAAAATTGGCTTAAAAAAACTGAATAAATTAACTATAAGGGCCAGTCAAATGAAAACGAGACAGATACAGTCAAATGAAAACGAGACAGATGGAAAAAAGTAAGTTCACTGTGTTTTATTTCAAAAGTACTCGCCATAACTGTTAATACATTTATCCACGGTGGGACAAGACGTTCAATGCCTTCTTGGAGAAATGTTTGTGGTTGTCTCCGGAACCATGATTGTATCCAGGCGTCTACCTCTGCATCCGAAGCAAATCGACGGCACAGCAGACATTCGGGCATGGATTTCACTTCCTGACACACCTTCTGCACTACACTTCGCTGTTCCTCTTTCCCGGCTTCCATAGTGACGTCGGACGCACAACTGGCCTCGCATCGAGCACGTCTAACAGACAAATGAAACAGCGGAGAACGTTCACGTGTTTCCATCCTGATTCTCAATAGAGGACACTACTATACACACACCTATCTGCGTTACCACGGCTGCGCCATTCTCGTTATATCGTCTGTCTCGTTTTCATTTGACTGCTCCTTATATATATGTCGAAAAAGTAAGGATTATCTAAGTACACTAGCTAGAGGCAATAGTAACATACATATTGAAGTAGAAATCATACAGGCTGTGTTACTGGACTCCTCTCAATTTATTCACACAACCACTGGACCTGTCTTGTTTCGTGGCTTGGTAAACTAACTGCCAAAAGCAAACTCCTAGCATATCGTACCATTGTACGTCCAATAATGGAATATGCCAGCTCAGTCTGGGGATATGCTGCCCCTCGCACACCAAGAAACTACAGATTGCCCTGACCAACTCAGAATGGTACGAACGCAATGCCCAAATCCATGAAGACACCAACAGGGAGTGCACTGATGCCCGTATTAAAAAGTAGGCATCAAAACTATATAAGAAAGCTACTTCCAACACCAACCCTATCATCAGAACTCTGGGTGATTATCAGGCCACCGGGGCTCGCTATAAGCGTCCCCGTATCCTAATAGAGTAACTTCCACTTCCTTTCACACTACAAACTACCCACTATGGCCTCTTAACTACAGTACTCTTTATCTTTCTCTCTCTAATTATACTGTACTTTCACAGAACATATTCTTGTCACTTAAACTAATGCTGTCAGGAATAATACTGTCATAGATAAAGTCCTCAAGGCCTCAGGGCTGAAAGGCTCATTTTTAACATGCAACGAAAGACGGCTTCGCTGCACGGGTTACGTTACGTATGTTTGCTACGAAGAATGCAATAACCAGTACTATTTACCTGAGTTATCACTGTAAGTTACTTTATTGTATAGTAGTCTTACTGTGAGAGTAAATATAAGTACAATGCAATAAAATTTATATACACCAAGGAAATTAGGCTCACAGAGAGTTCATCATTCTTCAGCACCAACATCATCACTGGGTGCATCATGACTCCCAGTTCAAACTGTCTGGTTGTAGAGCAGGTGGAACATACTTCGAAGCTATATCTTTCACATCTTTTGCCTAATTTGTATTGACTCTTAATACAGTGCGATGTAGAAGACTTGATGCGTCTGGTAAGGAAAGGGTAGATCCTTATTTTCCCTAAACAAGGAAATCTCTTGCCATGGTACTCGCATTGACACTGCAGGACAGTGAATTGCTGGTTTTCTTACTTACAGAGGTGTGAACATCATTAGATTCGATGCATATTTCCTTAAATTTCATTTTTAGCCTACTTTTCACATTTTGCAAAAATGAGGAAAAAGTAGACTAATGAGATCGATCCGGGCAAATGTCTGTCCTTCTGTCTGTCTGTCCTTCTGTCTGTCTGGCTGGCTGTGTGTGTGTCCCCCCCCCCCCCCTATCAACTCGTAAACGGCTGTAGCAATCGAAACAAAATTTGGTAGGAGTAAAGTTCAATACCTGAATATCTCAATGCCGAATTTGAAAATTATGTCAGTGCTACCAACTGCTGAAAAATCGCAATTGAAATTTGAGCTCCATGTTGGATATCTTGGAATGTATGCATGGGAGCTATTTCAAAATTGGCACACTTATAGATAATAATATTTCAGTTTAATTTCCAGTAGGCCATACATGGTAGTGTTACCAAAAAGATTCTAAGCTTGCTGATAGGTCCAATTTTAAATTCATATAACTTCTACACTATCAATTGAAATTCAACCAAATTTCGTATGTGCTATGTGTACATAAACAGATATGACAGAACGTATTGTTAAGAGCCACCAGGGCTGCCAACTGTTAATAAATGCTCTCTCTCTATTTTCTTATCCAAATACCAATATATCAGAAAATATGCAAGCCGATAGCTTTAAACAATGCACACGTATAGTACCTGACATTCTATATTAATTTGGAGTAACTTATATACGTCAGTGCTACCAACTTGATTCTAAGCCTGCTTAGAGGTCCAACTTTAAATACATGTAACTTTTATACTATCATTTGGATGTCAACAAAATTTCGTATGTTCTATGTGTACCATAACGGATATGACTATGCGTATTCTTAAGAGCAACCAGGGCTGCCAACTGTTAATAAATTATGTCTCTATTTTTGTTACCCTAATATCAATATATCAGAAATTATGCAAGCCAATAGCTGTAATCTTTGCACACGTATAGTACATGGCATTCTAGATTGATTTGGAGTCACTAATATACGTCAATGCTGCCAACTTAATTTTAAGCCTGCCGATAGGTCAAATTTTAAAATGCATGTAACTTCTATACTAACTAATGGATTTCATTCAAAATTGGCACAAAAATAGATCATATTATTTCAGATTATTTCTGACCAATACAAGCATGACATTGTTGCCAACATCATTTTACGCGCGCTGTTAGATCCAAAGTTTAACTGCATGTAACGTCCATGCTATCCATTGGCTGGAAATTGCAAATCTTATCTCTAACATGCTTTGTGAAAGAGAGTTCGTAGTATTTCTAGATGATGCTAAAAGTCGCAAAAGGAAACTAAATAATGGTCTACCCCAAGGTTCAGTTTTGGCCCCAGTTCTATTCAATCTGTACATTCATGACTTGCCACCAACAACAGCTACTAAGTTTATTTACGCAGATGACATTGCACTGGTAGCTCAAAGCAGAACTTTTGAAGATGCAGAAGGCACTCTTACAACCGATCTGGAGAAAATGTCAACGTTCTTCAAGTCCTGGCGACTGATCCCAAGTATGTCTAAGACAGAGGTTTCATGCTTCCATCTTGCCAACCGACTAGCAAACTACAAGCCAAATGTTGTATTTCGTGGTGAAAAACTGAAATACAACCCATTCCCGAAATACCTAGGTGTCACGCTGGAACGAATTCTGAGCTACAAGAACACCTCACCAAGCTCTCTCACAAAATTTCCACCAGAAATAACATCCTGCACAAGCTTTGCGGTAGTTCATGGGGAGCCACGGCGGACTGCTTAAGATTAACGGGTATCAGTCTAGTCTATTCTGCAGCGGAATACTGTGCTCCAGTATGGTTGGAAAGTGCACATGTGCATAAAGTGGATACCAAGCTGAATGACACTATGCGTTGCATAACCGGCACCATAAAATCAACCCCTTGCCACTGGCTACCAGTACTCAGCCACATTCCACCACCTTACCTGAGGAGGAAGGAAGCTCTGATCAGAGAAGCAAAGAAGATCTATGCTTCTCCCTCATTACCAATACACCAGGAATTCTGCCACCCACCACCGAAGCGACTTCATTCGAGGAGACCAACAAGTTTATTGGCCGACCAACTTCTGGCAAATCGATTCAACCTAAACCAATGCTGGCAGGACGAATGGTCAAACTCAACGTCAGGAACTAGTGCCCAGGAGATCAACCCAACGGTGAAAATACAAGGATTTGACCTTCCTAGAAAATTATGGTGTCGCCTCAATAGACTGAGAACCAGGCACGGCCGTTGCAATTACCTATGCCATAAGTGGGGTTGGATAGATTCCCCATTGTGTCAATGCAATGAGGAGGAACAGACCATGGACCATATCATACAGCGCTGCCCTCTACACGCCTACTCCGGGAGCCCTAGTGATCTGTTTCACCTTCGAGAATGTACTGTGGAATGGCTCCAAAACTTGAACTTGGATTTGTGATTTGTTTTTATGTAATTCACCATACGATTAAATAAATAAAATTGGCCTTTAACCAGCTTTTTTATTCTGTACCCTATGAGATGGAACTAAGAATATACTCAGTCACCAGGGCTGCCAACTCTAGCGCTCTATTAGGCTACATTATGCCAGGTATACAGTATTTCAAACTAATTAGAAATTTCGATATTACCAACTTAATTTCATCATTATTCTAGATAGATACATATAGATTAATAATTGGCATGAATCTTAAATTTTAAGAAAAGTAGGCTCTTTAGTTCGTCACGGAACTTCTTGTTTACTTTTCATGACTTAAGACAGTAAAAATAATTGCAAGGCGCTAAAATTATTCCAAATGTTTAATCTATACCTTTTCTTAAAATTTTCTTAATTTTCTTAAAAACTGACGTAAAATGATGTTTTGAATGTTCACTAAAAAGGAGCCTGGCTAATGCAGAATGTCACATGTTTTGTCTTGATCACTGTAGGAAATCTTTCGTGTGAATTTGGAGCAGAGGAATTCAAATTTCTACTACCGATGGTCCGCTCTTGAACTATTGAAAGGTTTGTAGACCATGGATTGAAACACTTGATTTAGAGAGCATATTCCAAAGTCATTGAAAGCAGGAAGAATGGACCAAGCTCTGATATCACTCAGAATCCCCAACCCCAAAAATTTGCACAGGTAATTATTTATAGTAAATGTTGTAAGTCAATAGATCAAAGAACATTACTAAAGTAATGAATGATGTCAGTAGCTGATCAATAAAATGATTTTGAATACAAAATTGTGACTGATTAATTTTTTTAAATTAAATCTAATAATTTCCACACCTCTGTACAGAAGAACTCCAATTATCCGAATCAATTGGGATCAGACTCCATTCGGATAATTGGTTTTACATACATGGTATACATACCGGTACATATGTATTTTAAAGATAAGAGCTTATTTTCGGTACTGTATGCATTTATAATTATGTAATTAAATGAAAAGGCAACACTTATACATGTTATATAGCGTACGTACTTACAAGTGCTGTACAATAGTAGTAAATAAGTCATTGTTTGCTGAACATATGGGTCAAAGTAAGCTGTTTGACTGTCTTGATCTGTTTTCGGGCAGCCAAGTCACTCCCCTACTTGACAGAGAGAAGTTGCATGTGGTCACACTAGGGCTGACGCTCCATTCACATCAATGCAGTTCATGGCCAGCAAACGCTTCTCTAGGTGATGGTCCCGTGTCCCCTGCTTCAACTTCATCTTCTTCCTCGACACTTTCTTCTCTCACACTTTCAATAAGTTCATCATCACTTAGAATTTGAAACCCATGGTCTGACAAATCACACACCATCCACTCTCCTACATCTTCAGCACTAACTTCTGAATATCCAGGAATTTTCAAAGGAATGTTTCTTAATTCCTCAAGTGGCAAGTCAACCTCATCTTCTCCTGCCTCTTCCCTTTCCTTTTCTTGAGCTTCTTTTTTCCCCCTTTTCTCCTTTTCCTTCTCTTCTTCAGTTGATATGCCTTTTTGAAAGCGATTCGGATAATCAGCGATTCAAGTAACAGCGACGGACTTCTCAATACATATAAAGGGAAGACTAGCGGCGGCTATAAAAAGCATATGTGATGTACGCAACATATCTTGAATGTCAGTCACCACGGCTATGAAGCTTTACCAAGCAAAAGTCATGCCAGTGCTTACATATGGATTGGAACTAGTTTGGGCACATCTATCGAAAAAGCAATTAGGGGAAATAGAAAGTCTAAAGCCGAGATTTCTGAAAAGGGTACTTGGGTTCTCGAAATATACTAATTCCCGATACACTTACGTTCTAGTTAGAGAAACGTTTCGAATAAATGATCTGAGATTGCAAATGCTGCTGCCATCTACAGCAGCCTAAAATGAATTGACACTGGAACTACAAGCGAAGAGGGATAGCATAGAAGACGACTTCTACGAGAGATTAGATGGAGGCAGAATGTATTTCTTTTTTTTCTTTTTCTTTTTCGTGTGGTCTCCTCACCGACCTAGTGCAGGCCTTTCTATTCGACGCCCGTGGGCGACCTGCGCGTCGGGATGAGAGATAGAATTGATTAAGGTGAATGAAATTGGAGTAGGATGTGGAAGGAAGCGGCCGTGGCCTGTCAGAAGGTACCGTCCCAGCATTTGCCTGGTGTTGAAAATGGGGAAACCACGGAAAACCTTTTCAAGGACGGCGGACGGTGGGGCTCGAACCCACGCGTCTACCGAGCAGAGAGCTTGGCCCCATGACCTAGCACTGCGCTTTAGCCAGCGTAGCCACTACTGTCGGTAGGCAGAATATGAGCAGACATAATAGTGACGCGCCTGGCAACACATGGATTCCACCACCGCGTTTGTAGACTGAAGACCTTTCATGAAGCAACAGAAGAGTGCATTTGTGAGCTATGTGGAAAAGTGTGTGATAAGTACCATGTTCTATCGTGCTCTAACATAACTGTATCACTGACTCAGTTTTGTTTAGATAACTGAACTATATAGTGAAATGTATCTATCTTGTACATGCATGGACATTGTGCGCATTATTATCAATTATTATTATAATCAGCGATTCAGACAGTCGGAGTTCGGACAATTGGAGTTCCACTGTACTTACTGAATCGCCTCCTCTTCTACCTGAGGCATGGTGGCGCACCTGTCAAGCTGTTGGCCTCTCACCAAGGTGGACCGTGTTCGATTCCCAGTCAATGCATGTGAGATTTTCGGATTCCACGTAAAAAAAAAGGAGGTCCCGTGGCTCATGATCGCATGATTAACGGTTACGTAAAACTAAAAGCCTCCTTCCTCTTCTTCCTTGCAGTGTTGAGGTTTTCACCAAGGAACGCCAACCTGTGATAGCACCATGGCTTGTCTTTAGACCTCATCTGGTCGTCATTGGTAAGATCCACCCGGCTTTCCTCTGTATTGTACTTTTAATCAGGTAGGGTTCGAGTGAGCGGGTGATTGGCCCGCCGCCCCTTAGCACAATGGTGGGGCTGCCTCCTTAACGCCTCCGTGCATGCGTTGCTACTCTTTCGCAGGAGCAATGGTCTTCGAGCCCCCAACTTCCTGAGACGAATTCTGGTCCTTCCTTCAGGATCTGCAGCTGTTTTAGGATTATAGTACCCCATACCTACGGTGATCATATTTTTGACCTGTCAAAATCGGGACAGTCTTTTTGGGGGGATTGTTGGAGGATAGAGAGATTATAGCTTGACTCTGACATATAGAGGTTTTTTTGAGTTATGGCCTTTTACAAAATGTAATTTTAAGAAGGTCCACAAAAATTGATCCACCAAAAATCCAATATGGAGGGATAAAAGAATACAAAGATTATTTTAGTGTTTCTTTTTATTTTTGCAAGTACCTTACAAGTTTGTGAGAAAAGAAAGCCAAAATAACCCAGAAAGCCAAAATAACCCTAGAATAGTAGCGTTTGTCTCCTCGACGATAACGGGATACACTTCTGCTTCCCCCACTTCTCCCTTTCGTCCAATCCCCACCAGTGTTTGGTAGTCCTAAGATACAAAGCAAATTAGTCAAAATAACCCCCGCAAAAAAAAAAAAAAAAAAAAAAATTGTTTAAAAATCTCAAAAAGTTAATAAAAACAAACAAAAATACTTAAAATCTAAAAAACACAAAATCTAAATTAGTAAAAATACAAACAAAAACAATCAATATTGTTACGGCTGTGAGTTTGTGTTGTCGCTCGCCGCATGAGTCACAGCTCCCCCGGGCTGTGTGTGCTCTGCCTCATTGTAATACGTGAGCGTTACGCAACGGGCTGCGAAGTGAAAGGGATTGTCCAGAATATTCGTGACCCCGCCAGTGAAGGAAATGTCGAGAAGCCGTGTGTCCTGGACGATTCTAGAATTCATTGAGTCACCAGCCTGCTATATAAGCGGCTTCAACAGTAAGGGGCCGAGCTTTCTGTGGATGTGTGTTTCTGAGCTAGTGCGTGTTTTCCTGAGCGACAGAAGTGTGGTGACGAAGTGCCGTTCGAGTTACGAAATCCAGTGACATTGTTTCTCCCAGCTTGTGAACAGCCTGCAGCAAGCGATCGTAAGTAACTGTAGTCGGTGTACAATAAGGGAGAGGAGCAGGTAGTTTCTGTCAAGGCCACCGTACTCATTAGGACGGATTAACTTCTGTGGTCTGTTGACAAGTGGAAGGGCCAAGAGCGCTCAAGGAAGAGACTTGAGGAAACTGGACTAAGGTTCCAATTGCTTGTATTTGCTGATGAGTAGTGTAATTTTCTGTCCGCAATAAAGTTAATTATTTCTTTAAAGAAACAATCTGTGTTGTGCTTCAACCCACCGTAATCCAGTTAACAAAAGTGCCACTAGGGGGGTGGCACGTAACAATATTATTTTAAAAAACTCAAAGAGTAAAAAACACATAAATCGAAATTAGTCACAATTCAAAAAGAGAACAATCACAATTAGTCAAAATTAGTGAATACCAGTTCAAAGTTAGAAAAAAAAAAGTATTCCAAATCATTCTGTTAGCCTAGAGAGTGAACTAAAAGTTGATGTAAGAAGTATTTATTATCAGTTTCTAGAATTGTAGTCTTCGTCGATGTGAAGCGCTACCGATAACAATGTTGCAATCAGCGCTGCCATTTTAGGGTTAATGTAATGCCACACACGTTCTGTTTGCCTTGTGTATTTTATTTTAAGGAATAAAATATGGTAGTTGAGCCACAAAATGTATTCATCATCATCATCATCTTGCACAGTTTCCAGCCACTGGCCGGGTCTGTTTGGAACACAAGCCTCTCCAACACCTTCTGTCTTCCCACCATCTCTCAGCATCCACCCTTGTCCAGTCTTGTCCTCTCTTCTTCACGCTTTCTTCCACCCCCTTCAGCTACCTGTCTCTCGGTCTTCCTCTCGGTCTCCTTCCTTCCACTTCGTCTCGTGTATCCTCTTCTCCTCCATTCGTTTTACATGTCCATACCATCTAAGTCTGGATTTCTCTATGCCGTCCTGTAATGGTTCCTCCTTCATTAATTCTCTGGTCCTCTCGTTTCTCATTCTGTCCTCTTTGTAGCTCCAATACTGCTTCTCGAGAACCTCATCTCACTGACCTGTATTTTGCTCTTCTCCCTTCCTTTCATAACCCAGGTCTCCGAGGCATACGTCAGGGATAGGGACATGGTACGTCCGATATATGATCTTTTTGCTGTTCTGAGGGACATCCTTGCTCCATAATATGCTTCGCACACTCCTCAGGATTGCTTCGGCCTGTCTCCCCCGCTCATTTATTTCTCTATCGTTTCTTCCATTATCTTGTATCAGGCTTCCCAGATACTTGAAACTCTCCACTTTCTTCAGCTGTTCCCCACCAATTGTTATTCCCGTTGTGGTTCTTTCCTTCTTCCTTGTTGTGATCACCATCTCACTCTTATTTATGCTAAATTTCATCCCATATCCTTGTATTATTCCTACCCACACGTCCAACTGTTCCTGTACCTCCTCCTCCTTGTTTCCACAAATCATCAAATCATCTGCAAACACCATTGCTTTCATCTTTCCTTCCCCAATTACTTGTGCCACTCGGGTCATAATGTCATCCATCACCACAATGAAAAGTAACGGTGGCAGTGCACTTCCTTGTTTCAGGCCGTTTCTCTGTTCCAACCAGTCCGATCTCTCTCCTCCCACTTTCACACAGCTCATGCTTCCCTTGTACATCTCCTTTATCCATCTTATAGTCCATTTTTCTACTCCTCTATCCTCCAGGGACTTCCATACTTTGTTTCTGCATACACTGTCATATGCTTTCTCAATGTCCAGGAAGGCCATCAGTAGATCTGTTCCATACTCATATTGCTGTTCTTGTAACTGCCTTACAGCAAAAATCAAATCCACTGTGGACCTTCCTGCTCTGAAGCCATGTTGTTCTTCTCTCATCCCTCCTTCTATCCTTGTATTAAAAGGTGGAAAAAGGTGCTGACAATTAGGAAGAATGAAGACAGGTGTTTGAGTTGAGAAAAGATCCAATAGGTGTAAGCAAAACTCAATTTAATATTTTCTTTACGAGACAAGCTATTTTGGGCACTTTAATAGCCAAGAAAGTTAAGATGCAGAATCAAGAAAATCCTAGCTCTACTGATGACATTGTCCTCTTAACCGATTTGCCAGAGGATTTGATTCCTTAGTTTAGGTGCTGCGACACCGCGGTCATGTAGCCCCGTGTACTTTGGGTGTGCGTAAAATCTGTCTGATAACCGGTGTTTATTGTGATAACTGTATTAGTGTGTGTTATCTATTTTTAATTCAAGTAAGGACTGCAGACGATAATTTCAAGTAATCCCTACTTTCGCTACCAAATGCTACCGCCCACGACATCTAGCTGTGAAATTCGCTACTACTAGATGCCATCGCAACCAGCGTCTGGTTACGAAGGTTGCAACTTAAGAGCATTAAACATTAAACAAACCTAACCTACAAATTTTGCTTCACACAAGTTAAGTTAGTGGACGATTCTTTTACATGCCATAGTCTAAATCTATCTATCTTTACTTCACCTCCGAAGGAAGGCATACTGAGGGATTTTAATGCTCTTAAAAAATCCGACGACTTCAGCCGGGTTTGAACCCGCGACCTTGGGCATAGAAATTCAGCATGGTACCGACTACGCCACCGAAGCCGCCTCTTGAGGAAAGACCTCAAGATGAAGAACAATAAAACATACAACTAAATTATAGGAATGCAGCCACAAGAATTCATATGAAAAGCTACAGGAACTAGCAGATGTCTGCTACTTAGGATGCAAAATGGCCAGTGACGGACGAAGCAAAGAGGATAGAAAAAAAGTAAGTTGGCTCGGGCAAGGAAAGCATTTATACAGAAAAGAAATCTGTCGACAACAAATATAAATTTATGTATTAGAAGGTCAATTTTAGAAGTCATTGTCTGGAGTGTGGCGCTCTATGGAAGTGAAACGTGGAATGTTGGCACAGCTGAAAAGAAGAGAATAGAAGCATTTGAAATGCGGTGTTACAGGAAAATGATGCAGGCCAGATTGGTAGAAGGAATAACAGACGAAGAGGTATTAGGCGAGTGGGCGAGGAGAGATGTTACTGGCGACTGCTAATGAAGAGAAGAGATAGGTTGGTTGGTTGGACACATAGTCAGGCACCCAGGAATAGTTAACTTAATTATGGAAGGGATGGCTGTGGATGAGACGTAGAGATGAAATGATAAGTTCAGGAAAGGGAGGCTACAAACCAGTGTAAAGACTGAAAACTTAAACATACACACAACTGGAACATCTCCACCATCCGTCCGCACAGTTTCCTAATTGAATCGCTCGTTGTTGAAAGACACTAAGTTCACATTTTTGACAAATCCTTTTTACCGCGATTTTGCGTCCTAGGAAGCAAGAAGCATGTTTTAGTGTTGAATGGAACCATGTCCTGGCAGCACTTGTGCTATTACCACAGCCGTTAGGTTAGTTATTTCGTGTTGAAAGGAACTTAGTCCAGCAGTTAGTGCGTTTCAACACGAAGAAAATAACAGTTATTTCATTCAAGTTACCTTTTCTTTTAGGCTTTTGGATTCATATGTTCATTTAGAAATAAAGGAAATAAACAAAGTATATGATTGATATTCGTCGCTCAAAGGTTCTGCTCTTTCCATGTTGAAATGGACTAAGTCCAGTTACGTATATTGTCAATAAAATTGTCAATGAAATCACTCATAATGGTTCCGTAGTGATGTGCTTATACAGTTCGAAAAAAAAAAAGATTTAGGCTATATTTCCGAGCTGCACAGCTGTACCTCAATTAATTAAATAACCTTTGCAGAACATATAGAGTCCGGCTCCATGGCTAAATGGTTAGCGTGCTAGGCTTTGGCCCGAAGTGCCCCGGGTTCTATTCCCGGCCAAGCCATCAGGGATTTTAATCTTCTGGGGTTGATTACCGTGGCTCGGGGACTGGGTGTATGTGACGTCTTCATCGTCACTTCATCCTCATTACGACGCGCAGGTCGCCCACGGGCGTCAGCTAGAAAGACCTGCACTCGGCCTCTCTGGAGGCCACACGATCATTAAGAACATATTGTAGAGACTTTCCGCATACTATCTTCGTATATGTCACACCGTCAATAACCACAGTAATTTGATCTGTACTTCATTAATTTAACAGCCTATATACGGTACTAGCAGTAGTGCCCGGCTTCGCCCGGTTGATTTATTTGTTTTGAGGATAGTAGGGGGGTGAGGCCGATTCTGCCCCCCCCCCCACTACTCCCAATGCGAGCCGATAACTCCCGAACCCGTGGTCGGAGATTCACGAATGAGGTGTCGTTGTACTTGGGATGACGGGGGATTTGCTATGGAACAATCGTAATATTTCTGAAAAAAAAATTGAAAATTTTTGTTTTCGAAAATAGGTGATAGTTTGAAAACCAAAGATGATAGAACGTTATGCTATGGCTCACACGAATGGTCTTTATGCCATTTATTTTTTGTAATAAAACTTTTTTACTTTTTATGTCTTTGAAAACACTTGAATTTTGAAAATCCCATATTTTGGTAACTAGGAATTATACAAAAAAGTTTGTTTGACATAAATGAAAGGTCCCTATGCCCTCTACCGCCAAAATAAATTTCAAGTCTCTAGATAAAAAAATTGTGTTTTGTAAGTAGTGGTATGACAGGGGTTCTGCTTAAAAAAGTAAGTGGTGAGCCCCTGCGACCTTGGAATGGAAGGAGTCATGCCAGGAGGACGTGCTTGGATTCGTTTTTTTCTTCTCGTTGCGCTCTTTACGGGAATGTCTGTGCCGAAAAGGTGAAATGTTGAGAACATATTTTTGGGGGGAAAATCGTGATTTTAAACTTTTTGCTATATCTCGCTAACCAATCATGCTAGAGGCATGTACGACGGGTCCAAGGACTCGGAGTGACGTCCTCTTTGCTATGGACCATTCGTTATATTTTTTTAAAATTGGAAACTCGATTTTGGTGTAAACACGGGTTTTTTGTGATTTTTGCCGATATCTCACGAACCAATAACGCTAGAGGCGTGTACGACAGGTCCAAGGACTCGGGGTGACGTCCTATTTGCTATGGACCACTCGTTATAATTTTTTTTAAATTGGAAACTCGATTTTGGGGTAAACACGTGTTTTTTGTGATTTTGCCGATATCTCACGAACCAAAAACGCTAGAGACGTGTACGAGGTGCCCTAGGACTCGGGCTAACGCCCCCTTTCAAATGTGACAGATATTTTTTCCAAAAAAATAATTCACAAAGGGCCTAACGCCATACATGTTGAAAAAACTTTTTCTTTTTCTTTACCTGTTTATAATGTTCATGAAGCGTGGTGGTTGAGAGAGACGATACGGCTGGGTGTGTGTGTGTGTGTGTGTTTCAACGAACCTGTCGCTAACCACAAGGACCATGCTTAATAGAACAATCGCTATTTCGGCGGGTCGGTGTATGACAGAGCGAGCATGCGTTTTTCTGATATTTTACCTTTAACGTGTAAACGGTGATGAGAACTTGGTTCTATGTTGGTCGAAGCGAGTAGAAAAAACAAACTTGCAGACGAGCAAGAGGTGAATGTCATTTGAACTTATTGGAATGCGCTGATCTGACTTGACAACAGGTGCAATGGAAAAAATGACAAAGACGCAGAGGACACTTGAAGGTGAAATAATCTGACCATCGTGGTGGCAGGGAAGAGTGAATACACGTGTGAGATGACATGCACGCTAAACAAGTTACATCCAGTCTTGCTTCGTACGTGACAAAATGCAAGTTCATGTGAAATTTGATCTACCACAGGTGTTCACCTTGGGTGTTAGCTGTCCACGTGACCGATAACAGGATGTTCAAAGCGAGGGAAAAAATGATTATACATGCAATGTAACATATATAAAGACATGTCGTTATCATTTCCACTCTCACTTGGGTGGACTACCTTTGAACACATTGCGTTGCGTGAAACCCCTGGTCTTGTTTAACAGTTTTGGTGTTGGTGGAAAATACTTAACCTTGTTGTGGGGTAGGTATTTATTTATATATTTATTCATTTATACATTTATTGATTTATATATATATTTACAAGCAATTATTTATTGATTAGGTAATTAATGATTTTATTTATTTATTTGTTTGCAGATAACCGGCATACCTTACATGTCTGAGGGAGAAGAAACCATTGCACTTTTGAGCCCACTAGAAGGGAACAGCAACAAGTCACTGCAAGTAAAGGTGAGATGATTTTTTTAAACTAACTTGTTTCATTTTTGTTTTGTTTTATGTTTTATTTTATGAAATGTATGTATTAACCTGATTTTAGGTATTTATAGCAGTTTATTTTATTTATTTTTAGAAACTTGGAAAGAATAGCCTTACCGCCGTATCAGTCGCTGAAAAAAAAAACCGAAACGCACTAAAGCGAAACCACTGCCAAAGAGTGAACTGTTTAAAACTCAGGTAAGTCCAACTTAAAAATGCTATTCCATTTTACCACTACTGAAAACTCGTAGACAAAAAAAATTCATTACCTGTACATGACTGGGACAATGATTGCTTTCTTGATTAATGGCTATGTTGTTGTTGTTGACTGGGAAAAGTACAAGGCCATGTTGGATTTTCTAAAAATTAAAATAATACATTTAATTTATGGGTGGTTCCCTATGGACTCAACGAATATCCACAGGTTTGAACATGATAATGTGAACAAAATGACATGACATTCATTTTTGTTTATATATTGGTTAAAGGGAGGGTGGGGGGATGTAAATGACTGTAGCTTTATAAAAAGAAAATAAGTACATGGGTTACTGTTAGTGCCAACTTACAGTTTATTTTTAATGGTGTTTTGATATATTAATGCCAATTAACGTTAACGTTTCATTTACAAGTATTGATTGATTGATTGATTGATTGATTGATTGATTGATTGAGTGAGTGATGGGTTATTTTGTTTGCTTTTAGGTGTCGTCATGTGCCATTAACGTAATGAACAGACAGTGAACAAGCATGCATTATGCTTTAACGTACTCTGTGCTCTTGTGCAACGTTAATAACTTACAATAAGAAAAAGTTTTATTATAACACATGGCGTTAGTACCAAATACAACAAGTGAGCATGTTGGTTTACCACGTGGGTTAAATTTAAAATCAGAACATGATCGATGGTTAACATTTGAATCCTGGCCTGTAGGCTTTTGTCGACACATGAACTTGCAAAAGCCGTTTTTTTTACTTGAACCGAGAAGATGTGGTGCGCTGTGTGTTTTGTCGTATTGAACTTTCACACTGGGAAGAAGGGGATGATCCCTTTAGAGACCATTTGCGATGGTCTCCTCACTGTCCTTACATGCTTGGAAAGCAAGTGGGTAACCTACTCGTGCATTCATTTACCGAACCACAAGGCCTTTGGCCGCTACTTACGTTGCTGAATCACAAATAAATAATAATAATAATGATGTATTACCAGCCAACGGTAGTGTCGATATATGTGGTCCATATGCCATAGACAGTGTTGAATTGGCGTGTGCTTTTGAAAAATTGGGAGTTTGCAAGACTAAAGCACTAGCACACCCAGAGTACAGCTCTGTTGAAAAACGTTTAGAATCTTATAAAAATGTTTGGCCATTAATATTTAAACACCTTACCAAACAGCTAAGTGAAGCTGGATTTTTTTTTTTATACTGGTGAAGGGGATAAAACAAGGTATGTTTTTATTGTGGATTTGCTTTAAAGGATTGGCAAATGACTGATGACCCTTTTGTGCAACACGCTCGTTGGTTACCAAACTGTAAATACATGGTGTTGCTTAAAGGTCAGGAATTTGTGAACACTATTCGTAAAGAAAAAGTGATTGCAGCACAAGACATAAAAGTGCCTTTAGAGTTAGAACACGCAGTGCAAATACATGAGGCTGAAAGAAAAGACTTGTCTCACGAACAGATACAAAAGTGTGACCAACAATTATGTAAAATTTGTTATCAAGATGAACTAGGTGTTGTATTTTTGCCTTGTGGACACATGATAGCCTGTGTCAAGTGTGCATTAGAACTCAACACTTGTGCTATATGAAGAAAAGCGGTATCTGCTACAGTTAGGGCATTTCTTGCATAAATAGTACAATTTATCAGCCATGCATAGTGCAAAATCCCTAATTGCACAATATTATTAAAGCTGTTTTAGAGTGTAATAAATACGCTTTTCTTTTGTTTATAGACTACTACAATGAATGTTTTGAATGCAGTGGGTCAAGCATGTGGCTTAGAGACAAAGAAGCTTAGCGAATTGCCAACGCATATTCCATTCCGCATTATCAAGATTCGGAAATTGAAAACAGCATATGGTGATCGTGTACTTTGTGTATGTGAAAACTTTGTGACATTTCTGCCTACACGGTTTAATGATATGTCGGAGAGTGTTTTTGATGAAGTCAATAATGCTGTACAACCTGTACACTTAATTTATGAAGGTTTTAAAAACAATAGGTGCATGGTTCGTTTTAATTAAATATAAAAAACAAATGTCAAATAATAATGGAAGATATAAGTCATGACAATGAACTGAAAGAAAAATATGTGTATAGATAATAATGTTTTAGTGTTTAGTATTGTCTTAAAAAATATTATCATGAAACAAAACAAAATGTATATAAAGTTGTAAATAAATGAAAATAATGGTACAATGTTGTTTTATTTTCTATAGAAGTCAGAATATTTAACATTGCAGAGTATACATGATTATGACAGTAAAAAGCACACTTAATACAAGTCTTTGCCTTTACGATAGTGTGTTATAGTTTAAAAACAAAGCTTGTTGTAGATCTTTTTTCTTCCACGATGAACAATAGGCATGAAAACGTTATTGTCTTGTTTTGGATCATTATCACTATCATAATCATAAGCAGCATGATCTATGTCACTATTATTATAATCACTATAATTATCCTCAACATTACTAAAACCAGTTAAATATTCCTGGTCCTCTTCCTGTTCCTCTTCCTCTTCCTCTACAGTGTCCTCATGTAGAGTCTGCGTGGCTTTTGATAATGTTAAGGGTTTTTTGAACATTGAATTATTTTCAATAGTAGTATTGTTTTGTAGCACTTGCTTTTTAACATGTTCATGATTTTCTGTTGACAGAAACAGTGTTTCATGCAGTACACTACATTGATGATCACTGACACTTAAAACCACACTATATTTGCTTTTTGGCGGATTGTTAGGTGCCATGATTACGATAGTGGTGTTGATGATTTGGTGTGTATAAAATGAGCATTTGCATGAGAAGAAGGTATCATTGGTTTGTGTTATAATTGGGAACAGGTCAGTGTACATCTCAGTTAATATAAATATCTCTGTTGTTGGTGCAATATACATTTTTGGTTATTTTATCGCTTGTATATTGTAATGTCATAACCAATTTGAGGTTAATAAGTGGTAGTATCGTCTCAAACAAACGAGCTCGAAATATCATCTTTGGTCCAAGTAGAGGTTAGGGTATTGTTAGTACAAGGTCTTGCCGTAACTTCCAAAGCCGTCTGGTATTAGTAGTAGTTAAGGTTCTGTCGCCAGGAGGCGGCAAGGGCGTTTAGATCTCTCTGTTTCGGCGGACATTTTAACCCGTAGCATTGCCATGGAGGAAATACCGAGTCAAGGAGCATTGGATGCCGATAAGTTCGCCGTCTTAAGACAGCAGATATCGGACAATGAAAACAAAGAACAGGAGTATCTTGACATTGCTAAGGCGCTTTTGGAGAGCATTTTGGCTATCCCCCAAAGGAATATGAAGCTGGAGATTCAAGTTGGGTTGAAAAAATTGCAGGAGGCTTTAGATGCAGGGAGTACTAGTCGGAGATCCTGGAAGAAAGCCAGAGAGTTGCTGTTGCTTCAAAAAAAGGACCTTTCTTCAAGAGCGGAGGAATTGTCTCCGATATCTTCGGGAACAATTCCAGAGAACACTGAAAAGGAGGAATGGACAAGAGTTCAACCCAAGAAGAAGAGGAAACAACAGAGTAATGAAATTGAAAATACTCAGCAGCGAGTAGAAGAGGTTCAAACTGTGGTCATGAACCCTGCAAGAAAGGAAGAAGGGAAGAGGCCTAAACCAAGAAGGCGCCTTGAAGCTGTTCTTATTCAGCCAGCAAAAGACAGATCCTTTGCGGATGTACTTAAAGATATCCGTAGCAAGGTCAAACCAGAGGACAGTGGCGTGGACATTAAGTCAATTAGGAAGACCAGGTCTGGAGATGTTCTTCTTGAATTGAACAAATCTACGACGTGTGAGGGTCGAGAAAACCTCAACAAATCGTTGAGAGAGGCTCTTGGTCAGGATGAAGATGTCAGAACTTTGACCCCCCGAATAACTCTGGAGGTGCGGGACTTAGACTGCATCACGACTATTGCAGATGTGGAGGAGGCGGTCAGACGGGACATTAAAACACTTAGCGGAGAAGTCAAAATCTTTGTCACGGAACCCAATAGCAGAAGTCAGAAAATGGCTATTATACATTTAGCAGAGCAAGATGCCGGTAAACTTCTGGAAGAGGGGAGAATGAAAGTGGGATGGATATATGGTAGGGTAAGGGAGAGAGCAATGGTAACTCGCTGTTTCCGTTGTTTGTCATATGGACATCTTGCAAGGAATTGTAATGGCCCTGATAGGAGCAAACTCTGTTACAAGTGTGGAGATGCCAGACATAAAGCATCAGACTGTAAAGGTGAAGCACGATGTGTGCTATGCACGGAGAAGGAGGTTCATGACACCAAACGGAACCATGTTCCTGGTTCAGGCGCCTGTATAGTGTTTAGGGATGCTCTCGAGAAGGTTAAAATCGGCAAAAAATGGTGAGAGTTCTTCAAGGAAATGTTCACAGAAGTTTGACTGCCAATGATCTCTTGACGCAATTGGCATTTGAAATGGAAGTGATTTTTTTTCTCCTGAGTGAGCAATATCAGAACAGGGATCATCATGGGTGGTTTGCGGACAACCTTGGAACAGCTGCAATTTTCATTCCGGATCTGGGAAAATATCCAGTGACAGATCAAGGTTCTAAGGATGGTTTCGTCTGGGTTAAGAATGGCACTCTTACGTACGTGAGCTGTTACTTCACTCCGAACGAGCCCATTGCTGATTTCCAGAACAAGTTGGATAGCCTTGAGGACACATTGCGTGGTATGGGAAATAACCTTATTGTAGCTGGAGATTTCAATGCCAAGGCCTTGGAATGGGGTATGCCGGATGTAGATTCCAGAGGACGTCGTATACTGGAAATGGCTGCAAGGTTAGGATTGTCGACCGTAAATGTTGGAAATACGCCTACCTTTCGACGACCTGGCTGCAATGGAACCATACCAGATGTGACTTTAGCGGCAGACGATTTTTTGTCAAGATTATCTGAATGGCGGGTGATTGAGGACTACACAGGAAGCGATCATCAGTATGTTACTTTCTGTGTACTTCAGCAAAATCGACAACAAAGCGCTGTCATACGCAAACCATCATACTGGAATCCCACAAATATGGATAAAGAAAAGTTCTGTTAGGTAATACAGAGAGGAATGGTGAAAGTTGAAACGAATTGCTTTTCATTTGAGGGGAGAGAGGCGGCGGATAAATGGGTAGAGAACACTATGTTGCTTATTCATCAAGCCTGCAATAAATCCATGTGCAGGAAGAAAACGCGAAAACACAAACAGCCAGCATACTGGTGGACGGAGGAAATTGCTGATATGAGGCGACACTGCCTGAGGATGAGACGAAGGGCACATAGAGCGAGAGGAAGAGAAGAGGCAGCCTTATTCTCCGAAGACCACAAATCAGCAAGAAAGGCGCTTCGGGATGCAATTAAAAGAAGTAAAGCTGACAAATGGTGGGAAATGGTCAAAGAAGTTGACAACGATCCTTGGGGACTAGGATATAAGATTGTATTGAAGAAACTTGGAACTTTTTCTAATCCGATAATGGATGCACACACTATGGACGAAATAGTCAGTACGCTGTTTCCGGAACATCCGGAGAGGATTGATGAAGCTGATGATTGCATTGATATTGAAGAAATACCATTGTTCACCGAGGAAGAATTATTGAAAGCGATTAATTCTATCAGGAACAAGAAGGCTCCTGGACCAGATGGGATACCAGCAGAAGCACTTAAGGAGGTAGCAAGAGCTTGCCCGCGACTCCTTTTGAACATGTATAACGCATGTCTGAAGGCAGGCGTATTTAGTGCCTGCTGGAAGAAGGCCAGACTAGTTCTTATTAGTAAATGAAAATTGGGAGGAAATATGCCTTCATCATACAGGCCATTATGTATGCTGGATACGGCTGGAAAAGGATTAGAAAAACTATTACAGCCTAGAATATTGATGGCAGTTCAATCAGCTGGAGATCTATCTGCCCAACAATACGGCTTTCGGAAAGGGCACTCGACTATAGATGCTGTGCGGGTAGTTGTAGAGACTGCAAACAGAGCTCAGATGGGTAACCATTACTCACGTAAAGTTACGCTGCTTGTGACTCTAGATGTGAAGAATGCCTTTAACACTGCCCAGTGGAGTGACATTTTGATGGCACTTCAAGATAAATTTAGACTACCGAGATACCTCATGCGGATAATGAGGGATTATCTAAAGGACCGTATTTTGCAGTACGATACCGAGGAAGGACATAGGACTAAAAGATTAACCGCTGGGGCAGCTCAAGGATCTATTCTTGGGCCAGATCTCTGGAATATTGCATACGATGGCCTGCTTCGGCTGAAGATGCCCGAAGGTGCAATATTGGTAGGATATGCTGATGATGTTGCTGCTCTGATTGTGGCTCGTGATATAGAGCTGGCGCAACTGAAACTCAATCAGGTAATGCGACGTGTCACAGATTGGATGACGGAACATAAGCTGTCATTAGCAGACCATAAAACGGAGATTGTTGTGCTGACGAGAAGGAGAATCAACACTCTTGTACCAATGCAAGTGGGAGGGACGATGATTAATTCATCAAGGAGTACGAAGTACTTGGGTGTGACGCTAGATACGAAGCTCACATTCTGGGCCCATATTCAAAGAGTGACGGATAAAGCAGCAAATATCTTGACCGCTTTGAGCCGATTAATGGGTAATATTAAAGGTCCGAAGCCTAGCAAACGACGTCTCCTGATGACAACAGTCCAGTCCATATTACTCTATGGAGCTGAGATCTGGGCTGAGTCCTTACGGTTCGAGAAATATCGTAAAAGGATAGCAGCAGTACAACGAAGAGGAGCACTGAGGATCTCATGTGCATATCGCACTGTTTCAGAGCCTGCTGTTCTAGTGGTAGCGGGAGTAGCACCAATTGATTTACTTGCCTTAGAGCGTCAGGAAGTTTGGCGCACCAAAGAAGAACTGGACATACACCAAGCAAAGACGTCTGCACACAACCATTGTATGGAACGATGGCAACAGAAGTGGGATGATGAGACACGAGGTCGATGGACAAAGAAACTTATTCCGCGTCTGGCTGACTGGGTTGATCGAAACCACGGAGAGGTCAATTATTATTTGACACAGTTCCTAACAGGCCATGGATATTTTCGGAGATTCCTGCATCACATAGGCGTGGCTAATAGTCCTTTGTGTCATTATTGTAATGAAGAGGATGATGCACTCTACACATTCTTTGTGTGTGAACGCTGGTCAACACATAGAAGAGATCTGCAAGCTTCTATAGGGGCAATCACGCCGGACAACATCCTACAGATGATGCTCCGAAATGATCAAACATGGAATCAGATAGCTATTTACATAGAATGTGTCCTGCGCCAGAAGAAGAGGGAAATGGATGCGTTCGAACATCCTTAAGAAAAAATGAAGAAAGAAGAAGTCTGAATGACTAAGTAAGCACGACGTCACCCTGAAGTAATGCGAGAGCGGTTCCGGGGTGATGAACACATCGTGGGAAAAGGGAGGTGGTTTTTAGTGGGTAAGAATCCCACACTACTGTGGAGTGCGGACCATTCACATGTGTCTTTTGAAGATTTTCCACAGTCCCTCGTAAAAAAAAATTGCTTTTTAGCTCACTGCGACATTGTTTTGAACGTTGTTTTGTACAACGCCAAATAACAGTTCCATTTTTATTGGTTCGTTTCACAATATATGAATATCCTTTATAGAATGCATGAGGCTTACCATACCTAGTCACAGATACTTCCATATTAACTGTCAAGCTTAGACTAAGCTCTAGTAAAGACAACTTGGTAATAAGAACAATAGTTTAATGTGCGAGCATATATGGGTGCAAATGTGGAAGCAAAAAAAAAGTGGGAGCAAAAAAAAGTGGGAGCAAAAATTGGGAGCAAAAAGTGGGAGCAAAAAGTGGGAGCAAAAATTGGGAGCAAAAAGTGGGAGCAAAAAGTGGGAGCAAAAATTGGGAGAAAAAAGTGGGAGCAAAAGTGGGTGCAAAAGTGAGTGCAAAATTGGGTGCAAAAGTGGGTGCAAAAGTGGGTGCAAGAGTGGGTGCAAGAGTGGGTGCAAAAGTGAGTGCAAAGGTTGGTGCAAAAGTGGGTGCAAAAGTGAATGCAAAAGTGGGTGAAAAAGTTGGTGCAAAAGTAGGAGGAAAAAATTGGGAGCAAAAAGAGGGAGCAAAAATTGGGAGCAAAAAGTGGGATCTGAAGAAAGTAGGAGCAATTATGAGAGTAAATGTGAAAGCAAAAGTGGGAGCAAATGTGAAAGCAAAAGTGGGAGCAAAAAGTGAGAGAAAAAAGTGGGAGCAAATATGAGAGCAAAAAAGTAGGAGCAAGTATGGGAGCAAATGTGAAAGCAAAAGGGGGAGCAAAAAGTGAGAGAAAAAAAGTTCGACCAAAAAGTGTAAGCAAAAGTGGGAGCAAATATGAGAGCAAAGAAAAGTGGGAGCAAAAAGTGGGAGCAAAACGTGTAAGCAGAAGTGGGAGCAAACAAGTGTGAGCAAATATGGGAGCAGAAAGTGGGAGCAAATGTGAAAGCAAAAGTGGGAGCAAAAAGAGCGAGCAAAAGTGAGTGCACAAAGTGGGAGCAAAATGTGCGAGTAAAAGGTGGGGTCAAATGTGGTGTTTTACTAAAACAATCTCCCCTAACCTAACCTAACCTAACTTCACCCAACCTAATTTCACCTAACCTAACTTCACCTAACCTAACCTTCCAACTCTCTGATCAAAAATTAAATTCTGACCATAGTCGAGTTGGAACCCAAAACCTCTGGGATAACACCCAAGTATACTAGCCACTACACTGCAAAATGGGCAAATTATCATGCAACACAACACAAAAATAAAACGTTTTCTGTAATGTAACTCATTGGCTGACAACCATAGTTGAGAATTCAAACCCAAGACCTCAGGACTTTTGTTTTGAACATTATCAGAAATATTATTCCATTTACATTTTGCTGTTGCTTATAGTTATAAGAGTTGGCGTTAATATGGGAGCAAAAGTGAAAGCAAAAAGTGGGTGCAAGCATGGCTGGTTGCAGAGACTTTCATATCAACTAATACACATAAATTAAATTTTAGTAAAGTGACTTGGCTAATAATAATAATAATATTAACAGTTTAAAAAAATTCAAGCGATTGATATTTTTCAGGGTGTAATTTCCAAAGTACTGTCAAGAATAATAATTACATGAACAGATTCCAAGAACTCTAGAGTGCTTTTAAGGTTAATGATTGGCTAGGAGTGAGATAGAGCTAGCTAACCTAAGTTAACCTCAGCCCAGTAAACCTAACCTTGTCACATGACATGTTCTACAAGTATAGACTTGCTTTGAGACTGGCTATGACGTCACAGATGAATGGCGATGGGAGGCTGGACATGACTTTTTATTACACAAAAACATTTTCCTTTTTGCCAGCCTCCCACCGCCATTCATCTGTGACGTCATAGCCAGTCTCAAAGCAAGTCTATACTTGTAGAACATGTCATGTGACAAGGTTAGGTTTACTGAGCTGAGGTTAACTTAGGTTAGCTAGCTCTATCTCACTCCTAGCCAATCATTAACCTTAAAAGCACTCTAGAGTTCTTGGAATCTGTTCATGTAATTATTATTCTTGACAGTACTTTGGAAATTACACCCTGAAAAATATCAATCCCTTGAATTTTTTTAAACTGTTAATATTATTATTATTATTATTAGCCAAGTCACTTTACTAAAATTTAATTTATGTGTATTAGTTGATATGAAAGTCTCTACAACCAGCCATGCTTGCACCCTCTTTTTGCTTTCACTTTTGCTCCCATATTAACGCCAACTCTTATAACTATAAGCAACAGCAAAATGTAAATGGAATAATATTTCTGATAATGTTCAAAACAAAAGTCCTGAGGTCTTGGGTTTGAATTCTCAACTATGGTTGTCAGCCAATGAGTTACATTACAGAAAACGTTTTATTTTTGTGTTGTGTTGCATGATAATTTGCCCATTTTGCAGTGTAGTGGCTAGTATACTTGGGTGTTATCCCAGAGGTTTTGGGTTCCAACTCGACTATGGTCAGAATTTAATTTTTGATCTGAGAGTTGGAAGGTTAGGTTAGGTGAAGTTAGGTTAGGTGAAATTAGGTTGGGTGAAGTTAGGTTAGGTTAGGTTAGGGGAGATTGTTTTAGTAAAACACCACATTTGACCCCACCTTTTACTCGCACATTTTGCTCCCACTTTGTGCACTCACTTTTGCTCCCACTTTCTGCTCCCATATTTGCTCACACTTATTTGCTCCCACTTCTGCTTACACGTTTTGCTCCCACTTTTTGCTCCCACTTTTCTTTGCTCTCATATTTGCTCCCACTTTTGCTTACACTTTTTGGTCGAACTTTTTTTCTCTCACTTTTTGCTCCCCCTTTTGCTTTCACATTTGCTCCCATACTTGCTCCTACTTTTTTGCTCTCATATTTGCTCCCACTTTTTGCTCTCACTTTTTTCTCTCACTTTTTGCTCCCACTTTTGCTTTCACATTTGCTCCCACTTTTGCTTTCACATTTACTCTCATAATTGCTCCTACTTTCTTCAGATCCCACTTTTTGCTCCCAATTTTTGCTCCCACTTTTTGCTCCCAATTTTTTCCTCCTACTTTTGCACCAACTTTTACACCCACTTTTGCATTCACTTTTGCACCCACTTTTGCACTCACTTTTGCACCCACTTTTGCACCCACTCTTGCACCCACTTTTGCACCCACTTTTGCACCCACTTTTGCACCCACCTTTTCACCCACTTTTGCACCCACTTTTGCACCCACCCTTGCACCCACTTTTGCACCCACTTTTGCACCCACTCTTGCACCCACTCTTGCACCCCCTTTTGCACCCACTTTTGCACTCACTTTTGCACCCACTTTTGCTCCAACTTTTTGCTCCCACTTTTTGCTACCAATTTTTGCTCCCACTTTTTGCTCCCACTTTTTGCTCCCACTTTTTGCTCCCAATTTTTGCTTATATGCTCGCACATTAAACTATTGTTCTTATTACCAAGTTGTCTTTACTAGAGCTTAGTCTAAGCTTGACAGTTAATATGGTAGTATCTGTGACTAGGTATGGTAAGCCTCATGCATTCTATAAAGGATATTCATATATTGTGAAACGAACCAATAAAAATGGAACTGTTATTTGGCGTTGTACAAAACAACGTTCAAAACAATGTCGCAGTGAGCTAAAAAGCAAAAATAGTGTGGTTTTAAGTGTCAGTGATCATCAATGTAGTGTACTGCATGAAACACTGTTTCTGTCAACAGAAAATCATGAACATGTTAAAAAGCAAGTGCTACAAAACAATACTACTATTGAAAATAATTCAATGTTCAAAAAACCCTTAACATTGTCAAAAGCCACGCAGACTCTACATGATGACACTGTAGAGGAAGAGGAAGAGGTACAGGAAGAGGAAGAGGTACAGGAAGAGGACCAGGAATATTTAACTGGTTTTAGTAATGTTGAGGATAATTATAGTGATTATAATAATAGTGATATAGATCATGCTGCTTATGATTATGATAGTGATAATGATCCAAAACAAGACAATAACGTTTTCATGCCTATTGTTCATCGTGGAAGAAAAAAAGATCTACAACAAGCTTTGTTTTTAAACTATAACACACTATCGTAAAGGCAAAGACTTGTATTAAGTGTGCTTTTTACTGTCATAATCATGTATACTCTGCAATGTTAAATATTCTGACTTCTATAGAAAATAAAACAACATTGTACCATTATTTTCATTTATTTACAAACTTTATACATTTTGTTTTGTTTCATGATAATATTTTTAAGACAATACTTAACACTAAAACATTATTATCTATACACATATTTTTCTTTCAGTTCATTGTCATGACCTATATCTTCCATTATTATTTGACATTTGTTTTTTTATATTTAATTAAAACGAACCATGCACCTATTGTTTTTAAAACCTTCATAAATTAAGTGTACAGGTTGTACAGCATTATCGACTTCATCAAAAACACTCTCCGACATATCATTAAACCGTGTAGGCAGAAATGTCACAAAGTTTTCACATACACAAAGTACGCGATCACCATATGCTGTTTTCAATTTCCGAATCTTGATAATGCGGAATGGAATATGCGTTGGCAATTCGCTGAGCTTCTTTGTCTCTAAGCCACATGCTTGACCCACAGCATTCAAAACATTCATTGTAGTAGTCTATAAACAAAAGAAAAGCATATTTATTACACTCTAAAACAGCTTTAATAATATTGTGCAATTATTGATTTTGCACTATGCATGGCTGATAAATTGTACTATTTATGCAAGAAATGCCCTAACTGTAGCAGATACTGCTTTTCTGCATATAGCACAAGTGTTGAGTTCTAATGCACACTTGACACAGGCTATCATGTGTCCACAAGGCAAAAATACAACACCTAGTTCATCTTGATAACAAATTTTACATAATTGTTGGTCACACTTTTGTATCTGTTCGTGAGACAAGTCTTTTCTTTCAGCCTCATGTATTTGCACCGCGTGTTCTAACTCTAAAGGCACTTTTATGTCTTCTGCTGCAATCACTTTTTCTTTACGAATAGTGTTCACAAATTCCTGACCTTTAAGCAACACCATGTATTTACAGTTTGGTAACCAACGAGCGTGTTGCACAAAAGGGTCATCAGTCATTTGCCAATCCTTTAAAGCAAATCCACAATAAAAACATATTGTTTTATCCCCTTCACCAGTATAAAAAAAAATCCAGCTTCACTTAGCTGTTTGGTAAGGTGTTTTAATATTAATGGCCAAACATTTTTATAATATTCTAAACGTTTTTCAACAGAGCTGTACTCTGGGTGTGCTAGTGCTTTAGTCTTGCAAACTCCCAATTTTTCAAAAGCACACGCCAATTCAACACTGTCTATGGCATATGGACCACATATATCGACACTACCGTTGGCTGGTAATACATCATTATTATTATTTATTTGTGATTCAGCAACGTAAGTAGCGGCCAAAGGCCTTGTGGTTCGGTAAAATGAATGCACGGGTAAGTTACCCACTTGCTTTCCAAGCATGTAATGACAGTGAGGAGACCATCGAAAATGGTCTCTAAAGGGATCATCCCCTTCTTCCCAGTGTGAAAGTTCAATACGACAAAACACACAGCGCACCACATCTTCTCGGTTCAAGTAAAAAAAAAAAAAAAGGCTTTTGCAAGTTCATGTGTCGACAAAAAGCCTACAGGCCAGGATTCAAATGTTAACCATCGATCATGTTCTGATTTTAAATTGAACCCACGTGGTAAACCAACTTGCTCACTTGTTGTAATTGGTACTAACGCCATGTGTTATAATAAAACTTTTTCTTATTGTAAGTTATTAACGTTGCACAAGAACACAGAGTACTTTAAAGCATAATGCATGCTTGTTCACTGTCTGTTCATTACGTTAATGGCACATGACGACACCTAAAAGCAAACAAAATAACCCATCACTCAATCAAACAATCAATCAATCAATACTTGTAAATGAAACGTTAACGTTAATTGGCATTAATATATCAAAACACCATTAAAAATAAACTGTAAGTTGGCACTAACAGTAACCCATGTACTTATTTTCTTTTTATAAAGCTACAGTCATTTACATCCCCCCACCCTCCCTTTAACCAATATATAAACAAAAATGAATGTCATGTCATTTTGTTCACATTATCATGTTCAAACCTGTGGATATTCGTTGAGTCCATAGGGAACCACCCATAAATTAAATGTATTATTTTAATTTTTAGAAAATCCAACATGGCCTTGTACTTTTCCCAGTCAACAACAACAACATAGCCATTAATCAAGAAAGCAATCATTGTCCCAGTCATGTACAGGTAATGAATTTTTTTTGTCTACGAGTTTTCAGTAGTGGTAAAATGGAATAGCATTTTTAAGTTGGACTTACCTGAGTTTTAAACAGTTCACTCTTTGGCAGTGGTTTCGCTTTAGTGCGTTTCGGGTTTTTTTCAGCGACTGCTACGGCGGTAAGGCTATTCTTTCCAAGTTTCTAAAAATAAATAAAATAAACTGCTATAAATACCTAAAATCAGGTTAATACATACATTTCGTAAAATAAAACATAAAACAAAACAAAATGAAACAAGTTAGTTTAAAAAAATCATCTCACCTTTACTTGCAGTGACTTGTTGCTGTTCCCTTCTAGTGGGCTCAAAAGTGCAATGGTTTCTTCTCCCTCAGACATGTAAGGTATGCCGGTTATCTGCAAACAAATAAATAAATAAAATCATTAATTACCTAATCAATAAATAATTGCTTGTAAATATATATATAAATCAATAAATGTATAAATGAATAAATATATAAATAAATACCTACCCCACAACAAGGTTAAGTATTTTCCACCAACACCAAAACTGTTAAACAAGACCAGGGGTTTCACGCAACGCAATGTGTTCAAAGGTAGTCCACCCAAGTGAGAGTGGAAATGATAACGACATGTCTTTATATATGTTACATTGCATGTATAATCATTTTTTCCCACGCTTTGAACATCCTGTTATCGGTCACGTGGACAGCTAACACCCAAGGTGAACACCTGTGGTAGATCAAATTTCACATGAACTTGCATTTTGTCACGTACGAAGCAAGACTGGATGTAACTTGTTTAGCGTGCATGTCATCTCACACGTGTATTCACTCTTCCCTGCCACCACGATGGTCAGATTATTTCACCTTCAAGTGTCCTCTGCGTCTTTGTCATTTTTTCCATTGCACCTGTTGTCAAGTCAGATCAGCGCATTCCAATAAGTTCAAATGACATTCACCTCTTGCTCGTCTGCAAGTTTGTTTTCTCTACTCGCTTCGACCAACATAGAACCAAGTTCTCATCACCGTTTACACGTTAGAGGTAAAATATCAGAAAAACGCATGCTAGCTCTGTCATACACCGACCCGCCGAAATAGCGATTGTTCTATTAAGCATGGTCCTTGTGGTTAGCGACAGGTTCGTTGAAACACACACACACACACACCCAGCCGTATCGTCTCTCTCAACCACCACGCTTCATGAACATTATAAACAGGTAAAGAAAAAGAAAAAGTTTTTTCAACATGTATGGCGTTAGGCCCTTTGTGAATTATTTTTTTGGAAAAAATATCTGTCACATTTGAAAGGGGGCGTTAGCCCGAGTCCTAGGGCACCTCGTACACGTCTCTAGCGTTTTTGGTTCGTGAGATATCGGCAAAATCACAAAAAACACGTGTTTACCCCAAAATCGAGTTTCCAATTTAAAAAAAATTATAACGAGTGGTCCATAGCAAATAGGACGTCACCCCGAGTCCTTGTACCTCTCGTACACGCCTCTAGCGTTATTGGTTCGTGAGATATCGGCAAAAATCACAAAAAAACAAGTGTTTATCCCAAAATCGAGTTTCCAATTTAAAAAAAATATAACGAATGGTCCATAGCAAAGAGGACGTCACTCCGAGTCCTTGGACCCGTCGTACACGCCTCTAGCATGATTGTATCGCGAGATATAGCAAAAAGTTTAAAATCACGATTTTCCCCCCAAAAACATGTTCTCAACATTTCACCTTTTCGGCACCAACATTCCCGTAAAGCGCGCAACGAGACGAAAAAAACGAATCCAAGCACGCCCTCCTAGCATGACTCCTACCTTTCCAAGGTCGCAGGGGGTCCCCACATGCTTTTTTAAGCAGAATTCGTGTCACCCCACTACTAACAAAACACAAATTTATTCTCTAGAGACTTGAAATTTATTGTGGCGGTAGAGGGCATAGGGACCTTTCATTTATGACAAACAAACTTTTTTGTATAATTCCTAGTTTCCAAAATATGGAATTTTCAAAATTCGAGTGTTTTCAAAAAAACATAAAAAGTAAGAAAAGTTTGTTTACAAAAATAAATGGCATAAAGACCATTCGTGTGAGCCATAGCACAACGTTCTATCATCTTTGGTTTTCAAACTATCACTTATTTTCGAAAACAAAAATTTTCTAATTTTTTTTTTCAGAAATATTACGAGTGGTCCATAGCAAAGCCCCCGTCATCCCAAGTCCAACGACACCTCATTCGTGAATCTCCGACCACGGGTTCGGGAGTTATCGGCTCGCATTGGGAGTAGTGGGGGGGGGGGGGCAGAATCTGCCTCACCCCCCTACTGAGGATGATAATGAATACTACTACAGAACTGGTACATGATACTTAAACTACCACAAACAAGTAGTTCCGGGAAGAACTATACAGCCTATTTTCATATATCCTGCTCATGCTAATTGCCTCTATCAACATACAAAATTTCAGTTCAATTGCTGTAACCGATTCGTAGATATTGAGAACCGTCTAAATATTTCAGATGGTCGCCAGGTTGGATTTTTATTTTTGTACGATTACATTAAGATTATTGTGTACGTGTGGTATTCAAACTTCAATCGCATGATTAGAACACAAGAAGTAAAAACGAGATTTTAAAATTACGCACAGCAGCCAACTTGTGATAATGCAAATAATTGAAATAAATTAGATGCCAGTGGATCAACATTTGTATAAGCATTTAACGTGCAACGTTTCACGGCACTCGGATAATTAATTCGCGAGAAACGTCCATTTAAATATTTATACTTCGCGTCGCCGCCATGTTGGATTTGTGCTCACCAGGTTACTGAATGTCCTATAGGTGAACATATGTTCATAGAGTCTATGAACATTAAAAAAATCAGTATGGTTGCAGTAAAAGATTCATAGATATTGAGAACCGTCTAAATATTTCGGAAGCTCGCCATTTAGGATTGTTATATGTATAGGCCATAGAGTTATGTACCATTCAAGGACAATTATTGCCTAGGTTCATTATTCAAACTTTCACTTCGATCGCATGATTACGACACAAGAAATAAAAACTTAATTTTAATATTTCGCACAGCCGCCATCTTGACGTTATGTAAACAATTGAATTAAATTAGATGGCAGTGCATTACAATCTGCAAAATCATTTACTGTACCACATTTCACTGCGCTCAGAGAGTTAAATCACGAGAAAAGTCTATTAAATTATTTCAAATTCGCTTGGTCGCCATGTTCGTTTTGTACTTTACAGGTTTATGAAATATATTTAGGTAAACTTGTATTAGTACCCTTTATCACCGTGCAAAATTGCAAGGTGATATCTGTAATAGTTTCGGAGATATAGAATGTCAGTGAAATATTTCGCACAGCCGCCATTTTGAGGTTATGTAAACAATTGAACTAAATTAGACTCCAGTGCATTACAATGTGTATAAACAATTGCTGTACCAAGTGTCATTACGTTTGGATAGTAAAATCGCGAGAAAAGTCTATTTCAAAGTCTCAGATTCGCTTGGCCGCCATGTTGATTTTGTAGTCACTAGGTTTTTGAAAGTCTCATAGGTGAACTTCTAGTGGTGCCCTTTATCACCGTACACAATTTCCGGGCGATATCGGTTATAGTTTCGGAGATATTGAAAGCTAGTGAAATATTTCGCCCAGCCGCCATGTTGGATTGGTGAGACGTAACAAATATTGAAGTGCACGATCGAGGTCGCCGGAAATAGCGCTATGAACTTACCGAGTTTCATTGAAATCGCTCCAGCCGTTTAGATTTTATTAGGGACACACACACACCTCACACACACGCGCACACACACACACACGCGCGCACGCACACACGCACACACACACGGACAAAAGGTGATCTCATAAGCCTATTTTTTCAAAATTGAAAATAGGCTAAAAATATATATATATATCACTTTTTGTGGTGGTGGTGGTGATTGTAGTGGAGGTAATAAGCAGTACAGTATAATGGACGTAATATTTAGGTCATTTTCCCGTAAGGATAATAATGATAATAATGAATAGGGAAACGGCTATTTACTAACTACACCACTAACACATGTAATTACAAATAAATTTCTAACAAAAAGTTCCGTGAAGAACTATACAACCTACTTTTCATGCCAATGATTATTCTACAGAATATGAACCTATCTAGAATAATGACGAAATTAAGTTGGTAATATCGAAATATCTAATTAGTTCAAAATATACCTGGTATGATGTAGACTAATAGAGCACTACAGTTGGCAGCCCTGGTGACTGAATATATTCTTAATTCCATCTCTTAAGGTACAGAATACAAAATTTGGTTGAAGTCCAATGGACGTTACATGCAGTTAGACACTGGATCTAACAGCACGCGTAAAAGCATGCTGCCAACAATGTCATGCGTGTGCTGGTCAGAAATAATCTGAAATATTATGATATCTTGTTGTGCCAATTTTGGATGAAATACATTTGTTAGTATAGAAGTTACATGTATTTTAAAATTGGACATATCAGCCGGCATAGAATCATATTGGCAGCACTGCCTTGTATTAATTACTCCATATTAATCTAGAATGTCAGGTGCTCTACGTGTGCAAAGTATAGAGCTGTTGGCTTGCATACTTTCTGATATATTGATATTAGGGTAAAACAATATAGACAGCATTTATTAACAGTTGGCAGCCCTGATTGCTCTTAACAATACTAATAGCAATATCTGTTATGGTACACATAGCACATACGAAATTTGGTTGAAATCCAACTGATAGTATAGAAGTTACATGTATTTAAAAATTGGTACTATCAGCAGGTTTATAATCATGTTGGTAGAACTGACGTATATTACTCCAAATTAATCTAAAATGTCAGAATATACGTGTGCATAGTTTAAAGCTGTTGGCTTGCATACTTTCTGATATATAGGTATTTGGATGAAAAAATAGAGAGAGCAATTATTAACAGTTGGTAGCCCTGGTGGCCTTAAGAATACGCTCAATCATATCTGTTTATGTACAGATATTACATACAAAATTTGGTTGAAATCCAATTGATAGTGTAGAAGTTATATGCATTTAAACATT
The DNA here is from genome assembly GCA_946902985.2 of Meconema thalassinum. Classification (NCBI taxonomy): domain Eukaryota; kingdom Metazoa; phylum Arthropoda; class Insecta; order Orthoptera; family Tettigoniidae; genus Meconema; species Meconema thalassinum. The sequence continues at coordinate 247,440,778 of OX336396.1, forward strand.
GGACCTATCAGAAGGCTTAACATTATTTTGGCAACACTGACTTGGTTGGCCTCCTGGAAATTAAACTGAAATAGTCTTATCTACATGTGTGCCAATTTTGGAATAGCTCCCATGCATACCTTGCAAGATATCCAACATGGAGCTCAAATTTCTAGTGCGTTTTTCAGCAGTTGGTAGCACTGACATCATTTTCAAATATGGATGTGAGATATTCCGGTACACATCTTTACTCATACTAAATTTGGTTTTGATTGCTGCAGCCGTTTAGGAGTTGATAGTGGGGGATACACACACAGCCAGACAGACAGACAGACAGACACACATTCTTCCGGATCGATCTCATAAGTCTACTTTTTCCTCATTTTTGCAAAATGTGAAAAGTAGGCTAAAAATGATTAGAAAGAGGAGTAAGTGAAATAAAAGACACTGCCTAGGGCCTATATCTCATTGTCAGTTAGAAATGTAGAGACCAATAGTGTCGTCTTTTTTTTTTCGCATAGCGCCAGAGGAAAATAATCAGAACACTTTGGAAAACTTCAGCTGTCCCGAGCTCCTGAGGTAGCAATAGTATCATTTATCGCCACATAGCACTCAGCGATAAGTTTCGGAATAAATTACCGTACATTTGAAAGCACCAACGCTTATTGCAGCTGATAACCTCAATGTACTGCACCAACACCATTGCACTTATACAGATGCATATATGTTCATGATGATTACTGATTTAAAAGGCCTGAGAAATCTTTTAGCACCATTTACTCCCCGAGACTGAAATTTATAAGCAGCGCAAGATTTAACTATTTTCGCAATTCTGCACCAGAACACTGGTAGGGCCGACGTGATGCAGCCCGAATTGCCAGTCAATAATAGACTTATTAAAATACTCTTACAGTTACACTACTACGGACATGAATGGTTCTAGGGCCTTAATACGCGGTTTTCAAGTTCAGTTTGTTTGTTATTCTAAATGTAGGGAATGGAGAGCGTTGTCCAAAACATCAAGTGGGCAGTGTTACCAGCAGGGTTTCAAAGTGTATGTAAAATTTGGTGCAATTGAGAGGAACGGTGTAGATTTGTGATAAAGGGCCTAAATGCAGGGAATGGAGTGGTCTGTCCGAAATTTCAAGCAGACAGTGTTACTCGTCGGGTTCCAAAGCATAAGTATGTCAAATATGGTTCAGATCGGTGAAACGGTGTAGATTTGTTCCAAAGGGCCTAAATGCAAGGAATGGAGTGGTCTGTCCGAAATTTCATTCAGACAGTGTTACTCGCAGGGTTCTAAAGGGTAAGTATACAAATTTTGATTCAGATCGGTGAAAAGGTGTAGATTTGTGCCAAAGGGCCTAAATGCAGGGAATGGACTGGTCTGCCATAAATTTCATGCAGACAGCGTTACTCGCTGGGTTCCAAAGGGTAAGTATACAAACTTTGGTTCAGATCGGTGAAACGGTGTGGATTTGTGCCAAAGGGCCTAAATGCAGGGAATGGAGTGGTCTGTCCGAAATTTAACATAGCCTAAACTATTCCCCTTGAATCTGGCTATCGTATACAAAAATAATTTTTCGAAACCGATTGGTAGTTCCAGAGATTAGCGCGTTTAAACACACAAACACACAAACTCTTCAGCTTTATTATATTAGTATAGATATGGTGCACCATACCAGGTTAAGTGACTATTGATAGTTTAGTGCTACGCTTAATAATTTCGTTCATTTAACACTTTATTTTTGTTCGTTAGTCCCTGAAACATGTACCGTTTCCAAGAACGACTTTGTTAATTTTTTTTTTCATTAAAAGCATTGATTCAGGCGGAAATATATAACTTTTTTTAATCTGTATAAAATTGTAAGTAACATACGGAACATTGGTATTTTTAGCCTACTTTTCACATTTTGCAAAAATGAGGAAAAAGTAGACTTATGAGATCGATGCGGGAAAATGTGTGTCTTTCTGTCTGTCTGTCTGGCTGGCTGGCTGGCTGGCTGGCTGTGTGTGTGTGTCCCCTATCAACTCCTAAACGGCTGCAGCAATCGAAACCAAATTTAGTATGAGTAAAGATGTATACCGGAATATCTCAAGCCCATATTTGAAAATGATATCAGTGCTACCAACTGCTGAAAAAACGCAATAGAAATTTGAACTCCATGTTGGATATCATGGAAGGTATGCATGGGAGCTATTCCAAAATTGACACATATGTAGATAATAATATTTCAGTTTAATTACCAGGAGGCCATACAGGACAGTGTTGCCAAAATAATTTTAAACCTTCTGATAGGTCCGATTTTTAAATGCATATAACTTCTACAATATTAATTGGATTTCAACCAAATTTTGTATTTAATATGTGTGCATAAACAGATATGACTGAGTGTATTCTTAAGAGCCACCAGGGCTGCCAACTGTTAATAATTTCTCTCTCTATCTATTTTCTTCATCCAAATACCAATATATCTGGAAGTATGCAAGCCGTCAGCTTTAAACTATGCACACGTATAGTACCTGACATTTTAGATTAATATGGAGTAACTTATATACTTCAGTTCTACCAACATAATTATAAGCCTGCTGATAGGACTAATTTTTAAATACATATAACTCCTATACTATCTGTTGTATTTCAACCAAATTTCGTGTGTACTATGTGTAACATAACAGGTATGACTATAAGTATTCTTAAGAGCAATCAGTGCTGCCAACTGTTAATAAATGCTGTCTATATTTGTTTTACCCTGATATCAATATATCAGAAAGTATGCAAGCCAACTGCTCTATAATTTGCACACGTATAGCACCTGACACTCTAGATTAATTTGGTGTAATTAATATAAGCCAGTGTTGCCAACATGATTCTATGCTTGCTGATAGGTCCAATTTTAAAATACATGTAACTTCTATACTAACAAATAGATTTCATACAAAATTGGCACAACAAGATATCATAATATTTCCGATTATTTCTAACCAGCACTCGCATGACATTGTTGCCAACATGCTTTTACGCGTGCTGATAGATCCAATGTCTTAACTGCATGTAACGTCCATTGGACTTCAACCAAATGTTGTATTCTGTACCTTAAAAGATGGAATTAAGAATATATTCAGTCACCAGGGCTGTCAACTGTAGTGCTCTATTAGGCTACATTATACCAGGAATATTTCGAACTAATTGGACATTTCGATATTACCAACTTAATTTCGTCATTATTCTAGATAGATTCATATAATGTAGAATAATCATTGGCATGAAAATTAGGCTCTTTAGTTCGTCACGGAACTTCTTGTTTTATATCGGCGTTCGTGTGCACTTTCCACATACAAAAATTAGGTCTCATATTTCAGTACAAGAGTGGAATAACAGTTTCGTGTGTTTATCTCAAAACTTTAATAATTGGACTTAGTGCCTTTCAACAACGATTATATTGAAACGATTATAAAGGGAATTAACCGGGATCGAGATTTTCGAAGCGATGTGTCACGTCATGTGGTTTGGATTCCACGTAAAAAAGGAGGTCCCGTGGATCATGATCACGAAATTAACGGTCACCTAAAAACTACAAGCTTCTTTTCTTCCTTCTTATCAGGACTTACGTGAGTGAACGTGCGGAAGGGAGGCATGACCATTTCAATGTCATGAAATACGATGGTGACTGTATGATTGTTTATAAACAAAGAAACTTATCTTAGAATAAAAATATTCAGTATTGTCTTGTCTCTAGCCACCATCTGTTATTAGGAATAAGCACGATGGCTTCACTATTTATAGATGGGAATTGTTTCCTTCCTTTTGTGTTCCTTACATCAATCGTCTAACTTGCATCATCCAGGGTGTAGTAATCTTGAGCCGCTGTATCTAAGAATTTTGTTGGTGAGTCTGGTTTGTGGGAGTCTGCTGATGTGGCCGTAAACGTTTAGTCGCCTATTTCTGATGTCTGCTGCGAAGTTGGACAATTTATCTGTAGTGTCTCTGGAGTGAAGCCTGTATCCTTCATCTGTGTGCTTCGGTCCAATAATTTTCCTTATTATTTTTCTTTCCTCTGTGATGATTTTTTTCCGAGTCACCCTCTAGTGTGTAACGTGAATGTCTCACTGGCATAAAACACCTCAGGTTTAATAACCGTGTTGTAATGACGAAGTTTGGTGAATGTGGACAGACATTTTTTTTTGTAGACACCTTGTGTCTTGTATAAGGCTCTCTTCATTTTCATTAACCTAGTTCTCTGCGCGATTTTCTCTTTTCCCGTAGGTTCAAGCACTTCACCTAGGTATTTAAAGAGGGCGATTCTATTGATCTTGCATAATTATTATTATTACTATTATTATTATTATAATTATTATTATTTTCCATTGTTAACATGAAGGCAATGTGGAAATTCACTACAAGCCGTGTGTAACACTCCAAGAATGTAACCACTCAGTAGAGAGCCATGTATTGGTTATCAACTTTAAGTACACTACCTTATAATACTCGTAATACTTTCAATCTCGAAATAGCCCAGGTAGAATATGTCTTCATATCCGTGGTCAACAGGAAACGACCCCATGTTTCTTGAGTAACAACAATTGTAATCCACTAAGACTTCTCGGAATAACCAAGAAGCTAGCAGCCATGTAAAACAAGTGTAAACCACTCAGAGAACATCGATGCTATTTCAAATTCCCAATACCTTTCGCTTAAAAGCATTATTGTGATCACAGTAAAATACTGGAATATGATTGGTTGATCCACGGGCTTTTGCTCGCTGTATTGAGGAGAACACGCCCAAGCGGCTTCTATGCCTGAGGTCGCGGGTTCAATACCGGCCAAAGTCGTTGGATTTTAAGAGCGTTGAAATTCTCTCAGTATGCCTTCCGTCGGAGAGGTAGTAAAGCCGGCGGTCCCATATCATAGATTTATGACATGATAAATAACCGTCCACTAATTACGCTTGTGTAAAGCTAAATTATAGGCTAGGTTATATTTGACTAACGCTCTTAGGTTCCAACGTTCTTCGCCAGGAGTCGACTGCGGTGGCATCTAGTAACAAAGTTCAGAACTAGTTGGTCGTTGATGGCGGTGTTTGGTAGCAAAAGTTGGAACTACTTGAAAATTGAACGTCTGCAGTCTTTTTTGAATTAAAAACAAATAACACAGTCATCACCAATTAACACCGGTTATCAGACAGATTCAACACACACCCGAAGTACACGCGTTGTCGCAGCCCTTAAACTGAGGAACCAACCAACCAACCAGAACACGCCCATGAAATAATCTTATTTAAGACTTTGCTCTTAGTAACTCAGTGCTCATTATTCTATATTCTGTCGCTGTGTCATGATTGAGTTACATTAACGTGAAGCCTTATGGCTTCTGTAACTAATCTGTATGTATGATCTAAGTATTCCACCAAGTTGTACTTCTGCATTTCTACTGAATACGATACTCAGCGCGTAAAGAATCCTAAAGGACCTTAGCTTAACAAACTAAACGAGCTAAATACGCACAGATATATAAAATAATTTTCCTCGGTTTCCCTTTGTTCTATTGATATGAAAGTTTGCACACTCCTAGTATTGTCTATTATCTTTAGTTTTCAACTTGAATATTTGAATTTAACTTTCCCTAGTTATAACAAAATTAATTTCAAAAAATCGGACTAATTCATACATTGATCATGCTTTTCCTCGATAATTTCTACAAAACATCACATTTCTGGAAGATTATTGTTTTAGAATGTCTTTAATGCTTGTGTTAACAATGCGAACTAACATCGTTTGCCTATCTTTTGAAATAATATTTCTTCACCCTCTTTTATAAAAGTAGATTTTTTGACATTTTTTTGACTTTTTAGTGAGTTATGTTTACTCAGAAAATACAAAAAACAAATGTTACAGCAATGGTTCTAGTTCACAATCTTAAGACACAAAAGATACATGTGAATACAATATTTCATCAAAATATCTCAAAAACTGTTTGAGTTATGAAGGAACACAAAAGAAACAAGATGTTCAGTAAAGAACATATAGCCTACTTTCTCCTAAATGCATGGGTATTGGTATAACTCTTTGTCCTTTTCAAGGAGTATAATTGAATGTTGGTTGTAGTAGCTTGTTGAAATACAACGTGCTATATGGATATTAAACATGAATATGAGGTGCCCTTTGCTAGTGCTACCTCTGTAAAAAAAATCATTCAATTTGGTTTCACCGTGTTTGAATTGATATGGGGAATGGATTTGCACACATACATGGCCGCTATTTGCAAACTATTGGGCTGATGACCTTGTAGTCAGTCATAAGATGCTTTCCACAAAAAGACATGTTGTTGCAAAATCTGATAGAGATCTAATTATTAGGATGGTCGTAAATTGATTTAAGCTTTTAACATTTGGGTGGCCGTCATTCCGTTTCCGTCAGGATGGCGGCGATATAAAACATGACACTGAGGTGCCCTTTGCTAGTGCTACCTATGTACCAAATTTCGTTCAATTCTGTTTCACCGTGTTTGAATTAATAGGGGGAATCGATTTTCACACATACTTGGCCACCATCTGCAAACTATTGGGCTGATGATCTTGCAGTTTGGTCAGAATATGCTTCCCACATAAAGATATGTTGTTGAAAATTTTGGTAGAGACTAGATTATTAGGTTGGTCGTAATTACATTTTAGCTTTTAACATTTGGGTGGCCGCGATTACGTTTCCGTCAAGATGGCGGTGATATAAAACATGACACTGAGGTGCCCTTTGCTAGTGCTACCTCTGTACCAAATTTCGTTCCATTCGGTTTCACCGTGTTCGAATTGATAGGGGGAATCTATTTTCACACAAAGATGGCCGCCTTCCGCAAAATATTAGGCTAATGACCTATTAGTTGGGTCAAAGGATGCTCCCTCCATAGAGGTATGTTGTTGCAAAATTTGGTAGAGATCGGATGATTAGGTTAGTCGTAATTTGATTTAAGCTTTGAACATTTGTGTGGCCGCCATTACGTTTCCGTCAAGATGGTGGCGATATAAAACATGACGCTGAGGTGTCCTTTGCTAGTGCTACCTTTGTACCAAATTTCGTTCAATTCGCGTTCACCGTGTTCGAATTGATAGGGGGGGGGGGGACAGACATTCAGAGTACACACACTCACACACACACAGACTCACACACACACATACACACACACACAGACAGACACACTTTTTTTTCGCCCTGTGTTGATCTCATAAGTCTACTTTCATTTTTTGCAAAAATCGAAAGTAGGCAAAAAAATGAAGTTTGAGGAACGAGTGTTAAACTTACCAATGGGAGGAAACTGAATGCATCTGCGTGCTCTACCACAGGATCATCATCTTAACGTACTACAAAAACCGAATAATGTGAAAGGGGCCTAAAGTTTGAAAATGTGACTTGAATCTCCTGCTGTACGCCACTTTGCAGAGTGATATGTTCTAAAGCCATGCGTATGTAACTACTAATTAGTTGAGTTCCTGAACAACTGTGCAACTAACAACAGACAATCCAATCCACTTTGTATAACTCTGATCCAATTGCAGATAAACTCTGTGTGTTGTAACTTCTCCCTACATACATTCTGAGAACGATCGTTCTAAACTTTTGTGAAAGCCGGATCTAGATCCTATAGGCTTTCATATAGCCCTGGTAGGATTTTTCGAGATCTCGGAAACTAAGCGTCGCCCAGTGTTCAAACCTATTCCAATCGAATCGACGTCGATTTTTTTTTTCAAAAAAAGTCTGTCTGAATGTATGTATGTACGTACGTATGTGCGTGATGTTTTTGCGTTTAGCAAAGTACAGGTCGCAATTTTCAAGATTTCGAGCTGAAATTTGGTACGGTGAAAGAGTTGGGGCCTGTGACGAACCCTATTGTTGGGCGTTAAAATCGGTGCAGGGCCGGACCTTTTTTGGGGGCCCTGAATTTCATCCTATTTTTTTGAATCGATATATCTCGGAAACGGCTGGTCGTATCGAAAAACGTTAAATATACTGGTGTAAGATCTCCGCGGTATGCAACGTTTTTACTCATAACGATTTCTAGATATCTCTCACCGTTTTCTTCTTTTGGGGCCCTGAAGATGTCCATTGTGCGTGACATATTTGGGTTTAGCGAAGTACAGGTCGCAATTTTCAAGATATCGAACTGAAATTTGGTGCGGTGAAAGAGTTAGACCCTGTGAGGAAACCTGTTGTCGGGCGTTAAAAACGGTGCAGGGCGGGATCTTTTTGGGGGGCCCTGAATTTCAAACTTTTTTTTGGAATCGATATATCTCGGAAACGGTTGGTCGTATCGAAAAACGTTAAATGTACAGGTGTAAGATCTCCGCGGTATGCAAATTTTTTACTCAAAACGATTTTTTGATATCTCTCACCGTTTTCTTTTTTTGGGGCCCTGAAAATGTCCATTGTGCGTGACATTTTTGGGTTTAGCGAAGTACAGGTCGCAATTTTCAAGATATCGAGCTGAAATTTGGAGCGGTGAAAGAGTTGGACCCAGTGAGGAAACCTTTTGTCGGGCGTTAAAAACGGTATAGGGCCGGATCTTTTTGGGGGGCCCTGAATTTCAAACTTTTTTTTGGAATCGATATATCTCGGAAACGGTTGGTCGTATCGAAAAACGTTAAATGTACAGGTGTAAGATCTCGGCGGTATGCAACTTTTTTACTCAAAACGATTTTTTGATATCTCTCACCGTTTTCTTTTTTGGGGGCCCTGAGTAGACCCCTTCCAGTCCTTATTCCACTTTTCAAATGTCGTGGCAGAGCCGGGAATCGAACCTCGGACCTCCGGGTTGGCAGCAAATCATGCTGACCACTACACCACGGAGGTGACTTAATCTATATTTACAAGTGATTATCGACTCAAAGACTTGTTCTTTTTTGAAATTCTGATTTTTATTTTCGTGATTTTTGTTTATTATTATGATTAAAAGTGTTTTGTGTTTGATTATTTTTAGGTCCTTTTTTTAGGTATTCGCCTCTAAAATTTAATTTAATCTAAATTTGTATAATTTAAACTGTGTTAGGAGGGACAGATGACCTTGCTGTTCCACACCTAAAAACAACAATAACTATACCTAACCATTGGGGTCGGAAGAGAACAAGTGTTGAAAGTGAGGTCGTCAGGAAAGAAGACAGAAAGGAACCCGGCAGAAGTAAGTGGAAGCAATGCCGTGCTGAACTGGGGTCCCGTGGTCGCCAACCCACGTCCCACTAGTCGTGAGAATTTCAGAAGGTTTTTAATATTATGTAGTGCATGAGTTGACAGAAGAAAAGCAAGCAAGAAGTGCAGTTGACCTCCAAACTGTAGTCGAACTCCGCCCAGTCGATACGACACGCGAGACGCGACGCGACGTGCACTTGTTATCGAATTGCTTTGTCTTCTTTTTGAACAAAGAGCTTGTAGGTTTATTAAGGAGCCTTTGTTCTTAATGAAATTCATACCAGTCTGGCTTCAAGTTGTGGTCCTTGGCTCGACATCGGAGATAGGGAGATCGTATAATAACACGTGTATTTTAAAGGTCATGTCCACCAGTTACACTTATTTCACGGTTGGTTGGTTGGTTCGTTGCTTAGTTTAGGGGCTGCGACAACGCGGTCATGTAGCCTCGTGTACTTTGGGTGTGTGTGGAATCTGTCTGATAACCGGTGTTAATCGTGATGGCTGTATTAGTGTGTGTTATCTGTTTGAATTCAAGTAAGAACTGCAGACGATAAGTAATTCCTACTTTTACTACCAAATGCTACCGTCAACGACACCTAGCTGCAAACCTGGCTACTAGATGCCATCGCAACCAACACCTGGCAACGAACGTTGGAACGTAACAGCATTAATCAAATATAACTTACAAATTTTGCTTCCTTTGTCCAGAGGGCGCCTGTCTTCTTCCTTGGGGATTTTTCCTGGAACTTCATTTGCTTTAATTTACTCCTGAGAGACGTTCGATCTTTTGTGTATTTTTCCGCAACTCCCAGTTCCAGCAGATCTTTCAATACATCTATCAGCCACGGTGACTTGGTCTTCCTTCTTTGTCAGTATGTGAGCAGCAGATTGGTCAGCCTGGTTCGATGCATCCTGGAGACGTGTCCATAAAATCCTAGTCGTATCTTCCTGGCCACGTCTGTAATTCCTTCAGAGTAACTATAGAGCTCCTGCTTGGGTCGTCTTATGTATTCCCTCCCTTCCTTGACTGGTCCCAATATCTTCCTAATTATCTTCCTCCATTATTATTATTGATGTGTAACATCTTTCCACTCGGTTGCTGGTTATTTGTGTGAGTGATTTTGAAAAATGGGACGGAATTGGATCGGACGATCTAGCTGGCAGTGGTGGATCGGACGGAACTGTGTAAGACGCACTGCCAGCTGGATCGCATTGCTGAACACTTTCATTCTGACGGTAAACGCTCATGCGAACTCTGGTGTCAAGTGATTGAAACAATGCACATGGCACATGTTCGAAGTCTTCGTATCAGTATTTAAATGATAAAATGCTTTAATATCAAACATTGTAAGTAGTCGGCATTGCCGGTATTATGTTTCTGCACAATGGCTATTCAAATATTAACCCACATAACGGTAATGCATCCGTAGCGTAGCGGTCAGCATGGTTAGCTGCCGCCCCGGAGGTCCTGGGTTCGATTCCCGGCTCTGCCACGAAATTTGAAAAGTGGTATGAGGACTGGAACGGGGTCTACTCAGCCTCGGGTGTTCCAAATGAGTAGAGGGGGTTCGATTCCCACTTCAGCCATCCTCGAAGTGGTTTTCCGTGGTTTCCCACTTCGTCTTCGGGCAAATGCCGGGATGGTACTGTCCCCGATAATCCGGATAGTAGGCTGTCAGATATCCGCCCCCTCAATCGGATTGCCAATAATCAATCGCACCGGCACAGCTACATCAATGAAAATGACACTGACAGATACTACCGAGATTAGAGCACAGTAGTTAACATGAAATTATTGTGGAACACACCAAAATATACGGGGGTTCATACTTACCTTTTACTTACCTATTCAATTTAATCTCGGGTCTGGGTTTTCAACTGGATCACTTAATAGTATGCCCTCACAATAACCTCCACCACGATATTTAAAATGAACCAAGTCGAAACAAGAAAATTTAAACTGCACAATAATTTATTTCACATTAAAAAAAAAATTTAACAAAATTTAACAACAAAATATACGTGGCAATCAGAAGCCATTGTCTATGCAACCATGTCCTCCTGTAGGACTTGTAGACTTCACATACAAAATTTCAGCTTTCTCTAGCTCAAAAGAATGTAATAATAATAACAATGCACTTTGGAATGGATGAGGGAGCTGGGACGAGACATATAGCATTTGTTTCCTTTTTCATGAACTTCACATTTTATTTATAACCGCAAGGCTGCTATGTAGATGACCTTGGCCTCTATCATACAGTTATCTGGCCACCTGCGATACACCCTGCACCGTGTCGCATGCTTGCTTCGTCAAATGGACGCACCTGTCCAATCAATGTTAGCATATGCTAGTTACCTCAGAGCCTAGCTCCTTTTCAAAACACTTTAAATGTTCACATCTCAACTCAAATATTATCACGCAAATCTTTTAAATGCTCCGTTCAAATATCAATGGATTACTCTAATAATCCCAAATCTTGTTTAATTGTATAATCCAATTGTTGAACTAGCGTTGTTTAGAGTATAATAACGAAAACGCTTAATGATTATAACAAAATGTTCATTAATTATTTATAACATTTTGAATTGTTTATAACATTGTCAAACGACAATTGAAAAATTTATACACGCCTCTATTAATCCCGTTCGTTTCAAATTATTATTAAAGATATTTACATAGTTATTTACATTATTTATATTATTTATATTAGAAATACATTAAACCACACGTTTATCCGGTTGATAATTACTTAAATCGTGGTGATATAATCGACCAATGAAGGTTAGTTATATTTCAATTTTAGATTCAGGTTTAATAAGATTTAATAATTATTATTATTTGTGACGGTAACCTCCATTCTAAAATCGTTATCTCAAATAATTAAACACTCTTGTTAATTTTAACAGTAACTTCACATGAATAATTTTCAATGGACCTGAACAATACACTCATCGGAAAAATACCTCGCTCAAAACGCACAAAATTGCACCAAAATTGGCCCATAATTCATCATATATCTCATTATATATGGCATCAAAATCTTCCACAATACACACACAAAAACCTCCACTTATAAATTCATCATCATCATCAATATTACTGTGGGAACCTCCTTCACTTATTACAGGGCATTATTCATCAGCGACTTTTACACGTCCACTGAACTAACGATTATACATCCATAGTTCCTCTTTAAAAATTCTTATATTCATCAATTGTATCAAAAACTGTTATTATATTTAACCTTCGTGGGTTTCATTCATGAAGCGATATGAAGTAAAAATTTGCCAGTCACAAATAAATTTAATAGCAAATACGATTAGACACGCCTCCCTGGTCTATCAAAATTGAGATTAATATCATCAAAGTATCGCAGTATAAAAATACTATCTTCAATCAAAGTTCATCTAAACTGCATAAATAATCGAATAGAATACAATTAGACTGTGGAATGCAAACATTATTGTTCCAATCTACAATTGAGAAAGACTCCTATCAAATGTTCATTACTATAGTGTACTCAATGAATCGTACTCAAAGTTCATATTTCATAAAATTGTCTATAATGCAATGGTATTTCAGAATTGACGATAAATGTCAATGTTGCAATCATGTTCATAAAACGACTAGTATTTCTAAGATCGTCGATAAAGTAGTAGATTTTAACGCTCTAAAATCTTTTAATCATTCTTCTTTCTTGAGGATGACAGAAAATTGGTCAAAGTAATTTACTGAATAGAATTACTTTAATAAAATGACACGCTGTCTGAATTCAAATTTGCCATAGAAAATCGTTAACTTTACAGTCAAATCGTGACTACAAAAATATGCAAATTACTGAAAGAATATATAATATCAGTCTCAACTGATCCAAAATTATTTAAATATGCCAATGACATAATAATGTCTCAATAAATCGTAGAAAAAGGCATAAATCAACAAAGTGTACTGAGTACAGAAATATCAAGCAAGAATATGGGGCAAAATATATGGGACAGAAAATATGGGAAAAATGGTTGCTCAGATATCGCTAAATGGCTCAAATAAATCAAGAAACTTTCACGACTACCTTATCTGTTGATTGAAGTTCTAGAGGAAAATTTCCAAAGAAGACTGCTGATGGTTCCATTTCACCACCGTAAAGATGTGCTCCGACCTCGAACCTAGAACCTGCACCCTCGGAGAATAGAACAGTTTCCTCCTCCGGAAATAGCACTGCTCCGTGTAGACGATAGACATCCTTCTGGCAAAACTCTTCTGTGTGAGCCGGGTCCACCCTGGCCTCTCTTGAAAGTTCCCTGAAGTTCTGGTAGAAATTCGCCTTGAAGTTTATTGCAATTATTTCCGCAGAAATGTTCATAATTGTGGAGTATGAAGATATTTCCACTGCCATTTGATGTAATTCAGCGATGGATTACGATGCATGAGTGTAGTTGGATGTTCACTACATGCTCGCTTTTGTAGAATGACGATTAACGAAGCTCCATGCTGCTATTTCACTCCATTGATGTATGTCCCAATTGCATTCAAGTTTTAGTCTTCCATCTCCACTTCCGTTATAATAATAGTCGAAAGTACTGCCAGATTACATAGTTCCATTGTAGAATGTAGCGTTGTATCACCAAATGTAATCTTCAGTATCACGGTTGCAATACAAGTGTCAGCCGTAGCGTAGAATGTGGTATTATAAAAGTGCTTCTCAGGTGTCGAGAAAATCACTTTTGTCTGCAGTCTTAAAATGCGAATATCTTCCAAAGTATAATAGTGAAAATGTTCAACTTTCGTCCACGCCTCAATATTGTAATGCACAATTGAATTAGCATAAATGCAGTAGCTAACTCTTGATAGATAATCTTGTAGACTCGTTTATGTGTGCGCTCCAACTTCGCCTAGTTTTAGTAACCGTAAAATTGCACTGCTGCACGCTCAATGCTTGTTCGATGCTGTGGGCTCTACCACACTTGCTAATGACGACTTGCTTCACTTAAGAACTCGAAGTCTGACAATGTGAGAATCAGAAAAATGAGCCATGAGCTCTGAGACATGAGAGCTTCCTCTCTGCTGTGCAAGGCCTTTTATCAACTTCTTAAGGGGCGTATCCATCCCTACCATAGCTTGTTCCTCCGTCATTGCTAGAAGTTCTAACTTTGGCTATACTTGACGGATTTTCAAATTTCAAAAACTCATAATTAATTTCTTCAAAATTCCAAATCAATGCCATAACTGAAAATAGATTTCCACAATTCTGCATGCCAAAAGTAATTAAATATGGTAGTTTCAGTAATCTCCGTCTCCCTCCAAGCTATCATTCATTGGTTCGAGCCTCTCCTCCAATAGCGTAACTTCTTCCTCAGCACAATTCCTTGTTTCCCTGCGACTGCGTCGTAAATCTCAGATCTTTCTCGAAAAAAATAATGACGTCACCAAGAATCTCAGCTCATCCAGCCTACTTGCATGAAGTCTGCGTCATCCGTGCTTACGTCAAGAATATACACGTCACAACTATGACGGCCATAACTTTATTCACATATGCCAATACAGCCACCGTGGTCTCAGTATAATTCAATTTACGGGGGCATTCTCCCTTCACCACGTTTTAAAAACAGTTGCAAATTGTTTTTAAACTCTGTTATAAATATCAGAATTCACTTGAACACGAAATTGAATTATTATTCTACTCTTGTATGATATTTCCTCTATGTTCCTTAATCATAAGTCTCTTCTTCTCTGGGTTGTGTGTGGCTAATGCATTCTCTCCTCTCTACTTTCTCTTCTGTCCTGTATTCCTGTTTTCCAAATTCTGCTGGCTTGTAGAAGGACCAGGATCGATCACTACATCCTGTCTTTTCTTCTGGTTTTCAGCTTCCTTCTCACGTAATTCCTTCAAATACTGCTGACTTTCTTTCTCTCTCTCTTGATACTTGTCCGGTGTCATAACCTGACCTTGAGAATTCTGATTCCGATTCTGGTACTGGTTATTTCTGTTGTAGTTCCTATTGTACCCATTGTTATTATAATATCTACCTCTTCCGTTATTATAGTTCCCTCTATTGTTATTCCAGCCTCGTCTTTGCTGATATGGACGGTAACCTTGTGATCTGTTGTTGCGAAAATAATTGTTCCTGTGAGGACCTACATTTTCAGTTTTCTCTTCAGGAGGCGTATCAGTTTGCTGAACTTGATCCATGTAGACTGTATTAATGTCTTTGAATTCGTGCCTCTGACCTTTTTGAACCAATTTTGGCATTGGACTCGTGTAGTCAAGCCTTCTCAATAGTTCGTCCATACTGGTCAAATCCCTGATATTTGACGATATAATAAGCCTTCTCACCTCCACAGGCAGCATACGTGAAATAGCATCTATCAACTGCTCTGTCGACAATGGGGGTTGTAAGAATCTCAAGCGCGATAACTGGCTCGTGAAGAAATCAGCGTACCGTGTTGGAAGAGTACCCGAATACTTCCTCGAGTATACCTCAGCTCTTAATGAATTTTTTGCTTCTATTGACCAGAATCGTTTTATCAGTGCCTCTGCAAATTCATCGAAATTACTAAAAGTGTACCGAAATGTTCTGAACCATTCAAGGGGTCCTCCAGCTAGAAATCTTTCTACGATTCTCATTTCTCTTTCTCTAGGAATATGGGCTTCAATAAAATAGTCTTTCAGGTTTCTGATATACTCTATCGGTGTTAGACTATCTGTATTACTAAATTTCTGAGGCTTGTCCTCGAAGTTTCGGATGACTGTCACATTTCTTGGATATGAATCCATGTAATTCTTCCCACTATCACGATATTTCCATTCAGGTTCAATATTCCTATCCTCTTCTTCTTCCCGGAATCTGAATATACGTTCCTCAGGACTAATATCTCTCTCTTCAGTAGCGAGGTTACATCTTCTCACGTAATTCCTATTATCTTCACAAGTCAACCCTTCTGGATCCTTATCTGTGATTTTCGTGATGACTTTCCTAATCAACTCTTCTTTATACGTTTCCAACATGCTAGCTTCTCCTAGTTTCAAATTCTGAAGTTTGTTCGTAGTTTCATTGATATCAGAGACAACCTTCTGAATTTGTTCCTCTAACGCGGTTTTTAATGCTTGCACGTCCTGGCCCATTTGAGTTCTATCCTCTACCTGCTTTTCGGATAGCGAATCCATCCTTATATTCAAGTCCTTTCTAATTTGAACTACCTCATTATTTATATCTACCTGTGTACTGGCTAGTTTTCGTTCAATTCGCTCCTGAATCTGATTGACATGTTCCCCACTTGACCTGTTCCATTCATCTTTCCAAACCGTTACATTTGCAGTTAACATTTCAGCAATATCTACTTCAATGTCTTCCTTAAGTAAACGATTATGATCTAAGACTTGGGTCCTCATGACCTCTACATCATGTTTTAATCCAGCTAGAGAAGCTGTTGTCCTAACAGACTCGTCAACCAATCTAGTTGTTAAAGCACTAATGTTACGAGTACAAAGCGTTTTTGAAGTTTCAATTTCTTCTCTAACCTTATTAACATCAGTTTGAACTTTGGCAATGTCTACAAAAACTGTATTAACTTCTATTTGCATCTTATTGATATCGCTTTGCATATCATTAACATCAGAATGAATATTATTTATGTCTACTTGAACGTTTGACACATCGGTTCGAACATTTCTAATCTCTCTTTGAACTTCTTCTACCTTGTCTTGTACAGTAGCAACATCATTCCTAACAACGATTACTTCTGCTCTAGCACATGAAATATCACCCCGGACATTAGCAACATCAAGATTCAACATATTAAGGTCCTTATGTACTTTGGAAACATCTTTATGGACATTGGATAGATCTACTTTAACATCCGAGACATCTTTATGGACATTGGATAAATCTTTATGGACATTGGATAAATCTACTTTAACATCCGAGACATCCTTGTGAATGTCAGTCACGGCATTCTGGATTCCCTGGGTACTGGTCTGTAAACGCGACACATTATTTTCCAAGTTTGCAGAACTGGTCTGAAGAACTTTCATATTCTCCTCCATTCGACTAGTATTCCTAGCTTCCATCTCCCTCACACTTTCATTCAGCATCTGCTTAATTCGACTAGCATTCCTAGCTTCCATCTCCTCCAACATCTTTCTCATACTCTCATCTGCCATCTCAATAATATTTCAATAATAGACTGCTTTAGGGACATACATCAAACAGAGCAAGATAACAACATCTGAGCAACATCTTTCACCATATATAAAGTTTGAGAAATTTTCTGTCTTAAATCTAACTTATAATTAGCTTATCACTAACTTCATAAACACCCTATGTTGAAATAAACTCAAGCACATGTTTAAATTTCTTTGGTTCATTTTAAATATCCTAACACAAATAATTTACATTTACAATCCAAATAGTTTAATTTTATCTTTAATATGACTAAACATGTCATAAGCCGGTCAAATAAAATAAGACTCCAGATCATAGGCGATTTCTCTAAGTTTCCAGCCTATTTAACCTCTCTCAGGTTGTATAAGATCTGATCTTTTCTGAGTGTAATTTTCCTAATACAACACAACATTTAATCCCTATATAATCACACTCTCAAATTCTACAATTGGCCAAGACATCTAACAAAGAATCAACCTCTTTATTTGAGTCTTCACAATCCCATTGACATCGATAACTTGGTAATCCAATGTTATTCGAATACTCCACACGTTGATTGCACCAATCCAACTGGCGTTCAACCTGGTAATCCAGTTCTGTCGAGCCCCACGAAATTGCGGTGCCAATCCTACTGTCCCCGATAATCCGGATAGTAGGCTGTCAGATATCCGCCCCCTCAATCGGATTGCCAATAATCAATCGCACCGGCACAGCTACATCAATGAAAATGACACTGACAGATACTACCGAGATTAGAGCACAGTAGTTAACATGAAATTATTGTGGAACACACCAAAATATACGGGGGTTCTCACTTACCTTTTACTTTCCTATTCAATTTAATCTCGGGTCTGGGTTTTCAACTGGATCACTTAATAGTATGCCCTCACAATAACCTCCACCACGATATTTGAAATGAACCAAGTCGAAACAAGAAAATTTAAACTGCACAATAATTTATTTCACATTAAAAAAAAAATAACAAAATTTAACAACAAAATATACGTGGCAATCAGAAGCCATTGTCTATGCAACCATGTCCTCCTGTAGGACTTGTAGACTTCACATACAAAATTTCAGCTTTCTCTAGCTCAAAAGAATGTAATAATAATAACAATGCACTTTGGAATGGATGAGGGAGCTGGGACGAGACATATAGCATTTGTTTCCTTTTTCATGAACTTCACATTTTATTTATAACCGCAAGGCTGCTATGTAGATGACCTTGGCCTCTATCATACAGTTATCTGGCCACCTGCGATACACCCTGCACCGTGTCGCATGCTTGCTTCGTCAAATGGACGCACCTGTCCAATCAATGTTAGCATATGCTAGTTACCTCAGAGCCTAGCTCCTTTTCAAAACACTTTAAATGTTCACATCTCAACTCAAATATTATCACGCAAATCTTTTAAATGCTCCGTTCAAATATCAATGGATTACTCTAATAATCCCAAATCTTGTTTAATTGTATAATCCAATTGTTGAACTAGCGTTGTTTAGAGTATAATAACGAAAACGCTTAATGTTTATAACAAAATGTTCATTAATTATTTATAACATTTTAAATTGTTTATAACATTGTCAAACGACAATTGAAAAATTTATACACGCCTCTATTAATCCCGTTCGTTTCAAATTATTATTAAAGATATTTACATAGTTATTTACATTATTTATATTATTTATATTAGAAATACATTAAACCACACGTTTATCCGGTTGATAATTACTTAAATCGTGGTGATATAATCGACCAATGAAGGTTAGTTATATTTCAATTTTAGATTCAGGTTTAATAAGATTTAATAATTATTATTATTTGTGACGGTAACCTCCATTCCAAAATCGTTATCTCAAATAATTAAACACTCTTGTTAATTTTAACAGTAACTTCACATGAATAATTTTCAATGGACCTGAACAATACACTCAGCGGAAAAATACCTCGCTCAAAACGCACAAATTTGCACCAAAATTGGCCCATAATTCATCATATATCTCATTATATATGGCATCAAAATCTTCCACAATACACACACAAAAACCTCCACTTATAAATTCATCATTATCATCAATATTACTGTGGGAACCTCCTTCACTTATTACAGGGCATTATTCATCAGCGACTTTTACACGTCCACTGAACTAACGATTATACATCCATAGTTCCTCTTTAAAAATTCTTATATTCATCAATTGTATCAAAAACTGTTATTATATTTAACCTTCGTGGGTTTCATTCATAAAGCGATATGAAGTAAAAATTTGCCAGTCACAAATAAATTTAATAGCAAATACGATTAGACACGCCTCCCTGGTCTATCAAAATTGAGATTAATATCATCAAAGTATCGCAGTATAAAAATACTATCTTCAATCAAAGTTCATCTAAACTGCATAAATAATCGAATAGAATACAATTAGACTGTGGAATGCAAACATTATTGTTCCAATCTACAATTGAGAAAGACTCCTATCAAATGTTCATCACTATAGTGTACTCAATGAATCGTACTCAAAGTTCATATTTCATAAAATTGTCTATAATGCAATGGTATTTCAGAATTGACGATAAATGTCAATGTTGCAATCATGTTCATAAAACGACTAGTATTTCTAAGATCGTCGATAAAGTAGTAGATTTTAACGCTCTAAAATCTTTTAATCATTCTTCTATCTTGAGGATGACAGAAAATTGGTCAAAGTAATTTACTGAATAGAATTACTTTAATAAAATGACACGCTGTCTGAATTCAAATTTGCCATAGAAAATCCTTAACTTTACAGTCAAATCGTGACTACAAAAATATGCAAATTACTGAAAGAATATATAATATCAGTCTCAACTGATCCAAAATTATTTAAATATGCCAATGACATAATAATGTCTCAATAAATCGTAGAAAAAGGCATAAATCAACAAAGTGTACTGAGTACAGAAATATCAAGCAAGAATATGGGGCAAAATATATGGGACAGAAAATATGGGAAAAATGGTTGCTCAGATATCGCTAAATGGCTCAAATAAATCAAGAAACGTTCACGACTACCTTATCGGTTGATTGAAGTTCTAGAGGAAAATTTCCAAAGAAGACTGCTGATGGTTCCATTTCACCACCGTAAAGATGTGCTCCGACCTCGAACCTGGAACCTGCGCCCTCGGAGAATAGAACAGTTTCCTCCTCCGGAAATAGCACTGCTCCGTGTAGACGATAGACATCCTTCTGGCAAAACTCTTCTGTGTGAGCCGGGTCCACCCTGGCCTCTCTTGAAAGTTCCCTGAAGTTCTGGTAGAAATTCGCCATGAAGTTTATTGCAATTATTTCCGCAGAAATGTTCATAATTGTGGAGTATGAAGATATTTCCATTGCCATTTGATGTAATTCAGCGATGGATTACGATGCATGAGTGTAGTTGGATGTTCACTACATGCTCGCTTTTGTAGAATGACGATTAACGAAGCTCCATGCTGCTATTTCACTCCATTGATGTATGTCCCAATTGCATTCAAGTTTTAGTCTTCCATCTCCACTTCCGTTATAATAATAGTCGAAAGTACTGCCAGATTACATAGTTCCATTGTAGAATGTAGCGTTGTATCACCAAATGTAATCTTCAGTATCACGGTTGCAATACAAGTGTCAGCCGTAGCGTAGAATGTGGTATTATAAAAGTGCTTCTCAGGTGTCGAGAAAATCACTTTTGTCTGCAGTCTTAAAATGCGAATATCTTCCAAAGTATAATAGTGAAAATGTTCAACTTTCGTCCACGCCTCAATATTGTAATGCACAATTGAATTAGCATAAATGCAGTAGCTAACTCTTGACAGATAATCTTGTAGACTCGTTTATGTGTGCGCTCCAACTTCGCCTAGTTTTAATAACCGTAAAATTGCACTGCTGCACGCTCAATGCTTGTTCGATGCTGTGGGCTCTACCACACTTGCTAATGACGACTTGCTTCACTTAAGAACTCGAAGTCTGACAATGTGAGAATCAGAAAAATGAGCCATGAGCTCTGAGACATGAGAGCTTCCTCTCTGCTGTGCAAGGCCTTTTATCAACTTCTTAAGGGGCGTATCCATCCCTACCATAGCTTGTTCCTCCGTCATTGCTAGAAGTTCTAACTTTGGCTATACTTGACGGATTTTCAAATTTCAAAAACTCATAATTAATTTCTTCAAAATTCCAAATCAATGCCATAACTGAAAATAGATTTCCACAATTCTGCATGCCAAAAGTAATTAAATATGGTAGTTTCAGTAATCTCCGTCTCCCTCCAAGCTATCATTCATTGGTTCGAGCCTCTCCTCCAATAGCGTAACTTCTTCCTCAGCACAATTCCTTGTTTCCCTGCGACTGCGTCGTAAATCTCAGATCTTTCTCGAACAAAATCATGACGTCACCAAGAATCTCAGCTCATCCAGCCTACTTGCATGAAGTCTGCGTCATCCGTGCTTACGTCAAGAATATACACGTCACAACTATGACGGCCATAACTTTATTCACATATGCCAATACAGCCACCGTGGTCTCAGTATAATTCAATTTACGGGGGCAGTACCTTCTTCAAGGCCACGGCCGCCTCCTTCCCTCTTCCTTGCCTATCCATCCTGACCATCCATTACCTTCCCTCCTGAGGCTCCTGATCGCTTTGCAGGTGAGGCCGCCTGGACGAGGTGACAATCACACCTTACCAGTTGTATCCACTCCGATTAGATGTCCCAGCTCTAGGACACTGCCCGTAGAGGCGGTAGTGGTGAGATCCCTCGCTGAGCCCGTGGGTTCCACCAACCTGGAGGGTAAACGACTAAGAGAAGAAAGAAGAAAGAAACGATAATGCAGTCATCAATATAATATAATCGTTGTGTTTATAAAAGAACTGAGCAAGCGTTCATGAACTATTGCTGAATACATTCTCTTAACTCACAAGAGGTCCTATTCATAAGTCATTTTAAACTCAATTTCACGCAGGAACATTATCGAAACAAGCAAAATATAAATAAAACTTAATTCCGTGATGCAGTATTATTGGTACGTGAAATTAAGTCACCATCTTGTACATATTATTCGTGTGTTCGAAATAGCCTTGGGGTTTGCGTCATTGACTGTGAATCTAGAGATCTCGGGTTCGAATCCCGGACGGGTTAGATATTTTTGCTACCAGATTATAATTGCAAACTATATTTATCTTATCAATATGACTCATTTTAACAGAATTACGTGTTGGTCTGTGAATCAAGAGGTCCGGGAACTGGGCAAGCCTTTCATGATCTACTGCTGTGCACATTGCATTTACTCGCAAGTTGGCCTATTTATAAGGAATGTAAGGTTATGAGCGGTGTCGCGTCTATTAATCTAGTTGATACATATCGTATTCTTTATTTAGGCCAGTACTGGTGGAGGCTACAAAACCTCTAATAAAATGAGTTCCGTATTATAAATGTATCAACAATTTGCCGTCCTTGAAATGGTTTCCCGTGGTTTCCCCATTTTCAACTCCAGGCAAATGCTGGGACGGTACCTTCTGACAGGCCACGGCCGCTTCCTTCCACATCCTTACCCAGTTTCATTCACCATCATTCATTCATTTCATCTCACATTAACTCCTCTCGTGAGTTTGGCGTCAGGAAGAGCATCCGGCCGTAAAAACCATCCGCCACAAATACTTCCATCGCATCTCATCCCCGACCCCGTAGGAAAACGGGAATAATAAGGGGTGGACAATACCGGTGCATCAACAATTTCATGTGAGGTTTCTTCTATGTCAGATGTTACACATCATATGCGACTACTGTAAGGCTCTTAAAGTTTTTTATATTATTATTATTATTATTATTATTATTATTATTATTATTATTATTATTATTGGAGCTGGAACCCGAAGAATCGAGATCAGGTGCCTTGCCTTCGCAGATGACATTGCAATCTTAGCTAACAACTCTAAGGATGCTGGCATAGCTGTCCAAGCCCTGCACGAGATAGCGGTGAAGTCTGGATTACAGATATCTTACGATGAGACCAGTTACTTTGAGAATCGGCTCTCCCGAAACACCCCTTTGACGACCATACATGGAACGATAGGAAGAGTCAATCGCTTTCGTTATCTTGGTGAATGGGTCCACCCCAATGGTAGAGATGGCACCTCCATCTTAGCAAGGCGTACCAAACTCAACGCAGCATACCAACTATCCCACAATTTGTACAACAAGAAATGCATTTCGAAGAATGCTAAGATCTGTCACTACAGAACTGCTGTCAGACCACAGTTTCTGTATGCCTCAGAGACCCTCTTGATGAACAGAAAAGGCACCATGGATGACCTGGAGAAAGCCGAAAGACATATCCTCAGGAAAATCCATGGCCCGAGATTGCTCCCAGATGGAACCTACCGTTTGAAATCTAATTCTGACCTGTATCGACAGTTAGAATCAGCCAATACCAGTATGCGACGTAGGAGGCTAAAGTTCTATGGGCACCTACAACGAATGAACAGCAACAGGCTTACCAAGAAGATCTTCTCCTTGGTTAAAAGCTACAAGATTGTAAGCCTGTGGCTTAATGAAGTACAAAAGGACTTGGATTCGGCTGGAATTGCTGACCTTGATGTATAAGATCGTTCTAAATTTTGTGTTATGGTAGAATCTTGGACCCCACCAACTAGAGTCCTTAAATGTCGGAAGCCCCTTTCGCAGGAGAGAAAGGAGAAATTATCAGCAGGGCTCAAGAGATATTGGGAACGGAAAAGAGCATCGAAGAACTAGTCATAAGCGCTCCGTAGTGGGCTTAAACCAATATTATTATTATTATTATTATTATTATTATTATTATTATTATTATTATTATTATTATTATTATTACTATTACTAATACATCATTTTTGCCCTTATGGACAGTGTTTAATCTCGAAAATCTCCTATCACACAATGTTCACTTCTATCCCTTCTTCCTCTTCTCTTCAGAAAATCTCTTCATCCTTTGAATGGATTCCTGTTTCCTTTGTTCTGACCACAATGTTCTGGTCTTCTTTTATTTATTTATTTATTTTTTATTTATTTATTTATTTATTTATTTATTTATTTATTTATTTATTTATTTATTTATTTATTTATTTATTTATTTATTTATTTATTAACACAATCTGCCACCCACGAGCCTTCCTTCCTCCTCGCCCGAATGATAAAAGATATTCTTGTGGCCCTACTGATTATTATTTATTTATCATATGGCTTTTAGTGCCGAGAGTGTCCGAGGACATGTTCGGCTCGCCAGAGACTTGTAGCTGCTTCAATGTGGACAGCCTGGGGTGAGCTACAAGTTCCAGTCAATTTCAAGTAGTTCCAACTTTCCCTACCAGATGTCACTGACACCTAGTGGTGAACGTCGGAACTTTGATGGAGCGTTTCAACGAAATACAATCTACAATTTAGCTTCACACAAGTTTAGGATCTTTTACATGCCATAAATCTATGACATGGGACCACCGGCTTTACTTCCCCTCCGAAGGAAGGCATACTGAAGGATTTTATAGCTCTTAAAAATACGATGACTTCGGCCAGGTTTGAACCCGCGATCAGCATGCTACCGACTACGCCATCGAAGCCTACTGATTAAGAATAGCCTTGAGAATACTTATGTTGCAAAGTTGTCCAATGTTTGCACCACGCTTCATTTGACTCGGAACGTTCATTATCTTTGACCTTCATACTCATATCGGGTTGCAGTATATTTTTTTTATTTTTTTAATACGTCAACCACACAGAATAGGCTTCTCCTACTGTAGGCTGTAGGCAACACCACAACCATCCAACCATATTTAAAGAAAATGCATACTCGCCCGTATATAATATATTATTTAGCCGCCATCAAGTATCGAGTACACTAATCATCGGTTCACTACTAAATTTCGTGATAAACAAGTAGTTCCGTGAAGAACTATACAGCCTATTTTCATATATCCTACTTATGTTAATTGCCACTATCAACATACACAAGTTCAGTTTGATTGCTGTAATAGATTCGTAGATATTGAGAACCGACTAAATATTTCGGATGGTCGCCATGTTGGTTTTTATATATGTAGGTCCTAGAGTTATGTACTGTTATATGCAGATTATTGTGTACGTGTAGTATTCAAACTTCAATCGCATAATTAGGACACAAGAAGTAACAACGAGATTTTAAAATTTCGCACAGCTGCCATCATGAGGTTATGGAAAAAATTGAAATAAATCAGATGCCAGTGGATTACCATTCGTATAAGGATTAACTGTACCAAGTTTCACTGCACTCGGATGGTTAAATTGCGAGAAACGTCCATGTGAATATTTATACTTCGCGTCGCCGCCATGTTGGATTTGTGATCACCAGGTTATTTAAAGTCCTATAGGTGAACTTAAATTCATAGCCCCTATGAACATTAAAAAATTCAGTTTGATTGCTGTAATAGATTCGTAGATATCCAGAGCCGTCTAAATATTTCGGATCGTCGCCATGTTGGATTGTTAAATGTATAGGCCATAGAGTCATGTACCATTAAAGGAAAATTATTGCGTAGGTTCATTATTCAAATTTTCACTTCCATCGCATGACTATATCACAGGAAATAAAAACTTAATTTTAAAATTCGTACAGCCGCCATCTTGAGGTTATGTAAACAATTGAACTACATTAGATACCAGTGCATTACAATGTGTATAAATATTTCCTGTACCAGATTTCAATGCGTTTGGAACATTAAATCGCGAGAAAGGTCAATTTAAAATTTTCAAATTCGCTTGGCCTCCATGTTCGTTTTGTAGTTAACCGGTTTTTGAAAGTCATATAGATGGACTTCCAGTAGTGCCCTTTATCTCCGAACAAAATTTCAGGGAGATACCGCTAATAGTTTCAGAGATATAGAATGCCGGTGAAATATTTTGCACGTCCACCATCTTGTGGTTATGTAAACAATTGAATGAAGTTAGATGTCGGTGCATTACAATATATATAAACATATACTGTACCAAGTTTCATTGCGTTTGGTTGGTTAAATCGCGAGAAACGTCTATTTAAATGTCGCAACTTCGCTCGGCCGCCATGTTGGTTCTGTAGTTTCCAGGTTTTCAAAGGTCGCATAAGTGAACTTATAGTAGTTCCCTTTATTACCATACAAAATGTCAGGGTAATATCTGTATTAGTTTCGGAGATATTGAATGCTGGTGAGATATTTCGCACAGCCGCCATGTTGGATTGGTGAGTCGTAACAAAATGTGAAGGACACGGTCGGGGTCGCCCGGAATAGTGCTATGAACTTACCGAGTTTCATTGAAATCGCTCCAGCCGTTTATATTTTATTAGGGACACACACACACACACACGAATCACACACACACGCACACACACACGCACACACACACGCACACACACACGGAAAAAAGGTGATCTTATAAGCCTATTTTTTCAAAATTGAAAATAGGCTAAAAATACATTCTTCTGGGGGAAGAGTTAGAGGCTTAATGTACAAGGTCATCAGCTGTATAATTTAAAATTGGCATTCGTTCGAAGGATTCATACAGTAGAATCAGTAATTCACCAATGAAGCAATGTCCATAGTAGTTTTATATAAAGAAATTGTCATTTATCACGGTGGTAAACTCGTATAATACATATTCACTGAGTGAATACGCTGGCTAAAGCACAGCGTTAGGTAATGGGGCCATGCTCTCTGACGACTCGGTAGACGCGTGGGTTGAAGCCCCACCGTCGGCCGTCCTTGAATTGGTTTTCCGTGGTTTTCTATTTTCAACACCAGGCACATGCTGGGACGGTACCTTCTGACAGGCCACGGCCGCTTCCTTCCACATCCTTGCACAGTTTCATTTATCTTCATCCATTCCATCTCTCATCCCGACGCGTAGGTTGCCCACGGGTGTCGACTATAAAGACCTGCACTCGGCCTCTTAGGAGGCCACACGACAACAAAAAATGAGTGAAGCATAATATCAATGACCTGCAGTTTTTACTGTAGGCCTATATCTAGAGGCATGATTTTTTCACATTAACGATAAATGCGACAAATAATATTTTGAAGCGATTTTGCGATATCTTTACGAATCATATGTTTCTGGTTAAGATAATAGGGATGTTATGTTCGTGAATTAAAGCGATAAGGCCATTTTAAAGTGAAATTCAATTGTTTCGTGATAAGCGCGTTATTACAGCTTGAAATTTCGCTTCAAGAATATGTATAAAAAGAAAGAGAAGAGTGAACAAAGATTCAACAAGTTGAAATTATCCAGTCACTGATAGCATTAAAATTAATGCAAAATCAGGAATATAATAAAATAATATTGGATGCTTACTAGTAATTTACATATCTACCATTCATATAAATAATTCAGAACCACAATAATAAAACATTTAATGATTAATTTTAGAATTTCACTTAAGCGAAATTAAAGCGATACAGCAATATCTATTTCGCGAAATAACGCGAAAGTTAGTATCCTTATCGCGAAATCGTTCAAAAGTTGTGCAAAAAAAGCATGCCTCTACCCATAGTAGTTTTTTTATAAGGAACTTAGGCTGTTGTCCTAGTGATGCCTTTTTCGGAATTGAATATTTAGCTCAGCTGCCATATTGAAAATATAAAATGCTAAAATCGGTAATGTTCAATATATAGCAGTTATAATGATGACAATTATCTCGGTGGTAAACTCGTACAACACTTATTCACCGTGTGAAGCACAATATCAATGACCTACAGTATATAGGCCAGGGGCGGCTCCTGAGGTGGTGCCCGTGTGCCATGGCACCACCAGTGTAATGAAGAGAGAATATGTGACTTTTTCCTCTCAAGAACAGTTTATATTACATTTACATTTTGAGGAAATTGTATACATATTCTGCACTATTTGAACGAGCGCGCAAACTGACATGCGTTCTGGTGGCGCTTTATTGAATTACTGAGCCAGAGCCAACCGGCACTACCTACGAACATCAGACACTGTACTGCAATAAGGACTAGTTTGGCTTGAGTTTGTTTGTGTTGTGTTGAGACGCATATTACCCTGAGGTAGAGCCAACGGCCCCGTGACGCGGAGCTTCAATTCTATCCACGAGATAGCAGCACGTCACAGGTAGGCTACAAGCACAAATTACATACACGTTAGAACTGCTGAACTGCTTTATCTTTCCACCACTAGAGTGCAGCATATGGCAGCACAGCTCCAGTGGTACCAGCTTGACGATATATCACTGTGTCTGACTATTAAATAAATTCAAACTACAAAATAGTATTAGTTCTTTATTGTTTGACATTTAGCAACTTTTTAGGCGCATATTGATGACGGGGATTATTTGTTCTCTCTTTGTAATGTAAAAATTCGGAATTTTTCAACGAGTTTTACTGTGTTTCGTTAATTGAATTTGGCGGCACAGTTTCACGTCCCAAGCGTAAACACAAATTCTCAAGTTTGACTGCAAATGTGTATGAATAGTGTCCGTCGTTAAATAGCTTTTGTGTTCATTTATATTAGATGCAGGGGATATCCTTTCCAATCAATCCGTATGTACGATAAGTAAGGTTGTCTTAGAGGTAGGTCATCGTGTTCATTTCATCTCACCTATTTATTTTGAGACAGCAACTGAAATTGCGACAAAGAGGCTGTGGTCACGTGTGTGTTAGCAATAGCCATGCTTATTTTTTTCCTATATAGACATGTTACATAAACTTGCATAGCATAATGCGGCATTGACCATATAAACACCGTTTTAATCTAATAAGTGTGCTTTTGGAATCGATACATGCAAGCTAGGTTCCTTAATAAAATTTGATTTGTTTCATGTTTGAAGATCGCATAGCTCGAGCGCAACGTACGAAGCCGTAGGAATCTCAATGAGCTCTGTGTCACCTTTCGGAAGTGTAACAATGAATAAAATAAGTGAGTTGTTACAATCTCCATTTAGCGATAGGACCGCTCTTATTAATTCAAATGAAGGTGTCGATCGAGGTTTTGGAACAAATATTTTTGATGAGTAGGCCTAGCATATGTTGTTTTCTTCAAATTATTTTTCTGAGAGGTTTGTTCAATTATAATTCTTAAAAGTGGTTTTTATTTAAAATGCATATGGATCAAAATATGTGTATGATATAATATCGTATGGCCTCGGTGCCAGGTGAAAGCGTTGTTGTTTGACACCCAAAGGGCAGCTTGCTTGTCGAATTTTTGTTGTTCCTTGGAGCTTAGATATCTAACCTCCTTGACACTTTAGCGCTTTCTAGTAGAGAAAGGAAGAACTTTTGTTTTGGCGAAAAATCCCGAGACTAAAATATTTGTAGTAGTTATGCAATTTCTCAATTCACTTCAGCTGACACTTCAATTAAAAACGTCGGCTCTCCTGTAGTATACGTTGCCCGTTTCGAAAGTGCGTTATTTTACTTAGTAGCGCTCTGAAAATGGTTTGTATTTACTCTGCCACGTTATTAAAGCCATTTGCCATTAACAAACACCGCGTAAACACTTCCAAAAAAGGAAATTGTCAACCTTAACTTTCAAGTAATAAACTTATCAAAAAGCACGTCGCCATGTTTGATTACGTAATGCTGCCAACTTACTGATTGTACTACTAGGCAAAATCATTGGCCTGGTTAAAGATTATTGATGCGTGACTACCCCACTGTGCGTGACAAAAACCAGGGGTGTTATCCATTAGCCTAACGCGGCCCGCAGGGACGGGCTACCTAACCTTTATTGGCCTAGACGAAAACCATTGGGCTGGATGAAAATATTGGTCTGGAAACAATAATGTTGGCACTCTGAAAAAATACCGTAACATTCTCTAGCGATGAAATATTCAACTGCTGTATATTAGTAACATTGGCCATATCTATAGAAAATTTTTCGGATTTTAATGGCGCCGGGCAACGTATACTACACGAGTTCCAAAACGTCTTCTACAATAGCACAGTTAAATAATGTTAAACATATAACTTATTGCATAAAATATGCACTATCCGTACCTGCAACTTTGAATGATTTTATTGCAAATTTTTAATATGCTGGCACCACCAAGTGAAAAATCACCAGCCGCCACTGATATAGGCCTTAATATATCTTCTGCATCTGATGCAATTACCGCGCGGTGACAGATACAGTTGACAAGACGATTACGCATGGAGATAACAAGGGGAATTACATCACCCGCGGTCAGCCGATGCTCGGGTAACAGCCGAGTGGAATATCCCCACGCGCGACGGTGCTGATATACAAATACACTGAAGAAAATGGAAATTGCAACACCCAGAAGGAGTGGTGCTACATTGCTGCAATTGAACATGCAGGACGAGTGTTCGGTTGTGATTCGATGATTACACTTTCAGGTCCCTCTGACCACAAGTTTGGACAACAATTAATACAGGATGTGCCCACCACGAGCTGCAATACATTGATGAATTCAGCGAGGTATGGAGTCAATAAGGCCCTGGATCGCTTCCTGAGGAATTGTGGCCCATGCTTGCTGCACTGCACGGGTCAGTTTTTCCAGAGTTGTGGGTGGCTGAGGACGGTTGGCCAGTTGTCGACCCATCATGTCCCACACATGCTCAATAGGACTGAGGTCCTGGGATCTGGCGGGCCATTCTAAGGTTGTGATGTCGTGGAGAGCTTCGATGGAGATGCGTGCAGTGTGAACCCGGGCATTGTCCTGCTGAAACATCCCATTAGCAATGTTCGCCATCATAGGGACAAACACTGGATTGAGTACCCTACCAACGAACTGTAGAGCAGTCATAATGCCCTCAACAAGCACTAATTGTGATTTCACATTAAAGCCAATAGCTCCCCAGACCATAATGCTTGGTGATGGCCCTGTGTGCCTCTCGACAATAAGGTCAGGGCGGCCCCTCTCCCCGGTACGTCGGTGCACACGATTCCGGTGATCACTGCGGGCAAGACAGAAGCACGATTCATCACTAAAGACGACCCTATGCTATTCGTCGACTCACATCGATCGTTCTCGACACCAGGCCAGCCTAACACGTCGCTGTTGTGGGGTCAATGGAACACCTTCTGCAGGGACACAGGATTGTAAGCCAGCTGCACGCAGGTGATTATCAACTGTTTGTTGTGTAACGTGGGGTGCAACAGCTGCTCGAATTTGCACTGCTGTTGCATGGGGTTCCATCCGGGCCATTCGAATGATGCGACGATCCTCTCTCACAGTTTCTGTCGCGCTGGGCCTGTGCCAGGTCTACGAGTGTGGGTACTGAACCCTTTATCCACAGGCTGTATAAAGGATTCTAATAATTATTCATCATATTTTGATACATTTCTACAGACAACAGATATGAGAGCCAGACGGTATTGGGAAATATTGAGAAATCAGTGGCCAAGAGGACACAATGGTTTAAGCTCCTGTGGTATTTTAGGAAGAAGCATATATATTCTTGGGACATAGGACTGGTGCAACTTTTAGAGCGGAAGACGGCTTGGGGACGCACATTATGGCCTGTTGCTAGGAAGATTGGCGCCAAGAAGGAAATCGAATGCTACGAAGCAATTGGTCTATCATCATGTTAACCACTCCCTACTGCTGAAAAATATGTAAAAGCGCGCAAAGACATACAAGAGTCTGGGCCAATAATATCAAGACGCCTTATTTTAACGGCAACTCGGCTTGATAACGCACACTGGTAAATTAACGCGGGAGTTATCTGCAGATTATTTCCACGATCGATTCGAGCCAGCTACAGCAAAATCGTAACCTCCACATTGCTACGAACTCAATGATACCGATCGCATGCTAGTCTGATAATTATTAAGGAATACTTTTTTAATAAATCCCCTTCCACACCTACCCTAGTCAGTTTCATTTATAAGGATCCAAGATGCTTCGAGGAGCATTACTAATTTTTGTACGTCTGAGGACGGAACATATTACTTATTTCTGTGCGTCTGAGGACGTAGCACAGATCACTCATTTTGTACGTCTGTGGACGTAAGGTTCATACTCTGCATATTTCATGTTAGTGAACATGGAACAGTGTCGTCAAATTATAAGTGTAACTTCAGTGAATTATTTATAGTCCCAGCACTATCAGTAGGACCAGTTCATCGTAGTAATTCACCAAATACACTGTCAAGGAATATAGTACTTGATAGGTGAATATAGTAGGAATTATATCGTGTGTGTATCTGACAAAACTTTATTTAATTCTGCACGAGATGACGTCTAAGAACAAGAACGGATCTGGGAACCAGCTGGACATTTGCCTGAAGATGTCAATGACCAGATAAACATCTTAAAGGAGATGGCTGCAGACGTATTCCCGGCGCTGTTTTAAAGGATTGAGTACCAAATAAATTTATTTATTTATTAAATCAGCCATGGTATTATGGGACATTTTTTGTAGATATTTGTTTGCTTGCTTGGTAATGTAGATTATTAGTTTTTGTTTTACTGACACATTAAATATGGGACTAGCCGAGCGTTGTGTAATTTGTAAATATGGTGATTGTATTTGGTTCTACTGTACGGGGCGACACGCGGAGCCCGTGCTCGCGTTCGCTTGCGTAAATCGCGGTCAAGCATTATTTTTCGGAGGTATGCTTTACAACAAAAATGGAACTGAATTAATTTTGAGATTAAAAATAGAATTTGGAGGGTAAGATTATTTGTGAGTAGAATTTTATGACGGATCAGGATTATTTTGATAATTGCTTTCCAGCAGATTTGAACGGGATGGCACTTTGCACCCGAGTTTTTGTTGTGTATTTTTGTTAATGTGTCAATGGACGCAATATTGTTGATCTGTTTTGAGCCGACCCAGTGTGTGTGTACGAGAGTCAGTCCAAGCTTTGGTGCGTTGTGTGATTTTTTTATAATGTGCTAGCGAGAATATATCATGGTGATTATTCTGTCGTGCTACACATTAGCCCAGTTCATGACCTCGCGAGGGTGAACTTGTGGTATATATTTGTTTCTCATCATCCAGGGGATGCGTGAGATTTGTTGACGTTTCCAGAGGGAAACTGCACTTAGCTTGCCGGACTGAGAAAGTTATTTGAGGCGGTGTTGACTCATACGAGAAGGGCGCGCTCAAATCAGATAACGTGACTTGTCATTAGTAACAGGTCTGCTTCCTGTACTGCAATTTAAGATGTTGTTTAAAATTCACAAAACCTGATCGGTTATAATGAGTATTGATTGGTTAAATGGGTGCTGTCCATAGTTGTAAGGTAGTCACCGAAATTCGTGTTTGTCTAGCGTTTCATATAAATGTAAACATAGTTTTTCAGCCGTTCGGCTTGTATTTTGTTGTTGTTGGTTCAATTTTGGTGTGTTTATTTATACGCGTCCTTGACCCGAGTCAAGTTAGGGTGCGCGAAGCTATGTTCCCAAGTTATGATGAGAGCGGTTTTTGGCCTATTTCTGGCATGCTCTTTTTGTGTTCATTATGTGCTCCTGCACCAGTAAGAATCTCAGGGAGATTAGAGCATGTTGTTTTTAGCGAACTTTGTTGTATATCGCAGTCTGGACTGAACACGACCCCGTAGATGAATCTTGAGAAAACCATGCTTTATTGAAGGGTGCAGTACCTTCATTTGACTACAGCTGCCATATACGTTGTATCGTAGATGCCTGTCGGCCAACACGTGCAGCGACAGTCCTTAGCGATAATCCAGCCTCACACAGCCCAATTATCCGAGTCCTCTCAAACGGCAACAGTTGTTGATAGCGTGCTCTTCTATGTCGTCGAGGCATGTTTGAGGGGGAACACTTCACTGCACACACTGCAAGTCAACTACGCTACACCAGAGTCCGTATACTGGAGTTGATTCCTCCGCGACCAATCACGTGGGGAGGCCTGTAGCAATTTCCATTTTCTTCAGTGTATAACCCTGTATATAAGTATGTGTGTTATGCAGCACGGTGATTTCGATCCTTGCTCTTTTACTAACATGGACCATATTGGTGCGTATTACATATTTTACTGTCTCTACACGACGTTATAGGTCTATGTTCTTTACCAAACATTTTGTTCCTTCTGTGTTTCAGGTAAGGGGTACAGTGACGTAATAAGCTGAGACATCATAGGGTGAGTGATTTACTACACCTTCAAACCCGGCCGAAGCCGTCGGATTTTTAAGAGCGTTAAAAATCCCTCAGTATGCCTTCCTTCGGAGGGGAAGTAAAGCCGGCAGTCCCATGTCATAGATTTATGGCAGGTTAAAGAACCTTCCACTAATTGCACCTGTGTGAAGCTAAATTGGATAGGTTAAGAATGTAAACAACGCTCTTAGGTTTCTACGTTCGTAGCCAAGAGCCGACTGCGGTGGCGTCCAGTAGCTAAGTTGTGAACTTGGCCTAGTAGTCGTTGACGGTGGCGCTTGGCGGCAAAAGTAGGAACTATTTGAAAAATTCTAAGGTGCAGTACTTAAATTATAAAACAGATAACACACACTATTACAGTCATCACAATTAACACCGGTTATCAGACAGATTCTACACACACCCAAAGTACACAGGGCTACATGACCGCGTTGTCGCAGCCCCTAAACTTAAGAACCAACCAACCATTTACTACACCCTCACAGTCCTTCGCCTAATTTTGTTATACGGAATCAATTTTGTTGTTGGTTTAATTAGGGACTTGAAACATTGTGACCATTCAGCTCCTTGTACTAGATTATGTGTAGGAATTGTCTGATAACCTGTATTGTTGTGATATCTATATGAGTATGTGTATTTGTCATCGAGATTGGGATTGGGAATGAGGCAGCCGTGGTGTACATGTTCATTTATTTATTTGCGCACAACAGGATTTTCATCTCAATTACAGTGGCATAAAGATTACACTGTATGTTATCTTAAAACTTATACAAACTTAAACTAAACAGTAACTAAAGAAAGCTAATTATAATAACTAGGTATGAAATTGAAACAGTATAGTACAAAAAATAATACAAATGTAATACAAGGTTGGCTAGGTAGAACGACACAGTGGTAAGAATTCATGTTTTACAATTTGCAAGGCTTGAGACATTATTTCTGGAGAGCGGTTAGAAATCCCATCAAAAATACTGTCAAGGAAGTACTAAAATCTATGGCATTATTTCTTTGAACAACATTGTTGGAGATATTACATAGCCTAGTCAGTTCAGCGGTGAGTTTTTGTGGGCAGATATCCTGGTTCTTTTAATTTCAAATGCGATATTGTTCCTTGAATTGATGCGTGGTACATGGAAATTTAAGAGAGAAAGGAATTCAGAATCATGAATTGACTTTTTAAAGGAATTGTATAGGTTACGAACCATCCCGGCATTTGCCTGGAGTAGAAGTGGGGAAACCACGGTAAACTACTTCTAGGTTGGCAGAGGTGGGATCGAACACAGCTCTTCTCAGCTCTGCATAACGAGGCTAGTGTGCACCGTTCCAACCCTCAGACCAGAATTAAATTTCTTGGCAGAACCCAGAATTGAACGCGGGACCTTTAGATCCTGAGTCTCAGTACGTAGTCTACCCGGAGAGTACTGAAGACGGCTAAAATAAATTTACGCAGTTACACCACTGCTGTCAACCATTAGGAAAAATAAACACAAGACTTATAGCGCTATGCATGGGTCACGTTTTTGAAAAGGAGTGGAAAAACAGTACAATAAAATTAATCGGAATTTATCTGTAATATTTGCACTCGGAAATCTTTCTTGGCCCAGAAACGTCATACTCGCGTAGATATTTTTTTCCGATAATGTTTGTCCTGTATTAGATGGTTAGTTCCTCAGTTTAGGGGCTGCGACAACGCAGTCATGTAGCCCCGTGTACTTTGGGTGTGTATGACATGGGACCGCCGCGCCGGCTTTACTTTCCCTCCGAAGGAAGGCATACTGAGGGATTTTAACGCTCTTAAAAAATCAGATGAATTCGGCCGGGTTTGAACCCGCAATCTTGGGCATAGAAGCTCAGCACGCTACCAACTACGCCACCGAAGCCGCCTAATCGGAATTTATCTGCAATATTTGCACAACATATTTAACACTCGTTAGTATACCTGCATGAGTAGACCTGTGGGGCATCCAACGTTTAGAATGTAGCACTGGTTTAAATAGGGATATTCATATCTCTTTCTGCTGCAAGTGAAACTTGTATGACGTTATCATTTTCTAGCAATCCACTGTTGTCATATCACTCGAAAATCTTTCTTGGTCCAGAAACGCCATACTCGCGTAGAAATATGTTTTATCCGATAATTTTTGTCCTATATTAGAATTACGTAAATTTGATAGAAATGTTAGAAAAATCAGCTATCCATAATTTTAGAAGAAACTATGAACTGTGTCCTATTTTTACTAAAATCGATATTACAGCATATTGCATTGACTTTGTGGCGCGCATTATACACACAAGTGTAGATAAATGTGTCATCTTGATGATGGATTCTTGAAATATTTTATACTGGCAATATTAAAATTTGCATGTAGGTAAAACTTCTGAATATTCTCTCACTAGCAACCAGCCCTGGCTTCGCCCGGGAACAGTTATGAATGTGTTATGTGATAAGCGCTTTCTTTCCCCCTAGCTAGCTCGTAAACTGTTGCCTCAGTAATTGGATGGAGATTGTTGATTGATTGATTGATTTTATTTTCACGGCTACACTTAGAGCTTAAGAGCTCCTTTACAGTAGCACCCTACATAAAATAAGATTAGGGCTTATAAAAATAAAACATTTCACTTACATTCACAACATAAATATTCATAGTCTAACAATTATAGTAACAAAAAGATAGTAACAATACAATAATAATAATAATACTAATGATAATGGAAAAATTATATACAAAAGAGTGAGAGTGCATACAGACTATTAGCCCGTTGGAAGAAATGAACACGTAAAAACACTTATAGTGGGCGACGTATTGAATATGCTCTCGCGGACGTTTTTTGGTAGAAATTTTAATGCTGAACAATTATTACACTCATAGTATATTGATAGTTTTAACGGTTTGCCCAGCGTAAGCTTAAAAAGTGCACGGACGCCCGGTCTTTTCTTCGACGTTTTCACTGAAATCGTTACTGCTTGGCTTCCTTTGATCATAAATAAATTATTTTCTACAGAAACCTTTCGCGACATATCCTTTACAGAATGGTGAAAACCGAATCAAAATCCATCCAGTGATTGTCGAGATTACATCCAAGAATCGGGGACTTCGTTTTATACTAAGTAGAGATAACCGCGTAGTAGCATTGAGAAAGTTCGTGTGCTGCCAACTCTCTTATTTTTAAAGATAACCATGTCATGCCAGTTTGAGAGTTGTGGATGAAAGTTGGAAGACGTTTTCTACCTGCATACCCAGAGTGTAGGTTTAAATGTTTATAGCCTATAGGCCGGGCTTTTCATTGACTGAACATTCTATGAAAGAAGTTTCGACAGTCATCGTAGGGTGCAGCTTGCTACTTGTGCTTGTAGGTCTACTTTATTTATTTTATTTTGATTGCTCTCTTTTATGTTACTTTCAGCAGACGTAATAGTTCATTGAATCTTATTTCGCTGTATGTTTTATGTTACTATTAGTATTATTATACAGTACTGTAATTAATTCAAGTCTTCGTCACTGTACGCTCGCTGAATGTGTGGAAAGAGTACACGAAGCGCTGGATACTGCCTCCTCTCATGGAATGGAACAATATTACTGGCCACCCTGTCCTAACGCGCCATACGACTAATGCTTTCTAAGCGTTGGATGCCTTATAGTGACAATAATAGAGCCCTGCGCGGATAAACCGAACGTTATCCGCATCCACCCCGCATCCTCAAGACTTGCTTTGCCCTTGGTTTGAACTTGCCGTTCACGAGTAATTTGAAACAAGGTAAAGTATTATAAAGCAAGATAAGTATTATGCAGATCATTTTCTAACTTGTCAAGAGTCTTTGGCTTCGAGCGAAGCGAGAATCCTCCAGCCTTTCTAGCATTTTTCAGCATTTGTAGCATTTAAAATGATACAAAGTCTAGTCTTTTCGACTGACTGTCACTTTTTATTATAAGAAGTTATACGAAGGGTGATCACAAACTAAGGTTACAAGGGCGATATTCCTGGAATTTCGTCAGTTATAGAGAAATTAGTATTGTGGGGTAATTCCAATACCCACGGTTGGTAACTGTGCAGAGTATCAGCCACTTGCCACGTACAGCGCTAGTTGTAGGTGAGCAGTTAATGGCGACTCGTTTGGAAAACAGGTCTCGTGAAGAGATCCGCTGAGTTATTCGATTTCTGTAGGCGAAACATGTAACTGCGGCCAGGACTTCTCATCGAGGGCGTCATCTTCCTTCTTGACAACAAGCGACTTCATACTGACCAGAATACCACCACGCTGTTGTAGCGATTTCGCTGGGATATCATTGACATGGAGGAGAGAATAAGAGATGCCCTGAGCTCGTTTGAGTGAAGCCAAGCGCTGCGTCCAAAGTGGGTGTAACCTTAACTGTATTCGGTGTTCCGTGACTTGCATATGGTTGTACGAATCGAATAAGTGTTCTGATTATTAATTTTGTTGTTTGAGTCTTCAGTCATTTGACTGGTTTGATGCAGCACTCCATGCCTCCCTGTCCTGAGCTAATCGTTTCATCTCTACATAGCTACCACACCCTACATCCAAGGCAATCTGTTTAACATATTCTAACCTTGGTTCACCCCTACAGTTCTTGTCCTCGACCCTTCCTTCCATAACTAAGCTTGCTATTCCTGGGTGTCTTAGTATGTGTCCTACCAACCTATCTCTTCTCTTCATTAGTAGTCGCCAGAAACATCTCTTCTCTCCCACTAGGCTTAACACCTCTTCATTTGTAACCCTATCTACCCTTCACCATTCTCCTGTAACACGACATTTCAAACGCTTCAATTCTCCTCTTTTTTGCTGCACCAACAGTCCAAGTTTCACTTCCATAGAGCGCCACGCTCCAGACAAAGGCTTTCAAAAATGACTTCCTATTTTTAGCCTATTTTCATTTTTGAAAAAAAATAGGCTTATGAGATCACCTTTTGTCCGTGTGTGTGCGCGCGCGTGTGTGTGTGTGTGTGATTCGTGTGTGTGTGTGTCCCCTAAAAAAATCTAAACGGCAGGAGCGATTTCAATGAAACTCGGAAAGTTCATAGCACTATTCCCGGCGACCTCGACCGTGCCCTTCAAATTTTGTTACGACTCACCAATCCAACATGGCGGCTGTGCGAAATATTTCACCAGCATTCAATATCTCCGAAACTATTACCGATATTACCCTGACATTTTATATGGTGATAGAGGGAACTACTATAAGTTCACTTATGTGACTTTTGAAAACCTGGTAACTGCAAAACCAATATGGAGGCCAAGCGAATTTGCGACTTTTAAATAGACGTTTCTCGTGATTTGACCAACCAAACGCAATGAAACTTGGTACAGTATATGTTTATATACATTGTAATGCACCGACATCTAACTTCGCTCAATTGTTTACATAATCACAAGATGGCGGATGTGCGAAATATTTCACCGGCATTCTATATCTCTGAAACTATTAGCGGTATCTCCCTAAAATTTTGTACGGAGATAAAGGGCACTACTGGAAGTCCATCTATAAGACTTTCAAAAACCGGTTAACTACAAAACGAACATGGCGGCCAAGCGAATTTGAAAATTTTAAATAGACCTTTCTCGCGATTTAATGTTCCAAGCGCACTGAAACCTGGTACAGGAAATATTTATACACATTGTAATCCACTGGTATCTAAATTAGTTCAATTGTTTACATAACCTCAAGATGGCGGCAGTGCGAATTTTAAAATTAAGTTTTTATTTCTTGTGATGTAGTCATGCGATCGAAGTGAAAGTTTGAATAATGAACCTAGGCAATAATTTTCCTTTAATGGTACATGACTCTATGGCCTATACATTTAACAATCCAACATGGCGACCATCCGAAATATTTAGACGATACTGAATATCTACGAATCTATTTTAGCAATCAAACTGCAATTTTTAATGTTCATAGGGGCTATGAACTTAAGTTCACCTATAGGACTTTAAATAACCTGGTGATCACAAATCCAACATGGCGGTGACGCGAATTATAAATATTTACATGGACGTTTCTCGCAATTTAACCATCCGAGTGCAGTGAAACTTGGTACAGTAAATCCTTATACGAATGTTAATCCACTGGCATCTAATTTATTTCAATTGTTTCCATAACCTCAAGATGGCAGCTGTGAAAAATTTTAAAATCTCCTTGTTTTTTCTTGTGTCCTAATTATGCGATTGAAGTTTGAATATTACACATTCACAATAATCTGCATGTAACAGTACATAACTCTAGGACCTACATATATAATATCCAACATGGCGACCATCCGAAATATTTAGTCGGTTCTTAATATCTACGAATCTATTACAGCAATCAAACAGAATTTGTGTATGTTGATAGTGGCAATTAACATAAGTAGGATATATGAAAATAGGCTGTATAGTTCTTCACGGAAGTACTTGTTAATTACATAAAGCATAACGCATTAAAGCAATAAGCAACACATTTACACATTTAAGGAGAAAGTCGTTCCTTTAGGGTTTGTATGTCAAGTGCTATGTTTAAAATGAATGTTATATAGAATTGCAACCCTTTTCAGTTCGGAGTGTTTATTGTGCTTAACGACATAATTTGAATGATATTAGCTTAAATAATCATCTTACATTTGTCATGAAAAAAGACTGATAGTCTGAAAAACTAGACTTTATATCATTTTAAATGCTATAAATGCTACAAATGCTGCGTGAACTCAAAGTCCGTTAGCAAAAAAAAAAAAAGATAACTATAAAAAAATAAAAAAATAAATTTAAAAAAGAATAAAAATAAATTAAAAAAGCAAGTGCAAGCCAAGGTCAGAGGAGGTAGCTGGCTGGATGACGTCATGCTCACCGGAGCGCGTGGGGAAAGGAGGTACCTCAAGCAGTACTATGACGTCACACACCTCAGTTCATTCTCGGTACATTTCGTCCCATCACCGTAACGTAACGCCAGACCTCAGCGAAGTTGACATAATCATTTAAAAATATAAAAACATAACGGAAAAATATGATAATTATGTCATCTCATAAACAACCGGGTCCTAGTAATGAAAGTCAACAAGTTTGGATTGTATTCTAAAAACTATCCGCAAATTTTCTCCAAACATTATCCGCAGCTTATCCGCTCTCCGCACAGCCATGCAAACTATATCCGCATAGAGAAAAATGTTGTGGATCCGCATCCGCGTAGGGCTTTAGGTCAATAACAGAATGGTGTAGCAACAATATTTATGATAATAGAACTCTATTTTCTTTGTACGGTATTTCTATATCTCGAATTTTTGATAACTTAAAGTATTTTTATTTCCGAAAACCCTTTGGCATATCGAAGTTCGACTTTATCTGAGTTGGCAGCATTGTGTTTGCTTTTTAGTGGTGAGTGTAAGACTAAGGCGACTGCTCTGTTTTTCCTTGACGCTCTCCACTGCGGAACAACAGGACGGGAAGAGCCTCCCCCTTGGGATGAAAGGCACGTGCCACCCGCTGACCACAGAGCGATCATCTCGGCAGAGGGAGAGACCTAAATGGTTCAACACTCAGCCGCCATTGTTTCCTTAGGCGCTCAAAGGAAAACTCACCTGCCCTCATTACCAGTCATCAGTCGGTAACTTGGGCTTACGCCCGTAATGAATATTTACTGTCAATTAGTGTTCGACATGGGGGAGTAGGGGCGTGGGGATGATCCCCCATCCCTTGTCACACAGGGGATCAGTTTGGTGAGCTTCAATAGCAAAGGTACTGCTGCAAGTGTCTCATCATACTGTATGAGTCGTTCCCAACCAAAAGGGACAACTCAACATATTATTCTTCTTTTGTGATTTCATCCAAAAATATAACTTAGATGGTAATAAACCAAAACTAGTACCATATTGTTCATTCATTAAAATCGACACGTGACACGAATGGAATAATAATAATAAGAAGAAGAAGTACATAAAACATGCAGCAGAATCTCAGATACCATACGAAAACTAAGGGTTAAATTCTTTGGGCATGTTTCAATAATACCTGACGACAGACTCACTAAGAAAAATTTTAACCACTTCAACAAGCCCAATAGAAAAGGTAACTCTTATGAAAAATGGTTTGCTAACACCTAGAAGGATCTACAAGAAATGAACATCACTGATCAAGACATCCGCAACAGAACCACTTTCAGAAATAAGATACACACATTTGAGTGGTTCCTAGAGCAAGAAACAGCGACCAAGAAGAAACAACATTGGACAGCTGAAGAGAAAGAAGCTGTGAGCAAGAGAATGAAGGAATATGGCGCCAAAGAAAACTGAAATCATGAAGAGTTATTTACGTGGTCCTTAGTTGACCAAATTTCTCTTCTTCTTCTTCTTCTTCTTCTTCTTCTTCTAGGGGTCGATAACCTCGATATTAGGCCCCTTAAAACAACAATTATCATCATCATATCTTCTTCTTCTTTTTTCTTCGAATGAGCCTGTTTTCTTGCAGGAGCTGGCTCT
Source organism: Meconema thalassinum (assembly GCA_946902985.2). NCBI lineage: Eukaryota > Metazoa > Arthropoda > Insecta > Orthoptera > Tettigoniidae > Meconema > Meconema thalassinum. The sequence continues at coordinate 247,483,644 of OX336396.1, forward strand.
GAGGATTACACAGGTCAATCTTGACTCGTTCATTCTCTCAAGGTGTCCGTAGAATTGGAGGCGTCTCTTGATGATTGTGTCCATTACAGTTTCTTGCTTTAGCTATAGATCATCGTTGGGCCGGTGATACCTTTCTCCATTTATGATCCTTGGGCCTAAGATCTTCCTCAAGATCATTCTTTCCTTGACCTCTAGTTTCTGTATTAGTTTTGCCCCTTTGATAGTTAGGGTTTCAGCTGCATAGAGGACCTCGGGCCTGATTATAGCGTTATAGTGCCTTAATTTCGCATTGATGGATATGGATTTCTTCTGGTAAACTTTTATGCATTGATTGCAATATTCAGTTTCAGAATCCTTTCTTCAAATACTTCATTGTCCTTGAGTTCTTCACTGATCCATTCTCCCAAATATTTAAAATCTCCGACTTTACGGATCCTGTTGTTGGGAAGAACGAAGAAGGTATTCTGGTGCAGATTTGTCATTTGTCATGAACACTGTTTTCTCGTAAGACATCTGAAGGCCTGTCTTGGAGGCTATAGATTGGAGAGTATTGCTCTGGTCTATTGCTGTTTCAACCGAATCTGCTAGCTTAGCTACATCATCTGTGAACGCGGTACAGTCCACTCGGGTATTGATTTAGAGTTTCCTGTTTATTACTCTTAGACCTGTTCTCCATTCTCGGATTATTTTCTCTAATACACATTTAAATAATATGGGCGAGATTCCATTTCCCTGCCTTACTCCTGTTTTATTCTCAAAAGGGTCAGAGATTATTATTTTTATTATTAGTATTATTATTATTTAAATATAACACAAAATAATAATTCTTATGAATAAAATTCTTGCATATTCTGCCATAAAATTTAAAGCATAGTAGTGTGTGTATTTGTCATCGAGACACGTCTTGAGCTACTGTTGCCATTCCATCGTCCGTTTATTTTCGGCCCATATTAGCCTTTGCCCAAGTGCCAAAAGGCCGAAATCAAAAGAATGGGAAAGAGAATCGAAAATGCATATAGCCAGCGGTTCTTTCTGGGTCCTGAACTATGTGTATGCAAAATTTAGTTGAGATTGGTGGAACGGTGTAGATTTGGTTGGTTCCTCAGTTTAGGGGCTGTGACAACGCGGTTATGTAGCCATGTGTACTTTGGGTGTGTGTAGAATCTGTCTGATAACCGGTGTTAATTGTGAAGGCTGTATTAGTGTGTGTTATCTGTTTCTAATTCAAGTAAGGAATGCAGACATTGCATTTTGAAGTAGTTCAACCTTTGCCGCTAAACGCCACCGTCAACGACTACTAGAGCTGAATTTGGTTACTAGATGCCACCGCAGTCGGCTCCTGGCGGCGAACGTTGGAACCTAAGAGCTTTAGTCAAATTTAACCTATACTTTAGCTTCACAGAAGCGTAATAAGTGGAAGGTTCTTTCACATGCCATAAATCTATGGCATGGGACCGCCGGCTTCACTTCCCCTCCGAAGGAAGAATACTGAAGGATTTTAAAGCTCTTAAATTCCGACGATTTCGGCCGGGTTTGAACCCGCGATCTTGGGCATAGAAGCTCAGCATGCTACCAACTACGCCACCGAAGCCGATGGTGTACATTTGTTTAGAGAAGAAATATGTTTATACATACATTCACACATACAGACAGACTTTCACTTTTATATTTATAGGATTATTATTATTATTATTATTATTATTATTATTATTATTATTATTATTATTATTATTATTATTATTATTATTATTATATATGAATCGCAGTCAATGGCCACAGCTGGGTATTTTAATTGAACGCTCAAGGGCCCCCAACAATTTTAATTTCAAGTAGTTCAAACTTTGCCTACCATAGATGCCACTGTCACTGACACCTAGTGGCGAAGGTTGGAACTTGATAGAGGGTTTCTAACCAAATAACCTATAAATTTGGCTACACACTACCAATTGTAGAGGAAGGTTCTTTTACATGCCATAAATGTAAGACATGGGCCCGCCGGCTTTACTTCCCCTCCGAAGGAAGGCATACTGAGTGATTTTAACATAATAATAGTAATACAAAGGAATGCGTACAATCGATTAGTCATACTCAACAAAAGTATCGACTTCACAATATTCGATGCCATTTGTGATGGTTGAACAGGTTTATTTTTTATTTTCTGCTTATGTAGGGGGATTTGTGACATCCTGGTCATTTAGTCCTCTGTACTTGGTTGTGTGTAGATTGTGTGTGATAACCTGAGTTATTTTTATGGCTGTACTAGCGTGTGTATTTGTACTTCAGGTAGGATTTTGGGTAGGAAGCGGCCTTGGCCTTAATTTAGGTACCATCCTGGCATTTGCCTGAAGTAGAAGTGGGAAACCACGAAAAACTATTTTCAGTATGGCTGAAATAGGATTCGAACCCGCCTCTTCTCAGTTTGGCCTCACGAGGCTGAATGTACCCCCCGTTCCAACCCTCAGAGGAGAATTGCATTTCTTGGCAGAGCTGGAAATCGAACCCGGGCCTCCGCGGTGACAGCCAAGAATGCTAGCTACTACGCAACGAGGCGGACGCACGTTAAAGCACTTTTAAGATGGCTCAGGTGGGAATCGAAGTTTTTTGCCTCACGAACCTGGTTGTACCTCGTTCCAGCCTTCGAACGAAATGTCATGGCTGCGTCGGGAATTATTTACGGGACCTCAGATATGGCAACAATAAAACTAACTACAACCCCATGAGTAGGCTTGCCATATTTTTGGTAAGTGAAACCGGGACACATTAATATGGGATGGTCTTACCGGGGGGTCTGGGAGGTATGGAATACTCCCTAGCAGAGCGGGGCTTCAGGGATCCTCCCCCGGGAATTTTTTAAAATTAGAAGCAAAATGGTGAGGTTTAAGCCTTTTTAACTTAAGCCTCACAAGTGACGGGAGGGAAGAACCTGGCACCGTAAATTGTTAGTTCTACACACCTTTTAAAAATAAAAATAAAGGATTTTTGCTACATAAAAATATATAATTTTTCCTTTTTAATGATATTTTTTTTCTGGTCTACCATCTAGAAAGAAGTGTTAATACAATGTAATTTAAAATACTTCATAAAAGTGTTAAATTAAACAATTACTAAGTCTTATTATTTTTTTAAACTACAACTTTTTGTCTAACTACAAAAACAATTACAAAAAACTTTTTTGTCAAACTAAAAAAAAATTAATTAATGAGTTAACAATAGTCTACTTCTGACCTCTTTGACGTTGTGCGCGATATTCAACCATGTTGATTGTTGAAAAGTAACCCATTCATAAAAGATTCTTAAACACACAAATTCATTACTTCTTACATCTTACAACCGTTTTCCGGGACATTGATAAAACCGGGCGGGACACCGGGACAAGAGCAAAATACCGGGACTGTCCCGGTCAAACCGGGACGTATGGCAAGCCTACCCATGAGCCGACACACAATTAGCCACGTTTGATAATTAAGAGAGAACTACTCCCCAATGAAGCAACTCTACAATAATAGCTCGGTAATTAAGTTATCAGCACATGTCCAGAAGAGCTTAATGCATGTTAGCCTTGAAATACCCCGAGTTAATTACCTCTTATCATTTCTAGCCTCACACTGAGCAGACGTACCCAACAAGAAGAATTTATCTCTCCACAGGATAACATACAAGGTCATACATGGGGTTACCAACTCACTCAGCTGGATCGTAACAGCTAACGCATACCCAATCGAGGCACTTCCATCCCCTTAATCCTGCTCTAAGTTATTACGAGCCTTTCGTGTCTGCTTCCTTTCTTTGATCACCAGATGTCTTGTTGTGACAACTCAAACTTACAACATTTATAGTTTCCTATTACTCGCAATCCTGCATTTCTTCGACTGTACTTGGATAACATGTTAAAGTAGCCTCACTTTCCTGGTTAACGACCGGCGACTCAAACGTTAGGCATTAGCACGAGCCGACAATAGCCATTATTTACGGTTCTTACGGTTCTTGACCAACAAGCTGCTTCCTCCATCTGTCCACGAGGGTGCAGACAAGGTGTTGCCGCCAGTCCTGTCTACCTGCTCACCGACCTTAAGCCGTGAATGCCTCTGTACCCCGCAGCTATGGAATGTAAACATCCGTCCAGCTAGGTTTAAAAGACGAGCCGGTCGTTAACGAGGAAAGTGAGGCTACTATAACTGCTACGGAAACTCCAGGGGGTCCAGGTGTACTGTACGTAGCTGTCAGTCAACTCATGGCCCAAAATTCAGGAGAGGTTGCCTACCCCCACTCCCTTCCCAAACCCATTAGCGTGAGCTGACAGGACTGTTTTGGTTGGTGTCGTGCCGGATGCGACCGTGCCGCAAGTGACCAACCATTTTTCCATCGTGCCACTAGCGACCCAAGCACTGATGTATCGGTGGAATCAGGGAAATTCTAACACATCTGTCTCCGCTAAAATTCCGCTTAGGTTAGGTTAGGTTAGGCGCCGTAAAAATTGAAGAGCTTACTGTATTTCCAAAGTTACGTAAATCCAAAATTGACGGTTTTTTAGTTTTTTCCTTTCATAAGCAAGTGCATAGGTTCTCTCAATGTACAATAGGCTATAGCAAAGGATTTAAGTCACAATACGTCGTATATTCCATATTAACAGAGATCTAAGAACTCAGTGTATTTGCAAAGTGATGTAACTCCAACGGGTATTTATTTCCAATGTGTCTTATAACCATGTTGACCAATCCGATGGCTCTCTGGACATCACGTGATATCACGTGATAAATCAAGGCCATGGCTAACTTTGAAGAATATGTAGAGCATCAGTTTGTGTTTGTTGTGTTTAAACCATTTAAATGTTCATAAATGCCACTCAAAGCGGATGTCAATATATGATTTATTATGAATATCTATGACTTCAGTCATTTTTTCAAGTTTTTCCGTATTGATTTTGATAAGTTATGCACTTGTCCACTTTACAATACAAAAATATATTTTTATTTATACATTTTGATACATGTTTCGGCCCTGTGAGCCTTCTTCAGTCAAAATCAATTAAAATTCTCCTAGATCATTCTAAAGGTTGGTCTCTCATAAAAATTTTGTAAATCCATTTTTACATCGTCAAGATGATTAAAATACATGGCTATAAAATGCTTAAAGAAATTAAAAGATTTAAAAATGTACAATATTTTAAAACGTGGGCTCCATTCTTGTTAATCCATAATCAAAACGAGGTCCTGGAACAATAAAATTACCTAACAAAATGTCCTAACTCCAACTTACAGGAGACGATTACCACAATTTCCATTGATAGGAGACTTTTAAAACACAGTGTCAAGACCCATTAACCTCTTATAAAATCATCCCCTGGCGAGCGAGAAACACTTGTAAGGAGCCGGACGACCACTCGCATGACACTCGCGTTACAAGTCGGTGGGACTCCGTTGTCTGACGGAATCATATCTAATTTATCATTAATATATTAATATCGTATGGCCTCGGGTGCCGGGTGCAAGCTTTGTTATTTGCCACCAATAGTCAAGGAGGTTAGATATCTAAGCTCCTTGACACTATAGCGCTTTCTGGTAGAGAAAGGAGGAACTTTTTGTGTTGGCGGAAAATCTCGATATTAATTTTGCTATTATGAACACGGCCTACTGAATTCAAATGGGTTCTTTAACATGCCAACAATGTATGACATGTTGACCGTGATTTTTGTCGCCTCTCAAGCATCACTTGCCACGGCCAGGACCGAACCTGCAAGCTTGGGGGTTGGCAGTTCGACACGATAACCACTCACCCACCGTGGCAAGCAACGTATCATTTATTCTCCATCTTGCTCCGGATGATATCCCCGTGGCTTAGCCGTGCCCATTATATCACGCAGCACGACTCCATATGGGAGAGAGTTTAGAGGTTCCCTCAAGGGCTCACAACTAGTATACTACAGCTAAGAACACTACCTTGTACTGTAGGTTTACGTGACCGTTACTCTCGCGATCATAAGCAACAGGACCTCTCATTGGCGTATAATCCGAACCACCCGACGTGGCATTCCACTAAAAAAAAAAACACATTCCCTATCTGAGAATCGAATCCGGCCCACCTTGCAGGGAGGCAACCTGCTTGACTGCTGCGCTATTACGTTTTTTCACAAGTGTGTAGGATTTGTCTGATCTTCTTCTTGTTCTAGCGCAGGTTCGAAACTATGTGCAGTTAGCTGGCATTTGAGGGTGCGCAAATGCGAGGGAGCCGTGTCAGTACATTTACTGGCACGTTAAAGATCCCCTTCGGGGCAAAATTCCGGCACCCCGGCGTCTCTAAAAGCCAGGGTAGTTAAAAGGGACGTAAAAACCAATAACATTATTATTCTTGTTCTAGCCTTCGCCCTGTAGAGCGGGGTCAGCTCTGTAGGATTTTTCTGATAACCTGTGTTATTGAGATATCTGTAGTAGTCTGTGAATATTTTTAATTGAGGCTAGAATTGAGTTGGAGACAGCCGTGGCCATGATTCAGGAACCATCTCGGCATTTGCTTGGATTGGAAGTAGGAAAACCCTGGATAACCACTTACAGTTTGGCCAAGGTAGGAATTGAACCAAAGTGGAATGCTCTCAGCCTCGTGAGGACAATTGAGTAGCTGTCTGACATTGAGACAGCGCCCTGGTCACCAAAACCAAGATTAACGACTGAGGGAACCCGACGTGCTGACCACGTGTCACCCCACAGTCTACAGGCCAAATGGCTGGGCAGAGATCGCTTGGTAGTCCTAGGGCTGTAGTGCCATGGGGAGCGGGGAAGAGGGTAGGAATTAAATCTGTGTTTTCTCAGTTTCGACCCACGAGACTGAAGTGCCCCGTTCTAGCCTTTAGACAAGAATGAAATTTCTTAGCAGAGCCGGGAATCAAACCCAGATCTCCTGAGTGACAGCCAAGGTTGCTAACCGCTACACCACGAGATGGTTCAGCTGGATTTCTACTGACGTAGATGAACAATTGATTAAGACCATGCATGGGTAAAGCCCTGAGTGGATGCGGATATCCGCGGATAAACTGCGAATTATGTTTGGAGAAATTTTTCGGATAGTTTTTTTAGAATACAATCCTAACTTGTTTAATACCATTATTAGAAGTCGGATGTTCATGACATAACATATTTTCCCGTTATGTTCTTTTTTTCATGACAAATGTAAGATGATAATTTAAGCTAATCTTATTCAAATTATTGTCATTAAGCGTAACTAACACTCTTAACAGAGAAGGGTTGCATTTCTGGCCGTATAACATGCATTTTCAACATATAACATGACAAACAAAGCCTGAGGGAACAACTTTTTCCTCAAATGTCTAAATGTGTTGCTTTAATAATAATGTTTCATCTAATTATAAATATTGTTTTATCCCTTTGTTGGGGGTGGGATAAACAGAGTAGTGTAGGTGTGTTAATTTTAAGAGCTGTTTCCGAATGAGGGTAGTTTCCCGTGATGGGGAAAGACTACCAGTGTGGTGTGTTGGCGTGAGTACTTAATCTATTGGGGGCGTCCCTGCAGGATGCGTTCACCTGCTAGGGGATGAATGTCTAAGTGTGGACTGCTAATCTGGCCTGCCAATTAAGTAAAGTGAGCAATTCAGCGAACGTGCAGAGTCGGCGACTTGACACTCTGCAGTCAGGCCGCTTGCTCGAGTACAATAAGACTCCTGACGATGCAGTTACTGGTCTCTACGGTCAGGGGCAATTATGACTAAGGTCAGGTTGGGTATAAGGATGTAAAATGGAGTGTGATTAGTAATATACGTGTGTGTTTACTGACCAAGTGTTTATTGGCCAGTAGCTGTGATGTGATGTCCCTTTTGGGGAGTTAAACAAATATAAAATGAAGTACAAGTTGTAAAGTGCACAAATGTTTAGGGTAGGTGTTTACAAAGATAAGGAATCTGAGCACACGGCTAGATCTCACCTGGTGAAGAGCTGGAACGGACCTCGTCGGGCAGAGCCTCTGGCCAAGAACAAATAATGGGGCTCTTCTGGGCCTAGCCTTTAAGGCCTCCCCCCACTGCCTGGTCAGCATTTCCTCATTGCTGTCGCTCCAATTACTGTGTTTGTGTTTGTATTACGTAAGCGTGGCTGTCAGCAGTATGCCGGGCTTGCTTGTGTTTGAAGAAGTACATGAGGCTTATGGTATGCCTATGAGGGTAGTTTTGATGAAAGATGGAGGGGTGGGTCTTAGGGGGTACTGCCCCCGGGCTGTACAATATTATTTTATGTTCGACGACGTCAAAATGTAAACACTATGTGTCAGAAAACTGTATCATAATGAGGGTCATTTTAACACTATTTTTCATTATGAAACAGTTTCTCCCACCAATCAGAGCTCAAGAAACAGTTGTGTGACCAATTAGGTAAAGATACCTTCGCGCATGCGCTCAAAATCCAACATATTTCTGTGTTGGCAAGCAAAGTAAATGGTATCTGCTTCCGGAGTGCCTTGACCCACGCATGCGCTCTGTTCAGTCAGCACAGCCAGCGCGCCCTGTTCACTAACTGAATTCCACAGATATTTATGAATATTTATGTTAAAACATATAATAAAGTTATAATTATCGTCGAACATAAACAGTCGTATGCAACTCGCATATAATGGTAATTAAGACACTCGTATGAAAATTATAAAACTCGCTTACACTCATATAACAGCTTAGGCTTTCACGGCCGGCGTTCATAATTAAATACAAGTTTTTCGGGCTTGTAGGCCGTGGTCCAGACAGGATATCTTCCGACGTTTCACCGGAAACTGCGTCCGGCATTATCAAGGGTTCCGCTCCTTTCCTTGGTCAGCAGTGGAACGAGGAAGAGGCTTGAAATAATGGGTAACGGTTTGTAGTGGGGTATTGTTGCTTGAATACGACTGTTGGCTTACGCTCATTTTATAAACATACTCGTGTCTTAATTATTGCCATTATAGGCTCGTTGCATAATGTACTAAGAATGCCTATCGTCACGAATGGCTCTGAGTACAGGACCATAAAAGCTGCATGCCGTAGAAGAATCTAGGTGACGTGTTATCGAAGAATGCTACGAATATCGTGGGTAGCAAGAAGAACTAATGAATCTAATCTGAAGGCGCTAAGGAATGCTCCTAAAGCACGTTTACTCCTAAACATCCGATGGCAAATGTCGACAATTTTCGACCATGTCATCCGGCGAGATGGCATTGGGCAGTGTATCGTCCAGGGTAAAGTTGACGGAAAACGGCTGAGGGGGCGTGCCCTGAACCGGTACCTTCAGTCTGACTAATCTGGCACTTCAGATGGTTGATTGGTTCCTCAGTTTAGGGGCTGCGACAACGCGATCATGTAGCCCCGTGTACTTTGGGTGTGTGTAGAATCTGTCTGATAACCGGTGTTAATTGTGATGACTGTATTACTGTGTGTTTCTGTTTCTTAATTCATGTAAGGACTGCAGACTTTGAATTTTTCAAGAAGTTCCTACTTTTGCCGCCAAACGCCACCGTCAACAGCTAATAGTTCATAACTTGGCTACTAGATGCCACCACAGTCGGCTCCTGGCGACGAACATAGGAACCTGAGCGTTGTTTACATTTTCAACCTAATTTAGCTTCACACAGGTGTAATTAGTGGAAGGTTCTTTAACATGCCATAAATCTATGACATGGGACCAACGGCTTTACTTCATCTCCGAAGGAAGGCATACTGAGGGATGTTTAACGCTCTTAAAAAATCCGACGATTTGGGTCGTGTTTGAACCCGCGATCTTGGGTATAGAAGCTCAGCATGCTACCAACTACACCACCGAAACCGCCGAAGCCACTTCAGATGTTAATGCATACAGCAGAAGACCGCGGTGTATGGAGGGGTAGTGTTAACAGGGTCACAACGTTCGAAATCGAACTACGACCAAGAAGGAGAAGAATATTCGGATAACAAACGTAAAAAATACAGTTGTGTGGGTGCGGGGCGGATGTGGATAAAGTTTTGTTTGTCCGCGCAGGGCTCTATGTGTGGAATATGTACGAGGCACGTCCAGAAAGTATGTTCCGTTTGGTAATAAAATTAAATTGTGTACAGATACAGAAAAAATATTTATTGCACAACATTCTACACCTCTTAAACTACTTTTCCACATAACTGCCGAACTTTTGCAGGCATTTGTCATAGCGTGGCACAAGTTTTTGGATACCTTCTTCATAGAAGTTTGCCGCCTGTGTCTTTAACCATCTTCTTTCAGCTCGTCGTAATTGTTGAAGTGTTGACCACCAAGGAAAGACTTGAGATGTGTGAACAGATGAAAGTCGCTAGGAGCGAGGTCAGGGCTGTACGGAGGGTTGTTAAACACGCCCCAGCCAAATCCCTGTAGGAGGTTTTTCGTCACATTTGCAGTGTGTGGTCGTGCGATGTCGTGAAAAAAAAAACACCTTTCGACAGCAACCCTCGGCGCTTATTCTGTATTGCGCGGCGCAATTTCCAAAGTGTCTCGCAGTAAGCATCGGCGTTGATTGTTTGACCACGCGGTAAGAAATCAATGAGTAAGATGCCTTTCCAGTCCCAGAACACTGTGCACATCATTTTCCGAGGTGTCAAGATTTGTTTCGGCTTAACCTTTGCTGGGGATGAAGTGTGCCTCCATTCCATTGATTGCCGCTTACTTTCAGGGGTGTCGTAAAAAACCCAAGTTTCATCTCCTGTGACTATATGTGTCAGAAATTCTTCGCCGCCTTCATTGTAACGGGTCAAAAACTGAAGTGCACCACCCATCCGTTTTGTTTTGTGTTGCTCCGTAAGAATCTTTGGTACCCAACGTCGGCAAAGTTTACGAAAGTTCAGTTTTTCGGTAACAATTTCATGAATTAGTGATCGTGAGATGTGCACTTCACTACGTCCTTCATTGAACTGTCGGACCCATCATCTCACCATTGAATCACTCATCGCATTTTGTCCATACACTTCGCAAATTTGCCGATAAATTTCAATTGGTTTCACTTTCCTAGCATTCAGAAAACGAATCACAGATCTGATTTCACAAGCGGCGGGATTTTCAATCAACACCGACATTTTACGAGTAAACATGCACAACATCGCGTACGTGGCTGACAGCGCTCTTCAAATGGCGCACGTTTCTTCTCCTTGATACAGAGCGTCTACCGTGCATATGCGGAACTGCGCTGTAGCGGAACGTACAACTACACACATCAAAAAAAGTTTTGCATCACCTCGGTTCCCAGATCTCCGGCATATAGACGTTGACTGTGTATATTATATCCAAGATACAGTCCCTTTGACTGTTCATAGATGTCACTAAAACTGCTCAAAGATGTAAACAACCATGCATGAGCAGGGCCTATTAGACGGAGGGGGTACGACAGCCGATCAGTTCCAGTCATTCCACCAGGACGAAGGTACGCTGCTCATGTTGTCTGTAGTTCTACCATGCCTAGAAGGTCAATACCGCAGTTCGATCGCGTCCGCATTGTTACTTTGTGTCAAGAAGGGCTCTCAACAAGGGAAGTTTCCAGGCGTCTCAGAGTGAGCCAAAGCGATGTTGTTCGGACATGGAGGAGGTACAGAGATACAGGAACTGTCGATGACAGGCCTCGCTCAGGCCGCCCAAGGGCTACTACTGTAGTGGATGACCGCTACTTACGGATTGCCGCTCGGAGGAACCCTGACAGCAATGCCACCATGTTGAATAATGCGTTTCGTTCAGCCACAGGACGTCGTGTTTCAACTCAAACTGTGCGCAATAGGCTGCATGATGCGCAACTTCACTCCCGACGTCCATGGCGAGGTCCAGCTTTGCAACCCCGACACCATGCAGCGCGGTACAGATGGGCCCAACAACATGCTGAATGGACCCCACGGAATTGGCATCACGTTCTCTTCACCGATGAGTGTCGCATATGCCTTCAACCAGACAATCGTCGGAGACGTGTTTGGAGGCACCCTGGTCAGGCTGAACGTCTTAGACACACTGTCCAGCGAGTGCAGCAAGGTGGTGGTTCCCTGATGTTTTGGGGTGGCATTATGTGGGGCCGACGTACGCCACTGGTGGTCATGGAAGGCTCCGAAACGGCTTTACGATACCTGAATGACATCCTCCGACCCATAGTGCAACCATATCGGCAGAATATTGGAGAGGCATTTGTCTTCATGGACGACAATTCTCGACCTCATCGTGCACATCTTGTGAATGCGTTCCTTCAAGATAACGACATCGCTCGACTACAGTGGCCAGCATGTTCGCCAGACATGAACCCTATCGAACATGCCTGGGATATGTTGAAAAGGGCTGTTTATGGACGTCTTGACCCACCAACCACTCTGAGAGATTTACGCCGAATTGTCGTTGAGGAGTGGGACAATTTGGACCAACAGTGTCTTGATGAACTTGTGGATAGTATGCCACGGCGAATACAGGCATGCATCAATGCAAGAGGACGTGCTACTGGGTATTAGAGGTAGTGGTGTGTACTGCAATCTGGACCACAAATGCTGAAAGTCTAGCTGTATGATGGTACAACATGCAATGTGTGGGTCTCATGAGCAATAAAACGAGCTGAAATGTTGTTTGTGTTGATCTCTATTCCCTTTGTATTTAACGGTTCCGGAACTCTTGGAACCGAGGTGATGCAAAACTTTTTTTGATGTGTGTAGTTGAAGACACAGGCGGCACACGTCTATGAAGAAGGTATACAAAAACTCGTGCCAGCTACGACAAATGCCTGCAACATTTCGGCAGTTATGTGGAAAAGTAGTTTTAAGGGTTGTAGAATTTTGTGCAATAAATAATTTTTCTGTATTTGTACGCAATTTAATATTATTTCCAAACGGAACTTACTTTCTGGACGTACTTCGTATGTTCAATTTTGCGTATAGGCTACTTAACATTTTAAGTGTGTTCCTCTACCAAAAGAAAAAAGTTCCCCTGTTGCGACGGAGCAGTGCGCCTTAGGATTTTTCCATCCGATAACCCTGGACCTGGACAGGACTATCGCACAGTCCCAACCCTGGCCTCAGCTAAGGTTTGTCGTAAATCTTCATTTGACTCGAAGTGCCGGGTTATCAGCAAACAGCTCCTCGATCATCGCTCTTTGAATGGTCCTCATTAGGGGCGATACCACTCTAATGTTGCCAGAAACGTGCGCGGTACTTCTTTTACGATTATACGAGTATGCCGTTACTGAGTTCAGGAGTAACGCGTTAATGGTCATGCTATTACTAGTGACCGTTACTTTAGGGTATCGACGTTACGAATAGCATTCAGTGACTGTAATGTCGCTTCTATTAAAACCTTCATGCGTTCGCGCTAACTTGTGTCACACCGACGATCGCGCGGGCTGTCAGTTGACCACCCACGTTTCTTCACGATTATCATAATGTGTCTTGTACTTTTCATGAAAGATTGAATGCAATGAAAACAAAGGAACTCTGATACAACTCGGCAAACACATTTATGATCAAAATTCTTTATTTAAACAATATATAGTTAGACATCATACGAATATATATTTTAGCTTAAAAAAAAAAAAAACGTCAACCATTATCTCTCAAAAGTATTATTTTTCCAATTAAACTAGAAAATACATAAGTGTAATTGGGAAATGAAGAGGTAACTCTGGCACTTGAAGAAGTAAATTTGTAGCATGAGCTTCAGAAAAGCGCCATTAAAAATGCGCATAAATTGACACTTGTAACTTGAAACTATATCCATGTGCTTTACAATATTTTCTATCATTTCAGGAGTGATAATGATCTGCAAAAAACAATGTAGCTTAGTCTTGCAATGGCGGGCTTGCCCTCTGGGATCAGGTAGAGTTTTGATTATATTTTTAGATTTTGATTTTGAAGGCAAAGCAACGGTATTACTTGCCCACATTGTTTCACCGTCCTTACCTCTGTAGAAACGTAAGTCGCCTTCTACTTGGTCTTTGTCATTACTAGGGCTCGGATTTTTAGGTTCTAAAAATCGGGAAAATATTAATTTTTTATGCATTAAAAATACCTGAAATATGTGACAAAAAAGAAAAAATATTTAATTATAATTTAGTTTATTAATGTGAAAATAAACAATACAATGAAGGCGGCGAAGAATTTCTGACATAGATAGTCACAGGAGATGAAACTTGGGTTTCTTACGACACCCCTGTAAGTAAGCGGCATTCAATGGAATGGAGGCACCTTCATACCCAGCAAAGGTTAAGCCGAAACAAATCTTGACACCTCTTCACAAATGACCGACAATTATCGCGAAATACTTATTCTGAAGGCACGAAACTGCGGCAATATGTTTCTTGCCCTTGAGGTGTTGTGTAACTTGAGATCGCTGTTCAGTCTTGATTGCTTTCCCACATGTTTGGCGGAACAGAACGCCCGCACCAGAAGTAACATTATCTTTAAATTCTGCGACCGACGATAACTTGCAGTTGTTTTTACTTTAGTCATTGTAGAGTGCCAGAAATGAACTGCATGTGAGTGACACTGGTTCCGTAGCTGGGGAGGTCTAGCACGTAGTGCAATATGTACATGGACAGGCAAATCCCCAGCTTCCACAGAGCGTGGCACGGGGCGACGAGTTAAGAATAACAGAGTTGCAAGCTGACATACGCTCTGCATGAAGTTTAGATAGCCCACAGGTTCTTCCCCGTTGAAGTAACACAGAACAAAAATGCAATAAACTTTAAGATCTAGCATACTGATTTAATAAAGTGTAATTATTATGAATGTTTATGTGCTAATAAGTGAAAAGCAGGAATTTATGTATTTATAGAAAAAAATGCTTAAAATACGTATTTACATAAAAAATATTTATTTACCTAAAAATCCGAGCCCTAGTCATTACATTCTCCGTCAAATAAGTCAATGTCTGAGTCACTGACATGGTCAGTCACTTCGATGCGTTCGGGATCATAGTCCGGGTCATTATCAACGTCAGCAGCGATGAGTGCTTCTTCCGCTTCCTCTTCATCTCCGTCATCTCTCTCGATTTCCGTCAGCACCTGAGCTATCTGATCATATGTTATATATAGACGGTCCCTACACAAATAAATGAATAACGATAAAGAAATGTTGACACAGCAGAGAAGGAACATCAAAACTGATAAAATGAAGCCGTAGACTTCACGCATACACTATATCTGGAGGACTGGAAAAGATATAAACTGTAGCAATCGTGCCGAAAAAAATATAATGTTACTTACATGGTGCATTCATGTGGTGAAAAATCGTCTTCTGCTTTTTCAAGGCTGTCGCCTGACAACCAGTGTGACGAAATAAATTCCCCTCGGCGTTCGCGGGACTGTCACCAGACCGCCCTACACTGCGTCGCCGAGTTTATAACTGTACTGAGTGACATGAGGGAGGTGAGTCAATCAAATCTGTGCAGGAACAGACGGTCAAGATTGTAACTAAGGAATACATGCCTGTCTCACATCACCCAAAGCTTACTAGGGGGTGCATCATTCGAAATTCCAAAAAGGCGGTCACTTGACAGACCGCGCGAACGCTTGAAGGTTTTAAACCATGAGAACTGGCATGAAAAAATATAACACGAGGACTGGTGCTGGGTCTTTTGGACCCATAGTGTGTCACTCCCCTTTTGTCGTACGGATTTTAATTAAGTGCTTTTACACCTGGTGTCTTCCTATGGGCCTTAACTATTCCCAATATCAAATGAGATTTATTATTTATATTAGCGGACCCGTGAACTCTCACCCATGTGTACCGACTACCCGCCTGGCTCTAGTGCTATGCGGGCTGTACGCGAAACAGTTCTGCCAGGGTCGATCGTCTTCTTTATTTGTCCGAAAGCACTTTATAAACAAATAAATATAATTTCCGTTGACTTTTCAAGAAATGCAAGATTTTCCCTGTATTATTGAGGCGATTTGGAAGATTTTGGTACAAACCACACCTTCTAACTCCCTCTGGTTTAGGAGCTTGAGTTTTGTGAAACATACACCTTAGTGTATTATATAATAAGACTAGCGGACCCGGGCGAGAAATCTCTCATTTTCATAAACCACTCTTTCCCCAATAGGTTTATAATGAGACACTTAAGGAGAAAGGTTGTGTTTTTATTTCAACCAAATGGTTATAGAACACTATTTACATTTCAGGATAAAGGTAAGACCTCAGAATGTTAATATGACATGAAACAGGCGTCACAGCGGTCCGTGGACAGCAATTATGGAGCGTATTTTCCTACATCAATGGTGTTTGCAAATCGCACACTTCGTACAATTTTTTAAAGTCATTTTTTAAAGAAATTATAGATATTTATGAAATTATAGTGCAATAAGTCACTGCTAATATCTATTCTCTTTCATTTGAATGCTCATTTGTCACGATCGGTCGCTTGTGAGCGCCGCAGGAGAGATGCATACTACTGAAATAATAAATAAGATTTTACAAATTAAACATGCATAGAAATAACACATTTTTGTAACAGTATAATTCGCTGTGATAGTGGCGACAAAGCAGTCATCTCAATTTTTTTGAACAAAGGAGCTGAAGACCAAGGTGTCCCTACATCCTAAACATGAACGTGAGCTAGGTGATTGTGCATTTTCCCCCTTATTTTATACAGATTGTTCCGACTAACGTAAACCGAAAATTGCCACGCGAAGACTGGTGCTATGGGTGAATCTGACCCGATCGTAAATAATATAGAAATATAGAATATATAGAAATAACTTGAGTGTTTTAAAAGCTATGGACATGTTTCGTTTGCAGGGTGAAGTTCAAGGCTAGGAAGGAAGGTACAGTAAACGACAGGAAATAAGGGCTAACCAAAACGAAAATATAGAGTATTATTTAAGTCTCGGGTCAAAAATACCCACGCGCCAGTCCTCACGGGTTAACAGTAGCAAAATACTTTTTCAAGATGAAGCAATCAATGTCACTGGTGTTTCTAATTTAAATTTCAACATTCATTTATTTATTTATTTATTCATTTCTTCTTCTTGTTGTTCCATATAGGCCAACTACTGACCACGATATTCAACTATTTTGCTTGGAGTGGGCCTTGATGTTTGCCCAGGAGTCACGCATCCTCTGGCTGTGTTGTTCTTTTCTCTCCTTTGTCCAGAGGGCACCTGTCTTCTTCCTTGGGGGTTTTTCCTGGAACTTTATTTGCTTTAATTTACTCCTAAGAGACGCTCGATCTTTTATGTCCTTTTCCGTAACTCCCAGTTCTAGCAGATCTTTGAGCACTTCTATCAGCCATGGTGACTTGGTCTTCCTTCTTTGCCAGTATGTGAGTAGCTGGTTGGTCAGTCTGGTTGGATGCATCCTGGAGACGTGTCCATAAAATGTTAGACGTCTCTTTCTGGCCATCAAGCTGTTGGCCTCTCACCACGGCAGACCGGGTTCGATTCCCGGTCAATGCATGTGAGATTTTCAAGGTGAAATGCCATGTCCTGTGGTTCGGATTCCACGTAAAATGGAGGTCCCGTGGCTTATGATCTCGCGATTAACGGTCACGTAAAACTACAATCTTCCTTCCTTCCTTCCTTCTTTCTGGCCACGTCTGTAATTCTTTCGGAGTAACTATAGAGCTCCTGGTTGGGCCGTCTAATATATTTACATGGCCGGACGTTTGTTTTAGACGATTGTCCTTGACCTTGAAGCCTGCGGGTGAGCCTACACACACTCACTCTCTCACCCTATCGCTTCACACTTGTCACCACCGATCTGATGTAATGGAATTCCAGACTTGAGCAGACAGTACAGTCCACATCGAAGTATTGTGTGTCGCGGAAGTACACATTACGTAGTTACGAACAGAATGTCATTATATTTGCCAATGATTGTACTCCTAGCAGTAGTGTGAAACAGCTTTGTCAATCATCGGACCGCTTGGGGCAGCTGATAACAACACAGGTACTGTAGTAACTCGCCTCCAGGCTTCCATTAAGATTTTTCACTCGTCTAAAACAAACGTCCGGCCTGTACTCCCTTCCTTGATTGGTCCCAATATCTTCCTCATTATCTTCCTCTCTTGGATTTCTAGTTTGTCCGTGAGTCCTTTCCTGTTTAATATGAGGCATTCAGAGGCATATAAAGCTTCAGGGCGGATGACCGTTTCATAGTGCTTCATTTTGGTGTTACGGGAGAGACACTTCTTATTGTAGATGTTCTTAGTCAGTCGGTATGACAGTTCTAGCTTATTTACTCGAGTTGAGGAGAGATTGGGTTCCAACCATTCACCCAAGTACTTTATTCATGTATTTATTTAATTCCCAACTAGTGTGGTAGACTTATGTAACGTAGGTAGTGTTGGGTGGGTCTGAATGACCCTCGCAATATTTACTCTTTTATTCGTAATCTAGGACTTAAATAACAACTTACGAACGTAGATAATTCTATTGCATCTTTAGTTCACTATTGTAAAGGAAGAACTATAAGGTGCGTTCAAAAAGTAATGAGCCGGGGGCGTGAATGTGCAAACCAGTGACTACATTGGCTAATCGGGGCGTGTGTAACGAGGTGTGGTTCCGACCAGAGCGTGGAAGGTCACAGTCCGTCGCTAGAGAACACGCGTGTACGTCACGTGACAATACAAAGCAAGCAGCAGCATGCATCAATCGTCCAACGCTGCCAGTCACATTGCAAACAGTGACATGGAGGCGTCAAACGAAGAGCAAAGAGGTGTTGTTCGGTTTCTGACAGCGGAAGAGGGAACGGACATTCATCGCCGAATGTCACAAGTGTACGGTGAACACTGCTTGTCCCTTGCAAGGGTCAAGGCATGGCGCAAGCGCTACAGGGAAGGACGGGTGTCGTTAGCCGATGGTGCCCGGTCTGGGGCACCCCCCATTGCCTATGATAACGTCCAGCTGGTTGATGCACTCATTACCCAGGACCGCCGAGTGACAGTGAACGTCATAGCCGCCGTGGTCGGTTTGAGCGTCGGAAGTGTGCACACCATCATGAAGGAACGACTGCACTTACGGAAAGTGTGTGCCCAATGGGTGCCCCACAGTCTTCAACCACACCAGGAAGCATGTCGAATGGCCTACTGTCTTGGTCTTGGTTGGACGATTGATGCATGCTGCTGCTCGCTTTGTACCGTCACGTGACGTGCACGCGTGTCCTCTAGCGACGGACTGTGACCTTCCACGCTCTGGTCGTAACCACACCTCGTTACACACGCCACGATTAGCCCATGTCGACACTGGTTTGCACATTACAGCCTCCGGCTCGTTACTTTTTGAACGCACCTTATATATTGGCTTTCACGGCCCGTGAATTAAAACTCAGCAATTTTTGTGGATTATGCCGTGTCTTGCGTGGGGTTTCACCTAGTAACACAAAGCTGGCTCATCAGCGGGCTCTTGGTGTCCTTGCCCGGACCCCCCACAGGAGTAGCGAACTGCACATTACCTCCCTTTTTATGAAGCGCACATGTGCATCTCTACTGCGAGAACTAAAAGCTCAAGCAGCCTTAACCTCCCTATGAAGGCTTCCAAAAGGATGGTATATTGGCTTTCACGGCCAGTGAATTAAAACTCAGCAATTTTTTGGTTTATGCCGTGCCATGTGAGGGCTTTCACCTAGGAACACCAAGCTGGCTCATCAGCGGGCTCTTGGTGTCCGTGCCCGAACCACCACAGGAGTAGCGAACTGCGCACTACCTCCTTTTTTATGAAGCACACCTGCGTCACTTGACTGCGAGAGCTCAAGCAGTCTTCACCTCCCAATGAAGGCTTCAAAAAATATGGTAGGCCTATATTGGCTTTCACGGCCAGTGAATTAAAACTCATCAATTTTTCTTGGTTCATGCCGTGTCTTGTGTGGGGTTTCACCAAGCTGGCTCATCAGCGGACTCTTGCTGTCTGTATCCGGACCCCCACAGAAGTAGAGAATTGCGCACTACCTCCCTTTTTATGAAACGCACCTGCGTCACTTTACTGCGAGAGCTAAAAGCTCAAGCAGTCTTCACCTCCCTATGAAGGCTTCCAAAAAGATGGTGTATTAACTTTAACGGCTTTGACTTTAGAAGAGTTGAATCATAGACGAACGATATTAGGCAAATGGATTGCCGAGCTGCGTGAAGTTACTTGATACTCACAATACGCCATCGTGAGAATATCGAAGGTCTAAGAAACCTCTGAGATTAATGGCGCCATTGCTTTGTTTACTTAATTGTTGGCCGTGAGACCGGATGCAGGTCAGCAGAATATAAACACAGAAAGCACCCCGGATCACGTCCGATGGCGAGTCTTGGGCGGAGATCAATTAGGGATCTGGAATGCTGACCAAGAGTGCGTGGAGCAGCATAAAACGGCTTCAGTAAACAAGAAACGCAACACCAACAAAGACTTTATTCAATTCAACAGAAATGTGTACATTGTGCGACTTGGAGAAATACCTTCAATCACGTACGATTACTCGGTATTACACTGACACATCATAACAAACTGGTTTGTTGGTTCCTTAGTTTAGGGGCTCCGACAACGTGGTCATGTAGCCCTGTGTACTTTGGGTGTGTGTAGAATCTGGCTGATAATCGGCGTTAATTGTGATGTCTGTATTCGTGTGTGTTATCTGTTTTAAATTCAATAAGGACTGCAGACATTGAATTTCAAGTAGTTCCTACTTTGGCCGCCAAACACCACCTTCAACAACTTCTAGTTCAGAACTTGGCTACTAGACGCCACCACAGTCGGCTCCTGGCGACAAACGTAGGAACCTTAAAGGCGTTGTTTAACTTATAAGTTTTTTTTAGCGTATGGCTTTTAGTGCCGGGAGTATCTGAGGGATTGTTCGGCTCGCCAGTTTTGTAGCTGCTTCGAGACGGACACCCAATGGGTGAGCTACAAGTACCGTTGGGGAGGGAAGTTGGAATGTAAGGACGAGGAGTTGGAAGGTAGCGGCTGTGGCCTATAGTTAAAGACCAACCCCGGAATTTGCCTGGAAGGAAGATGGGAAACCACAGAAAGAAGACCATCTTCAAGGTTGCCGGTGGGGGGATTCGAACCTCCTCGCCTCCCGGATGTGAGCGACGGCCAGCAGTCATGCCGTAACGACCACGGCTAACTCACCCGGTACTTATAAGTTAATTTAGATTCACACAGGTGTAATTAGTGGAAGGTTCTTTAACATGCCATAAAGCTATGACATGGAACCGCCGGCTTTACTTCCCCTCCGAAGGAAGGCATACTGAGGGATTTATAACGCTCTTAAAAATCCGACGACTTCGGCCGGGTTTGAACCCGCGATCTTGGGCATAGAAGCTCAGCATGCTACCGACTACGCCCCTGAAGCCGCTCATAACAGACTGGCGGTACAGCCTATGAAGGGCCTAGGCCTACCAAGCGACCGCTGCCCAGCCATTTGTCCTGCAGTTTATGGGGTGACGCGTGGTCAGCGCGTCGGGTCCCCTCAGCCGTTAATCTTGGTCTCCGGGACAGGGGCGCTGTCTCACTGTCCCACAGCTACTCAATTGTTCTCACGAGGCCGGTAGACTACAGGGGTTCTCAAACATTTTCTATCGCGGCCCCCGTCTGAAACGCGAAATATGTAGCCCCCCCCCCTCCCCCTTGTGGCGTAGTCGGCAGCATGCTGAGCTTCTATGCCCAAGATAGCGGGTTCAAACCCGGCCAAAGCCGTCGGATTTTTTAAGAGCGTTAAAATCCCTCAGTATGCCTTCCTTCGGAGGGGAAGTAAAGCTGGCGGTCCCATGTCATAGATTTATGGCATGTTAAAGAACCTTCCACTAATTACACTTGTGTGAAGCTAAATTGGATAGGTTAAGAATGTAAACAACGCTCTTAGGTTTCTACGTTCGTTGCCAAGAGCCGACTGCGGTGGCGTCCAGTAGCTAAGTTCTGAACTTGGCCTAGTAGTCGTTGACGGTGGCGCTTTGCGGCAAAAGTAGGAACTACTTGAAAAATTCTAAGTTCCAGTTTGTACTTAAATTAAAAAACAGATAACACACACTAATACAGTCATCACAATTAACACCGGTTATCAGACAGATTCTACACACACCCAAAGTACACGGGGCTACATGACCGCGTTGTCGCAGTCCCTAAACTTAAGAACCAACCAACCAACCCCTCCCCCTTATTCTTCTTTTCTTTCTTAACACTTCTCACACAAAAGACACGCCGATCACAGGATCTACAGCAGCTTTTCTCGTGGTACGCTCGTACTGCTGCAGTGGTACGCAATGATGTCACGAAAAATAAAAATAAAAGTATTACATACGTTACGAAAAGTGAAAGAATGAAAAAATTTTGGGCGTATAAGAAGTTCAAAAAGATGACAAATTCCAGTGCTATTGAATGGTTCCACGTGCTCCTTTGGGCGCTGAACGAATATAATAATAATAATTTTAATAATAATAATAATAATAATAATAATAATAATAATAATAATAATAATAACATTTAAAAATATAAAAACATTGATATGTTGCCGGAGGACTTTGAACCAAAGACAAGGAGCAGTTTTATGAATTGAATTGCGATTCAAAACTATGGCAAGCTTTTTCAAAAATGGCTCTTGTGAACGTTTGGGTTGAGAGGCGTGCAGACATAGCTGACAAAGCAGTTAGATTTGTACTGCCTTTCACTACTTAGTACTTGTGTGAGACTGCATTTTCTTCACTTGTTTATCTCAAGAATAAATACCGGAATAGGCTCCTTACAGTGGAAACCTATCTTCGTTTGAGACTCAGCAATCTTAAACCAGACATTCCTAAGTTGGCTTTTAATCTTCAAGCTCACCCTTCACATTGAAGTTGTTAGTTGAACTTGGGTTTTTATGTTCAATTATTACGGTACGAATTCTTTTATCCCTCCCTATATTATTCTGCTAAGGTCCCATTTCAGTTTTGTACCGAAAATAAGGTCCCATTAACGCCAACCCACACATATGGGGTAGGCCTACCTACAGGTTCAGCATAACCCAATGCGTAAGCGAAACGCACTCACTTACTCTTTAAATGCCTCACAATTAAATAAGTACCATAAAACATGTATATTTACAATGAAATAATGAAAGAAATCAACACGGTAACCATGGTAATAGAATCTCACAGGTCCATCTATTTCTGTAAGACGCAATGCAATTCCAATTATTACATTACTGTGAAAGTTTCCAGACGGTTATAAGGTTATCACTGAACCAAATTAAGCTGTAAAATTCATCAATACATACAGTATATTGCGCTTAAGGGGGTGAAGGGGCACTCTTGAATTTTTTCACGCAATTTTCACGTGTGAGTGTGGCACGAAAGATCTTTTTCACCCGACAATAAAGGGTCTCCGAAAACCACATTTAAATGCCCTTAAATCAAACAGTGTCTGTGATATTCCCAGAAAACTAACTTCGCTCTGATATACCTATGAAGGAATGACAATTTCCTAACCACTGCACCAGTAGCTGAATTGATAAAGTCTGATTATTCATACCAAGGATAAATCAGTCATAGCATTCATGATTGAGATTTTGCTAACAAGTGTACTCTTTGCAACTAGAATATTCGTGGGGGAAGCCGCGACGGGTAATGCTAGTATATATTATTTGTACAGTGTCATTTCTGAATGTTTGAATTGAATACTTTAATAAAACAACTGGACACACTTTTTATTATTTGAACTTTAACTCCAACAGTCGGACTCTAACAAACTCAATTCACAATCCGTCTTTGGTCTACTACGTAGAGGTGGTGGGGGGTTATAGTTACTATATCTCCCAACCATTAGGTGGTACGCGAGAGATTATCATCTCTTAAAGTGGTACACACACAAAAAGGTTTGGTAATCACTGATCTACAGTATTTGCTTCTGTTAACCCTCCAGTACACGCGCTGCGGCATTTCGACCGCAGATGTGGGTTTAGTGCTACAGTCCCTTAAGAACTGGCGTGAAAAAATAAAACACGCAAACTGGTGCCGGGTCATTTTGACCCATTGTGAGTCACTCCCTTTTTGTCGTAGTCGTACGGATTTCAATGAAGTAATTTTAAACCTGGCGTCTTCCTATGAACTACAGGGTCTTTCATATAAAGTAAGAATGCCAAGCGGCGGGTTTGTTATCCGCTAGTGTGGTGGCCTTGACCGGGCTTGTGGCGAGCCGTGGCCCCCTGCTCTAAGCGTGTGTACAATCCTCTATGAAATATCCTTATAAAAGTTGCTGGAAGTGTCGTCCTTCCTGGGTTATACAGGCATTGTATATGGTAACCACATTTTGGCTGACGCGAGTGAGTCATGACACTGTATTTTTTCTGATTTTTTATTTTGTGTTTTTTTATTGAGTACTGAACCAGTAGTGTCAAAGTTATTTACAACAATTACGTGAATCTGTGCTAGTGAAGGTGGCACTTCATCAGGAAATTGCTGAACAAACGCATCACGTACCCGCCGAGCCGAATCGTAATTAAAATAAATTTTACATACAAAAATAAGATGTTGCAATGATAACTGTCTCAACATATTAGCAGCTGTGGTTCAGACTGGCGACTGACAACACCTGCACGCTTATTGCAAGGTCAAGTTTGTACTATGCGCGCGCTTTCAATACTACAGCAGGGGGCCGTGGTGCGTCACAAGCTCGGCCAAGCCGGCTTCAGCAGCGAATGACAAAACCGCCGCTCGCCGTTCTTACTTTATATGAAAGACCCTGTATTCCCAATATAAAATGAGGTCTATTTATATTTTTCAAATTTAACAAGCATAAAAATGGCAGTAATTTTCGTAGCAGTATAATTGGCCTTGTTAGTGGCGCAGCACAGTCATCTCGATTTTTTTGAACAAAGTAACTGATGACCAAGGTGTCCCTAGACACTAAACATGGATCAACAAGAACTTGAGCTATGCTATTGTGCTGCACCAAAATAGTTGGATTTTCCCCCTTATTTTTTACAGATTCCCGACTAACGTAAGCTAAAAATTGTCATGCGAGCACTGGCGCCATGGGTTAATCTGACCCGACCGTGAATAATTTAGAAATAACTCGAATGATCCAAAAGCCATGGACATGTTTCTTTTGCAGGGTGAAGTTCAAGGCTAGGAAGGAAAGTACAGTAAGCGACAGGAAATAAGGGCTGAACAAAAATACCCATGTGCCAGTCCTCGCGGTTTAACCCCCAGCTGGTATGACGGGGTTAAATCTGACCCCGCCAGTTTCAAGCAATTCCTTTACTTGCTAGAATGGGCAATAGTCAGCTCCGCTTCGATGTATTCTCAGTAGTGAGGACGTTCCATGGCTTCTGCTGTACTGCACCCTTGGGGTCAAATTTGACCCCACCATACCAATAACGTAATGTATTATTTTCAACTTGTCATTTAAGATTGCGTTATTTTCAATATTAGTTTTGGCACAAATTTTAGTTTCTCTTACAAATACTGTAGCTACGAGAAACTTGAGAGATGATCCAGATTTAATTTTAGAAGCATTAGACAATCCTAGCCGGCCCCGTGGTGTTGGGGTAGTGCGCCTGCCTCTCACCCGGAGGCCCCGGGTTCGATTCCCGGCTCCGTCAGGGATTTTAGAAACTCACGTGAGGGCTGGAACGGGGTGCATTCAGCCTCGGGAGGACAATTGAGTAGCTGTCTGACAGTGATGCAGCGCCCCGATCACGAAAACCAAGATTAACGGCCTAGGGGACCCGATGCGCTGATCACGCGTCACCCCAATATCTGCAGGCCAATTGGCTGGGCAGCGGTCGCTTGGTAGGCCTAGGCCCTTCATGGGCTGTAGTGCCAGGGGTTATTATTATTAGACGATCCTGATTTTGAAGTAGACTCAGACTCAGAATGTGCTGTTGCACCAACCGAAAAAAGTGATCACAACATAGATTCAGAACCGTCAGAGGTAAAAGATGTAGATATTTATACCGTGGGTACTCAGGTTACCTATGTCGAGCATTCAAATGTTCAAATGACAATAATTACTGGTTTTCAAAATAACTATTCAAGTGGGCTGAAACTCCACCTCACTAGCTCCATGTCGTACGAGAGCTCACAATCTAGTGTCGCATATTTCATGTTGTCAGATTCCACAAATTTGATTATTTCCCTTTATATTCACTTTGAGAATAATAATTCACCTTTCATTGTATGCTACAACTCAGGGGAAGAGCATGTTATGAAAACTGTAATTTACAAATGAATTATTAGCTTTGCGAAGGAAAACTTTAGTAGTATTGAGCTGTTCGTATTTTTTGTTGTACAAGAAATAATTCGTTTTTTTTCTGCTTGTGTTTTAAAAAGTATTGCTAGTAGCAAATTTTGTAGTCATATTTCTTTCAAAGAAAATTAATTTCCTATATTTTGTTGCATTTTGATTGTGTGGGGTCATACATGACCCCACCATACCAAAAGTGTCACATTTTTATGCCATACCAGCTGAGGGTTAATGTGAATCTTCTCTCACCTTATCCTAGTTCAGACCTCAGTTCGCTATCTGTTGTCCCTGTGGACTGTTGACTTATCGTGCGGCGCTTTCCACCGTAGGCTAAAACCCGGACGAAGCCGTCGGATTTTTTAAGAGCGTTAAAAAGTCCTTCAGTATGCCTTCTTTCGGAGGGGAAGTAAAGCCGATGGTCCCATATCATAGATTTATGGCATGTAAAAGATCCTTCCACTAACTCAACTTGTGTGAAGCAAAATTTCTAGGTTGGATTTCGTTGTAATGCTCTATCAAAGTTCCATCGTTCACCACTAGATGTCAGTGATATCTAGTAGCAAAGGTTGGAACTACTTGAAATTGAACGGAACATGTAGCTCACCCTACGCGTGTCCGCTTGAAGCAGCTACAGCCTCTGGCGAGCCGAACATGTCCTCGGACACTCCCGGCACTAAAAGCCATACACTAAATAAACAAAAATAAATAGATAAACTGAATAACAGTACTGAGCTGTATGTGTGTGATAAGTTTCCAGTGACTCGCTCCAATTTACGTATCGCAGTGCTATGAAATGAATCCAGAAGAAGTATAAAGATTAAAATACTTGCTTGATAGTGTTGACAAGGTAGATAAACAGAACATAGTTGTGTTGAGAGAGCACTGTGCTGCCACGAGGAGACTTTTTCACGAAGACAACCAATATGGGATTGAATTGTCATCTTCAGAAGATGAAATTTGAATGACACCGAAGAGAGTGACCACACCTTGGACACGGAAGTTTGGTTCCTCAGTTTAGGGGCTGCAACAATGCTGCCATGTAGCCCCGTGTACTTTGGGTGTGTATAGAATCTGTCTGATAACCGGTGTTAATTGTGATGGCCGTATTAATGTGGGTTATCTGATTTTAATTCAAGTAAGGACTGCAGACATTCAATTTGCTACCAAACGCCACCTTCAACGACAACTAGTTGTGAACTTGGTTACTAGATGCCACCACAGTCAGCTTCTGGCGACGGACGTTGGAACCTAAGAGCGTTGGTCAACTCTAACCTATAATTTAGCTTCACACAAGTGTAATTAGTTGAAGGTTCTTTTACATGCCATGAATCTATGACATGGGACCGCCGGCTTTTCCCCTCCGAAGGAAGGCATATTGAGGGATTATTAACGCTCTTAAAAAAGCCGATGACTTCGACCAGGTTTGAACCCGCGACCTTGGGCATAGAAGCTCAGCATGCTACCAACTACGCCACCGAAGCCGCCTGACACGGAATTTTCGGCTAATAGTGAAGAAGGCGCTGGAACCGAGGATGTGCCAGACATGAGGTAGCCTACCCCCTCTCCGTCCTCAGTGTACAGCTTATCTACTTTTAGATTTCTGAGTTTTATATAATTTTACCTTTTTAGGTTTATTGTTGTTTTTAGAGCCGATATGATTAGAAATGAGAGATTAAGAGGCAGTGATAAAATGGCGGAGATATCAAAGAAGGTTCAAGAGAGAAGGCTACAGTGGCATGGACATGTCATGAGAAGGGATGACACTTACGTTGGCAAGAGAATGACAGTAATGGTAGTGGAAGGTGACCGAGGAAGGGGAAGACCACGATGAAGATGGAGGATGATGATGATAATTGTTGTTTTAAAGGACCTAACATCTAGGTTATCGGCCCAAGAAGATTGAGGGACTGTATACGAGATGACTTGAGGGAGAAACATCTAAGGGAAGGGGACGTATGGGACGAGGGAAATGGAGAAGACTTGCCAGGAAAGTCGACCCCATTTGAGTGGGAAAAGACGAAGGAAAAGAAGAAGAAGAAGTTTTTAGTATTTAAAAATGTGTGTATGATTTTAAACGCAGAAGCAGCAATTGTAACATTGGTATTTTTTATGTGAACTTGCGTTAAATAAAGGGCTATGTGCCTTAAATCCACAAAAAATAAATGAAACAACAACAACAAAAGAACATTAATTCCATTAAAATAAAATCTACCAAAATAGGACTGCGTAAAGTAAAGTGCGGTCTTTTCCACCTCACGCGTGTTCTCGCGTAACAATACTCCGTGTATGTTCTGGAGGGTAATAGAATTATGCAACGCTGAAAAATTGCTTCAATCACTTCAATTTGCTTCTGTCTAATTACTGCAACTACCAGTTACATTTGTAAGTATTTTGAACCTCGCATTTTGTACGTATTTTCAATCTCATTTGCATTTTGTAAGTATTTTGAATTTCACTTGCATTTTGTAAGTATTTTGAATTTCGCTTGCATTTTGTATTTCGACTGTTCATTGCATTTTGAACGTATTTTGAGCTTAACCTACATTTTGTGCGTATTTTTCAATCTATTCCTTTTGTGAGTTTTTTCGTTCTAAATTCCCTTTTGTAAGTATTGCCGCTCTCCATTTTGTGAGTAGTTTCAGTTGAATTCCTTTTTGTAAGTATTTTCCTTCTCACTTAATTTTCGTTCTGGTTTTCACTTCATTGACATTTTCACTATCACTCAGACCATTAGGTGCCGATAACCTAGATGTTAGGCCCCTTAAAACAACAATCATCATCTAAATGCTGAAGAACTGTTGTTTTCGGAAAAAGAAGCGTTGGACGATAATTGATTTCGGAGGACTTTGTACAGGACCTCCGTAATGAGTTTGACAGCATGAAGAAACTGTCGCTGGTCCATTTTTTTTAGTTTTGCCGCCACCACTTTCCCAATGTTGTCAAATTCATCTTCCGAATTTTCTAGAGCAACCATAGCCTCTTCTACCAATAACTGGCGCCGAGCTTCATTAGGGGTCATTTTCGCCCGCTTACAACTCTGCTCAGGCATCTTAACAGGCAGTTTATTAGCAACTTGATCAGTTTGCCGTGATTCTGGTGGATTAAAAACCTGAAAATAAAATCACAGTTAATTATTGTGTTAATTCTGCTTTATTTTGGTTCTACAGTAATAATAACACACAATTTACTATTCTTAGAGCACATCAATGTTCAACAACGTTTTGTAAAAAATAACAATGGACTTTGTTTAATTCTAGTCTTGTTCTTTATTAGGACTGTTTCATGGGGTCTCTTTATAACACTGCTAATAAGCCACTTATCCATGGGTAATGGTGTTACTTGTATCCGTTTATTGTAAATCGAGCTAACCACTTCCACTGAACACCCACTAAAATTCACCTGTTCATTCACTGTCTTCGAACTGACTGCGAAGGCGAACCTCCAGGAAATGAATATTACAGACGACATCATAGACAATCGTGGGGCTTTTAGGACAAAAGAAGCCAACCATAAATTTAGGGAGAAACCCATAAAGAAATCTGGTAGGAAGTGGTCGACAGAACGCAAGATGCAACACAGTGCATTCATGAAGAGATTTTGGGAGGATAAGAAGGCGAAAACCACCAGGCCAACTAGCAAGTTCAAACGCGCTCTTTGAATGGGCAAAACGACGAAAGGAATAATAATAATAGTATATCCAGTGGCGAAAAGTAATGAACATTAATAAGTCTGAAAATGGAGTCAGATTGGGCTACAAAAAAACAGAACTTGATAGTTGACTGCCTAGCATTCGCAGATGACCTCGCAATTTTTTCAGATTCCCTCGATGCAGCCGCAGCGCAAATTAATGAACTCCAGATTCAAGCAGCAAAAACGGGCCTTAAGATCTCCTTTGAAAAAACAGAATTCATCACTAATATCAAGCTAGCGCCAAAAGAGCTGGATGTAGGACAGGGGGAAATCAAGCAAACGAAAGCGTTCAAATATTTGGGTGAGTGGATAGACCCCAATCTCTCCGAGAAGGCAGCTTTCGAGTCACGAATCAGGAAAATGGAAATGGCATATAATCTAACAAAGGCAATTTACAACAAGAAATCCATATCAACTAATGCCAAGTTAAGACACCACCAAACAGTCATCCGTCCAGAGGCTTTGTATGCTGCAGAGTGCCTTGCAATGCATCGCAAGGGACTAACAGAGAATCTGGAAGTGAAAGAAAGAAAAATTCTAAGAATAATCTTGGGTCCGGAAAAGAAAATGGGGAATATAGGAGACGGCACAAACACGAACTTTACAACCACGTGGAAAAAATAACTGTTACCATGAGGAAACGGAGAATTGCCTTTTACTGTCATGTAACAAGAATGAACCCAGCGCGATTGACAAATAGAATTTTCACCCACTTTCTCAAAAAGAAAACCAAGGGAGCTTGGTTCACTGAAGTGAACCAAGATTTACAGGAAGTGGGAATTATAGGCAACGATATTTGGGAACGTGCCACCCTTAAACAAAAACTAACAGCACACCGATGTTTCCAAGAAAAGCCAAAGCTTCCAACTGGCAAGAAGTGGACTGCAGAAAGGAAACAACAGCATCGAGAACTAATGCGAAAGTACTGGGAGGATGTTAAAGCTCGATGCAACAAGAAACAGTTGAAATGACGTGGTCCTTAGATGGCCGAATCGAAAGAGGAAGAAAAAGAAGAAGAAGAAGAAGAAGAAGTATATCCATAATTCTGTATGTCGTAATCAGTCTCGTGGAGGAATTTTAAATACGGTTTATGATGATGATGATTATTATTATTATTATTATTAATAGTAGAAGTAAATAAACCACTCTTTTCACAACTTCCGACACTTGCCCGCCTTGTTGTTTGTGCACCCTTGGTACGAGAGAGGAGTGAACTTTTGCATTAAGTCAGCAGGTCGGTGGTTCTCTCGCTCCCTTTACCTTGACGATATAGATCGCGCTGAATCCAGGGCAAGGCCCTGCTGCGCCTATCCCCTTCTGAACGCTCGATACCGGCCCGCCAGCCGCCATATTTCAGCACGGACGGAAATAGAGTTCGCGCAAATTTAGACTGAACCAGGAACAGTCTGAATACAACCTGCTGGCAAAAAATAAAATAAATATGAGACTGTTTATTTATCGAGCAGGAGGTTATTCACCTGACCTGGCCCTCTGTAATATCTTTTGATCCATTGAAGATATAGCTTATTCTGTATTCTCTCGTATGAATGAATAACAATCATCACTTGTTGTTGTTTGAGTCATCAGACTTTTGACTGGTTTGATGCAGCCCTCCATGCCTCCCTGTCCTGAGCTAATCGTTTCATCTCTACATAGTTACCATACCGTACATCCGAGGCAATCTGTTAAACATATTCTAACCTTGGTCTACCCCTACAGTTCTTGTCCTCGACCCTTCCTTCCATAACTAAGCTTGCTATTCCTGGGTGTCTTAGTATGTGTCCTACCAACCTATCTCTTCTCTTCATTAACAGTCGCCAGAAATATCTCTCCACTCTCATTCGTCTTAATACCTCTTCGTTTGTCACCCTAGTACCCATCTGATCTTCATCATTCTCCTGTAACACCACATTTCAAACGCATCAAATTTTCTTCTTTTCTGCTGCACCAATAGTCCAAGTTTCACTTCCATAGAGCGCCACGCTCCAGACAAAGGCTTTCAAAAATGTATTCCTAATACCTAAATCTATTTTCGGTGTCAACAGATTCCTTTTCTGTAGAAATGCTTTCCTTGCCTGAGCTAACCTACTTTTTATATCCTCTTTGCTTCGTGCATCACTGGTTACTTTGCTTCCTAAGTAACAGAAGTCTCTTACTTCCTTCAGCTTTTAACCTGCCAATTTGATGTCCATAGAGGTTTCTGATTTATTTCGGCTGCATTCCAATATTTTTGTTTTACATTTATTAATTTTCATCATGAATTCTTTCCTCAAGACGGAGTTCATACAATTCAAATACTCTTTCAAATCCTCATGCGTGTCGGCCAAGATGACGATGTCATCAGCAAATCTCAGAGTTGAAATTATTCCTCCTTGAATCTGCACTCCCACTTTAAATTTTTCTCCAATTTCCTCCATTGCTTGTTCAATGTAAAGATTGAAAAGTATGGGGGCCAGAAAATGGGGATAGATCTCTTATTATTTCCAAGGTCCCTATATTCTAAATAAACAAAGTTTAATAAATGGCCTAGATTGTAAAGTCACCTCTGACATTCTTGGTTTTATTGAATTTGAATAATTAACATAACATTTATAACCCGCGAAGACTGGCGCATGTTTTTTTTTTTTGACCCGAGCTTAAATAATGCTCTATATTTTCGTTTTGTTCAGCCCTCATTTCCTGTCGCTTACTGTACCTTCTTTCCTAGCCTTGAACTTCACCCTGCAAAAGAAACATGTCCATAGCTTTTTGAACACTCAAGTTATTTCTATATTATTTACGGTCGGGTCATATTTACCCATGGCGCCAGTCCTCGCGTGACAATTTTCGGCTTACGTTAGTCGGGACAATCTGTACAAAATAAGGGGGAAATTCCAAATATTTTGGTGCAGCACAATCACATAGCTCACGTTCTTGTTGATTAATATTTAGGGTCTAGAGATACCTTGGTCATCAGCTCTTTTATTCAAAATATTCGAAATGACCGCCACTATCAAGGCCAATTATACTGTTTCGAAAATTGTCATTTCTCTGCATGTAAATTTTGAAAAATATAAAATATAAACCTCATTTTATACTGGGAATAGTTCATAGGAAGATACCAGGTGTAAAATTACTTCATTAAAATCCGTACGACTACGACAAAAATGTAGTGACACACTATGGGTCAAAATGTCCCGGCGCGAGTTCTCGTGTTAGATTTTTACACCCCAGTTCTCAAGGGTTAGGGAGAGAATATATTGCCTAAAAGTGTGAAGCTCTCGCTGCAATCAGATCTTCTACTAACAATTAGGCATTCATTTTAAGGTTTTGACAGTTTGTCAAATTTA
Source organism: Meconema thalassinum (assembly GCA_946902985.2). Taxonomy (NCBI): domain Eukaryota; kingdom Metazoa; phylum Arthropoda; class Insecta; order Orthoptera; family Tettigoniidae; genus Meconema; species Meconema thalassinum. The sequence goes on from OX336396.1 coordinate 247,516,784, forward strand.
GCAACACTTTAAACTTAGAAATTCATGTAAATACTGATGATTACGATATTAAATACGTTGAAAAGTGTAAATGTGTTGAGCTAGTTGGGCGCTACGCTGCTGCTAACGCCAGTGTCTTGCTCGACAGGCGGCTAGCCACAGTGCCCCACTACTCATTTGATTAACTACTTCATTCACGTCTTACATACCGGCTAGTTAGAGAAACTATCTCGAAGATCTTCGCTACCATGTCCAACTGCCATTAACACCTTCATATCGTCACTTGCCACGGTGGGTGAGTGGTTAACGTGTCGCTCTACTAACCCCAAGCTTGCAGGTTCGCTCTGTAACATTTTTAATGAGTTAACTAAACGTGGTGAAATGACTATTGTGGTTCAATAAAACAAACATGATATGAATAAATAATATACACTGTGGTGTGACCTTACCTGTGATAGTGTAATATAATAAGTTGTTGAGCGCCAGATTCCTATTTAAGATAGTGAATCGAAATTTATTGATTTAACCTCGGCTATCAGCAGTAGAGTCGAGAACCACTTACCCGGGCCGTAGTGAGACAAAGTCATCTAACCAATCCGTATTTAATCAAGGAGTATGATTGCCTTAAAGTACCAACTACAATGAAAGAAATAGGCATTACGTTAAAGGAAATGAATTTATTTACTCAAGAACAAAATACTAATAAAACAGAATAGTGATAGTCACACAATTGAATTTAAAATTACTCAATGCGGCAATTAATTATTTAAAAGAAAATGAATATTAAAATGAATTGAAAGTTAAATGAAGTTAAATTATAATAGAGACGATAGTTTTATTGAATTGTTGGCTCACCCAGTCGAAGATTCGTCATATTTAAGAAATGATCGATGATCTCGATGTTACGTCGCTTATGTTTAAAAAAATGATGTGATATCTCATTTACTATGAAATATCCTCATTAAGTACGTTGCCATCTGTAGAAAGACTCTTGATCAGGGATATAACCCATTATGTATTGATATAGATGTCGGCAAGACATCGTTCAGTGTCGACTCTCGGTGCTCAGTCCATTAGGACCCAGAAAGAAAGGTTACAACTTCCTTCCTTCATTGATAGCTATAGATCAATGCCATTCTTGTCCGATGTTGCAGGTACAAATACTAATGACTTCCTTGTCACGTGGTGTCACAGCTTCCCTCTCTATTAGCCTTCTCCATTCTTGACTCATAACTTGCAATATATATTGACGCGTATATACCGTAGAAAATGGCGTGTTGGTTACACCATAGTGGGTTTCTTAACATCTCAGGAAAATGACGCAGTTTGCCGTGGTGAAATTCTTACTACGTCGTTCAGTTTGTGACGCACAGGGTTAGTCCATATCGCCAGTCTTGTTGCAATATATAATACTTCGTCTCTTTACAAGTAATTGTTAATAAAAATCTAATTGAATATAATAATCAAAACCGCTTACAATTATCTGATATAAAAATCATCTCATGGATGTACTAGTTAATAATAATAATAATAACATGATAATAAATGAATAACCCTTTAAATATAACAGCTATGGGATCGAATCGTTACAATCGCCCCTGATATAAATAATTTAAAATAAAATGTAACATTATTTATATCACTACACATCCTACACAAATGAATACAAATTTAAATATTAATACCCCCATAACGACAACATACAAATAATACCCTTCAACAATACATAAAGATATACAAGAACATACTCTTTTCACTTTACATATTTGTACTATCATTTCTCATTCTTCCAAATGTTCATAATGTTCATTCTTCTTTATATATGTTGTAAAAAAAATATACATAAATGTATTCTTCACAAAAAAATCATATTTTAACTTTCATTCATCTCATTCTTCCAAATGTTCATAATGTTCATTTTTTTTATATGCTGTAAAAAAAATACATATAAAATGCCCTTCACTTTTATTTTTGACATATATGTCAACGCTGCACTCGTTTATATTTCGGTGATCATATGCATGACATACAATTTTGGCTTCATCTCTTTTGAACGTAGTTTTTGTATATCAGTCTGGCGTAGAAGTACATTGTTGTAATACCAGCTGATTAACCCATAATAACTATTACAGCACACGATAATAGGATGCAAACAATACAATATTCCTTTCGTCTTTATAAAGGGATTACTCAAATGCAGTAAAATTTCAATAATTGAAGAAAAAAATAACTTAGCAAGATACCTAAGGCAATTCCTATTTCAGTGCATATGTCATACATGTAAATATTTCCCCAAATACATAATGACATCGAAATACCTCAAAGCAGTTATTAAACAGTTCATTTAAATATCCAAGTTACTACTCACCTGCCTTCGTGGCTTAATTCTTTCTTAGGCCACGGCCGCCTCCTTCCAAATTAATACTTCCTAAGTCTCCACGACTTCTTAACTTCTCATAAAACCATAATTCCTCTTTACTACTTCTCGAAAACAATAACTTGAATTTTCAAAATCACCAATAAACATAAAATCTGACTTCTTGTTCACTTTATAAAATTTAACTTAGCGTCAAGATATAACTTTACCGTAACGTCATTCCTTACTTACCATAACAAAATGATTAAGACTTGGACAAAATACTACTCAATACCTGAATTACGTATATCACTAAACTATTTCACAAAAACACATGACAAACTCCTCGGAATAAATATTTCGTTCCACAAAATATTAATGCTCTTATACTTTGAACTTAGTCTAATTATGATTTGACTTTTTGCTGAATACCTAAAAACCCCCCTTAGTTTTCTCTCAAAACTCTTAATTAAGTACCGTGTCCTCCAAACACCACTTCCTACTTGTTCTGACCGCCTGGACTATAGCTCACTCTTGCTATACCAGAATCTCTCAAAACTCATCGTGACTTCACACGTCACATACAAAAAACCTCCCCTATTCGTGGTATAATCCCACATCTTCTTACTGTTACAGGTCACCTCTTACTGACCAATAACACACTAAATTTCAGCTAAAAAATCTTACATGCTTCGACTAATTCCTTGGAATAATAACATCACACTTAGCTTTCCTAACTATTGTCTTCCTAAAATAATGACAGTGTTCCAGTTGACAGTCAATAACACTGACACTCATAATTAGCAAATATTCTCCCATAATCACTTCATAAAGCAAGTTCTGAGTTCTAACACAGTTCAGATACTTTCTTCTCTATCAAATTAAATGCGTAAATTACACCTGCCTTTAATTGAAACTTCATTATTATCCTTTAGGTATCTTCACCTTACATTACTAACTTATTCTTCCTTCAAAATATTAACTTATCTTTACTAACTCCGTATGACATAAATAAAACTTTAATTTCCTGTCTACTAAAAAAAATGATTTATCTTTAAATCCTAAAACGTCGAATTATAATAAATTCCTTTCAATATTAGTAAATATTATGTCAACCTTTTAATTATAATTATTATCTTTACTTTAACCTGTGTGTAGGACAACAATCTACCACATCATTAATTCGTTATTAATCATCAGTAACTTTTTACTACAAAGTGGTTTAGCTCAATAACAAGCCTTGTAATATCTTTAAAACCTGCGTAACTGTAACTCAAACTTGGACCATCTTACCTTTGTAATCTCTTATTACCTTGTGTGCATACATCCATATATACTTAAAAAAAAAACTCCCTTATTAACTTCACGTAGTCCCGTAGATACCATAAAAAATCTCATTGCTCAACGGAATATACCTTGCTGACCTACTTCATCCTCCAAAACCTTCTTAAAACTTCATTTGGCATCTTACCAAAACTTCCTCCATTATAACTCCATTTGGCATCTTACCAAAACTTAAAACCACATTGCTCAACGGCATTACCTTCGTTGGCCTACTACTTCAAACTCACGTCCATTTACGTGAAAATACACACATACACACACACATATCTGTCAACAAGTATCAGATGTCCTAATTAGTTACTACTTCTTTATTTCAACCCGATGTTGGTTAATTCATACAACGCATTACCATTAACAATTCTAAACCACTTATAAATTTCTCAACATATATCCGCTGATAACCTCGCTGTCCTCAACTGAAACTTCTTTATTAAATCAATACCTAATTCTTCAACTCATTCGTTTTATTACCACTGTATCATCTGATCTTCACTCACTTTTGAATTAAATCTTTATTACCATTATATTCTTAATTATGGTTGCCATAATAATTATTACTTTCTTTCGATTACTTACCTATGTAATAACCTTCCTACTTTTAAAATTTAATTCTTACTTCATCCAACTTACCTGCAGTTTAAGGACCTACATTCAACTTACCTGCATTGCTCAATAGCACGACAACCTCTGTCTTCAAAATTAAATAATTTTAGTCAATCTAAATCAATAAGCGTAGGCACTACGCGCCCCTTACCATCCTAACTTCACGACTGAATTAAAATTACACACAGCAGGTTCCTTATCTACCTCTGTTAAATCCTATAACACTTCATTACTTAATATGTAAGTCATACGGAACAGTAACTATCGGTAATATAAATTTGCATCACTACTTTCTCTGGCATATCACAGTTCTTACCATCTACTATTCTGATATTGGCCCCTGCCATTATAATTCTGCTGATTATTATCATAATAATTATTTTCAGGATTATTCTGTAATATGGGCATATCGTATGAATCTTCGAGTGCATCGAATCTGCTTAACAATCCCTCTAATTCCTGTATTGTAGTGATCATTTGCATACAAGCAGCCACGTTTACCTTGGGTGGGAAATGCCTGAGGAGAAGCCTTATCACATCCCCATCTTGATTCATCCCGTCAAGATGTTTACATATGAGTACATACTCTAGAAAGTAATCAGTCATATTACTCCCTTCCCCAGATTGATACCTGCCAGAATTAATAATCTGTCTCATTTGTGATTGGATATCCTCATTCCAATATTTTTCAATAAATTTACCTTTGAAATCTTCAAAATTTATCAAGGTATGCTTGTACACTAAAAACCATCCCTTAGTATCTCCTATAAAAGCCTGGTCCAATAGCTCTACTACCATCTTCCATTCAATTTGACCATCCTTTAGCCTTTCTTTAAATCTATCCTCCACCTGATTCATGAACTGCATAGGACACCCCTGTTTGTTTGAAAACTTAGGCAGTTCAGTCTCTCTCATACTACTTAAATACTTCATTCTATCCTTATTTCCTTCCTCCCTTATCTGCTTCTTTAATCTCGCCTCCATTTCTTGAAAATTACTCTCTTTATCCATTAATTCATTTCTCAATACCTTAATCTTATCCCCAAAATCTTCTCTCATCTGCCTAGTTTCCGCTTCTATCAATTTGCTAAAACCTTTACCTAAAATTTCCTCGGACTCAGATCTACTTTCATCTAAAATCTCCTGAAAGGCTGTCTTTACTGATTCTACTTTCTTATTAACTTCTATCTCAACTTCCTTAATTTGATTTTCTACTGCTTCTAATTGTTTATCTATTTTTTCAACCATATCTTTAGCCTTCTTCTCTACCTCCTCCTTAATTTCACCTCTGATTTCCTGTTTCACCCCCTGAATACTCTCCTGTAGCATATCATACTTCTTACTCAATCCTTCATTTACCTTAACCACACTGTCTAGCTTTTTACTATTTTCTTCCAGCTTTTGGTTGATCGTTTTACTATTTCTATGCAATTGTTCAAACTTCTCATTAAATTCCTTCCTACTTTCCTGATTTTGTCTACCCATCTCTTCTCTCATTTCCTGACTATTCTTATCAAGCTTCAAATTCAACTCCTGACAATTCTTTTCTAATTTCTCAAATTTAACATTGAACTCCTGACTATGCTTATTTAATTTTTCACTCATATCTTGATTTAGCCTACCCATCTCTTCTCTCATCTCCTTACTATTTTTATTCATATCTTTATCTAATTTCTCAAATTTACCATTGAATTCCAAATAATTTCTTTTATTCTCTTCACTATTTTTATTCATACTTTCAACAAATTTCGCACTTAAATCTCTACTCATCTGCCTTATGAGCGCAGTTAATGGATCTTCAGGAATCTCTATAGACTTTTCTTTCTCTAGACTACCACTAGTCTCAGGATGTACCTCTGTATCCGTCTCAAGATTTATCTCTGTATTCATGTCAGGGCTAACCTCAGGATTATTTTCAGGATTACTCTCAGGATTATTCTCAAGATTTACCTCCGACATCTTGGTATTATTCTCTACGCTCTCAACATCGCTACCGCTATCAACCTCCTTATAATTAACTTTCTTGACTGCATCCCTACTTCTCAACTGCCTCTGTTCCTCCTCCGACATCTTGAAGTACACCGTATAACAATTGCCCGTCCAAAATTTCACTTCACTTCACTGTCCCCCAAAAGCACTGACAATTTGCACTGAAATTATACACTCCTCTGACTAAATACCGAATGGTTTTCGTGCCCTACTTTGTGGCGCCAAATGTAACATTTTTAATGAGTTAACTAAACGTGGTGAAATGACTATTGTGGTTCAATAAAACAAACATGATATGAATAAATAATATACACTGTGGTGTGACCTTACCTGTGATAGTGTAATATAATAAGTTGTTGAGCGCCAGATTCCTATTTAAGATAGTGAATCGAAATTTATTGATTTAACCTCGGCTATCAGCAGTAGAGTCGAGAACCACTTACCCGGGCCGTAGTGAGACAAAGTCATCTAACCAATCCGTATTTAATCAAGGAGTATGATTGCCTTAAAGTACCAACTACAATGAAAGAAATAGGCATTACGTTAAAGGAAATGAATTTATTTACTCAAGAACAAAATACTAATAAAACAGAATAGTGATAGTCACACAATTGAATTTAAAATTACTCAATGCGGCAATTAATTATTTAAAAGAAAATGAATATTAAAATGAATTGAAAGTTAAATGAAGTTAAATTATAATAGAGACGATAGTTTTATTGAATTGTTGGCTCACCCAGTCGAAGATTCGTCATATTTAAGAAATGATCGATGATCTCGATGTTACGTCGCTTATGTTTAAAAAAATGATGTGATATCTCATTTACTATGAAATATCCTCATTAAGTACGTTGCCATCTGTAGAAAGACTCTTGATCAGGGATATAACCCATTATGTATTGATATAGATGTCGGCAAGACATCGTTCAGTGTCGACTCTCGGTGCTCAGTCCATTAGGACCCAGAAAGAAAGGTTACAACTTCCTTCCTTCATTGATAGCTATAGATCAATGCCATTCTTGTCCGATGTTGCAGGTACAAATACTAATGACTTCCTTGTCACGTGGTGTCACAGCTTCCCTCTCTATTAGCCTTCTCCATTCTTGACTCATAACTTGCAATATATATTGACGCGTATATACCGTAGAAAATGGCGTGTTGGTTACACCATAGTGGGTTTCTTAACATCTCAGGAAAATGACGCAGTTTGCCGTGGTGAAATTCTTACTACGTCGTTCAGTTTGTGACGCACAGGGTTAGTCCATATCGCCAGTCTTGTTGCAATATATAATACTTCGTCTCTTTACAAGTAATTGTTAATAAAAATCTAATTGAATATAATAATCAAAACCGCTTACAATTATCTGATATAAAAATCATCTCATGGATGTACTAGTTAATAATAATAATAATAACATGATAATAAATGAATAACCCTTTAAATATAACAGCTATGGGATCGAATCGTTACAGCTCCTGGCCGTGTTAAGTGATTCTTAAATATGCGGAAAAAATACGACACGCATCTCATACGATATTGGCATGTCAAAGAACCCATTTGAATTCAGTAGGCCGTGTTCATAATGGCATAATTAATCTCAGGAGTTTCCGCCAACACAAAGTTCCTCATTTCTCTACTAGAAAGCGCTATAGTGTTCAAGGAGTTTAGATATCTAACCTTTTGACTTACATAGTGCTTCAAGGAACAACAAAATTAGACATGCAAGCTACCCTCTGGGTGTCAAATAACAAAGCTTGCACCCGGCACCCAAGGCCATACGATATTATTATATTATTATTATCATCGTCGCTGAACTTGCAATACCGCGTGATTGACAAGGCCCTTCTTTTCTATCTATATTTCCCTTATGATTGGTCACTGTGTGTGATACCGGGTGAGTTAGCCGAGGTCGTTGCGGCATGACTGTTGGCAGTCGCTCACATCCGGGAGGCGAGGAGGTTCAAATCCCCACGCCGGCAACCTTGAAGATGGTCTTCTGTGGTTTCCCATCTTCCTTCCAGGCAAATGCCGGGGTTGGTCCTTAACTATAGGCCACAGCCGCTACCTCCCAACTCCTCGACCCTCCCTTCCAACTTTCCTCCCCAACGGTACTTGTAGCTCACCCATTGGGTGTCCGTCTCGAAGCAGCTACAAAACTGGCGAGCCGAACATGTCCTCGGACACTCCCGGCACTAAAAGCCATACGCTAAAAAAAAAAAAAAAAAAAAAAAAAAAACTGTGTGTGACCTGGCTATGTGGCGCATCGGAACCGTTCTTGCCTGCTGTCCCCGAGGATGCAGGATATAAAAATGTTGGTGCAGTTAGTAGGCATGTGTGTGTGTGTGTGCAAATGCGAGGGAGCCGTGACAGTAGATTTACCGGTACGTTTAAGATCCTTTCCAGGACAAAACTCTGGTACCCCGCCGTCTCTAAAACCCGCAATTCTTAAAGGAAGCCTAAAACCAATATCATTATTATTGTAGATTAAGGCTTTCACGGACTGGATCACTATTAATATCATCCATATTTTTGGGATTATGCCGTGTGAAATAATAAAAAATATAAAATGCGTATACCTTTCGTGAGGGACCTTGCCTCCTTTTTCAATAGAAGAGAAGAAGAAAAAAAAAAGAAGCTCACTGGCACACATTCAAAGATATGGATAGCATTAATAACATTTTTAGCCTACTTTCGATTTTTGCAAAAAATGAAAGTAGACTTATGAGATCAACACAGGGCGAAAAAAGTGTGTCTGTCTGTGTGTGTGTATGTGTGTGTGTGTCTGTGTGTGTGTGTGTGTGTGTGTGTGTGTGCTCCGAATGTCTGTCCCCCCCATCAATTCGAACACGGTGAATGCGAATTGAACGAAATTTGGTACAAAGGTAGCACTAGCAAAGGACACCTCAGTGTCATGTTTTATATCGCCGCCATCTTGACGGAAACGTAATGGCGGCCACACAAATGTTCAAAGCTTAAATCAAATTACGACTAACGTAATCATCCGATCTCTACTAAATTCTGCAACAACATACCTTTATGAGGGGAGCATCCTTTGACCAAACCAATAGGCCATCAGCGTAATAGTTTGCGGATGGCGGCCATCTTTGTGTGAAAATCGATTCCCCCTATTAATTCGAACACGGTGCAACCTAATGGAACGAAATTTGGTACAGGGGTAGTACTAACAAAAGGCACCTCAGTGTCATGTTTTATATCGCCGCCATTTTGACGGAAACGTAATGGCGGCCACACAAATGTTCAAAGCTTAAATCAAATTACGACTAACCTAATCATCCGATCTCTACCAAATTATGCAACAACATATCTTTATGGGGGGAGCATCCTTTGACCAAACTAATGTTTCATCAGCGTAATAGTTTGCGGATGGCGGCCATCTTTGTGTGAAAATCGATTCCCCCTATTATTTCGAACACGGTGCAACCGAATGGAACGAAATTTGGTACAGAGGTAGTACTAACAAAAGGCACCTTAGAGTCATGTTTTATATCGCCGCCATCTTGACGGAAACGTAATGGCGGCCACACAAATGCTCAAAGCTTAAATCAAATTACGATTAACCTAATGATCCGATCTCTACCAAATTTTGCAACAACATACCTTTATAGAGGAAGCATCCTTTGACCAAATGACTAGGTCATTAGCCTAATAGTTTGCGGATGGCGGCCATCTTTGTGTGAAAATCAATTCCCCTATTAATTCAAACACGGTGAAACCGAATAGAACGAAATTTGGTACAGAGGTAGCACCAGCAAAGGGCGTCTCAGTGTCATGTTTTATATCGCCGCCATATTGACAGAAACGTAATGGCGGCCACACAAATGTTCAAAGCTTAAGTTAAATTACGACTAACATAACCATCCGATCCCTACCAAACTATGCAACAACATTCCTTTATGGAGGGAGCATCCTTTGACCAATCTAATAGGTTATTAGCCTAATAGTTTGTGGGTGGCGGCCATCTTTATGTCAAAATTGATTCCCCCTATTAATTCGAACACGGTGGAACCGAATGGAACGAAATTTGGTACAGAGGTAGCACTAGCAAAGGGCACCTCAGTGTCATCTTTTATATCGCCGCCATCTTGACTGAAACGTAATGGCGGCCACACGAATGTTCAAAGCTTAAATCAAATTACGATTAACCTAATCATCCGATCTCTACCAAATTTTGCAACTACATACCTTTATGGAGGGAGCATCCTTTGACCAATCTAATAGGTCATTCGCCTAATAGTTTGCGGATGGCGGCCATCTTTGTGTCAAAATCGATTCCCCCTATTAATTCAAACACGGTGAAACCGAATGGAACGACATTTGGTACAGAGATAGCACTAGCAAAGGGCATCTCAGTGTCATGATTTATATCGGCGCCATGTTGACTGAAACGTAATGGTGGCCACACAAATGTTTAAAGCTTAAATCAAATTATGACTAACATAACCATCCGATCTCTACCAAACTTTGCAACAACATACCTTTATAGAGGGAGCATCCTTTGACCAATCTAATAGGCCATTAGCCTAATAGTTTGCGGATGGCAGCCATCTTTATGTCAAAATTGATTCCCCCTATTAATTCGAGCACGCTGGAACCGAATGAACGAAATTTGGTACAGAGGTAGCACTAGCAAAGGGCACCTCAGTGTCATGTTTTATATCACCGCCATCTTGACGGAAACGTATTGGCGGCCACACAAATGTTCAAAGCTTAAATCAAATTACGATTAGCCTAATCATCCGATCTCTAGCAAATTTAGCAACAACATACCTTTATGGAGGGAGCATTCTTTGACCAAACTAATAGGTCATCAGCCTAATATTTTGCGGATGGCGGCCATCTTTGTGTGAAAATCGATTCCCCGTATCAATTCGAACACGGTGAAACCGAATGGAACGAAATTTGGTACAGAGGTAGCACTAGCAAAGGGCACCTCAGTGTCTTGTTTTATATCACCGCTATCTTGACGGAAACGTAATCGCGGCCACCCAAATGTTAAAAGAAAAAATGTAATTACGACCAACCTAATAATCTAGTCTCTACCAAATTTTGCAACACCATATCTTTATGTGGGAAACATATTCAGGCCAAACTGCAAGAACATCAGCCCAATAGTTTGCAGATGGTGGCCAAGTATGTGTGCAAATCGATTCCCCCTATCAATTCAAACACGGTGAAACCGAATTGAACGAAATTTGGTACAGAGGTAGCACTAGCAAAGGGCACCTCATATTCATGTTTAATATCCCTATGGCACGTTGTATTTCAACAAGCTACCACAACCAACATTCAATCATACTCCTTGAAAAGGACAAAGAGTTATAACAATACCCATGCATTTAGGAGAAAGTAGGCTATATGTTCTTTACTGAACATCTTGTTTTCTTTCTTTATCGTTTAGGCCTACTTAGGACCACAGGACTCGTATCTACTCTTTGGTAAAGTTGTTCCGTCTTCTTCTTCTTCTTCTTCTTCTTCTTCTTCTTCTTCTTCTTCTTCTTCTTCTTCTCCCAATAATTCCACGGTCACGAGTTTGTTCCAGTGGGATTATTATTATTATTATTATTATTATTATTATTATTATTATTATTATTATTATTGGCAAGCATAGTTTACATCGGGTTGATCATTTCAAATTCTTAGGAGTCATGATTGAACAGAATCATAGAGAAGTGAAAATTAAAGTTACAATAACTAACTAAATCATAACAAAGTATAGTTTTTATTGGGATCCAAATTTTTGACGTAAAATACAAAATTGAAAATATACAATACCATCATTAGGCCAGTTCTAACTTATGGTGAAGATTCATGGAGTTTAATAAAACAGGAAGAACACTAGTTGCAGGTTTTCGAAAATAAAGTATATAGGAACATTGTTTGACCATTTTTTCAGCCTGCAACTCAAAGCTGGAAAAAAGATCAAATAAAGACATACACTCACTATCACAGCAAGCACCAATACTCAACATCATTAACTCCAGAAGACTTCAATAGACTGGTCATATACTATGGATGGGAGATGACAGGATGGTCTTACAAATCTTTAAAGAAGAACCAAGATTAAAAGGCCAGTAGGAAGACCACGAAGTTCCTGGAAAAATGAAATCTCCAACCTTTGTAGACATCTGAATGTGACCAAATAACAAGAGCTCGCTCAAAACAGGCATTTTGTGATACCGGCGCGGGATCTTTGTGTCCCATAGAAGCCTTCTGAGTGAGTGATTATTATTAATATTATTGCAACGGTATGTGGATGTGCGGTCCAACAGAACAAATCACGCTAGGTCCATTTCCTTGTGTCAGTGACTAAAGGAAAATGAACCTTAAGTACCGTATACTATACTGCAGGTGTGTATAACTATACGAAAATACTCTTCAATAGAACAATACATTTAAATTTCATTTTTCTTTATGCTCCTCCACAGGAAAATAATTATATATGAATTGCAGCCAATGGCCATAGCAGGGTATTTTAATTTAACGCCCGTGGGCTCCCAGGAAGTTCAATATCAAGTAGCTCCAACTTTGGCTACCGGATGCCACTGTCACTGACACCTAGCGGCGAACGTTGGAACTTGATAGAACATTTCTTATCAAATATAACCTACAATTTTGGCTACACACTACCATTTGCAGTGGTAGGTTCTTTTACAAGCCATAAATCTAAGACATGGGGCCACCGGCTTTACTTCCCCTCCGAAGGAAGGCATTCTGAAGGACTTGAACGCTCTTGAAAGTCCAGGGTTTGAACCCGCAATCTTGGGTATAGCAGTTCAGCACGCTACCGACTACGCCACAGGAAAATAAAACTCCGAATAGCAACTTCTCATTCCAATCGTGGACGGAACTTATCCACTACGCTGTTGGATAGTATAAAAAAGCTATCACCGTCTGAGGCTAAGAAGAATATTCCAAGAGAAGTGTCTGTGAGCCCTAACAGAGGTCATTGTTAAAATGAGTGAGGGTTGTAGGATTTTTTTCTTCATCATAGTTGCACCTGCAGCCCTGGGGAGCATAGTCCGGATGGCACGTTCACTGGGAGAACGTGCTCTGAATGCTTGTATTTGTTACCCAGAATACTTCTATGTTGAAAGCACTTCATAAAGAGAATTAATTTGAACAATCAATTACTCGTGAATGCGGGTTGAGTGATCTACAACGCTACAGCAGCGCTCCAACGTTCATTACTCTCATGTTGTGAACTTCCCTCTCTCCCCGCCAATACTTTCGCTGGTACTCTGTTGCCTAGCAACCACACTACGGCACAGTTCCAGCCGTCACGGTCAAATACACGAACTACGTCAGACAACTGACATAACATGTTCATAATGTTACATATAAAAGCTGATATTAATATGAAAAGTTAGATAATGCAAATCCTTTGTGAGCCTTTCTAATACTTTTCTGTGCGTAAAACATATGAAACAGATCAAGCACATGTTGTTTAGTTTTGAAATGACTTTCATAGTATCCTGTGTAGTGCTCGCAGAATGCAAGCAGGTGGCAGCACATGTCAGGCGTTGTGTCGGGAATGTAGTGCAGTAACAGGCTAACAGATGGCCAGCGCAAGACGACCATCTGATGAGGAACAGAGGAACTAGGTTAGAAGGCTGTCACGCGAAAAGTGGCGGAATCAATACGAGGAAGATTCTCGATGTTTCCGCAAATGCTATTGGTCCACTCTGTTGATGACGCAGAAGGAGGGGCTAAGGTAAACATGACTTGGTGGGGAAATGGCTAGGGAGTTAAGTGGGGGGCATATTGCCAAAATCCTTTACAGGAGAGAACCGCCAAATGTTGGATAAAGTGCGCTTGCTGCCATGTTGGGTCAATGAAAATACTCTTGAAAAAGTAGGTTGTGAAAAAAACAAATGCAGGTGATCAACAACAGTGAATGGCAGTGTTTTGTTTTGTTTACGAGCGACAGACACCAGAGTTCGCGACGGCTCGGAGCTAGGGCTGTGTGTTAAACTGTAATGAGGTCAGTGATAATTGGACAAAAAAATGAAGTCCTTTAATAAGAAATGCTGAATGATAACGTGCGCGTTGGATGTGAACATTGCATAAGAATTAACGTGTTGCTATTCTGCTGTTGAAATAGGCTTCATAGGAGTATTTAGTGCTTCTCTCGAAATACACGTAAGCTTATTCGTTGCGAGTTCGCATAAATTAATTGGCAAATATTACGGGACATTGTCCTCTCTGGCACTGACTTTCGTTACTAAATGTGTTGGCGAATTAATAGGTAATGAAAAACCGAGTCAGTTATTTTTATCATTTAGCTCACTTCCGTTTCCATTGCCAACCTTGGCACGCTACTGTCATTTACAAGGCGACACTTTTTCGTATTTTCTTTCTGCAGTAAATTGATTCCGTTTGTTTATTCTATACTCGGATTGTAAGAAATCTATGGCGAACTTTCATAATACACTTTATTTCCTAGTTTCTCCAGAGCTAAACAAAGTGATTTAGAGGAGTTATTTTTTGTTGGTGTGGGAATCGACTGGCGCCATGTTTGAAGATAACACTTCTGTTTCTCCGGGCAATGACACCAACGTACCTAACGAAATTGATAAGGATGAACAAGTTGAAGTGCACAATATTGTAAATGACTTTTACCTTATCCCGGCTCGTAATTTCGGCAAGTGGGATCGCCGCTACGACAACAATGGAGGTGTCTTCCAGTTTCCAGAACAGACTATCGCTCGAAGACTGGCTAGAGCACTTACCAAGAGAAGTATTCGTTGGTAAGTACCCTGTTTTTATTTCAAGATCTTGGCTATCTATGTAGATTTCACCCACAAAGAATAATGTTTCAAAATCACTAAATTTGCCAATTTTATTGTTGTATACCGACTAAAGTTCCACATGGTTACCAATAAAATGTATATAACTACAGTATAAGTCAATATAATTAAACGGATTCAGTCACATTGTGACATTCCTCATCGTGATTTAGGACATGTAAATGTGCAAAAACATACACTTAATATAAATTTTCCCATAACAGAGGATTCTAAAAATATTCTTGTTTCAAAAGATCACAAATCAAAATTAAAAAGAAATCACAGATCTGTTAAAAAATGTGTTAAGAAAAACATGAAAAAGTCTTGATAAAAAGTGTTTTTATGAAGACTTAACTTTAATTTATGAGATTTTGGACCAAGAATATTTTTCGAGTCCTCTGTTATGGCAAAATGTATATTAAGTGTATGTTCTTGCACATTTACATGTCCTAAATTACGCTGAGGAAGGTCACAATGTTTCTGAAACCGGTACGGTTTTAAGGTATAATACTTATGGTTATATATATTTTATTATTATTATTATATCGTCATTAAGGAACTGGGCTATCATGGTCATTTCTATGTCACCTTAAGCCCCAACTTCTTAAAAATCCGAAAACAGTTTGCCCATCCCTTGGCGTAAGGATGGGTCATATCAAAAATTCTTTCTGACAAAAGTTTTAGGTAATGTTTAGAGGACTATTGACTATTTTAAACGGTTGTAATATTGTGCCTATTAAGGGAGATATGATTTTCGTTCTCTCAAAACTCCATTTTCCCCACCCCTTTGGTCGATGGTTGGTGCTATCAAAAAACTTTACTTAGATACCGTACGTTTTTTGGCCATTATTCAAAGAATAGTATGAACTTTGAATGGATTCGATTTTTCACATAGGCTAGTCTGCTAAGAAAGTTTTAGCGATATTTCACTTTTTTGAGAAAGACCCCCCCATTTCCAACGCCTTTGTCC
This sequence comes from Meconema thalassinum, assembly GCA_946902985.2. Lineage (NCBI taxonomy): Eukaryota > Metazoa > Arthropoda > Insecta > Orthoptera > Tettigoniidae > Meconema > Meconema thalassinum. Next base: position 247,532,833 of record OX336396.1, read on the forward strand.
GATTTTGTCCATTAACGTACTCAACCTAGATTTTAAATGGTTATATTTTATGTGTAAATTTGAAAGTGATTGTTGCAAAATGGCGGTAGTTATCGTATCCACAAGAAAGTTGTATATACATAAATTATATATAAACCTTTGAACTGACGGAGGTTTTGGGATCTGGGGATGTGAAACGCGAAGATATATAGAAATTATCCGGAAGTCGCAACATGGCACCCATTGCAATAGTTAGCTTTCTTATGAAAGCACCGACCGGCCCACGATAGCTTAATTTGATTACATTATAAAATTTAATATAGAATACCAAGCAGTATTTAATAATTTATTCCCATTTAATGTCAATATAAATAAATTAATATCATTCATTATTTACATTATGGCCCTCCTCGGTAATTGTTGTTTTTTTTTCTAAGAAAGGAAAGAAGACGGGAAGACGGGCAGGAGTTTCGAGGTTTTGCCGCGAGTGATATATAGAGGGCGCGCGGACATAGAAAAAACAGTGGTGATGGACTTGATTATTGTTGTTCTTTGGAGCTGGGAAGGCATCAACGTATTCTGTATTGATAATGAAATCTACTTTATTTGCATTATTGTTAACTAAACAAATATTATTTTTCAACAAATCAAACGTGAGGTAAGTGATTGTTATATCTGAATGTAACCTTTAAAAATAAATAAAGAATATATCAAAATATTTAGAAAATCAGATATGTAACAAATATGTGCCTTAAATTGATGAAAACATAAAATACAATTTAGTGAAACAGACATAATTATCTAAGTAGTTGGTGATTGTAAAATTTAGTACATCATACAAATTACAATCAGCTGTAATGCCCCACACAAGACATGGCACAAACCTAGAAAACTTGCTCAGTTTTAATTCACGGGCCGTGAAAGCCAATTACCATCTTTTTGGAAGCCTTCATAGGGAGGTTAAGGCTGCTTGAGCTTTTCGTCCTCGCAGTAAATAGGCGCAGATGTGCTTAAAAAAAAAAGGGAGGTAGTGCGCAGCTCACTACTCCTGTGGGGGTCCGGGCGGGTACACCAAGAGCCCGCTGATGAGCCAGCTTGGTGTCCTAGGCGAAACCACAAACAAGACACGGCACAAACCTAGAAAAATTGCTGAATTTTAATTCACTGGCCGTGAAAGCCAATATACCATATTTTTGGAAGCCTTCATAGGGAGGTTATGGCTGCTTGAGCTCTTAGTTCTCGCAGTAAAGAGGCGCAGGTGTGCTTCATAAAAAGGGAGGTAGTGCGCAGTTCGCTACTCCTGTGGGGGTCCGGGCGGGTACACCAAGAGCCCACTGATGAGCCAGCTTGGTGTCCTAGGCGAACCCCACACAAGACACGGCATAAACCTAGAAAAAATGCTGAGTTTTAATTCACTGGCCGTGGAAAGCCAATATAAGTTACCATCTTTTTATAATCAATTAAGAAACACAATACAATAACTGGCATACAAAATGTAATTGAACATTTTATGGTATGAGATTTATTCTAAAAACTTAATATAGGCCTAAGTGACATGCATAGGTAATTCACATAATGAAATTAATCATTATTATTATTATTAATGATTCCCGGTCAATACTTGTGAGATTTTCGAAGTGAAATGCCACGTCCCGTGGTTCGGATTCCACGTAAAAAAGGAGGTCGCGTGGCTCATGATCGCATGATTAACGGTCACGTAAAACTTCGTGCTTCCTTCCTTCCTATTATTAATGAGATTTATGTAACTGTAACTGTCCACTAATTGTTTGCAGTTGTGGATCAATTTTACGGGTGGAAATTATCAGTACCGACTTCAAATGCTCATCAGTTAATTTTGATCGGTAAGTATTTATTTATTTATTTCATTTTGAAGAATGTTTCTTTTTTCACACAGATAAGTAGTGCCAAAAGCTGAAAAAAATCCTCGGACATATTTATGCAACTGACCACACTATGTGAGTGGAACACTTTTATAAAATTCCAGCAATTCCTACAACTTTAAATGTTTTTCTTTTAAAAATATCGCTACCCTCACGTACTGCACCATAGATAACTCACTCGACGGTCAGTTCCGTAACGAAAATTTGCGTGTAATTCAAAACTACAGTGTGTTAGTATGATGAGTAGGGCTCGGATTTTTAGGTGCTAAAAATCGGGAAAATATTTATTTGTTATGTATTAAAAATACCTGAAATATGTGACAAAAAAGAAAAAATATTTAATCCATTTATTTAAAATATTAAGGTGATTTTTGTTACCGCGAGATTGAGATAACGTCTTAACCGATTGACTTCGTAAGGCATTCTAATGAGAGCTCTTGGCATGTAGATTTGCAGAATGTCTTGAAAAGGAAAATATATGTTAGGGTAGATTTTTAAACTACTAACGAAAAATGTAATATTTGTCTCTCCCGTGCTTGCGCACAATGGTTCTATTCCACCAGAAAAAATGGCGTATCCCGCCGCGTCTTACTGAGATCTTTGTTTGTTGTTGTTTGAGTCTTCAGTCTTTTGACTGGTTTGATGCAGCTCTCCATGCCTCCCTGTCCTGAGCTAATCGTTTCATCTCTACATAGCTACCACACCCTACATCCGAGGCAATCTGTTTAACATATTCTAACCTTGGTCTACCCCTACAGTTCTTGTCCTCGACCCTTCCTTCCATAACTAAGCTTGCTATTCCTGGGTGTCTTAGTATGTGTCCTACCAACCTATCTCTTCTCTTCATTAGCAGTCGCCAGAAACATCTCTCCTCTCCCACTCGTCTTAATACCTCTTTGTTTGTAACCCTATCTACCCATCTGATCTTCATCATTCTCCTGTAGCACCACATTTCAAATGCTTCAATTCTCCTCTTTTCTGCTGCACCAATAGTCCAAGTTTCACTTCCATAGAGCGCCACGCTCCAGACAAAGGCTTTCAAAAATGACTTCCTAATACCTAAATCTATATTCGATGTCAGCAGATTCCTTTTTTGTAGAAATGCTTTTCTTGCCTGAGCCAACCTACTTTTTATATCCTCTTTGCTTCGTCCATCACTGGTTATTCTGCTTCCTAAGTAACAGAAATCTCCTACTTCCTTCAGCTTTTCACCTGCCAATTTGATCTCCACAGAGGTTTCTGATTTATTTCGGCTGCATTCCAGTATTTTTGTTTTACATTTATTAATTTTTTTCATCATGAATTCTTTCCGTAAGACGGAGTCCATACCATTCAAAAACTCATTCAAATCCTCAGGCTTGTTGGCCAAGATGACGATGTCATCAGCAAATCTCAGAGTTGAAATTATTTCTCCTTGAATCTTCACTCCCACTTTAAATTTTTCTCTAATTTCCTTCATTGCTTGTTCAATGTAAAGATTGAAAAGTATGGGTGATAAGTTGCAGCCTTGCCTTACACCTTTCTGAATAACAGAATTAAAAAGGGGGGAAATATTGTTGTGGCTCTATGGCTCAAACTTTTAGTGTAAGTATATGTGGAGGCAAATCACTTAATGGGCAGAGAGCTATAATACTTCGACTTGATTTAACATCTTCCGATAAAACACTTCAATTTTCCAAATTCCAATTCGCTTGGCGTACTTTATCACAGTCAATAAAGCTCAAGGGGAAACTCTGGAACGTGTAGGTCTCTATTTGCCTCATGAAGGTTTCAGTCATGGCCAGTTATATGTTGCGAAGTCTATCTTTCGACGCCCTTAAAGTTACAACAGTATCAAAAAGTAATCGTTCAAAAAATGCATACTGTATAGGAGAATCCTTCAGTATATATTTCCCCATGACCGTCATGTTTTGACGGGTATCAACTAGTTATAATTTAGTTTATTAATGTGATTATAAACAATATGCAGTACTCATGAATGCAATTTATTCTATGTCTCACTGACTGCTGAAGCATTCAAATACACAACGAGATACATCTTCAGCTTGCCCATCACAAATGACCGATGATTATCGCGAAACACTTATTCTGAAGGCGCAAAACTGCGGCTATAAGTTTCTTGCCCTTGAGGTATTGTGTAACTTGAGATCGCTGTTCAGCCTTGATAGCATTCCCAAACGGTTGGCAGAACAGAACGCCCCCATCAGGAGTAAAATTATCTTTAAATTCGGCAACAGACGATATAATGTAGTTGTTAGCCTACTTTCGATTTTTGCAAAAAATGAAAGTAGACTTATGAGATCAACACAGGGCGAAAAAAGTGTGTCTGTCTGTGTGTGTGTATGTGTGTGTGTGAGTCTGTGTGTGTGTGTGGCTGTGTGTCTGTGTGTGTGTGTGTGAGTGTGTGTACTCTGAATGTCTGTCCCCCCCTATCAATTCGAACACGGTGAATGCGAATTGAACGAAATTTGGTACAAAGGTAACACTAGCAAAGGACACCTCAGTGTCATGTTTTATATCGCCGCCATCTTGACGGAAACGTAATGGCGGCCACACAAATGTTCAAAGCTTAAATCAAATTACGACTACCCTAATCATCCGATCTCTACCAAATTTTGCAACGACATACCTTTATGGGGGGAGCATCCTTTGACCAAACCAATAGGTCATCAGCGTAATAGTTTGCGGATGGCGGCCATCTTTGTGTGAAAATCGATTCCCCCTATTAATTCGAACACGGTGCAACCGAATGGAACGAAATTCGGTACAGAGGTAGTACTAACAAAAGGCACCTCAGTGTCATGTTTTATATCGCCGCCATCTTGACGGAAACGTAATGGCGACCACACAAATGTTCAAAGCTTAAATCAAATTACGATTTACCTAATCATCCGATCTCTACCAAATTTTGCAACTACATACCTTTATGGAGGGAGCATCCTTTGACCAATCTAATAGGTCATTCACCTGATAGTTTGCGGATGGCGGCCATCTTTATGTCAAAATTGATTCCCCCTATTAATTCGAACACGGTGGAACCGAATGGAACGAAATTTGGTACAGAGGTAGCACTAGCAAAGGGCACCTCAGTGTCATGTTTTATATCGCCGCCATCTTGACTGAAACGTAATGGCGGCCACACGAATGTTCAAAGCTTAAATCAAATTACGATTAACCTAATCATCCGATCTCTACCAAATTTTGCAACTACATACCTTTATGGAGGGAGCATCCTTTGACCAATCTAATAGGTCATTCGCCTAATAGTTTGCGGATGGCGGCCATCTTTGTGTCAGAATCGATTCCCCCTATTAATTCAAACACGCTGAAACCGAATGGAACGAAATTAGGTACAGAGATAGCACTAGCAAAGGGCATCTCAGTGTCATGATTAATATCGCCACCATATTGACAGAAACGTAATGGCGGCCACACGAATGTTTAAAGCTTAAATCAAATTACGACTAACATAACCATCCGAACTCTACCAAACTTTGCAACAACATACCTTTATGGAGGGAGCATCCTTTGACCAATCTAATAGGTCATTAGCCAAATAGTTTGCGGATGGTGGCCATCTTTATGTCAAAATTGATTCCCCCTATTATTTCGAACACGGTGGAACCGAATGAACGAAATTTGGTACAGAGGTAGCACTAGCAAAGGGCACCTCAGTGTCATGTTTTATATCACCGCCATCTTGATGGAAACGTAATCGCGGCCACCCAAATGTTAAAAGCTAAAATGTAATTACGACCAACCAAATAATCTAGTCTCTACCTAATTTTGCAACACCATATCTTTATGTGGGAAACATATTCTGACCAAACTGCAAGAACATCAGCCCAGTAGTTTGCAGATGGTGACCAAGTATGTGTGCAAATCGATTCCCCCTATCAATTCAAACACGGTGAAACCGAATTGAACGAAATTTGGTACAGAGGTAGCACTAGCAAAGGGCACCTCATATTCATGTTTAATATCCCTATAGCACGTTGTATTTCAACAAGCTCCTACAACCAACATTCAATCATACTCCTTGATAAGGACAAAGAGTTATAACAATACCCATGCATTTAGGAGAAAGTCGGCTATATGTTCTTTACTGAACATCTTGTTTTTAATTTAGGCATCCTAGAACTGCCTTTCACTGAAATGAACTGCATGTGAGTGACACTGGTTCCAGGTAGCTGTGGGAGGTCTAGCACGTGGTGCAATATGGCTAAGGACAAGGAAGTCCCCGGCTTCCACAGTGAGTGGCACGGGGCGACAAGTTAAAAATAACACAGTTGCAAGCTAACATACGCTCTGCATGAAGATGAGATAGCTCACAGGTTCTTCCGCGTTGAAGTAACACAACAAAAATGCAATAAACTGAATGATCTAGCATACTGATTTTTAGCCTACTTTCGATTTTTGCAAAAAATGAAAGTAGACTTATGAGATCACTACAGGGCGAAAAAAAAGTGTGTCTGTCTGTGTGTGTGTATGTGTGTGTGTGAGTCTGTGTGTGTGTGTGTGTGTGTGTGTACTCTGAATGTCTGTCCCCCCTATCAATTCGAACACGGTGAGCGCAAATAGAACGAAATTTGGTACAAAGGTAGCACTAGCAAAGGACACCTCAGTGTCATGTTTTATGTCGCCGCCATCTTGACGGAAACGTAATGGCGGCCACACAAATGTTCAAAGCTTAAATCAAATTACGAATAACCTAATCATCCGATCTCTACCAAATTTTGCTACAACATACCTTTATGGGGGCAGCATCCTTTGACCAAACTAATAGGTCATCAGCCTAATAGTTTGCGGATGGCGGCCATCTTTGTGTGAAAATCGATTGCCCCTATTAATTCCAACACGGTGAAACCGAATGGAACGAAATTTGGTACAGCGGTAGTACTAGCAAAGGGCACCCCAGTGTCATGTTTTATATCGCCGCCATCTTGACGGAAACGTAATGGCGGCCACACAAATGTTCAAAGCTTAAATCAAATTACGACTAACCTAATCATCCGATCTCTACCAAATTTTGCAACAACATACCTTTATGGAGGAAGCATCCTTTGACCAAACTAATAGGTCATTAGCCTAATATTTTGCGGATGGCGGCCATCTTTGTGTGAAAATCGGTTCCCCCTATTAATTCGAACACGGTGAAACTGAATGGAACTAAATTTGGTACAGAGGTAGCACTAGAAAAGGTTACCTCAGTGTCATGTTTTATATCACCGCCATCTTGACGGAAACGTAATCGCGGCCACCCAAATGTTAAAGGCTAAAATGTAATTACGACCAACCTAATAATCTAGTCTCTACCAAATTTTTCAACAACAAATCTTTATGTGGGAAGCATATTCTGACCAAACTGCTAGATCATCAGCCCTATAGTTTGCAGATGGTGGCCAAGTATGTGTGCAAATCGATTCCCCCTATCAATTCAAACACGGTGAAGCCTAATTGAACGAAATTTGGTACAGAGGTAGCACTAGCAAAAGGCACCTCAGTGTCATGTTTTATATCGCCGCCATCTTGACGGAAACGGAATGACGGCCACCCAAATGTTAAAAGCTTAAATCAAATTTCGACCATCCTAATAATTTGATCTCTACCGGATTTTGCAACAACATGCCTTTTTGTGGAAAGCATCTTATGACTGACTACAAGGTCATCAGCCCAATAGTTTGCAAATAGCGGCCATGTAAGTGTGCAAATCCATTCCCCAGATCAATTCAAACACGGTGAAACCGAATTGAATGATTTTTTTTAGAGATGTAGCACTAGCAAAGGGCACCTCATATTCATGTTTAATATCCCTATAGCACGTTGTATTTCAACAAGCTACTACAACCAACATTCAATTATACTCCTTGAAAAGGACAAAGAGTTATAACAATACCCATGCATTTAGAAGAAAGTAGGCTATATGTTCTTTACTGAACATCTTGTTTAATGTAAATATTATGTCCTTTTATGTGCTAATAAGTGAAAAATATGAATTTATATATTTATAGAAAAAATGCTAAAAATTTGTATTTACATAGAAAAATATTTATTTACCTAAAAATCCTAGCCCTAATGATGAGCTAGCTATGTCTCGGCCCTTGGGAGTTAGTCGAGGAGTCAGTGTGGCTCTTTGGCTAAAATGTTTGGAGACCCCTAGTCTAATAGATCAACTAAACACCTAGAGAGAAATCAATTAAAAAACAAGAAGTTCCGTGAAGAACTATACAGCCTACTTTTCATGCCAATGATTATTCTACAGTATATGAACCTATCTAGAATAATGACGAAATTAAGTTGATAATATCGAAATATCTAATTAGTTCAAGATATACTGAACCCATGGGCCATAGGGTCCATGACGGTCGAATCCATGTCCTTAAGGAAGAAATGAAAGAAAAGTATAGTTTCCTAAAGGAACGGAGAGAGATTTTAAGCCAGGAATATAGCTTAACATTGTGCAAGCGACTAGGGACAGATGCTCCTTAGATGAGATCACCCCACTCAACATTTCAGAGAGGGTCGGTCACGAGTATTAATAACTGAGTGGAATCTTCCACCGTGATAGAAAGAGAAGCCTGAATCGGAATTCAAGCTGACGTGGCTGGAAATTGACAACGTCGCATACGCGCCAGAAGAGGAATAATTAAAATTAACACGTTTACGAGCATAATAATGAGTAAACAAGCACAGTACAGTGATTCATTTGGAATGAGAGATTTTTCAGTATAGAGAAACCATGTAATAATTGTGCAGAAATAAACTGCCGACGTAAGACGACGTCATCGGTGAATTACCTAAGCCTCTGTGGAAGGGAGAGAGCAAAAGGAATGCAACTCCCACACAATTGAGGACGAGAAATTAATTAATATCTCCAAATTGCACGATCGATTCTTAGGTGCAATAAGATCATTTGACATTGAGAAGACGAGCTTTCGGAAGGTATAATTTTTATATTTGTGGCACCATTATTTTAGAAGTTGACCACAGGAAAGGCTTGAGTCTTATTTTTTGTAGTAAAACAGTATAAAGCTTCGGGCGTTTCCAAGCCAATCATGCAGTTCACGACAGACTCCGTGAGGGGAGGTGCTGTATCACATCACAACGAAAGCAGTTATTATCAGCCTGCGGGCATGACATTGTGTCACGATCAACATTGAATGCAGTATTCAGACAGCCAGAGGGCACGTCACTGTGTCATATCGCATGCAGTCCTACGAGCATTCCGTGAGGGGAAGTGCTGCTCCACGACGTAGAAGTAATCATTCCGACAGTCCGTGAGGGGACGTAACTCTGCGTTACATTGATAACAGCTACCAGTACTCCTTGAGGAGAGAAACGCTGTTTTACATCGCCGAAGTAAGATCCAATAGCCACAGGCGTCACAGTAGTAACGACTTGCTTGCCTTCCATAAGGGGTGGTCAAGACGAAATCTTAAAGTATCGCCGCAGTGAAATATTAGGAAAATCCTAATTATAGGATTTAGGCCCGACTGTATACAAGTTAAAGTGAAAATTCGCAAGTTATAGTCAGAGCAGGCTGCGTACGTCGGACTTAAAGGCGATAGGTCGTTAAATGTGCGAACGAACAGATCATAACGTACGGAAGTATCGTACCAGACAGATAAACTGTTATTTAAATTGAAGCAACCTAAAAAGGAAGAACAGAATAAGGTTCGAACGTAGGAGCGTTAAAACAGTTCAAATAAATAGAATAGGAGACTATAAACATTAGCTCCAGATATCAGGCGAACAATTCTAATAGCACTAGAATCAAGAAGTGCTAGCTGTTAGAAACTAAATCTATAGGTCTTAGAGGAGACCTCGATCCATATAGACTTTCGTTAGGATCGATAGACAGATCTACAGAGAAGCCGTTCAAGCTAGATCAATAGCCAGTTATCCAGGATAGGAATAGCAGAATTGAACTCCAGGGAACAGTAGATGTTTCGGGACTTTCGGATTCTTCAGAATAGGAAGCCGACATCGGATAAATCTCACCCTTGGAGACGGGAATTAAAGAAGATCACGTGTGATAGGCTCAGAAGTACGGCCTAGTGATCGGGTAATTGTGAAGTGTAAAATAATCAAGATTGTGTGTTAAATAATATTTTTAGTGTTATTATGTGTTCAAAAGGGACACACCAGTATATAAAAATGTCGTCAATATTAAGTGTTCTAGATATAAGTCAAAAAGTGTTTTTACGTAAGATGAATACCTTCAATATGGTGTAAAAAGTTCAAAGTGGGCCCCAAAAATGAAACACCACACCAGATTTAAGATCATGGGATGATCTGAAAATATGTAAGTACAAAATTCATTTTTATTTTGGTGTCAGAAATTGATTGTGTACAAACCACTGGAGTTTGGAGTGAAAGGGATGTGTTTTAATAAATAAATGCTGAATAATCAAGAATACGGTCTGAACAATAATAATAAAATAAATAGAGAAATTATGAATAATTATGTAAAGAATAATTCCCGTAGAGGAAATATGTGAATAAAGGGTTAATGTATTTAACAAATGTCATAAGAGCAAGCGAAATATCAGTTAAATATCATGAAAGACATTGAAATAAAGTAAAGTTGAGATATGAAAGAAATAGCTTTTGAGCTTATATAAAGAATAAATAATAATAATAATAATTAAATATGGAAATGTTAAATAAAAATCAAATAAATTGATATGAACATAAGAACGTTAAGCCTTAACGTATGTGTAAGAAATGAAGTTCAATGGAATATTTTAAAACAGGGAACGATTTATCGACCATGGAAAGATTAATATGTGAATTAAAATAATATGAATTGTTACTAAAGAGATTTTATCAGTTCTTGGGAAGACATGTTCGGCTTAAAATAATGCATAGCGCCTAATGAGCGCAAATATAATATTAAAAGTGTCACGCTAGGAACGCGTAGTGGTTAAATACTTGGTACATTACTTATGGAGGGTAGTTGATTGCAGTGAATGATAATTGTATAAGTCCTCTATTTGTGACATGGTATCACGAGGCATTGTGTATGTATTTAAAAAGGGAGCTAATATATGGTATTATTGAGCGTATGTCATTGGGCCACGGCCGACTCTAAATCGCATTTTGGATAAGTCCTCTGTACGGGATTAGTTCCCGAGGCACCTGAAGAGATTCGAATGCAGGATCTTCTTATGATAAAAGCCCCTGAAATTCTCCGTCGTCGTATGTGTATTTAATCTTCCCAATCAATGAGGACCCTCTCATAATTAATAAATGCCAAGGATATGAAAATGGTCTGTGAACCAAAGAATAGTTGTTTGAATGTTACGGTACAATAAAGCCTGGTCTCCTCAGAACTGGATAGAATGGAAAGGTTTGTTTTGAAAGCCTTGAAAATAAGCTACTAAAATGTTGGGTCAGACGGGAAGTCTCCACCACCCTAACAGGTCATAAATCGCACCCCAGTAGTAGAGACTAGCTCTTTTAAAGCGAGATGGAACAGAGACCGTCTCGTAAGCTGTTGAAAAGAGAAACGAATACACCAGGAGTGTTTAAAGTTGTAAACGACCCGGGCGTTGAACCGAGGTCCTTAAAGATGGATATTTCGTTTGCCGGTTCAGATCGTAGTTTCTTATATGATAATGGTCTATTAAGACATAAGAGATAAATAACAATCCCTATTGTAATAATGTATGGACGTGGGATTCCACGAGTTGATTGAAGGCAACTGAGTTCGGGAGTAACTATAGTTTTTTGACTGTGTCAAGTACCTTCACGCTCTGGAGTACACAATTGATTTTCTGATCACCTTAATATGTTTGTGAAATAAAGAGAGATGATAACAACTGAATGTGTGGACATGCCCAAAAATATTGAATTAGATAATTAACATAGATTTTAAATATAATTATATATTTGTTCTTGAGAAATAAGAAAATATAAAAGACAATGTTTGAGGTGTACAAGAATGACACCATAATAATGTAAATGCATGGAGCCAAAGAGCTCGGAGTTATGTAAACTTAATGTTAGTGCTTTATGGGAGTGAGACTAAGTAAGAATTGATGGTTTATGTGGAAACCACAGGTTTTGAATACAATATTTGTTTATTTTATTTTGTGATCCCTTGTTCATTTGGAACAAGCAGTTGATATTTGGGTCAGTAATTAATTGTTTAAATGTTTGTAGCGCCATTAATTTTATTAATTAAATGTGTTTAAAATAGGAGTTGATTTTGTTGTTATTTTTGCAAGTGTATCCTCTAATTAATCCAAAATATGTGAGTCACAGAGTGGGGGAACTTACCACTGCCCCGAAATCCCGAATTGAGCTACGCTGGTATACTGTGATTGGCATATTTCTTGCTAAATGGGCACAGGGGGATATATAAATACTGTGCTGGATTAATAACTAGAGGAACACTTAAGTCGGTCATATCATGTAAAATTAAAGTAATGATAGGAAAAGCTACAACGTAAAATATTAACTGACCGCATGGGTCCCTGGAAACTCATACCGAGCAGCCCTGAATATATATTATATATCAACCCCCTAGCAAAAACTAAACATGGCGCCCAGTACGCAGGGCTGAGTTTTCCTAGGGAAAACCCGAGTTTTCTCGAAAAATCAAAATTTTCATTTTTTGAAAAAAATGGTTTTTCGAAATTTTGAATTTTGAATACTTCCATAAAGGTTTTATGAATTTGAATAAAAGTAGTAAAAGGGTACGTTGTAAGTGAATACCCGTACCAAGGTAATATTTTAAAAGAAATTGGGACACACGAATTCAGAGTATCATCTCTCAAGCATGTACTAGTGTGGTGGCATTTGTGGCCCACTGTCTTCTCATAAGATGGTATTGAGTGAGGAATTGCAGGGGCTTTTGGAGGCGATAAAAGCCGATAGTAATGAGAAGTTGGGGGCGATCAAAGCCGATAGTAATGAGAAGTTGGAGGCGATAAAAGCTGATAGCAAAGGAAAGTGGGAGACCCTGAACAATAAATTGGGAACAATAGACAATACATTGGGTCTCCAAAAGGATGAAAATAACAAAGTGTTCGAATCCATAAATGAGAGTTTGAATAAGTTGGATAAACAACAGACTGAAAATAAAGAAGGGTTAGGATCTATAAACAATAAATTGGACAGCCAACAGGAGGAAAATAACCAAAGGTTAGGATCCATGAATCTAAGTTTGGAGTCACTAAAAACTGATAGTGTTAATATGAACACTAAACTAGAGGCCATGGAGATTAAAATACAAAGTAATATAAATGAGAAATTAGAAGGGATAATGAATGACAAATTCCAAGGTTTTGATACTAAGCTGGGGGACAAGTTAAGTGAAATTAAAGAGGAAAGTAAAGGATTTTACTCAGGAATACAAGTCCAAATAGAGACTATGAACAAAAATATGGTAGAGTCCCAAAATACATGTAAACAAAATTTTGAAATTTTAGAAACTAAATTGAGTAATATGGAGGGAAATGTAAAAGCATGTGAGGAGAAACTTGTAACCCAGATCCAAGGTGTGCGGGAAAAATTAGAAGCTCAGATAAAATCTAACAGCGATATTTGTAAGGCATCCCGGGAGGAAATAAAACAAAGCGTGAATAAGCTAGGAGATAGATTTGAAGGGGTTGAAGGAAAAGTAGGGACCCTCGAGAACAAAATCGGTGTAGTTCAGACTGAGGTAACTGAGATGAAAAATCAAAATCTAAAGGATGTTAAGGAGATGAAAGATCAAATTGATCATTTTACCGGGCAGGTAGATGAGAATCTGAAGACATACGAAACGAAAATAGATCAAAGATTAGGTGTATACGAGGGGCATCTCCAGAGTGAAAGAAAACAACGAGAGAACGAGAGTAAGGAAAGTACCCATAAAATAAATGAAATAAGTCAGGGTATTATTGAGGTTCAGGAAACCATCGGAACATTAAAGGTTCATGTAGGAAAAACCAATAAGGAAATTAATCAGGTCCAAGATGAAATGATGAAGTTATATAAGAGTCAAGAGAAGACTGAGGGAAGGCTTGAAGGAATGAAAATAGATATGGTCAAAGGACGAAAAGAAGTGGATAAGCAAATAAAGGAGATACGAGAGGGCTTAGAGACCATAGGTGATGTTAAGCCAGAAATTATAGACCAAAGGGTCATGATCTTTAAGAAAGAGGTAGAAGAACAACTAAAGGAATTCAGGGATAGTTACAGGGATGAGAAATTCCAATCCAAAAAGGAAGAGGAAGAGATTAAAAGGAATCAAGAAAGAATTCAGAATGAATTAAGATCCCGATTGGAGAGGACGGAACATAAGAACAGTCAAATGGAAATCCAACTCATGGCAAATGAAGAAAGTGCCCGAAGAGAAAGGAAGCTAGAATTCGAAAATCAGGAGGAGTTTCCAAAAACAGGATGGGTAGATTCCCGTGAACAAGGCACAGATACGGAGAGGGACTTAGGAGGGGAGAGCCCTTATAAGATCCCAGGATATCCGATGGCGATGTCAACCCCGTACACAAATCAGACAAATGGCCAAATAATAAACATTATTAAATCCAATGAGGATAGACCAGTAAAGTTTACGGGTAATAACATGTCTATTACTCCAAAATACTGGCTAAAAGAAGTGGCAGAGTATCTAAATGAAATGAAGGTTCCTCAGGATCGGAGACTGAGAGCTATTGAAAAGCTGTTGGCAGGTGATTGTCTCACCTGGTTTAGAAGCTTCAGATACACTTTTGATACGGTGGAAGGCTTTAGGGAAGCATTTTTAAAGCGATGTTGGGCAGCAGATGTCCAAGAAAACTTAAGGCTAGATCTGTACTCTAGGAAGTACAGCACCAATGCACCTACTAAATACTCGGAATTTTTCACCGCTCAGCTGTGTAAATTCCGCGAACTGGATATTGCTCCGGCAGAAAACGACCTATGTGCTGCCATTGCAAGACAGCTTCCATATGAGATTCAGAGGCTGTTAATCTCATCCAAAGCCAGAAGTGCTGTGGAAGTGGAAAGCGTATTACGTCAGTTAGATATGACGACTTCGCACGTAACACCTCGGCATCAGAGACAAACTGAGCAAGTACACATGGCCAGCAGTCAGGAAACTGGAGAAAAACCAGCGACCAGGAATCAGTCCACCAGTACGGATACTCAAGGACGAGATCGGGAGTATGGGCACCAGGAGCCTAGAAGGATACAGCCATATTACAGGGGAGGATATCGAGGAAGAAATCCTAGAATGACGGGTTATAGGCAACAGGAAAGCCGACCCTATAACAATAACCAGCAAAGGCCGGACAATAGAAAGAAATGGGAGAATTATCCCAGGAGGAATGTAAGGCCAGACGATAGGGATGATGAATATCGGGCCGAAATAGAAGAAAGATATCAGGAGAGTCTTCGTTATATGAACGAAAGACCAGATGAACCTGATAGGCAAAAAGTCCGTTGGAGTGAGGCAATCAAGAACCGGAAATCACCCGACCGACTAGA
Source organism: Meconema thalassinum (assembly GCA_946902985.2). NCBI lineage: Eukaryota > Metazoa > Arthropoda > Insecta > Orthoptera > Tettigoniidae > Meconema > Meconema thalassinum. The sequence continues at coordinate 247,548,189 of OX336396.1, forward strand.
CGGAGCTCAAAGCTTGGAACTTCAAGCTCAGTTGAAGAATGAGGGAAAAGGGAGCCCTCAGGATTTAAAAAAACTCCAAATTTAAATTGTCAAAAGTGGAAACATACCAGGAGCTGGGAGGAGGTAGAAATTGTAAATTGGATAGCCAGACCAGATGAATTAATTAACGAGGATGTGGAAGGAATCCCACCTGTTAAAAGAGAACTACCTATAATTATGCTTAGGATAGAAGGATTACTGGTCAGAGCATTGATTGATACTGGATCCACAATAAGTTTAATTACACAAACCCTTTTAAATGAATTGGAAACAAGGGGCCGAGTACTGAAGATTCCCACATCAAGTGTAAAGATTAAGGGAATTATCCCTGAAAAATCTTTGACATGTAAATTTCAGGTATACATTGATTTAATCATGGGTAACGCTGAAATTTCGCAGTGCTTTTTGCTGGTAAATCAATTACCGTATAATGTCATTTTAGGTATTGATTTTATCCGTGAGAACAAGGTCATTATAGACCTAGCGCAAAATTGCATTAGAATTCAAAGAGAGGATGTGGATGAGCAAAACATTAACCTACAGGATCAGGAGGTGAAAATAGCAGAACAGGTATGGCATATGGAAGAAGTGATTGAGGAAGATTATAAGGACATAGAAAAAATATTTGAAGTCCTCAACATAGAACTCGAAGATAATGTAGAAAATGAGTTCGAGACCAACCTGTCAGGAAAAGTGGAGGAAGCTAAAGTCAGCCTCGAAATTAAGGAACAGTTAAAGAAATTATTATTGGATTATAGGGACGTATTTGATTCCAAGCCAGGGAAGATTGAAAATTTTAAATACGCGTTCCACGTCAACGATTGGGCACCGTTCAAACAAAAACCATACCCGGTTGCGGAAAAACATTACCCACAAACCAAGAAAACACTGCAGGAGATGATGAATGCAGGTGTTATAGAAAAGATGGCGACACCATATGTTAGTCCATTAGTGATTGTGAGTAAACCGGATGGCTCAGTAAGGGTGTGTTTAGATGCCAGAAATCTAAATGCAAAAATTATACCAGAAAATGATTCGGCACCACCCATAAAAGAAATACTGAGGAAGTTTAAAGGCAAGAAGATTTTTACAAATATTGACATGACTTCTTCGTATCATCATCTCGAACTGGAAGAGAAAACCAGCTTGTTGACTGGATTTCAGTTCGATCAACAAACATACTGCTTTAGAAGATGTCCGTTTGGATTAAAGACTGCAGGATCCGCATTAATAAGAGCGCTTGATCGAAACCTGTCAGAGGAAGTGAAAGAGTGCACTATCCGATACGTAGATGACATTTTGCTTACCTCGGAGAACATTGAGGAACATTTAGTGAATTTGAAGAAATTATTAGAAGACCTAAGAAGGGCAAATTTTAAGATAAATCTAAAGAAGTCGAACTTTTGTCAAAGGCAAGTGACATTTTTAGGGCATGTGATTGACAAGGATGGTGTTAAACCAAATCCATGCAAATTGGAATCGATAAGGGATTTTCCAAGGCCTTTGAAAGTGAAGAACGTTCGCCAGTTTTTGGGATTGATTGGGTTCTTCTCAGGACATTGTCCATCATACACCAAAACTGTTGCACCACTACAGGACCTTCTGAAGAAGGGGGGCAAGTGGAAATGGACGGAGGAAGCAGAAAAAGCATTCGTGGAGGCCAAGGAAATGCTCTTAAATTACGTGAAGCTAGGATATCCTGATTTTAATCAGAGATTTATCATTCAGACAGACGCATCCCAGATTGGAATAGGGGCAATGCTATATCAGGAGAACCCGGAAAACCCTGATAAGAAGAACTATCTAGCTTTCACAAGTAGGAGACTGAAACCACACGAGAAAAATTATACGATCAGCGAGATCGAGCTGTTAGCGATATTGCACGCGTTGCAATATTGGCGGAAGATCGTATATGGGTTTCAGGTCATTCTAAGGACGGATCATAAAGCCTTAACCTTTTTGATGAAGACGGATTTATCCAGTCAAAGGTTGATGCGTTGGGCTTTATATATTCAACAATTTGATGTCAAGATAGAGTACTGCCCAGGAAAGGAAAACATAGTTCCAGACTACTTAAGTAGACAGCCAGAGTCCATAGAAGAGGAAGTAATGGCTATAGATTTGGAAGACAGGGATCAGCGTACTCTTAATGAGTTAAGAAGCATTAGTCAGAGACAACGGGAGGATCCATGGATGAACATGCTCATATCATTCCTTGAGGGAAGCTTGATAAGAGGAACACCAGCGTACACGGAAGCTGAGAAGATAGCACAAGACTACACGTTTTATAATGGGTTATTATATAAGTTTGTGGACTCTGACCATACGAAATTAAGGATTGTTGTACCTGCAATTTTGCAGAGGAAAATAGTATGGTTAGCCCATAGATCGTTCGGACATATGGGAGTCGACAAAACAGTCTCGATGCTGAAAGAAGCATTTATATGGCCGAGACTGAGAGAAACTGTAAGGGACACGCTAAAGACATGTGATCTATGTCAAAGGATTAAACCTAATGCATTTTTGATGAGACAGAAGCCTATACCATTGTTGCCTGAAAGGCCCGGCCAAATCATATCTATCGATAATTTTGGACCTTTGCCAAAGGCAAGAAGAGGAAATCGACACATAATGGTGGCTATGGATGTCTTCACTAAAATGGTTGTCCTTGCTCCCATACAGAAGACTAGTACCAAACAGGTGTTAAAACGACTTAAAGAAAAAGTGATACCGATTCTGGGGAAACCTGAGAATTTGTTGTCGGATCACGGCAGTTGTTTCACCAGTGTAGAGTTCAGACGAGAATTAGAAAGACTTGGAATACGTCAAATTTTGTCAAGTATTCGCCATCCTGAGGCAAACCCTGTAGAGAGAGTTATGAGAGAAACGGCCAAGTACTGTAGAATATACTGTGCCGAAGAAAATTGGAAGTGGATAGATATTTTGGATATTATTGAATTTTGTATAAATAATACAATCCATGAATCCACAGGAGAGATACCCATAACGTTACATCGGAATGAGCAACCAGAAAGACCTTGGAATCTGGTAATTCCTAGACCAGCAGACGCTCAGCCGGGAAGAGATGTACGAATTAGGAGAGCCTTTGAGCATCTTAAAGCTCAAGCCGACAGGAGGCAGAGAAGAAATAGGCATAAGAGGTATCATCGACCATTATTAGCAGGAGAAATGGTGTTAGTGAAAAGACCAGCCATTTCGGATCCAGGGAACCGTGTGTACAAGAAGTTCCAGAAAATGTACCACGGACCATATCAGATAATCAGAGATTTGAGGAATAACGCATATAGAATTCGGCATTGTGAAACGGATCACGAAGTGACCATGAATTCAGCAAATTTGAAATTATATTACCCTCCCGAAGATTTTGATGAAGAAAATGAACAAGCCCTGGTCGTGGAAACATTTAGAGATGAATCCGCTTTTGACATAAACAAGAATAAGGAAGAAATAGAAAATAGAGCTCAAGCATTCGAGTGCGAATGCGAATTGGAGAAAGTATATTGGGAAATTAAAGAAATAATTGAATTTATTGAAGAAGAAAATTCCAATTTAAGAAAAGAAAATGATGAAATAAGGAAACGGGTAGGATAGACCAAACCCGTAAGGGAGAATGAGGTTCTGGGAACTTAAAGTCCAGACAAATAAAGAAAGAAAGAAAGAAAGGGTAGGGACAGAGCATACCCGACCTACACAATTACCGGATACGACTTAAAAGAAGTAAAAACAACAGTAAATACGGATGACGTTATGATGGATTCGACGAATAAAGAAATGCAAAATTAAATTGAAATAAATTTCCTCAAAATTTTCGAAAATTTATTTACCTAAGGAGGGGAGAGATGAACCCATGGGCCATAGGGTCCATGACGGTCGAATCCATGTCCTTAAGGAAGAAATGAAAGAAAAATATAGTTTCCTAAAGGAACGGAGAGAGATTTTAAGCCAGGAATATAGCTTAACATTGTGCAAGCGACTAGGGACAGATGCTCCTTAGATGAGATCACCCCACTCAACATTTCAGAGAGGGTCGGTCACGAGTATTAATAACTGAGTGGAATCTTCCACCGTGATAGAAAGAGAAGCCTGAATCGGAATTCAAGCTGACGTGGCTGGAAATTGACAACGTCGCATACGCGCCAGAAGAGGAATAATTAAAATTAACACGTTTACGAGCATAATAATGAGTAAACAAGCACAGTACAGTGAATCATTTGGAATGAGAGATTTTTCAGTATAGAGAAACCATGTAATAATTGTGCAGAAATAAACTGCCGACGTAAGACGACGTCATCGGTGAATTACCTAAGCCTCTGTGGAAGGGAGAGAGCAAAAGGAATGCAACTCCCACACAATTGAGGACGAGAAATTAATTAATATCTCCAAATTGCACGATCGATTCTTAGGTGCAATAAGATCATTTGACATTGAGAAGACGAGCTTTCGGAAGGTATAATTTTTATATTTGTGGCACCATTATTTTAGAAGTTGACCACAGGAAAGGCTTGAGTCTTATTTTTTTGTAGTAAAACAGTATAAAGCTTCGGGCGTTTCCAAGCCAATCATGCAGTTCACGACAGACTCCGTGAGGGGAGGTGCTGTATCACATCACAACGAAAGCAGTTATTATCAGCCTGCGGGCATGACATTGTGTCACGATCAACATTGAATGCAGTATTCAGACAGCCAGAGGGCACGTCACTGTGTCATATCGCATGCAGTCCTACGAGCATTCCGTGAGGGGAAGTGCTGCTCCACGACGTAGAAGTAATCATTCCGACAGTCCGTGAGGGGACGTAACTCTGCGTTACATTGATAACAGCTACCAGTACTCCTTGAGGGGAGAAACGCTGTTTTACATCGCCGAAGTAAGATCCAATAGCCACAGGCGTCACAGTAGTAACGACTTGCTTGCCTTCCATAAGGGGTGGTCAAGACGAAATCTTAAAGTATTGCCGCAGTGAAATATTAGGAAAATCCTAATTATAGGATTTAGGCCCGACTGTATACAAGTTAAAGTGAAAATTCGCAAGTTATAGTCAGAGCAGGCTGCGTACGTCGGACTTAAAGGCGATAGGTCGTTAAATGTGCGAACGAACAGATCATAACGTACGGAAGTATCGTACCAGACAGATAAACTGTTATTTAAATTGAAGCAACCTAAAAAGGAAGAACAGAATAAGGTTCGAACGTAGGAGCGTTAAAACAGTTCAAATAAATAGAATAGGAGACTATAAACATTAGCTCCAGATATCAGGCGAACAATTCTAATAGCACTAGAATCAAGAAGTGCTAGCTGTTAGAAACTAAATCTATAGGTCTTAGAGGAGACCTCGATCCATATAGACTTTCGTTAGGATCGATAGACAGATCTACAGAGAAGCCGTTCAAGCTAGATCAATAGCCAGTTATCCAGGATAGGAATAGCAGAATTGAACTCCAGGGAACTGTAGATGTTTCGGGACTTTCGGATTCTTCAGAATAGGAAGCCGACATCGGATAAATCTCACCCTTGGAGACGGGAATTAAAGAAGATCACGTGTGATAGGCTCAGAAGTACGGCCTAGTGATCGGGTAATTGTGAAGTGTAAAATAATCAAGATTGTGTGTTAAATAATATTTTTAGTGTTATTATGTGTTCAAAAGGGACACACCAGTATATAAAAATGTCGTCAATATTAAGTGTTCTAGATATAAGTCAAAAAGTGTTTTTACGTAAGATGAATACCTTCAATATGGTGTAAAAAGTTCAAAGTGGGCCCCAAAAATGAAACACCACACCAGATTTAAGATCATGGGATGATCTGAAAATATGTAAGTACAAAATTCATTTTTATTTTGGTGTCAGAAATTGATTGTGTACAAACCACCGGAGTTTGGAGTGAAAGGGATGTGTTTTAATAAATAAATGCTGAATAATCAAGAATACGGTCTGAACAATAATAATAAAATAAATAGAGAAATTATGAATAATTATGTAAAGAATAATTCCCGTAGAGGAAATATGTGAATAAAGGGTTAATGTATTTAACAAATGTCATAAGAGCAAGCGAAATATCAGTTAAATATCATGAAAGACATTGAAATAAAGTAAAGTTGAGATATGAAAGAAATAGCTTTTGAGCTTATATAAAGAATAAATAATAATAATAATAATTAAATATGGAAATGTTAAATAAAAATCAAATAAATTGATATGAACATAAGAACGTTAAGCCTTAACGTATGTGTAAGAAATGAGGTTCAATGGAATATTTTAAAACAGGGAACGATTTATCGACCATGGAAAGATTAATATGTGAATTAAAATAATATGAATTGTTACTAAAGAGATTTTATCAGTTCTTGGGAAGACATTTTCGGCTTAAAATAATGCATAGCGCCTAATGAGCGCAAATATAATATTAAAAGTGTCACGCTAGGAACGCGTAGTGGTTAAATACTTGGTACATTACTTATGGAGGGTAGTTGATTGCAGTGAATGATAATTGTATAAGTCCTCTATTTGTGACATGGTATCACGAGGCATTGTGTATGTATTTAAAAAGGGAGCTAATATATGGTATTATTGAGCGTATGTCATTGGGCCACGGCCGACTCTAAATCGCATTTTGGATAAGTCCTCTGTACGGGATTAGTTCCCGAGGCACCTGAAGAGATTCGAATGCAGGATCTTCTTATGATAAAAGCCCCTGAAATTCTCCGTCGTCGTATGTGTATTTAATCTTCCCAATCAATGAGGACCCTCTCATAATTAATAAATGCCAAGGATATGAAAATGGTCTGTGAACCAAAGAATAGTTGTTTGAATGTTACGGTACAATAAAGCCTGGTCTCCTCAGAACTGGATAGAATGGAAAGGTTTGTTTTGAAAGCCTTGAAAATAAGCTACTAAAATGTTGGGTCAGACGGGAAGTCTCCACCACCCTAACAGGTCATAAATCGCACCCCAGTAGTAGAGACTAGCTCTTTTAAAGCGAGATGGAACAGAGACCGTCTCGTAAGCTGTTGAAAAGAGAAACGAATACACCAGGAGTGTTTAAAGTTGTAAACGACCCGGGCGTTGAACCGAGGTCCTTAAAGATGGATATTTCGTTTGCCGGTTCAGATCGTAGTTTCTTATATGATAATGGTCTATTAAGACATAAGAGATAAATAACAATCCCTATTGTAATAATGTATGGACGTGGGATTCCACGAGTTGATTGAAGGCAACTGAGTTCGGGAGTAACTATAGTTTTTTGACTGTGTCAAGTACCTTCACGCTCTGGAGTACACAATTGATTTTCTGATCACCTTAATATGTTTGTGAAATAAAGAGAGATGATAACAACTGAATGTGTGGACATGCCCAAAAATATTGAATTAGATAATTAACATAGATTTTAAATATAATTATATATTTGTTCTTGAGAAATAAGAAAATATAAAAGACAATGTTTGAGGTGTACAAGAATGACACCATAATAATGTAAATGCATGGAGCCAAAGAGCTCGGAGTTATGTAAACTTAATGTTAGTGCTTTATGGGAGTGAGACTAAGTAAGAATTGATGGTTTATGTGGAAACCACAGGTTTTGAATACAATATTTGTTTATTTTATTTTGTGATCCCTTGTTCATTTGGAACAAGCAGTTGATATTTGGGTCAGTAATTAATTGTTTAAATGTTTGTAGCGCCATTAATTTTATTAATTAAATGTGTTTAAAATAGGAGTTGATTTTGTTGTTATTTTTGCAAGTGTATCCTCTAATTAATCCAAAATATGTGAGTCACAGAGTGGGGGAACTTACCACTGCCCCGAAATCCCGAATTGAGCTACGCTGGTATACTGTGATTGGCATATTTCTTGCTAAATGGGCACAATACCTGGTATAATGTAGCCTAATAGAGCACTACAGTTGGCAGCCCTGGTGACTGAATATATTCTTAGTTCCACCTCTTAAGGTACAGAATACAAAATTTGGTTGAAGTCCAATGGACGTTACATGCAGTTAGACACTGGATCTATCAGCACGCGTAAAAGCATGTTGCCAACAATACCATGCGTGTGCTGGTCAGAAATAATCTGAATTATTATGATATCTTGTTGTGCCAATTTTGGATGAAATCCATTTGCTAGTATAGAAGTTACATGTATTTTAAAATTGGACATATCAGCAGGCATAGAATCATGTTGGCAGCACCGCCTTGTATTAATTACTCCAAATTAATCTAGAATGTCAGGTGCTATACGTGTGCAAAGTATAGAGCTGTTGGCTTGCATACTTCCTGATATATTGATATTAGGGTAAAAAGAATATAGACAGCATTTATTAACAGTTGGCAGCCCTGATTGCTCTTAATAATACTTATAGTCATATCTGCTATGGTACACATTGCACATACGAAATTTGGTTGAAATCCAACTGATAGTATAGAAGTTACATGTATTTAAAAATTGGTACTATCAGCAGGCTTAGAATCATGTTGGTAGAACTGTCGTATATAAGTTACTCCAAATTAATCTAAAATGTCAGAATATACGTGTGCATAGTTTAAAGCTGTTGGCTTGCATACTTTCTGATATATTGGTATTTGGATTTTAAAAAATAGAGAGAGCAATTATTAACAGTTGGCAGCCCAGGTGGCTCTTAAGAATACGCTCAGTCATATCTGTTTATGTACAGATATTACATACAAAATTTGGTTGAAATCCAGTTGATAGTGTAGGAGTTATATGCATTTAAACATTGGACCTATCAGAAGGCTTAAAATTATTTTGGCAACACTGTCATGGTTGGCCTCCTGGAAATTAAACTGAAATAGTATTATCTACATGTGTGCCAATTTTGGAATAGCTCCCATGCATACCTTGCAAGATATCCAACATGGAGCTCAAATTTCTAGTGCGTTTTTTCAGCAGTTGGTAGCACTGACATCATTTTCAAATATGGACGTGAGCTATTCCGGTGCACATCTTTACTCATACTAAATTTGGTTTTGATTGCTGCAGCCGTTTAGGAGTTGATAGGGGGGGACAGACACACAGCCAGACAGACAGACAGACAGACAGACACACATTTTCCCGGATCGATCTCATAAGACCACTTTTTCCTAATTTTTGCAAAATGTGAAAAGTAGGCTAATAAAGAGGAAAATGAAAATTGTGGCTTTACTAATAGTATGCAAAGATGTGAGAAAGGATAACGAAAGTCGCCTTATACTGTAAATGAGTCATGAAGAAAATAATTGCACCGTTAGAAAGCAAAGAGTCCGTAGCTTAATATAATGTAAAAAATGAAAATTTGAATATTCTGAAAATTTTCAACATTTTGGAGCCCCTTAAATGAATTACCTAATTTAGGGTATGTTATATTGATGTTCCTCATTGTTTACCCGCGAGGACTGGCGGTTGGACATTTTTGACCCGAGACTTACATAATGTTCTCTATTTTCGTTTTGGTCAGCCCTTATTTCCTGTCGCTTACTGTCATGGGCGCCCGCAGGGGAGGGGAGCAAGGAGGGACCGTGCCCCCTCCCCCCCTGGAAACCCGAGAATATTTCGATAGTTCATTGTCACACCAGTTTATATCATAAATTGAAATTACTGTTAGTTAACTGATTTAGATGAAGGGATAATTCTCACAGATTCATTTAACTTAGTAATTTGAGATTATTTCAAAATATCTTCAGTTATTTCAAAAATCGGTGAACATTAACATTATCATTTAAATGAACTGCTTGGTTTTTATTTTTGTCGATACATTTGTTATTGTTATTGTATTAACGGGCGGAACAGCGAAGTCATCTGCCCAATATTTAACGATACATGGTGATAGAACTACAGTGAAACCTCTCTAAAAGACCACTCCTGTTAAAAGACCATCCCTCTTAAAGACCGATTTTTCTTGGAACCGATTTAAAACCTCATAAGGTCAATGTATTTGTTACCTCTATTTAAGGACCACCGCTCTCCCCGACCTCTTTCAAATCACCACTTCTCGTCTGCTTCCCATTGGAGATGGTGATGAGGTGATGATGTAAACAATGGTTCTGTTGGCATAGAACTGCATCAGCATACAATGTCAGTAGAAAGAGTGACATTTAACGTATAAAAAATACAAAAAACGGCTCTCCAAGATGATTGCTCGAACCCAAAACAAATTAAAGGACTTGCGAACTCACTCAGTGATATTCTAGAAAGTGAAATTGTTAAAAAAAAACCAAGTAGTTCCTTGAAGAACTATACAGCCTATTTTCATATATCCTGTTCATTTTAATTGCCTCTATCAACATACAAAATTTTAGTTTAATTGCTGTAACAGATTTGTAGATATTGAGAACCGTCTAAATATTTCAGATGGTCGCCAGGTTGGATTTTTATTTTTGTACTATTACATTAAGATTATTGTGTACGTGTGGTATTCACACTTCAATCGCATGCTTAGAACACAAGAAGTAAAAACGAGATTTTAAAATTACGCACAGCAGCCATCTTGTGATTTTGCAAACAATTGAAATAAATTAGATGCCAGTGGATCAACATTTGTATAAGCATTTATCGTGCAACGTTTCATGGCACTCGGATAGTTAATTCGCGAGAAACGTCCATTTAAATATGTATATTTCGCGTCGCCGCCATGTTGGATTTGTGCTCACCAGGTTACTGAAAGTCCTATAGGTAGACATATGTTCATAGACTCTATGAACATTTAAAAAATCAGTTTGGTTGCTGTAAAAGATTCATAGATATTGAGAACCGTCTAAATATTGCGGATGCTCGCCATTTAGGATTGTTATTTGTATAGGCCATAGAGTTATAAACCATTCAAGGACAATTATTGCCTAGGTTCATTATTCAAACTTTTACTTCGATCGCATGATTACGACACAAGAAATAAAAACTTAATTTTAAAATTTCGCACAGCCGCCATCTTGAGGTTATGTAAACAATTGAATTAAATTAGTTGGCAGTGCATTACAATCTGCAAACTCATTAACTGCACCACATTTCACTGCGCTCAGAGAGTCAAATCACGAGAAAAGTCTATTAAAATATTTGAAATTCGCTTGGTCGCCATGTTCGTTTTCTACTTTACAGGTTTATGAAATATCAGTAACCTTTATCACCTTACGAAATTGCAGGGTGATATCTGTAATAGTATCGGAGATATAGAATGTCAGTGAAATAGTTCGCACAGCCACCATTTTGAGGTTATGTAAACAATTGAACTAAATTAGACTCCAGTGCATTACAATGTGTATGAACAATTTCTGTACCAAGTTTCATTACGTTTGGAGAGTTAAATCGCGAGAAAAGTATATTTAAAAGTCTCAAATTCGCTTGACCGCCATGTTGGTTTTGTAGTCACCAGGTTTTTGAAAGTCTCATAAGTGAACTTCCAGTAGTGCCCTTTATCACCGTACACAATTTCAGGGCGATATCGATAATAGTTTCGGAGATATTGCATGCCGCCATGTTTGATTGGTGAGACGTAACAAACAAATTTGAAGGGCACAGTCGAGGTCGCCGGGAATAGTGCTATGAACTTACCGAGTTTCATTGAAATCGCTCCGGCCGTTTAGATTTTATTAGGGGGACACACACACACACATCACACACACACACACCCACGCACACACACACACACGGACAAAAGGTCATCTCATAAGCCTATTTTTTCAAAATTGAAAATAGGTTAAAAAGTGCTAATCTGAAACAGAGATCAATTCGTGACTTTTTTAAATTACAGAGCTCAGAAAATAACCAATTGTAATTCATTTGTACTAAATGTGAAATTGTAATTAAGTATGTGTTCCAACTGTACTTTATTAATAATGCAGTATAAAATTATATTTATGCCTACCCCTATTAAGAGACCACCCCTCTAAAGGACCAGTTTTCCATGGAACCGTCACTGGTCTCCTAATAGAGGTTTCACTGTACTAATTACCTGATTTTAAGAAATGAACATTTTAATACGATGATTCACAAAGAAAAGCGATGTACAAAAACTCTGAACTAAACAAGATGTTCAGTAAAGAACATATAGCCTACTTTCTCCTAAATGCATGGGTATTGTTATAACTCAAGGAGTATGATTGAATGTTGGTTGTAGTAGCTTGTTGAAATAAAACGTGCTATAGGGATATTAAACATGAATGTGAGGTGCCCTTTGCTAGTGCTACCTCTGTACCAAATTTCGTTCCATTCGGTTTCACCATGTTCGAATTGATAAGGGGAATCGATTTTCACACAAAGATGGCCGCCATCCACAAAATATTAGGCTGATGACCTATTAGTTTGGTCAAAGGATGCTCCCTCCATAAAGGTATGTTGTTGCTAAATTTGCTAGAGATCGGATGATTAGGCTAATCGTAATTTGATTTAAGCTTTGAACATTTGTGTGGCCGCCATTACGTTTCCGTCAAGATGGCGGCGATATAAAACATGACACTGAGGTGCCCTTTGCTAGTGCTACCTCTGTACCAAATTTCGTTCATTCGGTTCCATCGTGTTCGAATTAATAGGGGGAATCAATTTTGACATAAAGATGGCCGCCATCCGCAAACTATTAGGCTAATGGCCTATTAGATTGGCCAAAGGATGCTCCCTCCATAAAGGTATGTTGTTGCAAAGTTTGGTAGAGATCGGATGGTTATGTTAGTCGTAATTTGATTTAAGCTTTAAACATTTGTGTGGCCGCCATTACGTTTCTGTCAATATGGGGGCGATATAAATCATGACACTGAGATGCCCTTTGCTAGTGCTATCTCTGTACCAAATTTCGTTCCATTCGGTTTCACCGTGTTTGAATTAATAGGGGAATCGATTTTGACACAAAGATGGCCGCCATCCCCAAACTATTAGGCGAATGACCTATTAGATTGGTCAAAGGATGCTCCCTCCATAAAGGCATGTAGTTGCAAAATTTGGTAGAGATCGGATGATTAGGTTAATCGTAATTTGATTTAAGCTTTGAACATTCGTGTGGCCGCCATTTCCTTTCAGCCAAGATGGCGGCGATATAAAACATGACACTGAGGTGCCCTTTGCTAGTGCTACCTCTCAACCAAATTTCGTTCCATTCGGTTCCACCGTGTTCGAATTAATAGGGGGAATCAATTTTGACATAAAGATGGCCGCCACCCGCAAACTATTAGGCTAATTACCTATTAGATTGGTCAAAGGATGCTCCCTCCATAAAGGAATGTTGTTGCAAAGTTTGGTAGAGATCGGATATTTATGTTAGTCGTAATTTAACTTAAGCTTTGAACATTTGTGTGGCCGCCATTACGTTTCTGTCAAGATGGCGGCGATATAAAACATGACACTGAGGTGCCCTTTGCTAGTGCTACCTCTGTACCAAATTTCGTTCATTCGGTTCCACCGTGTTCGAATTAAAAGGGGGAATCAATTTTGACATAAAGATGGCCGCCACCCGCAAACTATTAGGCTAATAACCTATTAGATTGGTCAAAGGATGCTCCCTCTATAAGGGAATGTTGTTGCAAAGTTTGGTAGAGATCGGATGGTTATGTTAGTCGTAATTTAATTTAAGCTTTGAACATTTGTGTGGCCGCCATTACGTTTCTGTCAAGATGGCGGCGATATAAAACATGACACTGAGGTGCCCTTTGCTAGTGCTACCTCTGTACCAAATTTCGTTCATTCGGTTCCCCCGTGTTCGAATTAAAAGGGGGAATCAATTTTGACATAAAGATGGCCGCCATACGCAAACTATTAGGCTAATAACCTATTAGATTGGTCAAAGGATGCTCCCTCCATAAGGGAATGTTGTTGCAATGTTTGGTAGAGATCGGATGGTTATGTTAGTCGTAATTTAACTTAAGCTTTGAACATTTGTGTGGCCGCCATTACGTTTCTATCAATATGGCGGCGATATAAAACATGGTACTGAGATACCCTTTGCTAGTGCTACCTCTGTACCAAATTTCGTTCCATTCGGTTTCACCGTGTTTGAATTAAAAGGGGGAATTGATTTTCACACAAAGATGGCCGCCATCCGCAAACTATTAGGCTAATGCCCTAGTCATTTGGTCAAAGGATGCTTCCTCTATAAAGGTATGTTGTTGCAAAATTTGGTAGAGATCGGATGATTAGGTTAGTCGTAATTTGATTTAAGCTTTGAACATTTGGGTGGCCGCCATTACGTTTCCGTCAAGATGGCGGCGATATAAAACATGACACTGAGGTGCCTTTTGTTAGTCCTACCTCGGTACCAAATTTCGTTCCATTCGGTTGCACCGTGTTTGAATTAATAGAGGGAATCGATTTTCACACAAAGATGGCCGCCATCCGCAAACTATTACGCTGATGGCCTATTGGTTTGGTCAAAGGATGCTCCCCCCTTAAAGGTATGTTGTTGCAAAATTTGGTAGAGATCGGATGATTAGGTTAGTCGTAATTTGATTTAAGCTTTGAACATTTGTGTGGCCGCCATTACGTTTCCGTCAAGATGGCGGCGATATAAAACATGACACTGAGGTGTCCTCTGCTAGTGCTGCATTTGTACCAAATTTCGTTCAATTCGCATTCACCGTGTTCGAATTGATAGGGGGGGACACACATTTTTTTTTTTTTTTAGGTGGTTTTATTTACATAGTAATAACTTTACACACATAGAAAGGAATTGTCAGTGCACAATTTGAATAGTTAATACAGAAAATAAAAGTCACTGCACCATTGTTTATAAAGCAACACAGAAGCAAAATGTCACTGCACCTTTGTAAAGGTCAACACAGAAAGTAATCGTCACTGCACCATTTTAAAGTCACAAGCACTTATACGCATTAAACACTCCAGGCTGACGATAAGAACTCGTGGCTGTCCAATTCAAAACATACATAACAGCCGTCCAAACGCTGCAGTCAGTGTTCCATGTTTGGCGGATTTCCATCTCTCCCTGCGGAGGTGGTCCAAGAACCCCACCAGTGTGTGGTCCCGAGACCTGTGGCAGGAGAGGTTGTAATGAATCGCTCCCGCCGTGAACCAGAGGATGGCGTTACGCTTTTCCCCAGTGGAATGTGTTACTGCAAAACGTTGCACATTCATGCCATCGGACACGTCCAGCGGCCGTCCGCAGATTCCAGATACTGCCTGGAGGGTCCAAGTCCAGACGACTGTCGCATTCCCACACGTAGTGACTCGATGGTCTAATGTGTCAGTGCGACCACAGGTGTCACACAGGTCGACATCACTCTGCCCATGCCGAGACAGTTTTTCTCTGGTCGGCACAATTTCATTGAGGTACTCATACAATGTCGATCGCCATTCCAGTGGAATCCAGGGATTCCACAGGTTCTCCCAAATAGTCGACCAGGCTCGCGTAGGATATTTCATCTGTATATAGGGAGTGAAGAGTCTTTCGGCGAGCAGAAACCTATAAAGCACCTTGGTAGGGAGGGCGGTGAAGGGTGTGGAGACACTGGATTTCAGACGGTTAAGAATTGTGAGTTCCTTCTTGAAAACATTGGCTGGGATGAGCATCTGGGGATTCGCACCTGGGACAAGTGACTGGATGCAGACAGTGTCAAAGGGATCCCCCATATGGTGTTGCGCTCGAAAAAGCTGTGCGGCCAGCAAGGCGGCACATTTGTGTTCAACTGCCACAAGTTGCAGTCCGCCTCTTCGGAGTGGCAGGTTCATTTGATCTCGACGAATCCGATAGCGGTATCCAGACCAGAGGAAATACCCGATGACCATTTCCATTCGTTGGCAGAGAACGTGCGGAGCTGGGATTGCTTGTGCCAGAAACCATACTTTGGACAGGGCAAAGGTATTAATAAACCACACTTTCTGTATCAGGTTCAATCTTCTCGTCAGTTCTTCCTTTAATTGAAATCTCAGCGTATTTAGCCTCCGGTTCCAGTTATAGCTGACAGTTTCTGCAAAATCGGGGAAGAAAGTTATCCCCAATATTGTACACCTGTCAACTATTGGAATGGCTAGGTCGTGCGGCGTCCTGATTGTTGTAGGCAAGCAGATGGGCATGAGCGATGACTTCGCAGCATTGATGCGTGCACCTGATGCTAGGGCGTAGGTGTCCATGATGCTATTCGTAGACGTAAGTTCTGACTCATCAGTGATAAAGACGGTCACGTCATCGGCATATGCCCGCAGGGTGATATGGGCACCATGCAGATCGATACCTTGGAGTTTCTCGTCCAGACTGCGGATCAGGGGTTCAATAGCCAAAACAAAGAGCACCATCGACAATGGGCAGCCCTGCCTGATGGATTTATGGACGGGAATTGGACGGGATAAAAATCCATTTATCAACACTCTGGATGAAGCGGATGCGTAGAGTCGTTGGAGGCAGTGTATGACGCCCAGAGGAATGTGAAAGTGACGCAAAGTTTGCCAAAGATATGCGTGGGCGACCCTATCAAAGGCTTTGTTCAGGTCAATATTCAGCAAGGCAGCCGCGTGATTTCCATTACCTGAAGCATAAAGAATGAGGTCTCGGATAGCAAGAATGCTATGCAGAATGGTCTTCTGGGGTATCGTGCAAGTTTGACCAGGTCCTATCAGGCTGTGCAGCACACTTTTGAGCCGAAGTGCTAGGACTTTGGCCAGCAACTTGTAATCCGTGTTGAGAATAGTTATTGGTCTGTAGTCAGCAATACCACGCACACCATTAATCTTGGGAATCAAAAGGATAACGCCTTCCGTAAAGCCGTGGGGTACTTCATGTGTGAATAGGTAGTTGAGGACTTGGGTGACCTCATCCCCAACAAGGTGCCAGAAGTGTTTGTACCATTCATAAGGCAGAGCATCTATTCCCGGCGTCTTGTTATTAGCTGTGTTTCGGAGAGCATAGTCGATCTCTGCCTTCATGATTGGGGCGCCAAGTTGACGCATGCAGTCGTTGTCCAGGTGCCGGTCCGTAGACGTCAAGAGTTGGTTACCTGCCGATTCCGAGACTGGTTCCTCAGCCAGCATCTCACGAAAATAGCGCTCACCTTCTGCAAGTAGTTCCTCACGGGTCGTTAATATGCCCCCATCCGGTCCCGTCCACTGACTAATACACTGACGCCCTTGCGAGCGGCGGAGACGGCCAAGCTGATAAACAGACATCTTTTCCCTGTCAATCAAGGAATATTTCTTGACATGCTGCTGCAGGGTGGCTAAATTGCTTTCTCGTACATGGCAGATGGTTGTCTTAATCGTGCGTAGTGCCACCGACACATTTTCCCCTAGTTGTTCTCGATGGTGGAGGTCCTGTAACACGGTGTCATAGAAGTCCAGTTTCCGATATAAACGTTGATTACGTTCAAAGGTTATGGCTTTGGCGAATGCCCGAATGGCCGGCTTCACCTTTTCTAACCACCAGTCAGCCACATTGTTGTAACGGTGTTTCAGCCGTTGACACTGCCGATACACAGCCTCAAAACGCTGTGAATCCTCTTCCCTTTCAAAGCAGTTGGTATTCATTTTCCACGTGCCTCGCCCTTGTATTGTGTGTGCAGGGACGGCACTTCGCGCCGTAAATAAAAAGCCATTGTGATCACTAAAGGCGACAGGGATTATCCGACAGCCGCGTACACGTGAGGCAAGCGTACTGGACATATACGCCCGATCAATCCTGGATTTAGAGGCGCCACGGCAAAATGTGTATTGGATCTGGTTGCCATGTATGTGTGGCCATATATCTATTAGTTGCATGCTCTGGGTGAGTCCCTGTAACCCAGGACAGAAATTGAAGTAACCCGTCTGATCCTGGGGGCGTAAGGTGCAGTTGAAATCCCCCATCAATAGAATGGAGAGATTCGTTACCAGGTGGGGTAAGATGTCTTGCCTAAATAAAACGTTTCTCTCAGATTTATAATTGGAGCCAGATGGACTGTAAACATTTATGATCCTGACACCATGTACCGTAGCAGATGTTATACGCCCGGAAGGATCCATCACCACATCCGTTACTAGGGTGCCTTTACGGTAGATAATGGCCGTACCCCTAGCAGTGGTGCCCATGTTAACTATATAGTCATATTCATAGAGGAAGCCAATATTGCATTCGCTGACTTCTTGCAGAAAAAGAATGTCAACATCATATTCACGCAGAAAACGGCTTAACAGCGCCTGAGTGGCCGGATTCCTCAAGCCAGGAACATTTACTGTGGCATAGGTCTTCAAATGTGAATTATGGTCCATAGTTGATATCGGCTAAGAGGGGAGCTAACTGTAGATCCAAATCCTGCAGTGCCTCCCGGGACTGCTCACTATATTTAGCCCGCATCTTGCTAACGAACTCGGGGACTCCCTCATGCTGACCCATTTGAGCGCACTTGCGTAGAAGTGAAAGAATGGGTCCGGGGCTAGGAAGGGTTGCCATATGACACAGGTCCGACATCATTTGCTGAACCTCAAGGGCTTCGCCGGTAGTAAGGCTCGCAGCAGGTGAGGCCTCTGTTGGACAACTTCTGGTGGTTTCCGGCACTCGGAAACGAGGGTCTATCTCACTGACACGTATTTCACCTTTCTTCAGCTGCTTAGGCTTGTTCTGTGCTCTACGGGCTTTAACAAGTTCGGTGGCGAGCGAAGCATCGGATTCATCGGAAGTAGGGTTAACCTTGCGCTTAGGTTTACGATTTTTCACGACTGGGGTTGCGAGCGAAGCATCTGAGTCATCAGAAGTATGCCCACGGCTAACGAGCATGCTTTCCTCAATGTCCTCAGACCAGGTGGTCGTTTTGCGTATCCCCGAATTTTCCTGTGCCGAGCCTTCTCCTTGGGGGGAACTATGGGTAGGTTTGGCAACTGGAGGGGGTGACCGGTCAGCATCCAAGGGTTGCTGTGAAGACTCTTCCTGGTGCAAGACCACAGACTCTGGATTCATGTCAGGCACACCTATGCTGTCAGCCAGGGTGACAGGCTCCGTCTCCATGGGAGGCGTGCTGTCTAGCGGGGGAAAACCTGTATCGTAGCGTGCTTGAGTATCGCCTGGGCTGTGAAGCGGGGAGTCGTCTATACGGCGGCTGGATCTAGGGGTGACCATAGCCGCAAGGCTAGTTGTCCGTGTGTCGCGTTCAAGGCGCGTCATGGCCGAGTATCGGCTCGGACAGTCGATACGCAGATGGTCTATAGCTTGACATATGGCACATGTTTTAACTTGCCCTTCATAGCTAACCTGTCCACGGTGCCCATCAATCATGATAAAGGACGGAATTTGCTTTTTTAAATCTATTTGTATTTGTCGGATACCATTTGCAACTGGTAACTTGTAATACTGGGACCAACTTTCATTTGTGATGGATTTGACTGTACCATATTTTGCAAAATGGGTGCGTATTGTATCATTTGATAATTCAGGCGGAATATTAAAGAGCCTTACCCGCGTGGCTTCCATGCCGGCAGCGGCAATTTCTACCGAAACAGACTCCCCATTAAACAAAGTAAGCCTGTGTGTTCCCGCAAATTTACTCAAAAGTTTGTCCATAATAGATTGAGAGATTACCTTGATAAAAACAGAGTTGGACGGTGCGTCAAGTTGCAGGGTCTCCAGTTGGTCGACCGTGATTTTCAGCATCTCCGCCACAAAGGTGTGAATTTCCGCTGCCGACGGACGCGTGGTGTTCCGTTGGAAGGAGCATTTCAACGTATTTTTCCTGATGGTTTGCATTTTCTTCCTGGGGTTCTATCCAATTGACAAAGAGCCTGTACTAAGCGTAGGCGAAGCTATTCGGCGCACTTAACTGTTGTGTGTTGGCTGCACTCTCACTGCTCAGATGCACCAGACTAGCATGACCTTACTCGTTCGTGGCTAGAGCCACACTGCTTCAGAGTACACACACTCACACACACACAGACACACACACACAGACTCTCACACACACACACACAGACTCACACACACACATACAGACACACTTTTTTCGCCCTGTGTTGATCTCATAAGTCTACTTTCATTTTTTGCAAAAATCGAAAGTAGGCTAAAAATACCATTCCTCCCATTCATGTCATAAAGATAATGTACCTAACGGTTTCGGAGCAGCCAAATAATAAATATCACTAAGCAAGTAAGAAATGAAACGAAAACTGTGGCGGGGGGTGGGGGTACGTCTCATCATCATAGAGATAGGTAGGTAATGACATGAATCCTGCGGGCGTCCATGCTTACTGTACCTTCGTTCCCAGGGAAGATGACCTCGTAGTCCGGCCCCTTAAAACAACAATAACTAACTAACTACCTTCCTTCCTAGTCTTGAACTTCACCCTGCAAAAGAAACATGTCCATAGCTTTGTGAGCACCCAAGTTATTTGTATATTATTTACGGTCGGGTCAGATTTACCCATGGCGCCAGTCCTCGCGTGACAATTCTCGGCTTACGTTAGTCGGGTCAATCTGTAAAAAATAAGGGAGAAAAAGCAAATATTTCGGTGCAGCACAATCACGTTCTTTTTAATCCATGCTTATTTTCTAGAGACACCTCGGTCATCAGCTCCTTTGTTGAAAAAAAAAACTCGAGATGACCACTTTACCGCCACTATCAAGACCACTGTAATGAAAATCAGTGTCATTTTTCTGCATGTTAAATTTGAAAAATATAAATAAACCTTATTTTATATTGGGAATAGTTCATAGGAGGACACCAGGTGTAAAATTACTTCATTAAAATCCGTATGACTACGACAATAAGGGAGTGACACACTAAGGGCCTAAACGACCCGATCCCAGAACTACTGTAATATTTTTCACGCCAGTTCTCAATCTTTAAGTTTAATAATTATAATTTATGCTGACATACCGTTATATTTTCGCTCTCACACAATGACTTAATTTTAGTATAGCTTGTATTTAATTTTCCGTTAGTAATAATAATAATAATAATAATATCGTATGGCCTCGGATTCCGGGTGCAAGCTTTGTAATTTCACACCCAGAGGGTAGCTTGCATGTCGAATTTCGTTATTCCTTGAATCACTATGAAAGTCAAGGAGGTTAGATATCTAAGCTCCTTGAACACTATAGCGCTTTCTAGTAGAGAAATGAGGAAGTTTTTGTTGGCGGAAACTCCCGAGATTAATTTTGCCATTATGAACACGGCCTACTGAATTCAAATGGGTTCTTTGACATGCCAACATCGTACGACATGTGTGTCGTATTTTTGCCGCCTTTCAAAAAATCACTTACCACGGCCATGAGCGAACCTGCAATCTTGGGGTTAGTAGACCGACACGCTATCCACTCACCCACCGTTGCAAGCTTTTCCAACCCATTTGAATTCAGTAGGCCGTGTTCATAATGGCAAAATTAATCTCGGGATTTTCCGCCAACACAAAGTTCCTCCATTCTCTACTAGAAAGCGCTATAGTGTCAAGGAACTTAGATATCTAACCTCCTTGACTTTCATAGCGTTCCAAGGAATGACGAAATTTGACATGCAAGCTGCCCTCTGGGTGTCAAATAAACAAAGCTTGCTCCCGCCACCCGAGGCCATACGATATTATTATTATTATTATTATTATTATTATTATTATTATTATTAATATGTAACCACAAACACCAATGGATTGGACGTGTTAGGCTGTAATCATTGTCAAAAACCATTGGATTCGGCGTGTTAGGCTGTAATCATTGTCAAAAACCATTGGATTGGGCGTGTTAGGCTGTAATCATTGTCAAAAACCATTGGATTGGGCGTGTTAGGCTGTAATCATCGTCAAAAACCATTGGATTGGGCGTGTTAGGCTGTAATCATTGTCGAAAACCATTGGATTGGACGTGTTAGGCTGTAATCATTGTCAAAACCATTGAATGGGACAAAACAAAGGTTAGAATGGTGGGGTTGAGGTGTTGTCTTGGCCGCGGGAAGCTAGCGAGGCGCTTTTGACTCAAAAACCATTGGATTGGGCGTGTTAGGCTGTAATCATTGTCAAAAACCATTGGATTGGGCGTGTTAGGCTGTAATCAGTGTCAAAATCCATTGGATGGGACAAAACGAAGGTTAGAATGGTGGGTTGAGGTGTAGTCTTGGCCGCAGGAAGCTAGCGAAGCACTGTTGACTCAAAAACCTTTGGATTTGGGCGTGTTAGGCTGTAATCATTGTCAAAAGCCATTGGATTGGGCGTGTTAGGCTGGAATCATTGTCAAAAACCATTGGATGTGACTAAACGTAGGTGAGAATGGTGGGTTGAAGTGTGGTCTTGGCCGCGGGAAGCTAGCGAGGAACTGTTGACTAAAAAACCATTGGATTGAGCGTGTTAGGCTGTACTCATTGTCAAAAACCTTTGGATTGGGCGTGTTAGGCTGTAATCATTGTCAAAACCATTGGATTGGGCGTGTTAGGCTATAATCATTGTCAAAAACCATTGGATTGGACGTGTTACAGTAGGTTGTGATCATTGTCAAAAATCATTGGATTGGGCGCGCTAGGCTGTAACCATTGTCAAAAACCATTGGATTGGACGTGTTTGGCTGTAACGATTGTCAAAAACCATTGGATTGGACGTTAGAGATTTCAAGTGATCAGTCAGTAAAACTAACTTTTAACAATGCTTGAGGCGACAAATTTTGGATAAGTATTAAGAAGGAATACCCAGAACTGTCCTCAACACCGTTACATCTTACAACTGTGAATAAGGATTCTCCATAATGGTGAATTTAAAAAACAAAATCAAGAAATCTTTAGACACTGAAAAATGACATTGTTTTGTGTGTTACAAAAATAAATCCAGGCATTCAAAAATTGGTTATTTTCAAACAAGCTCAAGTTTATCATATTAATATATGAAAATGAGATGGTGTGTGTGTTTCTGTCTGTCTGTCTGTCTGTCTGTCTGTGTGTTACTCAATAACGCAAGAACCAATGGTCCTATTTAAATGTTCGGATGCTTGGTGCATCGTAAAATTCATAAGTTACAGTAGAAGGGTGGATATAGGGAAAATCTTCTCAAAATACATGCTAAAATAGGCGAAATATTAAAATTATCCTTGAAGGACGACCAAAGCATATGTTGAGCTTCTCAATGTGAGACACAAAATTCGCGAGTCTATAAAGGGTCTCCGAAAACCACATTTTAAGGCCCTTAAATTAACAGTGTGTGTGATATTCCCAGAAAACTAACTTCGTTCTGATAAACTTATGAAGGAATGACAAACCGCTAATCATTGCAACAGTAGCTGAAATGATAATGTCTGGTGTTAACACCGAACACCGGGTACTTCTGCTAGTCTTTATTAAATTAAATTACGTAAAAGTTAAGTTTTTTAATTTAAAAAACTACAACAATAACTAATTTAAAAAAAACTCCGTATCTCGAGGGGTCGCGCGACCCACCGGTTGATACCCTCTGGTGTAGGCAAATGTGACTTTTACAACTGCCTATACTATTATTAGCGTACGCGTGGGGTTGGCAATACTGGAATTGTGCATAATTCACGCGGATAATGGCCGACACAGGTGGAATTGTACTAAGTCGTGATATAAATTGGGGAGACGGGTGGGTAATAAACAGTTTTATCGCTAATTTTAGTATTTATGAAAAAGTTTCCGTAGGTTCCTAACTCCTTTACTGTTACCAAATTAGCAATGGAGCGGGGTTAAATTTGTTGCGTGCAGATATTTATGACTGCCAATCTGAACGCCACCAGGTGTGGTCGTCTATGAGAAAAGTAATATATGTCAGTTAGAGTGACGTTCTTTCATTCTCAGTTAATATTAAGTTTAACCTTGAGATAAAATCGACGGCTATAAAAATCGATAGCAGCCGTACGTCTTGCAACAGAGGCCAGTTTGTCCTTTGTAGCATCTGTGCCCTTTTAATATGCTATGACCTTTGTCGTTCCTATTTCTGACGTGTAACCTTGTAGAAAACAATAAGCCCAAGTGAAAGAGAGAATAATGTTATCGATGTTACGACTCAAGGTTACGCTGTCCTTGAGAAAGTCGACGTTTTATGTGAGGGGAGACTTCACGCTGTTCTGTATGCAGTGAATTAAAGCGCTGTATTATCTGCCTATGCTAACAAGATACAAGATTGCCGTCGATGTTAGAACGTTGCTTGTCACGTCCTCAATGTATACAGGGTGGTTCAGGAGGATTAGTAAATATTTTAGGTGGTGGTAGTATAGATAAATTGCAATTTAAAACAAGATATTCAATAAAGAATTTATAGCCTACTTTCTCCTAAATGCATGGCTATTGTTATAACACTTTGTCCTTTTCAAGGAGTATAACTGAATGTTGGTTGTAGTAGCTTGTTGAAATACAACGAGCTATACGGATATTAAACATGAATATGAGGTACCCTTTGCTAGTGCTACCTATGTAAAAAAATGTCATTCAATTCGGTTTCATCGTGTTTGAATTGATATGGGGAATGGATTTGCACACATATATGGCCGCTATTTGCAAACTATTGGGCGGATGACCTTGTAGTCAGTCATAAGCTGCTTACCACAAAAAGGCATGTTGTTGCAAAATTTGGTAGAGACTAGATTATTAGGTTGGTCGTAATTACATTTTAGCTTTTAACATTTGGGTGGTCGCGATTACGTTTCCGTCAATATTGCGGTGATATAAAACATGACACTGAGGTGCCCTTTGCTAGTGCTACCTCTGTACCAAATTTCGTTCCGTTCGGTTTCACCGTGTTCAAATTAATAGGGGGAATCGATGTTGACACAAAGATGGCCGCCATCCGCAAACTATTAGGCTAATGACCTATTAGATTGGTCAAAGGATGCTCCCTCCATAAAGGTATGTTGTTGCAAAATTTGGTAGAGATCGGATGATTATGTTAGTCGTAATTTGATTTAAGCTTTGAACATTTGTGTGGCCGCCATTACGTTTCCGTCAAGATGGCGGCGATATAAAACATGACACTGAGGTGCCCTTTGCTAGTGCTACCTCTGTACCAAATTTCGTTCCATTCGGTTTCACCGCGTTTGAATTAATTTGGGGAATCGATTTTCACACAAAGATGGCCGCCATCCGCAAACTATTAGGCTGATGACCTATTAGTTTGGTCAAAGGATGCTCCCCCATAAAGGTATGTTGTTGCAAAATTTGGTAGAGATCGGATGATTATGTTAGTCGTAATTTGATTTAAGCTTTGAACATTTGTGTGGCCACCATTACGATTACGTCAAGATGGCGGCGATATAAAACATGACACTGAGTTGTCCTTTGCTAGTGCTACCTTTGTACCAAATTTCGTTCAATTCGCGTTCACCGTGTTCGAATTGATAGGGGGGGACAGACATTCAGAGTACACACACAGACTCACACACACACACACACACACACACACAGACAGACACACTTTTTTTCGCCCTGTGTTGATCTCATAAGTCTACTTTCATTTTTTGCAAAAATCGAAAGTAGGCTAAATATCCGTATAACATGTGTCCCATTTGATTGCGTACAGTGATATAGCTGGTAGTATTTAACCCAAGTAAATGTGAAGCCAAGGCAAATGTGGACGATCAAAGTTGATTTTCAAAAATTCCACCACCAACCTCAATGCATTTGGCACTTCTCTTGATAACACCCCGTGTAGATCTTCTGAGGGCGTCTTGGCGTTCTTTGACGAGGGCTGCAATAAGCATAATCCGAACGACCAACTCGGCTCTTGTGTATACATTCTCCTTGTAGACTTCGCCTTTCAACCATCCCCACAGGCAAAATCCAAAGGGGTAAGGTCCGGGGACCTTGGTGGCCAAGAAACGTGCCCATAGCTACCGGTGTGCCAACACACAAAACGACAACTGCCCTGGTTACATACCAACATCTGTATCTCGGAATGCAATACAAATGGGACATATGTTATATAGATTTTTTTATTGCAATTCATGTATACTACCACCTCCTAAAATATTTACTGTTCCTCCTGAAACACCCTGTATATACAGGGTCATCGAAAAAGGTGGCTTTAATTTTGATTTGTAATAGATAGAGAAGATAGAGAAAATCATAAAGGTTTGTTTACCTATTGTTACGTGCTACACCTAGTAGCAAGTTCATTAATTGGATCACAGTAGGTAGAAAGCACAACACAAATTGACCCTTTAAAGAAAAATAAGTTTTATTGCAGGTCTAGCGTTACAGTGCACCACACAATAAACACTCAGAAACCAATTAGCGGTCTTAGTCAAGTTCGCTCCCTTATGGAGTACATTCACTCTTTGTCTGTATGCTCTCTTTTGTAAATAATATTTCCATTATCATTATTAATATTATTATTATTATTATTATTATTATTATTATTATTGTATTATTACTGTCTTTTTGTTACTATTGTTAGACTATTATTATTTATATTGTGAATGTAAGTGAAATGTTTTATTTGTATAAGCCCTAACCTTATTTTATGTAGGGCGCTACTGTTAAGGAGCTCTTAAGCTCTAAGTGTAGCCGTGAAAATAAAATCAATCAATCAATCAATCACTTGGTCATGCAGTTAATCCTCGCTAATGAGACCGGTGGCCTTGGTAGAAAAACCTGCAACACTTCCTCTTGTAAACAAGCCACAGTCTGATACTCACTTGTTCTCGAATTCACACTGTCTCGCCGTCTGCTACTTGGAAACAGTCCACTGCGTTTCGCAATACACCACAATACTGTCGCACATTTAAAACACACGCACTCGCTCTAAAACACAGTCCGTCCCTCGCTGGTGAGGCCGCTTTATATAGCGGGCTGGTGACTCAATGAATGCTTCTAGAACAGTCCACGATTCACAGCTTCTCAAGATTCCCATCACTAGCTGTGTCACGAACATTCTGGTACATTCCTTTTGTCCTCACAGCCCCGTT
This sequence comes from Meconema thalassinum, assembly GCA_946902985.2. Lineage (NCBI taxonomy): Eukaryota > Metazoa > Arthropoda > Insecta > Orthoptera > Tettigoniidae > Meconema > Meconema thalassinum. The sequence continues at coordinate 247,575,011 of OX336396.1, forward strand.
GCGTAAGGCGCTGGTAACACACAGAGGCAGGGGATAGCCCGGGGCGGGTGTGACTCACGCGGCGAGGCGACGAAACAACCTCGCAGCCGTAACACCATTTAGTAGATTTCGATGTGAGCTCCGCCTGAGGCACGAATCGCCGATGCGATAGCAACTGTGACTCCTGATATGATTCGGCGGACCTGGACGGAGGTGGACTATCGCTTGGATGTGTGTCGTGCCACAGGCAGAGCTCACATCGAAACCTACTAAATAAGTAAACAAAACTTTTGATTTTCTCTATCTTTTGGTGTAAAAATAATTAAATTATCTTTATTACAGCCTGAGCTATCATAAATCAAAATTAAGGCCACCTCTATCGATGACCTTGTATATATTTCTTATGACATACAGAGGATGCAGTAATACTAGGCCTATATACAATATATACAAGTATAAGGTGCGTTCAAAAAGTAACGATCCGGAGGCTGGAATACGCAAACCGGTGACGACATCCGCTAATCGTGGCGTGTGTAACGGGGTGTGGTTCAAACGAGAGCGTGGAGAGAGGATGTTGCAAATTACAGACCGGTGTGTCTAACATCTATAATTTGTAAATGTATGGAGCGGCTAGTAGCAAACAGTGTGCTGGAATTCCTGCGGGAGAACAATCTGCTCGACCCAAATCAGCACGGTTTTCTTCCGGGTCGTTCTTGCACTACTCTATTGACAAAAGTCATTGATGAGTTTCAGTTCTACTTGAATCAGCCAGAAGTGAAACAAGTGGACTGTATTGCACTGGATTGGGCTAAGGTCTTCGATCAAGTGTCTCATGAAAGACTTTTGTTAAAGCTACAGCAGCTTAACATACGGGGTAGCTTACTTGCATGGGTGAGGTCATTCCTAGAGGGTCGAACGCAGTGTGTGGTGTACGGAGGAGCTCGATCGCAGGCTGCTCAAGTTACTTCTGGAGTGATTCAGGGCTCTGTGATCGGACCTCTTCTCTTCACTATATATGTGCTCGATCTTCCTGGCTGTGTCACCTCATCAATGTCACTATATGCAGATGACACCGTGCTATACAGGGGCATTAAATATGAAGAAGATTCCCTCTGTCTTAAATCAGATCTGGACAACTTATCGCTGTGGTGTTCTGTGAATAATTTAAATATAAATGTACAAAAATGTAAATACATAAGAATAACCAGGTCACAAAAACCCATTGAGAATGAATACAAAATTATGAACAGTGTCATCCCACAGTGCACAAACTTAAAGTTATTAGGGGTAACAATCTCAGACACCCTGAATTGGAACATACAAAGTGAAGAGGCAAGATGTAAGGCCACCAAAGTTCTGGGTTTCTTGTACAGAAACATGAGAGCCTGTAAACCTAGAGCCTTCAGGATGGCTTACACATGCATGGTCCGTCCGATATTAACGTACGGCTTACCTGCTTGGCATCCCACTACAGCGGAAAACATAAACAAGCTCCAGCGTGTACAGCGCCGCGCAGAAAGGCTAATAGCTCGTTATTCCCCTTCCCCTTTGTCAAAATTTCCATCTATAGAGGCAACAGCCAAACAAATTGATCTAATTTTTCTTAAAAAATCCCTTACAGGTTCCATTAATATTGACCCTTTTTGCCGACTGTCATTGGCATATCGCTCAGTTCGGAGAGGACGAGGTGTAACTCTCGTTCCGCCCTTCGCACGTAGCAATGCTTATCTGACAGGTTTCTACGGCCGCTCTGCGCGGCTATGGAACGCACTGCCAGGGGAGGCCAAGATCTTGCCTCTTAGGAAATTCAAGCCGTACTTAAAAAGGTACATTGTATAAATAAACGTCTGTATGAGTGATTGATTGTCTCGCTGAATGAATGAGTATCTGAATGGAATGAATGAATGTATCGCGTGATCGAGGTTATGAAAGTGCGTGCGTGAGAGAGTGAGTGAACAGGAAAATGTACTATGTCAATATTCTAAATATGTAAATACTGCAAATATCTTTGTAAAACTTGTAAATATTGTTAAAACAAATGTAGATGTAAGCTGTGCCTGTGAAGCATGAAATATGTATGTGAGGCTTGCCCTTTTTCACTAGGCCTTCCATACTTCGTGTACGATTTATGGTAAATAAATAATAATAATAATAATAATAATAATAATAGCAGCAGCAGGCATCAATCGTCCAACGCTGACAGAAGCATTGCAAACAGTGACATGGAGGCGTCAAACGAAGAGCAAAGAGGTGTTGTTCGGTTTCTGACAGCGAAAGGAGTAGGGGGAACGGACATTCATCGCCGAATGTCACTAGTGTACGGCAAACACTGCATGTCCATTGCAAGGATCAAGGCGTGGCATAAGCGAACAGGGAAGGATGGGCGTCGTTAGCCGATGATGCCCGGTCTGGGGCACCCCCATGCATTACCGATGACAACGTCCAGCTGGTTGATGCACTCATTACCCAGGACCGCCGAGTGACAGTGAACGCCACAGCCGCCGTGGTCGCTCCACGACAATGCACGACCTCATACGGCCAACACAGTCGCGGCACTCCTGCAGAAATTCAAATGGGAGGTTCTCCATACAGTCCAGACCTCTCTCCCTGTGATTACGCCATGTTTGGTCCCCTGAATAGGGTACTGCGGGGCCAACGATTCACCTCGGACGGCGACGTCCAGCTGTACGCGCGGAACTGGTTCACATCGCAGCCCAGGGAATTTTATGAGACAGCCATTCACCGCCTCGTGTCACAGTGGGACAAGTGCCTCAACAGCCAGGGCCAATACTTCTAACATACAGGTACTGGTTTCTGTAATTATGCCTCCGGCTCGTTACTTTTTGAACGCACCTTATACAATATATACAAGTAATATATATCTAGTAACATCCACTATTCATGATCACTAAAAGTCACAGTTGAATGTCCAGAATGTCCTCAAAGTGTTACCATATTAATTACCTTTGTTGTAACTATGTTACAGTTCAAATTATCAAAGTAAATCATCGTTACTTTGCGTTACTTTTGTCTAAAATAGTTGCTTAATCCTCGAATGGTGGCGTTCGTCCCCGCGACGAAAACGGGATACACTGCTTCCCCCACTCCTCCTTTTGTCCAATCCCCACCAGTGTTTGGTAGTCCAAAGTAAATTAGTCAAACTTAAAAACAAAAACACAAAAAATATCAAAATCCATAAAACTTAAAAAATAACCAAAATTAGTCAAACATAAAAACAACAAGAAGTTCCGTGACGAACTAAAGAGCCTACTTTTCTTAAAATTTAAGATTCATGCCAATGATTAATCTATATGGATCTATCTAAAATAATGACGAAATTAAGTCGGTAATATCGACATTTCTAATTAGTTCGAAATACTGTATACCTGGCATAATGTAGTCTAATAGAGAACTACAGTTGGCAGCCCTGGTGACTGAATATATTGTTAGTTCCATCTCTTAAGGTACAGAATACAAAATTTGGTTGAAGTCCAATGGATAGCATGGACGTTACATGCAGTTAAACATTGGATTTAACAGCGAGCGTAAAATCATGTTGGCAACAATGACATACATGTATTGGTCAGAAATAATCTGAAATAATATGATCTATTAATGTGTCAATTTTGAATGAAATCCATTAGTTAGTATAGAAGTTACATGCATTTTAAAATTGGACCTATCGGCAGGCTTAGAATCATGTTGGTAGCACTGACGTATATAAGTTACTCCAAATTAATATAGAATGCCAGGTACTATACGTGTGCATAGTTTAAAGCTGTCGGCTTGCATACTTTGTGATATATGGGTATTTAGATTTAAAAAAATTGAGAGCATTTATTAACAGTTGGCAGCCCTGGTGTCTCTTAAGAATACACTCAGTCATATCTGTTTATGTACACATAGCACATACAAAATTTGGTTGAAATCCAGTTGATAGTTATATGCATTTAAAATTTGGACCTATCAGCAGGCTTATAATCATTTTGGCAACACTGCCATGTATGGCCTCCTGGAAATTAAACTGCAATATTATTATCTATACGTGTGCCAATTTTGAAATATCTCACATTCATACCTTCCAAGATATCCAACATGGAGCTGAAATTTCAATTGTGATTTTTCAGCAGTTGGTAGCACTGACATCATTTTCAAATATGGGCGTGAGATATTCAGGTATAGATCTTTACTCCTACCAAATTTTGTTTCGATTGGTGCAGCCGTTTTGGAGTTGATAGGGGGGACACACACACAGCCAGCCAGACAGACAGACAGACAGACAGACAGAAGGACAGACAGACAGACACACACACACACATTTGCCCGATCTCATAAGACTACTTTTTCCTCATTTTTGCAAAATGTGAAAAGTAGGCTAAAAACATATGTTTACTGTAACATACATTTTCCATTAACAGAGGATGTTATCAAAAATTCTAAAATTATTCTTCGTTTTTGCACCTTTTGGTGGTCTAAATTACGCTGCGCAAGATCACAATGGGACTGAAACTGGTACTATATTAAAGTACAATATATATTGACTTATGGTTTTATAATAATACACTATGCAACGAGCCTATAATGGCAATAATTTCCATCGAGTGTCTTAATTACCATTAAACCGAGTTGCATACGACTGTTTATGTTCGACCCTGACTATTGTATGTCAGAAAACTGTACCAATTAGATAAGGATATCATCGCATCAGCTCTGAGTTCCACGGCCTTCTAATTTAAATTTCACTGCGTGGCCTAGTGTCATAGTAGGGTAATCGAGGAGGCTATGGTCAAATACAAGGTGTTCTCTGCGTCACATGCGCTCTGTTCAGTACATAAAACTGGCGAAATCTTGACAGATATTTATGAATATCTATGTTCGAACATAAAATAGTTATAATAATTATTGTCGAACATAAACAGTCGTATGCAACTCGCCTATAATGGTAATTTAGACACGAGCTATTCACTCGCATATAGGCATTCTGGTTTTACCACTGTAGTGCAGTGTCTTAATTTAATATTTTTAGATAGACACTTTTTGCTATAAACATAAACATTCTTAATAATACCATATGCTCTTTCCATCTTGTGTACCCTTTCTTCTATTGCAATTTTTTCTAAAACATTTTCTTGAATTAATTCGCCTAGAGTCTCCCACAAATCCAACCCCTCGTCCTCGTCGTGGGAGATGGGCAACGTAATGAAGTAGAGGATTGCCTGTAGGGGTGAAGTACAGTGGGGACTTTGTGTGCCTCAAGACCGCTACGGTAGCTGTGAAGGCCCTACAGGAACCCTGAAGAAATTACGGCTAACGGGGCTCTGGTGAAACAACTGCTGCCTTGTAGTTTGGAGTTGGTTCTTCAAAGGCTAAGGGAAGAAACCCTGACAGAAAATCAGCCTGGTGCCTCAGGCCTAAGGTGGCAGTCCCTCCAAGGCACTCGGAGGCAGTGGGTTAATCACTCGCTCCTCTTAAATAAACTGATTACTGAAACTGAAGCGAAATTACAAAACCGGACGGATAACCTGATGACGACTTTTGGCATGAAAAGGATTACGAAAATCGGTTTCTGGAATAAATGAAATTGCAGAGGTGGACAAGAACTGGAGTCAAGTGAAGAGAATAGCCAGGAACCGTACTGCGTGGAGGAATTTCGCCAAGGCCCTATGCTCCGGAAGGAGCGGCAGGAATTAAGTTTAAATTCTCCTAGACATTTGAATCTTCTTACTTCTTACCAATATCCGTTGTCAAAATATTTGGAGCGTTCTGGATGTTTGTAATAAATTATGTTTTTTTCTACGGAGATTCCTGAACCTGTTTTACTGGCTATTGCTTCCAAGAGATTGATTTGCATTGTTGCTTTTGTTGGTTTGCTTGACGGAATAGCAAACTCGTCTGCAAGTGCTAAGCAATTTATTTTAATACCTATGTTATTTCTCCTCAAAGTTACCGGCGAAATGTTATGTTCTTTTAGTTTTCCATTCCAAATTCGTACAATTTTATTATTATTATTACTATTATTCTATTTTGATTCGTTGTGCGCAACTAAGGAGCGCGATTCAACTTATTAGTATTTTTTCCTTCTTTCCTTCCCAATATCTCTTCGTCCTCTCGCTGTTCTGTCCATCTTGTATTTTGTCGGGTGGGCTTTTCAGAAAATGTGTGTTTGTGAATTAAAGTTCTGAATTTTGTTCTGTCTTGTCTTGGTGGTTTCTTCATGACAGCCAATTTCGTTTATTTACGCCTGCCATAAATGATAAAATGCATGGACATTATGAAGAATGGTATTAAATATTATCCGTGTTGACTGATATTAATCTCAAATTACAATAGCCGCCTTGTCAAACACTTAAAAAACGTTTAATATTTAAATTAATATGTACATGTTTCGGTTACAAAGACACCCTCGTCAGCGCAGATTGAAATAATAAAAGAATCTTAAAACCTATGTTAACAAATACTAAAGTGAAAATGGATATCCTTACAAAGAACACATTAAAATTTAAATAAAATGAAAGGTCACCAGAAAAAATATACATAAAAGAAAAAAGAGTGGTTTTTTTTGTGACCTTTCATTTTATTTAAATGTTAATGTGTTCTTAAGGATATCCATTTTCACTTTGGTATTTGTTGAACCGACAGTAGTGGCTACGCTGGCTATAGCGCAGCATTAGGTCATGGGGCCAAGCTCTCTGCTGACTCGGTAGACGCGTGGATTCGAGCCCCACCGTCGGCCGGCCTTGAAATGGTTTTCCTTGGTTTCCCCATTTTCAACACCAGGCAAATGCTGGGGCGGTACCTTCTGACAGGCCACGGCCGCTTCCCTCCATATCCTTGTCCATTTCATTCACCGTCATTCATTTCATCTCTCATTAATTCCTCTCATGAGGTTGGCGTCAGGAAGGGCATCCAGCCGTAAAAACCATCGCCACAAAGTCTTCCATCGCATCTCATCCCCGACCCCGTTGGAAAACGGGAATAATAAGGGGTAGACATTTGTTGACATAGTTTTTAAGATTCTTTTATTATTTCAATCTACGCTGACGAGTGTATCATTGTATACAGAAACATGTACGTGTTAATTTAAATATTAAACGTATTTTAAGTGTTTGACAAGGCGCCTATTATAATTTGAGATTGCCATAAATGAATCATCATCAATAACAACAACAACAACATTCATTACAACTGCGTGCAATTATTGTTAAAAGAGTTTCAGTTACTTGAACTGCTATAAAATTATCCTCTCTTTGTTTTATCTCCATCCAATTATGTTTTACCTCAACATTGGATTCATACTGTGCATTCCAATAAAAAGTAAGTTATTGCCCCGAGTCATATTAGAATTTAAATGTAATCATCGTTTTCCTCCACGAGTTGCTGTTGGATTTGATCCTAATGAAAAATTATTTGTTGGTCTGCGGGCGGCTTTTACTTTTGGCTAGAAACTGGAAGGCTGTCCAACCGTCCCTGGATCGATACCGCGGTCTGGCTTAAAGAGATAGCTCCTTCACACAGCATCTAGCAAGGAACAATGGGATAGTTTAGGGTGTTGTCACCTTAGCGGAATCCACGTTCAATTTAAAATACGGTATCTTAAAAGCCAATAGTAATGGAAATGTTGCATGTAATATATGTATCTGCTCTATCGTGTATCTATCATTAAGATTATAAATGAGTACTGTAGTTCCATGACGAATTAAGGAGCCTAATTTTCATAAAATCAATGATTCAATCGTTATTCCTTTAATTAGAGTTGATAGGGACACACACACATTTGTCCAGATTGATCTCATAAATCTACTGTTTTATGGCATCTTCGGTGGCGTAGTTGGTAGCATGCTGAACTACTGTGCCCAAATTCACGGGTTCAAACCTGGTCGAAGTCGTCGATTTTTTTTAAGAGCATTGAAATCCTTCAATATGCCTTCCTTTTTGGAAGGGGAGTAAAGCCGGCGGTCCCATGTCATAGATTTATGGCATATAAGAGATCCTTCCAATAACTTAACATGTGTGAAGCTAAATTTCTAGGTTAGATTTCGTTGAAACGCTCTATCAAAGTTCCGACATTCACCACTAGGTGGTAGTGGCATCTGGTGGCGAAATTTGGAACTACTTGAAATTGAACGGAACTTGTAGCTCACCCTATGGGTGTCCGCTGGAAGCAGCTACAGCCTCTGGCGAACCGAACATGTCCTCAGAGACTCACGGCACCAAAAGCCATACGGTAAATAAATAATACTGTTTGATCATTTTTGCAATTTGTAAAATGTATACTAATATAGTTTTCCCAACGGCTTCGCTGCTGTAGTTGGTAGCATACTGAGCTTCTAATCCCAAGGTCGCGGGTTCAAACCCGACCGAAGTTGTCGGATTTTTTAAGAGTGTTAAAAATCCCTCAGTATGCCTTCCTTCGGAGGGGAAATAAAGCCAGCGGTCCCATGCCATAGATTTATAGCATGAAAGAGAACCTTCCACTAACTACACTTGTGTGAAGCAAAAATTTGTAGGTTAGAATTGATAACGCTCTATTAGTTCCAACGTTCGCCGCCGGGTGCTGACTGCGATGCCCTCTAGTAGGCAACCGAGTATCACATCCCCCAATGAAAGCAATCGGGAGATATTGCTATTCAATGGAATGCAGGTCTACCCCCTTAACACCCCTTTAGAACCTGAATATCCAAAAATCCTTTCTTAGCGGGCGTTTGCGGCTCTTGAGGAAGCTGGATACCAAATTTCATTCCAATCCGCTCGGTGGTTTCTGAGATTTCGTGATGAATGAATGAGTCAGTGAGTGAGTGGAATTTGGGCTTTATATAGTAGATTACATGTAAATAATTTTTGTGGAAATGATTTAATTAGTTAAACAATTTAATAGGATTTATTAATCAATTGTTTTGGAACAGTGTGTGTTTATGAGCGGATGTTTTGGGAATGAATGATTGTTCATTGTTAAGAGCAGATGTGGAACCGTATTGGTCTAGGACAATAGCGGAGTGCGATTGAAAGAGTGTATAAAATTTTTAGAATGATTGTTTAAGAAACAAAGTAGTTATGTGAACTTTTGTAAGATATAAATGTTAATTTTTACGTGTTTTTATAAATGCACACACAAGCAGCCTCTGTGGGCTAGCGAGAATGATTCACCGTTAGCATTGAAGAGCGATGACATAATATAAACAGGTGTAGACTCACAGCCTTGTATTTATTTTATAAACCAGTTTCGAGTTCGGCGTGGTGCCGATATTTCATTGATGAAACCAAGTTTCTGCACGTGCGTTCTACAACGCAGGCTTGTGAATGAAACCATGTGTCTGGAATGCCATTTAGAGGCTTCATTAAACGTTTTTATTGTTACGCTGTGTAACCCCTTCAGACCCAGGGTACACATTTATGTGCACTTTCACTTTTTTTATCAGCAGAAGTTGGTGAAAAATCCACAGCCTGCTTCCAGTCGACCGACCGGGTCAGGGAATGGAATGAATGTAGCCCCCATCTAGCGGCGAGGATATGAACTGTGCCGGCTGCCGAAGCCTGTCGCACTCCCCTGGGACAATCATTAAATGAATGTCAGATGAAATGAAATGATAGTAGAGAGTGTTGCTGGAATGAAATTTTGTGACAGGGAAAACCGGAGCTACCGGAGAAAAACCTGTCTGCCTCCGCTTTGTCTAGAACAAACCTCACATGGAGTGACCGGGATTTGAACCACGGACCCAGCGGTGAGAGACCGGCGTGCTGCCGCCTAAGCCACGGAGGCTTCAGCAGAAGTTGGTAGTCTATGAAATCGGACCTTTATTATTCTTCCCCAAAACGTTCCCTTTTGTACGGGGGTTGGAGATGACATGTGATTTCTATGTTGCGTGCAGGTTTTACGACTATGTGCCCTTTCCGACGCCTAGCTCATCATAAGTGTCTATTAGAGTGACATTAGCTTGCCACGGTGGGTGAGTGGATAGCGTGTCGGTCTACTAACCCCAAGATTGCAGGTTCGCTCCTGGCCGTGGTAAGTGATTTTAGAAAGGCGGCAAAAATACGACACGCATGTCATACGATGTTGGCAAGTCAAAGAACCCATTTGGATTCAATAGGCCGTGTTCATAATGGCAAAATTAATCTCGGGAGTTTTCGCCAACACAAAGTTCCTCATTTCTCTACTAGAAAACGCTATAGTGTTCAAGGTGCTTAGATATCTAACCTCCTTGACTTTCATAGTGATTCAAGGAACAAAGAAATTCGACATGCAAGCTACCCTCTGGGTGTCAAATTACAAAGCTTGCACCCGGCACCCGAGGCCATACGATATTATTATTATTATTATTATTATTATTATTATTATTATTATTATTATTATTATTATTATTATTATTAGAGTGAAATTAATGGTGCCAAAAATGGCTGCAAAATTAACTGAGGTTTGTTTCGATAGAATACCCTTCTCAACATTTTAAAAAATCTCAAAGAAGAATCAATTCATGTATGGTAGCAAAAATGGGAACAAACTTCAAAAGGCACACTTACAAAGGAATTCCTTCCAACAGTTGCAGGTAGATTAAAATCCAAAATCACCTTAACACCAAATATGACTACAATACTGACTGGACATGGAAATATTGCTTCGTACTTACACAGGCTTAAAATTATACGTAATCCCGAGTGTTCCTGTTAAAGGAGCCCTCAGGCTACAGATCATATAATTTTCGTGTGCAGTGAAGTGAAAAATATTAGGCAATTCTTGATTAATAGTGTTAATAGGGACGATAACTGGCCGATGCAGAAAAATGTGCTATTAAAAAGTTACGGGAATTTTACGTGCACTTTCACTTTTTTTTATCAGCAGAAGTTGGTGAAAAATCCACAGCCTGCTTCCAGTCGACCGACCGGGTCAGGGAATGGAATGAATGAAGCCCCCATCTAGCGGCGAGGATATGAACTGTGCCGGCTGCCGGCACTCCGGAAACACCCCTTTGACGACCATACATGGAACGATTGGAAGAGTCAATCGCTTTCGTTATCTTGGTGAATGGCTCCACCCCAATGGTAGAGATGGCACCTCCATCTTAGCAAGGCGTACCAAACTCAACGCAGCATACCAACTATCCCACAATTTGTACAACAAGAAATGCATTTCGAGGAATGCTAAGATCTGTCACTACAGAACTGCTGTCAGACCACTGTTTCTGTATGCCGCAGAGACCCTCTTGATGAACAGAAAAGGCACCATGGATGACCTGGAGAGAGCCGAAAGACGTATCCTCAGGAAAATCCATGGCCCGAGATTGCTCCCAGATGGAACCTACCGTTTGAAATCTAATTCTGACCTGTATCGACAGTTAGAATCAGCCAATACCAGTATGCGACGTAGGAGGCTAAAGTTCTATGGGCACCTACAACGAATGAACAGCAACAGGCTTACCAAGAAGATCTTCTCCTTGGTTAAAAGCTACAAGACTGGAAGCCAGTGGCTTAATGAAGTACTAAAGGACTTGGATTCGGCTGGAATTGCTGACCTTGATGTAGAAGATCGTTCTAAATTTTGTGCTATGGTAGAATCTTGGACCCCACCATCTAGAGTCTCTAAATGTCGGAAGCCCCTTTCGCAAGAGAGAAAGAAGAAATTATCAGCAGGGCTCAAGAGATATTGGGAACGGAAAAGAGCATCGAAGAACTAGTCATAAGCGCTCCGTAGTGGGCTTAAATCAATAATAATACGGGAATTTTCTCAATTTGTTAATGCTCTGGATTTTCAAGCTCTTAGGAAAAACGAAGACTAATATTGTTTGATATTTTTTAGATTAACAGTCATCTAGAAAATTAATTATTAAAATGTAATTTATTTTGTTCATTTGTAAAAATGTATTGTAAGTGCATGTAGTACTACGTATGTAGTGGAGCATGCCGAGAGTATGAACAGTAATTTAAAGAAAAATGGTGCCAAATGAAACGCGACACGAAGTTGGAAGGAAGTAGCCGTGGGCTTTTAGAAAATATCTTCACCGTTTCGCCTGAAGATATGATAAATCATGAAAAACCATTTCAAGGGCATGCGATGGTGAGGTTCAAACCCACTCGTCTTACCCTATAGATAGAGGCCCTGCGCAGATAAACAAAACGTTATCCGCATCCGCCCCGCATCCGCACGACTTTTATCCGCATCCGCCCCGCATCGGCACGTTTGTTATACGAACCCGCTGACATTACAATAACATGTTTAATTTTATAAGATAAAGCATAAAGCAACACATTTAGACATTTGAGGAGAAATTCGTTGCCATAGGCAATGTTGAATGAGTTTTGTTCCTTTGAGTAACGGCATGTGACACCGCGGGTGGCTAATTATAGTACTTATTTATTCGTCGGATATAGCAACGCAGGCAAGCGCAGGTATAAAGAACTTATTTTGGCATACAGTATCAACCAAAAGTTTAAGACCATCTCGTAAGAAACATGGAACATGGATTTTATTTGTCAAAAGCTTATTACAAACTACCTGTAAACAATTATCACTGCATATGCTCAGTTAATCATTTTAGTAGCCAATGGTACCACCTGCAGCCTTCAGACTCTTTTACTCTTGTAGGCACACTGAAAATTAGATTCTGGCAGTAATTAAGTGAAATTTATGAGATCGTGCACATTTTTTGGTCGAGACTTCACTACTTTAGCACCTATGTAGTTCCAATTCGCGCTGCACCTTAGCATACCAATAATTTGCAACTTTATATTTTCTGGAACACTTTTTCGGCTCATTTTGAGAACATTGTAATGACAAACTAGCTTACTCACCTCAACTCGATATGAAACATGTACTATGAATCCGTATTGCCATGCTATCTAGCGAGCAACTTGTGGACTACGTGCTGTTTCATAACCGGCCTCGCCACTTCGCGTCGTTTTTGAAGTATAACAAAAACAAATGCACTCATTTCAAGTTTCTTTTTCTAAAACGAAAAATGTGAAATGATGAGAAATATCCACTTTCAACGGGTTTCTCGATACCTGAAACTTATGTTATGTATTCCGCGTAGTTCCACATCGTATATAAGAAATAATTTTGTACACGTGTAGGCCTATTATTTCTTGCATAGATTATTCACTTGAAAAATTGTATATTTCTGCTGTTTCCATTTTTAGCCTATTTTCAATTTTGAAAAAATAGGCTTATGAGATCACCTTTTGTCCGTGTGTGTGTGCGTGTGTGTGTGTGTGTGATTCGTGTGTGTGTCCCCCCCTAATAAAATCTAAACGGCAGGAGCGATTTCAATGAAACTCGGAAAGTTCATAGCACTATTCCGGGCGACCTCGACCGTGCCCTTCAAATTTTGTTACGACTCACCAATCCAACATGGCGGCTGTGCCAAATATTTCACCAGCATTCAATATCTCCGAAACTATTACCGATATTACCCTGACATTTTCTATGGTGATAGAGGGAACTACTATAAGTTCACTTATGTGACTTTTGAAAACCTGGTAACTACAAAACGAACATGGCGGCCAAGTGAATTTGCGACTTTTAAATAGACGTTTCTCGCGATTTGACCAACCAAACGCAATGAAACTTGGTACAGTATATGTTTATATACATTGTAATGCACCGACATCTAACTTCGTTCAATTGTTTACATAATCACAAGATGGCGGATGTGCGAAATATTTCACCGGCATTCTATATCTCTGAAACTATTAGCGGTATCTCCCTAAAATTTTGTACTGAGATAAAGGGCACTACTGGAAGTCCATCTATAAGATTTTCAAAAACCGGTTAACTACAAAACGAACATGGCGGCCAAGCGAATTTGAACATTTCAAATAGACCTTTCTCGCGATTTAATGTTCCAAGCGCACTGAAACCTGGTACAGGAAATATTTATACACATTGTAATCCACTGGTATCTAATTTAGTTCAATTGTTTACATAACCTCAAGATGGCGGCAGTGCGAATTTTAAAATTAAGTTTTTATTTCTTGTGATGTAGTCATGCGATCGAAGTGAAAGTTTGAATAATGAACCTACGCAATAATTTTCCTTTAATGGTACATGACTCTATGTCCTATACATTTAACAATCCAACATGGCGACCATCCGAAATATTTTGAAGATACTGAATATCTACGAATCTATTTTAGCAATCAAACTGCATTTTTTAATGTTCATAGGGGCTATGAACTTAAGTTCACCTATAGGACTTTAAATAACCTGGTGATCACAAATCCAACATGGCGGTGACGCGAATTATAAATATTCACATGGACGTTTCTCGCAATTTAACCATCCGCGTGCAGTGAAACTTGGTACAGTAAATCTTTATCCGAATGTTAATCCACTGGCATCTAATTTATTTCAATTGTTTCCCTAACCTCAAGATGGCAGCTGTGAAAAAAAATTAAATCTTCTTGTTTTTTCTTGTGTCCTAATTATGCGATTGAAGTTTGAATACTACACGTACACAATAATCTGCATGTAACAGTACATAACTCTAGGACCTACATATATAAAATCCAACATGGCGACCATCCGAAATATTTAGTCGGTTCTCAATATCTACGAATCTATTACAGCAATCAAACTGAAATTGTGTATGTTAAATAGTGGCAATTAACATAAGTAGGATATATGAAAATAGGCTGTATAGTTCTTCACGGAACTACTTGTTAACTTTTAAAATCATAACTTGACTAATAATTGAGATATTTTAATTTTCTTTATACCTAAATGTTTCGTTTCGCACGTGATTTCATTGAGAGTTATTTCAGGTCCGTTCTCTCGAAAGTTCAAAGTTACGGAATCATTATGTAAAAGAGGCAGGTGGTCTTAAACTTTTGGTTGATACTACAAGGCAACACTAAATCACTAATTTACGTACCATCAACCTTGATGATCGTTCACCGGAAAATCAATCATATCCGGTAGATTAGATTAGTAGTTAGCCTTTTCTACCACTACGAGCGCGGTGTGAGTCAATGAAGAGTTTCACCTAAGCCCTTATAACTATCTCCGATGGGAAGATTTTTCAAAAAATCAAAAAATGCTTGAGGGAATTGAACCAAGGAACACATTAAAGAAAGAATTATGTAAATAAGTTAATTTGGCTAGGATTTGAATCGAAAAGAAAAACGAGTAAAATAACAAGCGATTTTTGGCAGTTTTCAAAATTCGGTTTTTTATTTTGATAGAGCTCTCCAAGACTCATAATTTGAAACCTTTTCGGGCCCTTTAGCCCTGCGTTTGGCACAATTGTTTGAAATTGTTTAATTTTAAGTTTTTGTTTTTTATGCGTAATACATTGAACAAGGGGGTGGGGTGTTAAGAATTGTTACAACGTGGTGCAATGGGGGAGGGGGGTTAAATTTTATTTCGAACGTATTTTATGGATGACCCCTAAATCGTTTCCCGCTCTAACAGTATCCCAAAGATATTTTTAAAATTACGCTCTGATTCTTCGAAGAACGAGCATAGGCCTATCAGCTTACAAAGGAGAGAGTCAGGGAAAATTTCATTTATATTCACAGATATGCTCTAAAAAGGCATAAGTTTGCTGTAAATGTAAGGTATTGCATACTAGTGAGGAGCCTCACTATAGAACGGAGCCTCGGATGCGCCGCATGATGGCCGGTGCACTGTGGCTAGCAGCAGCGTAAACCCAACTAGTTTAACACATTTACACGTTTTAACGTACGGTATTTAATAATCATCAGTACGTACAGGAATTTCAGAGTAGTTGCTAGAAATTGTGTCCTCCATTTTCTAAACACACGTTGCACTAACGTAGTGTTTAGCCTTTTAAGGGTCTGAAACTGTGTAAGGGGAGGGTGTGAGAATGTTTTGAGGGTTGCGGTTAGATAGGGGGAGTGTGAAGGGTGTTTAGAGCCTTCGGGCTCTCCGCGGGGAGGTGTATCGGTAAGTGTTGGGGGAAACGGGCGAAGCTCTACAGGTTAGTAACTACAATTAGGGGTTGCGCCTCCGGGCTGAAAGTAAGGCTTGGGTGCCTAGGTGTGAACTGTGGCGGTCAAAGCTAAGGAGTCGCTTATGGCGCGGTATTACCGACTGTGTACGTGCGTGCTCGATTAGGTGCCAAGGACAGTGTTAGTAAACAAACTTGCGTAGCGATACTATGACTATGCGGTGAATGATTAAGGTGTGAGGAGGGGGTCGGGCAACAAGCAGGGCAATAATGACAATAAAGAACAATCTGGCTGTTGTAATAAAAAGTACTTATTTACTAGGGGCTATGTGATAATGTACTGGATTCCCTGAATGTAGGGATAGTAAAATAATGCAGTGTTTTACAAGTAGATTGGGTATGGCAATTGGGCGGGATGTTCAACAATGTGAAGGATTCTGAGAGACACACTCACCTGAGGTACGATGTCGTCGATGTGGATTCGGACAGCGTCACGGAAGGCAACAGACGTCCCCCTCTAAGTGGGATGCCTTTTTTATGTGTTTCACATTGCTGACCGTGCAAACTTGCTACATGGTTGTAGTGTGTCACAGTTCCTGTATCCTTGTTTATGTTTGTGTAATCCTTGAGCAAGAGTTGTAGGAAGTCTCTGCTGGCGTGGTGTAGAAATGAAGTGTGTTTGTTGTTGGCTCCCCTTGGATATTGGGGTGCTGTTTTAGACATGGGGCCGAAAGGGGTGTAAGGCGGTGGTCAGATAGTGTAGATAATAGATGTATGCTGATATACCTCTTAAGGACACTCGCTGTAATTCATCCTCACTGATATTTCGTATCAGTGCAGTTATTTCGTTCTCGAGAGCCTACAGAGTACGCGGATTGTTTCTGTATATATTTTGTTTGAGGTTCCCCCACAAGTAAAAATCACATGGCGCTGAAATGAACGAACACATTCACTGGAAGACTTCTTCTTGAGAAGATAACTTTTCGCTAGGAAAATACTGTTACGGCTGTGAGTTTGTGTCATCGCTCGCCGCTTGAGTCACAGCTGCCCCAGGGGCTGGGCTGTGGCATGCCTCCTGTATTGCGTGTGCCTTATGCAACAGGGCTGCTAGACAAAGGGATAGTCCAGAAGATTCGTGACTGGACCAGCGATGGAAACCTCGAGAAGCCGTGGACCCTGGATGGATCTAGAACCATTTATTGAGTCACCGGCCTGCTATATAAGAGTGACCCGTGAAGCAGTTGTTGTTGTTGTGTTTTACGAGCTAGTGTGAGCGTTTATTCTGAGCGACAGAAGTGTGGTGACTTGCGAAACCTCTAGTGTAGCGGCGAAGTGAGGAACATACAGGGGACTGCCTGAGTGAGTGTGCTTTCACTGAGTGTCTGAGATATTGTGGTGTAGAAATCCAGTGACATTGTTTCTCCAGCGTGTGGACAGCGAAATAGCCTGCAGCAAGTGAACGTAAGTAATTGTGGTCGGTGAACATAAAAGAGAGGAGCAGGTAGTTTCTGTCAGGGCAACCGTACTCATTAGGACGGATTAACTTCTTTGATCTGTTGACAAGTGGAAGGGCCAAGAGCCCTCAAGGAAGAGACTTGAGGAAACTGGAATAAGGCTCCTAATTGCTTGTATTTGCTGACTAGTGTAATTTTCTGGCCACAATAAAGTTAATTATTTCTTTAAGCTGTAATTGGTGTTGTGCTTTGTACCCCCACCGTAATCCAGTTAACATAAGTGCCACTAGGGGGTGGCACGTAACAACTGGTGTCAGAAGCCGGATTACGAACTCAAGCACAACACCTGACGGTCCTGGTTTCAAAACCCGAGCAGGTCATTTTCTCTAATTTTCCTGTGAGTGCATGCCCTTTACAAGGCAAACAACTAAAATGGAGGCGCAATTGGCAGCATTGCTAGAAAAGTTAAATGGCATATAAGACGGCCAGAAGAATTTAACCAAGGACCTAACTGCCAAAATGGAAGACGGCCAGAAGAATTTAACCAAGGACCTAACTGCCAGAATGGATGACGGCCAGAAGAAGATGGAGGATGGCCAGAAGAAGTTAGCAGAGGACCTGAAGGACAGCCAAAATAAGTTAGCAGAGGACCTAACTTCCAAATTAGAAGAAGGCCAAAATAAGTTAGCGGAGGACCTGAAGCAGATGGAAGACAGCCAGAATAAGTTAGCAGAGGACCTAACCGCCAAATTTCTGGATGGCCAGAAAAATCTGGAAGAGTGTCTGCTGACGAAATTAGAGGAGAGCCAAAGGAAATTAGAACAGGGCCTACGTGAGGAAGTCGCGGCAGTGGAGGAGAAGTTCAACACCTTGCAAGTGGAAGTTGCCGAGCTGCGCCAACGCCCGCTGATGGGGGTGGAGGAGAAATTCAACGCCTTGCAAGTGGAAGTTGCCGAGCTGTGCCAACGACCGCTGATGGGGGTGGAAGAGAGATTCAACGCTCTACAAAAGGAACTTGCTGAGCTGCGCCGACTCCCGCCGACAGGGATGGAAGATAGATTCAAAGCCCTACAAGAGGAAGTCGCCGAGCTGCGCCGACGCCCGCCGACCGGGGTGGATGAGAGAGTCAAAGCCCTACAAGAGGAAGTTGCCGAGCTGCGCCAACGTCCGCCCACCGTTACACCGGGAATATCAGGAACGGGACATAGCAGAGTGACGCCCCCAACCTTCGACGGAAAGGTGCCGTGGAGCACCTACTTACGTCAGTTCGAGGCGGCTTGTTCCATAAATAACTGGAACAACACAGAAAAGGCTACAGCTCTCATTGTAGCGCTGAGAGGTGACGCCCTTAACGTCCTTCAGGCCATCCCGACTGGATCCCAGGACTACGCTTCACTGATCGCCCATATGGAGTCCCGATATGGAGATAGCCATCTTCAGCAGGCCTACCAGATGCAGCTCCGGACCCGGGTACAGAAGAACGCGGAAACCCTGCAGGAGTTCGAGATGGACATCGCACGCCTCGTAAGGCTTGCCTACCCAACAGCGCCGGCCGACTTTCTGGAGCAGATAGCGACGCAGACCTTCACCGACGGGCTACGGGACTCGGACACTCAACAGGCGCTGCGACTCGCGCGCAATAAGACCCTGGCAGATGCGCTGAGCCACGCACTTGAATTCGAGACGGCAAAACAGGCATCCAGAATGCACGCGCGGGTG
The DNA here is from genome assembly GCA_946902985.2 of Meconema thalassinum. Taxonomy (NCBI): domain Eukaryota; kingdom Metazoa; phylum Arthropoda; class Insecta; order Orthoptera; family Tettigoniidae; genus Meconema; species Meconema thalassinum. The sequence goes on from OX336396.1 coordinate 247,594,065, forward strand.
CGTCAAGTGGACGTCTATGAACCAGCAAAAACCAACGAGACCAAGCCCCTGGCCGACGAATTGATGGAGGCGCTAAGCCGTTTCTTCGATAGTCGCGGCACCACCAGCAACGACACAGCCGGAAGACAACCGGAGAGGCGGCCGGGAAGAGGACTACCGACCTGCTGGGCCTGCGGTAAGAAAGGCCACCTGAGCAAGGACTGCGGTGATCGCCGCCGCCGAGGGTATCCGACGGGAAATCAGTCATCTGAAAACCGCGCGGCCCAGGGAAACGAGTATTAGCCAGCCTTGGGGGGCAAAGGTTGGCTTGTGACAGTCGTCAAGCCCCGGCAGTCCAAGTTCGTGTGACGAAGTTACGGAGGGACAATAGCAGCCTGATGGTCGACGGAGTCATCAACGGAGTGAGCTGGCCCATGCTGATCGACACGGGAGCATCGAGGACCATCGTCAATCCCACTGTGATCCCGAAGTGGAGAGTGCAACCCACACAAAGGAACCTCCAGCTAATAACCGCGACCGGAGAGACCGCACCGGTACATGGCGAAGCATCACTGGAGTTCGTCATTGGTCGACGGGCGATAAAGCATCCAGTGCTTGTGGCTGACGTATCAAATGAAGTGATCATCGGACTGGACTTCCTGGACCAGAACAACATCATCTTGGATCTGAGTGCCAACACTCTGCACTTCGGAGGTGAGGAACTTGCTTTGCAACCTGCGCACGAGTTCATCACCGCACGACGAGTAAGGCTGAGAGAAGACGTCATCGTTCCCGCCAGGATGGAAGTCAGCGCTGCCGTAATTGTCGACGGAACTGCTGAGGGAGTGGCGGCTGTCATCGAGCCAAAATATGAGGACATCCAGACAAAAGGGTTGCTAGTTGCCAAGACCCTCATCAACACGACGTCTCGGCCGTACGTCCGCCTGTCCAACCTGAACGACTACGACATTACGGTTCACCGGGACACCAACCTAGGAGTCTGCGAGCCCGTTACCTGGATTGCCCGCATCACCGACACGACGGACGGACACCTGCAGACGGACAACCGAAGAAGACGCACACTCCCAGAAGAACTACAGAAGCTGTACCAAGGATCCCAGGACCATTTAGACGAGGAACAATCACGCCAACTTCAGGACCTGCTACGCGAATTCCAGGATGTCTTCTCCGTGGGGAGCAAAGACTTCGGCAGGACAAGCTTGGTCCAGCACAGAATCGACTTTGGGGACAGCGCACCGATTAGGGCCCCGTTCCGACGTATCCCGCTCGCCAAGCAAGCCGAAGTCGACCGGATGGTAGAAGAGATGAAGGAGCAAGGGGTGATCGAGCCATCACATAGTCCTTGGAGTTCTCCGGTCGTGCTTGTGAAGAAGAAGGACGGTTCCACCAGGTTCTGCGTGGACTACAGGCGGGTGAACGACGTCACGAAGAAGGACAGCTACCCTCTACCCCGGATCGACGACACGCTGGACACCATATCAGGGTCAAGATGGTTCTCCACCTTGGATTTGAAGAGTGGCTACTGGCAGGTGGAGGTCCACCCTAAGGACCGCGAGAAAACGGCGTTCTCTGTGGGCAGCGGGCTCTGGCAGTTCACCGTCATGCCATTCGGTCTGTGCAACGCTCCTGCGACCTTCGAAAGGCTAATGGAGTCCATTCTGAGGGGACTACACTGGAAGACCTGCCTGGTCTACCTAGACGACGTCATCGTTCTGGGGAGAAGCTTCGAGGAGCACTACAGCAACCTGAAGGAGATCTTGTTGAAGCTACGGGCTGCCCAGCTGAAGTTGAGCCCCAAGAAGTGTCAGCTCTTCCAGAAGCGGGTCCAGTACCTTGGGCATATCGTCTCCGAGGAAGGGGTGCGCACCGACCCAGAGAAGACCGCAGCTGTGAGGGGGTGGCCAGTTCCGAAGGACAAGTCCCAACTACGAAGCTTCCTGGGACTCTGCACTTATTACCGTCGCTTCGTGAGGGGATTCGCCGACATCGCCAAACCTTTACATCGCCTGACTGAGAAGGACCAACTCTTCACGTGGACAGCAGAATGCCACAGTGCCTTCGAACAACTCAAGCAGGCTCTGTGCACCGCGCCTATTCTGGCCTACCCCAGACCTGGAACAAGGTTCATCGTCGATACCGATGCCAGCGACTTGGGCATAGGGGGAATCCTGTCGCAGGTAGTGGACGGCGAGGAGAGAGTAGTGGCCTACTTCAGCAAGGCCTTGTCAAAGCCAGAAAGGAACTACTGCGTCACCAGGAAGGAGCTGCTCGCCATCGTGAAGACCATTGAACACTTCCACAAGTACCTGTACGGGCAAGAATTTCTCATCAGGACCGACCATGCATCCCTGCGGTGGCTCCTGAACTTCAAGCAGCCCGAGGGTCAACTCGCGCGGTGGTTAGAGAGGCTTCAACCGTATAACTTTGAGATTCAGCACAGGAAAGGCCAACTGCATTCTAACGCCGACGCCCTGTCACGAAGACCGTGCCCCGAAAACTGCACCTTCTGTGCACGAAGGGAGGAGAACACCGGGATACAGTGCCGAAGGACTACCGTGGAACTTCAAGGGAGCTGGAGCCGCGAATCTTTCACGCGGGCGCAAGCGGAAGATGATGACCTGGGACTGATAGCCGAATGGAAGAGGGCCTGTGTCCCCAGACCCGGGTGGAACATTGTGAGTGACTGCAGCCCAAAGTTTAAGTCCTACTGGGCACAGTGGGACTCGCTGATTGTAAGGGATGGCCTCATCTGCCGTACCTGGGAGAGCACCGACGGGAAGACATCTCGGGAACAAGTCGTCGTTCCAAAGGCTATGACGGAGGAAGTCCTGAAGGAAGTGCATGGAGGATCATCTGGTGGACACCTAGGGATAAAGAAGACCCTGGAGAAGCTGAGAGAGCGGTTCTACTGGATCGGATGCCGAACAGACGTGGAGAATCACTGCGCGAGTTGCCACGATTGCGCAGCCAGCAAGGGCCCAGGACGAAGACGACGGGGTCCACTGAAGACCTACAACGTGGGCGGCCCCATGGAGAGAGTGGCCATCGATGTTGCTGGGCCATTCCCGTTAAGCGAGGCAGGGAACCGCTACATATTAGTCGTCAGCGACTACTTTACCAAATGGCCGGAGGCGTATGCGCTCCCTAACCAAGAAGCCGCGACGATCGCAGAGACCCTGGTGAAGGAATTCGTCAGCCGGTACGGAGTACCCCTGGAGCTGCACTCCGACCAAGGGAGGAACTTCGAGTCGCAGGTGTTCCAGAACCTATGCCAGCTGCTGGGGATCCGGAAGACAAGGACAACGCCGCTACACCCTCAGTCCGACGGGATGGTAGAGCGATTCAATCGCACCGTCGAGAACCATCTCCGAATAGTCGTCAGCGAGCACCAGAGGGATTGGGACAAGCATCTTCCACTATTTCTCCTGGCCTACCGCGCCGCCGTGCATGAAGCCACCGGGTGCACACCAGCCCGGGCCATGTTTGGGAGGGAGCTCCGTCTACCTGTCGATCTTGCCTTCGGCCGACCTGGGAATGATCCGATCCCGGTAAGCCAGTATTGTCAAGAACTGGTCGACCAACTGGAGGACGTACACGCGTTCGCGAGGAGGAAACTGCGGATCGAGACCGACCGAATGAAGACCCGATACGACCAGCAGACGGATGCCGGCGGATTCCACGAGGACGACCTGGTCTGGCTCTTCAACCCATTACGGAAGAAAGGCCTGTCACCCAAACTGCAGAAGTCCTGGGAGGGCCCGTACCGAGTCGTGAAACGGATCAACGATGTCGTCTACAGGATCCAGCGGAGCCCGAGGGCGAAGATGAAGATCGTGCATCGAGATTGCCTGGCAGCCTACGGAGGGACACAGACGGACCAATGATTGATCGGGACGATCAGCCTTTTTAGGAAGGGGGTGGTGTTACGGCTGTGAGTTTGTGTCATCGCTCGCCGCTTGAGTCACAGCTGCCCCAGGGGCTGGGCTGTGGCATGCCTCCTGTATTGCGTGTGCCTTATGCAACAGGGCTGCTAGACAAAGGGATAGTCCAGAAGATTCGTGACTGGACCAGCGATGGAAACCTCGAGAAGCCGTGGACCCTGGATGGATCTAGAACCATTTATTGAGTCACCGGCCTGCTATATAAGAGTGACCCGTGAAGCAGTTGTTGTTGTTGTGTTTTACGAGCTAGTGTGAGCGTTTATTCTGAGCGACAGAAGTGTGGTGACTTGCGAAACCTCTAGTGTAGCGGCGAAGTGAGGAACATACAGGGGACTGCCTGAGTGAGTGTGCTTTCACTGAGTGTCTGAGATATTGTGGTGTAGAAATCCAGTGACATTGTTTCTCCAGCGTGTGGACAGCGAAATAGCCTGCAACAAGTGAACGTAAGTAATTGTGGTCGGTGAACATAAAAGAGAGGAGCAGGTAGTTTCTGTCAGGGCCACCGTACTCATTAGGACGGATTAACTTCTTTGATCTGTTGACAAGTGGAAGGGCCAAGAGCCCTCAAGGAAGAGACTTGAGGAAACTGGAATAAGGCTCCTAATTGCTTGTATTTGCTGACTAGTGTAATTTTCTGGCCACAATAAAGTTAATTATTTCTTTAAGCTGTAATTGGTGTTGTGCTTTGTACCCCCACCGTAATCCAGTTAACATAAGTGCCACTAGGGGGTGGCACGTAACAATACGTTGTTTTGTTGTTCAATACCCAACCATGTCCATGGGATGCGAGACAACCTACAGTACTTCACCACAGGTCATAGTTATCTCAACTAAGATATCTTGCTATTGCTCCGTATGTAATATATGCAATGCCTCCCGTCCTGCTCCTGTGTTATCGCTAAATGCTTGTCAATTGCCGGTGACTAATCACTCTCCGACTGCCCCGCGGGCAACCAAAGCTCCATTCTATAGGGATGACCCTCACTGTTTAATATTATTTGATTTATTCTGAATTTAATCTTGGATATAATATACCTCATCACTAGGGCGCGGATGTTTAGGAAAAATTATATTTTTTTCTGTGTCTCTATTTTCATGCAGAATTGGTTTCTGCTGCAAATCAAGTGATTATCGTCACAATACAGTGGTTTTTATTGGTCATATAAATGCATATTTCGAACTTGTTTTACCATGAGGTCATATTTTGAGCATCTTTTTGGTAAGAACGTCAGATTTCGGCTGTTTGAAGTCAGCTGTAGGTGTGCAATAATCCTCAACGTACCGAACGGGAACTAATGTAGTGGTTACAGAAATACAGTGTAAATAACCATTTAAACATGTATATTCAGAAAATTAATATGGAAATAGGAATAAAGAATTTAGTTAACAATAAATTCTCTCAGGGATTGTCGCTTGGATATACAACAAGATGTTCAGTAAAGAACATATAGCCTACTTTCCCCTAAATGCATGGGTATTGTTATAACTCTTTGTCCTTTTCAAGGAGTATAATTGAATGTTGGTTGTAGTAGCTTGTTGAAATACAACGTGCTATAGGGATATTAAACATGAATATGAGGTGCCCTTTGCTAGTGCTACCTCTGTAAAAAAAAAACCATTCAATTCGGTTTCACCGAGTTTGAATTGATCTGGGGAATGGATTTGCACACATACATGGCCGCTATTTGCAAACTATTGGGCTGATGACCTTGTAGTCAGTCATATGATGCTTTCCACAAAAAGGCATGTTGTTGCAAAATCCGGTAGAGATCAAATTATTAGGATGGTCGAAATTTGATTTAAGCTTTTAACATTTGGGTGGCCGTCATTCCGTTTCCGTCAAGATGGCGGCGATATAAAACATGACACTGAGGTGCCTTTTGCTAGTGCTACCTCTGTACCAAATTTCGTTCAATTCGGTTTCACCGTGTTTGAATTGATAGGGGGAATCGATTTGCACACATACTTGGCCATCATCTGCAAACTATTGGGCTGATGATCTAGCACGTTGCTCAGAATATGCTTCCCACATAAAGATTTGTTGTTGCAAAATTTGGTAGAGACTAGATTATTAGGTTGGTCGTAATTACATTTTAGCCTTTAACATTTGGGTGGCCGCGATTACGTATCCGTCAAGATGGCGGTGATATAAAACATGACACTGAGGTGGCCTTTTCTAGTGCTACCTCTGTACCAAATTTCGTTCCATTCGGTTTCACCGTGTTCGAATTAATAGGGGAATCGATTTTCACACAAAGATGGCCGCCTTCCGCAAAATATTAGGCTAATGACCTATTAGTTTGGTCAAAGGATGCTCCCTCCACAAAGGTATGTTGTTGCAAAATTTGGTAGAGATCGGATGATTAGGTTAGTCGTAATTTGATTTAAGCTTTGAACATTTGTGTGGCCGCCATTACGTTTCCGTCAAGATGGCGGCGATATAAAACATGACACTGGGGTGCCCTTTGCTAGTACTACCTCTGTACCAAATGTCGTTCCATTCGGTTTCACCGTGTTCGAATTAATATGGGCAATCGATTTTCACACAAAGATGGCCGCCATCCGCAAACTATTAGGCTGATGACCTATTAGTTTGGTCAAAGGATGCTGCCCCCATAAAGGTATGTTGTTGCAAAATTTGGTAGAGATCGGATGATGAGGTTAGTCGTAATTTGATTTAAGCTTTGAACATTTGTGTGGCCGCCATTACGTTTCCGTCAAGATGGCGGCGATATAAATCATGACACTGAGGTGTCCTTTGCTAGTGCTACCTTTGTACCAAATTTCGTTCAATTTGCGCTCACCGTGTTCGAATTGATAGGGGGGGACAGACATTCAGAGTACACACACTCACACACACACATACACACACACAGACAGACACACTTTTTTTCGCCCTGTAGTGATCTCATAAGTCTACTTTCATTTTTTGCAAAAATCGAAAGTAGGCTAATTAAAAATACGGCCATATTTAATCAGTCATTTTCAGATCATATTTTGTAATTTGTGAGTAATATTTCGTAATTTTTAAGGTTATATTTGCTTTCATATTCGCGCTATTTTTAGTCTTCACCATCCGAGCACTACCACACTTTATTTATATACAGTGTGTGCCGGAAATAAAAGGATATTTTAAAATACTGTATTAGCACAGGTGTAATATTCTTAGTGTTAGTAAACTCGAAGCCTATGACCTTCTCCCCGCCACTTTCTGCCGTGAAGTTGGATCTCCGGGAGAAAAGTGTCTGGACCTTGCCTATTCAAAGAAGTGAGAATTTTACGGTGGTATAAAATGGCAACATGCATTCAGACTGTTAATAATCTCACATCTCGTTGGGCAGAAATATAAAACTCAGAGGCAGGTAGTGGAACGCTTGGACGGAATGTGAGCTGAGAATGTTCCTAGGATCAAGTTTCGATCTTGCTTGGATGCCGTAGACAGTCGTGCAATCATAATTCGTCGCATCTCTCTCTTGAGACGTGAAATATAACAAAGTTCCACTTTGAGTATTATGTTTCAACAAAATAAGATAATTATTTTATAAATTAACCATAATTAATCTAGAGGTATTATATGTATCAGAATGCTTAATTTCGAAAAGAAAAGGAGTGAGCAAGACGTTTTAGAGAAGAAAGAAAGGAAAATACTGTACTTAGAATAATTTTTAGAATGCAATAAGATAATGATAATCTGGATGAAGAGGAAATGTGAAGGAATATACTGAACCCTTGCAAAGAAGCTTATGAGACTCAGTTTCGGGGGGTGTATCAGTCCATATCGTAAGTTATTGTTAATGCGCTTCATTAACATGCAGGGTAACATATAACAAAATAACATGCAGGAAAAAGTGAAGCCAGGGTTATAACAAATGAATTTAATGACAGATCAGCTATTTACAAAAATGAATTAACAAACAAAACTCCCATAATGACTCCCACTGAATAAATTAAATTTGCCAAAACTAGGCCAAATCTCAGGAGAGATTATTACTCGGACCAAGTATCCCCCCAAAAAAAAAAAACAACAATAATGACAATGTATGCGCGAGTGCTGTTCTACATGCTTCACGATGAGTACAATCGAATGCATGATTCGTCATCATACAGAATAAACTTTCAGAAGACGAATCCACTTTACTTAGAGCTAGACAGACGCGGGGAACAACTATACACAACTTAAAACTAAACCGACACTTCCTATACTTAAAATAAACAACACAATAATTTCCGCATGAAATTGGAATCAAAACTGCCGTAGCAAAACATTACTGCCTAAAATTAGGACTTCTCACAAATCAACACAAGTAAGCTAACACGTGACCAACAAAACAAATACACACATGACCGCCGTCATTAGCCAACTTTCGATTTTTGCAAAAAATGAAAGTAGACTTATGAGATCAACACAGGGCGAAAAAAGTGTGTCTGTCTGTGTGTGTGTATGTGTGTGTGTGAGTCTCTGTGTGTGTGTGTGTGTGTATGTGTGTGTGTGAGTCTGTGTGTGTGTGTGTGTGTGTGTGTGTGTGTCTGTGTGTGTGTGTCTGTGTGTGTGAGTGTGTGTACTCTGAATGTCTGTCCCCCCCTATCAATTCGAACACGGTGAATGCGAATTGAACGAAATTTGGTACAAAGGTAGCACTAGCAAAGGACACCTCAGTGTCATGTTTTATATCGCCGCCATCTTTACTAAAACTGAATGGCGGCCACTCAAACGTTCAAAACGTAAAATCAAATAACGACTAACCAAATCATCCGATCTCTACCAAATTTGGTAACAACATACCTTCGTATAGGATGCGTCTTGTGTCCAAACTACAAGGTCGTCCGCCATACCATTTCAGGATGGTGGCCGTGCGAATTATGCAAACTTTATAATCGATATCATGGGACCCACCAGTTCCGATTATCGAGCCGAGAATCGTTTTAACTGTTCTAAAGGAAGAGGCACGTTCGAAATTAAAAGTTTATTTTGTAATACTATAGTGCAGACGTGATTTTAAAAAGCTGAGCCGATTCAGTAATAAGACAAGATGGCAGCGGATATCTTGTGCCTGACTTATATTTCACTAATTTGAGTATTGCATGCAATATAGCGTACTGATACAAAATAAATAAACTTTGTATGAAATGCTTTATATATAAATAATATACTCCAGTGATGAAATCGTTTAGTATAAATCATTATTTGCTAACAAGTTCTATGTAAGTCATTTTATATAGAACGATATTCGTTGACACAATTAGCTCAGTGGTAGAGCGTTAGCCTATCGCTCAAATGCCTATGGTTCAAACCCGATCAGAGCTAGGTATTTTGCTTGAAATGTTATATGTTTATTGTTTTGTAATGACTCAGATGTTTTAAAATTAAGCGTTATATTGTGCATATTATGGTGTAAAATATATATTTAATTAAAACATAATTCGCCAGCAGATTTACTCGAGACATCTAGCTGCCAAAAAGGTAACTGCACGCCGACCTAATAACTTCCAGATTTTATTGAAAAGTTTCTTCTTCTGGCCGTTAGAATGCACTCGCTCTGTTAGGATTATATTGTTCGATATTTCACCACTAGATGTCACGACTAGTCTACGCGGGGCTCCTTTGATTACTATACCATTGGCATTCTATGCGCATCGAATTTGAAGAATGACAAGATGATACTACGATACATTTTTACTTTTTATATTAAAGGGTTTGTAACAGCCTATTGTGCGTTATTTGAAAATGTTAATTGAAGTAAAGAACAAAACGATTTCACATAGTATCTGAACTCTACCGTTGGTGCTAGTTCAGGATAATAATTAATACTTTTATTTCAGCCAAATAGCAATCGAAAATATCCACATAGATGGTATACACACGTCTCTGTAGGGTCATGGAAAGATTTGTTAATTCAATTAGGGTTGTGAAAGTCATACGCAGCCAGACCTGTAAAGACATGCCTCAACTCAAAGTTGGATGTTGCCCGCGTCAGGCCGATTATGTAATAATAATAATAATAATAATAATAATAATAATAATTCATGGTTTCTTTCGAAACGCGTCGAATTTCAATATAATAAAACACGGCATAAGCCCAAAATTCAACATTATGAATAATAACACGGGCCGTGAAAGTCTAAATGACAATAATAATAATGTTATTGGTTTTACGTCCCTTTTAACTACTGTTGCTTTTAGAGACGCCGGGGTGCCAGAATTTTGTCCCGAAGGGGATCTTTAACGTGCCAGTAAATCTACTAACACGGCTCCCTCGCATTTGTGCACCCTCAAATGCCAGCTGACTGCGCCAGGATACGAACCTGAAACATACGGTCCAGCAAGCGAGAACGTTACCGCTGAGCCACGCCGCCAGTCCGGTCGATTATGTCTCCAGATCCATAACATTCTTTTGATACTTCTTATCTTTCTTTCTTTCTTTCTTTCTTTCTTTCTTTCTTTCTTCAATGATGGTAGCAGTTTTTATCTAGGTTGTGGCGTTTGGTAGAGGTAAATCGTTTCTAAGGTCTTCAACAAAGAATAGTTCTATTATACTCTTTGATAATAACAACGAGTTATAACTATACTCATACATTTAGGAGAAAGTAAGCTATATGTTCTTTACTGAACATCTTGTTTTTACAAGTAAAATACCACTACACCACACGGGCGTCACAGACTAACTTACATGAACTGAATCATAGAACAAATCACTAGGCTCAAAGCCAACATTTACATCATTAACACAACATTCCATCCATACGACATGCAATAATCCGTCACAAACATGGCGAACTCCCCAACTAATTATGGTCCAAAATAACCATCACAAAAGAACAGGTTTGCTAAATGAAAGCTTAAAGGGGCCAGTCGGACAACAGGACTGCCTAACAAAATAAGTCACCAGGCTAGACGGGCGATTCCTGGAAATCTGCATATCTGTCAACCCACGTGTCAAAATAACCTCGACCTCCCAAGGCATGGGATCCAGTCTCGAAGAAGCGTGCCCCAAAGCACAATAATACGTGTGTGTGTGTCAGAACAAAATATATCTCAGCATTTCCCCTAGGAAATCCAAGAATCAGCATATGGACAAGGAACAGCGGTCTCCTCGGAGCACCCTGCCTTTCCATCAAAATACAACAACAACAAAATTTGAGGGCGGTAGGACCTCTACCCCTCTTCACGTAGAATCAAAACACACACCTGACACGATAACACACACAGAATCACACGTATGGGTTTTGACAGACCCTGAAATAAAATGACATAAATATTTTCCACCAGCTGGCGCCTTCGTTCTATGCCTGTGACTATCGAACCTGAAAAGGACTCAAAAAAAATCTAAAAAAAATTAGAACTAAGGTGTTCTACAATTACATCTTAATTTGTTGCGCTCGGCAACCCTAATATGAATAATAACCTGTTCGGCAAACATCTTACAGTAATTACCTCCCTTTCCTATCAACAAAATATGAACTTTAATAAAGCACCACTTATCGAATGTAACGGGTTTCGCATTCGCATGGATAAATCTGTACACGCGCCGTGTACACTAAATATGACTCCAAAGAAAAAATAATACACAACAAACAACTTTGGCCACGCGCCAACGTTCATTTAAAACATTTAGTGTTGGTGCAAGAAAAACACTCTAAAACAAGAAAAAGAAGAAAATGAACTATTTACAAAGTTCCCCCGCCGTGTCTAACTACATATTGAATAATCAATTTTTGTACATCACCGTATCAGCTTGTAGAGCATATAACTTCCATCTCGGCTCAGTTCCCTACGGGAAATTAGCCCTCCATCGTTGTCTTCGTAGAAGCGTTGGACATCACTCCGGCTCCTGACCACACGTCGGACATCTTGGTGTAGTCTCCTCGACAGAAAAGTTCAATGTTATTATATATTGCCTGGCTGTAATCGCTTGTGAGTTACTAATTTCGCCCACGATTGCCCTATGCGATTAATCAACGAAGACTTTCCCTAGCTCTCGCTTACACACGCACAATACAACACTTGAAAAATACAATAAAAATTTACATGAACTATACACTTCAAACCCATCGTCACTGGCTTGACAATGCAAGTTTTAAATCTGGCTGTCTCGCAGTCGTTATCTCGCTCGGTAATCTCTACTGCTCTTGTGAACCTTCGCTCGCGTTGAGCGCTAATTGGAATGTTACTCAAGTCTTGCCCCTCAAGAGCTGAAAATAGTTGTCTTCAAGATAATATTTAAGTACTTAAAATCATCACGCAAACTGGCGTGAAGTTAGCTCATCAGAGCTCAAAACGTTAGACTTCAAATACTATTAGAGCTTTAAAAATCACTACGCAAACTGGCGTGAAGTTAGTTCACCAGAGCTCAAAATGAATTACATCAAAAGAGCGTCTCATCGATCAATTTATTGGAAACTGACAGAGTGAGGAGGAGTGGGGTGAATTAAGAAAAAATTTCCAGAGTTTTCATCTCACACACATGGGACTAGTGTCAATCTTCATCATTTAATGCAAACGTCTCAGCGCACTCATGCGGAGATATTTCGGATCGGCGGTTCTTTGGATAATCAATTCCGCGCGCTTTTTACCAGTGACGCCACCCATCGCGTGGTTTTGGCTTGGTCTCTCCTGATTGGGTGATTCAATCGTAGGTCGGTTGCAAGAAGCTCGTGACCATCCTCTCATGACTCCAATTCTGGTGCACGTTGTTACACAATTTGGCCTTGAACTCAGCTTACCCGGCCGTTTTCAAGAATAGCTACCAAGCTCTGTTTCTGTGGCAATCATTGCAACACGCTAACTTGCCTTCCTCTTTGTCAACTTCCACAAGTACTGCCTGCGCCGCAGTAATAATAATAATAAATCATGAATACTTATTTATCGCAGATTAATAAGGGTTCATTTATCCTCAGCAAGGTTTTGAAATTCGAAGCAAGTGATTGATTTGGATTTCAAAAACAATATCCACAGTAGTAACAACATCTCTTTAATATCTCACTCAGCTGCTTGAGTGTACACTCCACTGACCCAATTAGTGTGCGCGCTCCTTGCCGGAATGTCATTCATACGTCTCGCTAGACCTCCCCTTCTTCTCACGTGATTACCACTCCCGTCGTCTCAGCTGTCTTGTTGTTTACAAACAAAGCACGCTCTCTCCCAGGCGCTCCGCGGCCACGTACATTTGAGTGTTGGCTCTCAAATAAATTCTGCAATAATGATTCTGCACACATAATCCTGCTTATTCATCAAATGGTTCTCTTCTGTAATATGGTTTTAAGTTGGCGCTATTGAAGACAGATTTAGCACCAGTGCTCACTTCTTCAAGTCTGTAAGCATTGTTACCCAGATTCTTAATGACACGGAACGGGCCAATAAATTTTGGACAGAATTTTGCAAACACTTTGTTTTTGGGATCAGATATTGGTGGTCTGCGGACAAGCACTAGTTCTTGTTCCTGTAATTCCCGGCGAAACTTCTTTCCTCTGTACCTTCTCAGTCTTCGGTCCGCTTGGTTCCTCATGTGCTCTCTCGTTCGCTGAATTCGCAACTCATGCGCTAATAGTGGATCCCTTGGTCATGGAATAATCTTGTCCCAAGATCTCTCTGGCAACCTGTTGTGGTGTACAATTAGTGGGACTTGACCCGTCGACTCGTGCTTAGTGGTGTTCATGCACATCTCAATATCTCCTACTTTGTCAACCCACTTATTACGATCGTTAGAAATCATTACTCTGTAGTACTAGGTAACACAGCGAATCGTTCTCTCGCTCGGATTCCCACAAGGATGACGAATGCTCGAAAATATATGTTTTATCCCTAGGCTCTCTAGACCTTGCCTAAAAACATTGCTCGTGAAATAAGTACCATGGTCTGATAAAATGGATTCCGGTTTCCCAAGCATCGGAATAACTTTGTTCTGAATTCTACTGAGGACTTGTTTTGCTGTCGTCTTCTGGATTGGACTTAACACTACCATCTTTGAAAATACATCGACACACACCAGAAGGTGTCGGCATCCACGTTTCCCTTTAACCAGAGGGCCAAAACAGTCGATAGCGAGCATCTCGCATGGTTTTTGAGGTAATAGTGGTCTTGGAGGTTGTTTCATAATGAAGTTGTTTGGTTTAGTGCGCTGGCACGCGTCACAAGTTCTTATTACTTCCACAATGGTGAATCGCATCTTAGGCCAAGTAAAAGTCTCCCCTATCGTAGCTTCGGTTTTGTCCGTGCCGATATGTGCTAGGCTCTCGTGGACATGCCACGTCAATCCTCTCTGTAGTGATGCTGGAACTAGGATTCGCAGTTTGGTATGATGCTCATCCACGTACTTATGCAAAAGGTTATTTAAGTAGTGAAATCTCGCTTCTTTAGCACGGGCTTCTCGGTATTCAGGTGAATCCGGTTGTAATTCCTTCCTGTAGAACTTGATCATCATCATCATCCATGGGTCTGCTTCTTGTTCCTTCCGAATTTCCTTTAGTTTGTCCAAAAACTCACGAGCCTTAGGTGTTAGTGTTATATGGTGAACTTCCGCTGTTACCTCGTTCTCATCTTCAGGATTCCTGCTCAAAGCATCTGGTATGATGTTCATCCTTCCATGGCAATGCTCTATCGTAATGTCAAACTGCTGTATGTAGATGGACCAACGCGTAACTCTCTCACTTGCCATCGTCGTCTTGAATAGAAATGTCAGTGCATGGTGGTCGGTTCTGACAACAATGGAATAACCGAAAATCATCTTGCACCATTGTTGAAGAGAATATAAAATCGCTAGCTGCTCAAGCTCCTTCACAGTGTAGATCCTCTCGTGCTTCCTCAATTTACGACTCGTAAATGCCAAATATGATCTCTTCTTGGGTTCTTCAGCGTCCTCTTGGTACAGCATAGCACCGATTCCAATCAATGAAGCATCTGCTTGAATAATAAATCTCTTCTCGAAGTCTGGATACCCTAGCTTCACACAGTTTTCCAGTAAGTCTTTCGTAGCTCTAAAGGACCTGTCGCAGTCCTCATTCCACGACCATCGATTTGACTTCTTTAACATCTCTTGCATAGGTGCTACTGTTTCCGTGTATCCAGGACAATTCTCTTTGAAGAAACCTGTCACTCCCAAAAACGCTCTTATATGTTTGACTTTAGTTGGTGTGGGAAATTTCTTGATTGCATCAATTTTCGCTGGATTAGGTCTCACGCCCTCAACATCAATTATATGACCCAAATGCAGAATCTCGCTCTGGCAAAAGTGTGATTTCTTTAGATTAATTTTGAAGTTCATGGTTCTCAAGTTATCCAGAAGTTTGTTCAGGTTTACCAAGTGTTCCTCCATTGTTTCAGATGCAATTAATATGTCGTCAACATATCTCGTAGTGAAGCTCTTGACCTCCTCAGTCAGATTCCTATATAGTGCTCTTATCAGTGCACATCCAGCCATTTTTACACCAAAGGGCATGCGAGACCAGATATAACTTTGGTTATCGAATAAAAATCCCGTCAACAGTTGGGATTTTTCTTCAAGTTCAAGATGGTGGAAACTATTTGTCAAGTCGACGCTCGAATAAATCTTCTTCCCACGGAAGCCCTTCAACACATCCTTGATCCTTGGTGCTTGGTCATGCTCAACTAGCAGTTTACTGTTCAAAACTCGCGCGTCTAGGCATAACCTAATTGATCCATTTGGTTTGGCCACAGCCAATATTGCGTTTAGGTACGGGGTTGCTGCTTTTCTTATCATGCCGGAATCTAATAAATTACTAATGATGTCCTTCACCTAAGCAAAATGTTTCTCTGGGATCGGGTACAATTTACTTTTAAATGGGGTCCAGTCAGTAACTTGCATGGCATATTGGAAATTCAAAACTTTTCCAGGGACGGTGTCGAAAGCTCCTTTATGAAATCTCAAAATTTCTTCCAGTTTTCTTCTATCAGGTTCGCCTACTATAGCCTCCTTAAGCCGCTCCTGAAGTAGAATTTCAAATTTGGATCCGCTAATTTCTTCTTCCGCCAAATGTACCCAAAGTTCCTGCGAAATATCTCGGCTGTCTATTTCAACCACTGCTGTCTGGCTTACTCGTTCCTCCGTCAAGTTCTTATCTCTAATCACCTCATTAGTGCATTCTTCAATGACCCAAGTATTCACCTCTCTCTCTAGTGGACTTTCTTCCATGTTTAAACCCACGTGATTCAACCCCTCAACTTGTTTGAAACTTACAGTGTTGTTATGTAAGTCAATTACAGCATGAAAATCACAGGTAAAGTTGGCTCCCAAAATGATGTTATAATTCATCTTCGGTATGACAATGAATGTTTGCGAAAATGTGTGATTCAATATTTCCAGGTCTAAATATGCTTGCTGCTTACAACTTATGGTCTTGTCAGGAATGACCCCTCTGACTTTCATTAACGGTACAGGCATAATTGGAACAGTTTGTTTACTTCCGATTTCTTTTACCAATACTTCCGTGACTAAGCTCACATGGCTACCTGTGTCAATTAAGCATCTCACCCTCATACCTCCAATATGTGCGTAAATAATCGGCAATTGTCTGATGACATTTTCTCGGTCCTTCACCACTTCCTCCAGGCAATCGTCCGGGAATGCTACCCACTCTTCTATGTTAGCAACAATCAGCTCTTCCCGCTCCCTGGCGTCCTCCATTTTCAGGCTATCAGGTTTTGGTTCATTTGAGGTTTTTTTTATCCCGGGACCCATTCGTTGAGTTCCGCCGGTTGTCATCGCGCCTCTCCTGCTGCCGTAATAAGCTTTCCGCCCCCTCTCCTTGGTGGTTATCCGGGCTCTGCCTATTCGCCATTGCACGCCCCCACTTCTCTTTCTCCGTCTCTTCGGCGTTTAACTGATCCAAATACTTCTGCGATTCGACGTACCGCTCATCCCAATTGTTGCGATAGTCTCCCCGATTATCTTGGCGATAGTTCCTCGTGTTGTTCCACCTGCCATCTCCATTCCTTTGGTAAGGTCTACCCTGCCTTTGGTTTCCCCCTCCAATTGGTGTACTCTCGCTGGTACGTCCATTGATTTTGCTGGTTCTGATTGTTTTGATTATAGTTATCTCGGCGATTCTGAAAATTTCGATTATTCTGGTTGAATTGATTTCGGCCATCATAGTCTTGCCGTCACGGTGTAAACTGCGTTCCCGTAGATTGGGTTTTTGTTTGGTTCCCCTGGTTGTGACTAGTTTGGTGTCCCTGAACCACTTCTGCCGTGTTGACACATTCCATGTTTCTTCTCCCTGTCTGTGGGCTAACCATACTTGTCTCGTCTAGATGGCGGAGTAACTCTTCAGCCTGCACTGCGGTCTTAATATTTCCGGCTACTAACAGCTGTTGAATATTCATAAGAAGTTGTTTCCCAATGGTTAGAACCATGTTTTCTTCACTAGGGGGGTCGTCAAAATCGCGGAATTTAACCAGCTATTGGCTAAAAAATTCTGAAAATCTGGTAGGATGCGTGCTGTGATATTATCTAGTGTACAAATCCATTCTTAATCCCTGCTGCAAAGAAGGACTCCAGAACTTCTTTAAGAACGCTTCTCTGAATTGTGCCATGTCGGTGAATGTTTATTTAAAACTCAAGAACCAGATTAAGCTTGGGCCCTCTAAAAACTTTTCCACAAGTCGCAACTGTTTCGCGGGACTGATATGTTGATCGTTAAAATAGTCATCCAGCTGACGTAAAAAGGCTTTGGGAGTGGTTCCTGTGTGCTCCCTGAATTTATCTGGTTTGAAATCATTCCCCCTAATGACCTGAATTACTTGGGCAGGTGCCAAGTCGGGTTGCGGTGTGGACGTCTCTCCCCTGTACTGTTGTAATGCGTTGCTCGTTTATTTAGGACTTTGACCTTGGCTGTTATCCTCAGCCAGCTTCAAGCCCACCGGACTTCCAATGCTTCCCTGCTTGCCTACTGCGTTTTAAGCCGAAAATAATGTTGCGTTCTCTAATGATCTGATTTCATTTTTAATTATGAGATCTGTGTGTTCTTGGAGTTTGGATTTTACGTTTTCCTCCAAAGCCTGTACTCCCGAATTGTATTCACCTAAGCGCTTTAAAATTGTCAGCCTGTCTTCTTTCGTTTCGTTGACCTGCTGCTCCCAATCTCTTCGGATCCTGCTCTTCAAACTGCTAATTTTCTCTTCGCTCCTTTCCTGATTCTTTTCTAGCTCCTCTCGTATTTGTTCTTGTGTTTTAACTAATTGTTCTCCGACCTCGTCTCTTATTACCTCTTGTGTTTTAACTAATTGTTCTCCGACCTCTTCTCTTATTACCTGCTGGGTTTTAATTAATTGGTCCTCTAAGTTTTCACGCAAGTGCATACGTTCTGTTTCGGTTTTGATCTCAAGTTTATCGATTTCCTTTATTAATTCAAGTACGTTGCTGTCGACTGAATTAATCTGTTGCTGTAATTTATCATGTGTGCTCTTTATTCCCGCCGTGTTGTTGACGCATGCTGCCTCGATTTGCTTTAATTTATCGGCCACCATTTCATCAAATTGTATGAGTTTATTGTCAAATTTCGACTCCAACTTTTTAATCTCACCTAATTGTTTTGCGTTATTCTCCGCGACCTCATCTGCCAGTTTCTCTACTTCCCTAACACTTTGATTTATGTCATGAGTGATCTTTTCTAGTTGTTCTGTTTGTACTCTTTGTGTTATCGCCTGTTCTGATAGTTTATGATTCAATTCGTTAAATTGTTTATCAGTATCCAATTTCTGGACCTGTAATTGGACCGTAATGTTACCGCTCATGTCTTGTAACTGTTTTTCACTATGCTCACGCTGAATTTCTAATTGTTTATTTAATTGTTCTTCCGTTTTCGCGAACATCTGCTCTAATTGTTTATCATTATGCTCACGCTGAACTTCTAACTGTTTATTTAACTGATTTTCATTGTCTTCACTTATTTCCTCCTTCATGTTCTTTAACTGTTTTTCCGTTTTCGCGGACATCTGTTCTAACAATCCCTTGATTTCTTCAACACTCGCCATCGCACAATACACAAATATAACCAGAGAAAAACAGGGTCATGCACCGAGATTTCAGTCATACACACGCATACATGTCATAATATTTAAATATTACTGATTCTAATTTAATAAAATTTTCAGTAATCAAAATTTACTGAATAAATTACTCTTATTTCCAAACAACAAAATAACTCCCTAGTGATCTGCTTTTAAATTCCTAACCAACAGAATTTACGAACAACACTAATTAACCGAAGTTAATTAAATGTCAAATGTAAGGCAACACCTTCCTGCTTTGACTGAGTTCAATAATATGCAAATTTTCTAATTTTAATGCCGAGCGCCAGAACAAGTTTATAACAAATACAATATCAAATTCTAACCTTGTTCAATATTTCTAACTTTAGGAACTCAGTGATTTTACTAATGCACATGGCGGTACAACATCGCCTCAATTTACGGAATTTACTTTGCCCACTCGACCTGGCATCATTTCTCAACGAAATAAATATGAGATCAGCGAAGCAACAACAATAACAATCCCCACTTGGGCAGCCATTTTTGTTTTATGAACCCTTGCAAAAAAGCTAATGAGACTCAGTTTCGGGGGGTGTAACAGTCCATATCGTAAGTTGTTGTTAAAGCACTTCATTAACATGCAGGGTAACATATAACAAAATAACATGCAGGAAAAAGTGAAGCCAGGGTTATAACAAATGAATTTAATGACAGATCAGCTATTTACAAAAGTGAATTAACAAACAAAACTCCCATAATGACTCCCACTGAATAAATTAAATTTGCCAAAACTAGGCCAAATCTCAGGAGAGATTATTACTCGGACCAAGTGTCCAAAAAAAATCAACAATAATGACAATGTATGCGCGAGTGCTGTTCTACATGCTTCACGATGAGTACAATCGAATGCATGATTCGTCATCATACAGAATAAACTTTCAGAAGACGAATCCGCTTTACTTAGAGCTAGACAGACGCGGGGAACAACTATACACAACTTAAAACTAAACCGACACTTCCTATACTTAAAATAAACAACACAATAATTTCCGCATGAAATTGGAATCAAAACTGCCGTAGCAAAACATTACTGCCTAAAATTAGGACTTCTCACAAATCAACACAAGTAAGTTAACACGTGACCAACAAGGAAATACACACATGACCGCCGTCATTTTTACAAGTAAAATACCACTACACCACACGGGCGTCACAGACTAACTTACATGAACTGAGTCATAGAACAAATCACTAGGCTCAAAGCCAACATTTACATCATTAACAAAACATTCCATCCATACGACATGCAATAATCCATCACAAACATGGCGAACTCCCCAATTAATTATGGTCCAAAATAACCATCACAAAAGAACAGGTTTGCTAAATGAAAGCTTAAAGGGGCCAGTCAGACAACAGGACTGCCTAACAAAATAAGTCACCAGGCTAGACGGGCGATTCGTGGAAATCTGCATATCTGTCAACCCACGTGTCAAAATAACCACGACCTCCCAAGGCATGGGATCCAGTCTCGAAGAAGCGTGCCCCAAAGCACAATAATACGTGTGTGTGTGTCAGAACAAAATATATCTCAGCATTTCCCCTAGGAAATCCAAGAATCAGCATATGGACAAGGAACAGCGGTCTCCTCGGAGCACCCTGCCTTTCCATCAAAATACAACAACAACAAAATATGAGGGCGGTAGGACCTCTACCCCTCTTCACGTAGAATCAAAACACACACCTGACACGATAACACACACAGAATCACACGTATGGGTTTTGACAGACCCTGAAATAAAATGACATAAATATTTTCCACCAGCTGGCGCCTTCGTGCTATGCCTGTGACTATCGAACCTGAAAAGGACTCAAAAAAAATCTAAAAAAAAAATAGAACTAAGGTGTTCTACAATTACATCTTAATTTGTTGCGCTCGGCAACCCTAATATGAATAATAACCTGTTCGGCAAACATCTTACAGTAATTACCTCCCTTTCCTATCAACAAAATATGAACTTTAATAAAGCACCACTTATCGAATGTAACGGGTTTCGCATTCGCATGGATAAATCTGTACACGCGCCGTGTACACTAAATATGACTCCAAAGAAAAAATAATACACAACAAACAACTTTGGCCACGCGCCAACGTACATTTAAAACATTTAGTGTCGCTGCAAGAAAAACACTCTAAAACAAGAAAAAGAAGAAAATGAACTATTTACAAAGTTCCCCCACCGTATCTAACTACATATTGAATAATCAATTTTTGTACATCACCGTATCAGCTTGTAGAACATATAACTTCTATCTCGGCTCATTTCCCTACGGGAAATTAGCCCTCCATCGTTGTCTTCGTAGAAGCGTTGGACATCACTCCGGCTCCTGACCACACGTCGGACATCTTGGTGTAGTCTCCTCGACAGAAAAGTTCAATGTTATTATTAATTGCCTGGCTATAATCGCTTGTGAGTTACTAATTTCGCCCACGATTGTCCTATGCGATTAATCAACGAAGACTTTCCCTAGCTCTCGCTTACACACGCACAATACAACACTTGAAAAATACAATAAAAATTTACATGAACTATACACTTCAAACCCATCGTCACTGGCTTGACAATACAAGTATTAAATCTGGCTGTCTCGCAGTCGTTATCTCGCTCGGTAATCTCTACTGCTCTTGTGAACCTTCACTCGCGTTGAGCGCTCATTGGAATGTTACTCAAGTCTTGCCCCTCAAGAGCTGAAAATAGTTGTCTTCAAGATAATATTTAAGTACTTAAAATCATCACGCAAACTGGCGTGAAGTTAGCTCACCAGAGCTCAAAACGTTAGACTTCAAATAATATTAGAGCTTTAAAAATCACTACGCAAACTGGCGTGAAGTTAGCTCTCCAGAGCTCAAAACGAATTACATCAAAGCAGCGTCTCGTCGATCAATTTATTGGAAACTGACAGAGTGAGAAGGAGTGGGGTGAATTAAGAAAACATTTCCAGAGTTTTCATCTCACACACATGGGACTAGTGTCAATCTTCATCATTTAATGCAAACGTCTCAGCGCACTCATGCGGAGATATTTCGGATCGGCGGTTCTTTGGATAATCAATTCCGCGCGCTTTTTACCAGTGACGCCACCCATCGCGTGGTTTTGGCTTGGTCTCTCCTGATTGGGTGATTCAATCGTAGGTCGGTTGCAAGAAACTCGTGACCATCCTCTCATGACTCCAATTCTGGTGCACGTTGTTACACAATTTGGCCTTGAACTCAGCTTACCCGGCCGTTTTCAAGAATAGCTACCAAGCTCTGTTTCTGTGGCAATCATTGCAACACGCTAACTTGCCTTCCTCTTTGTCAACTTCCACAAGTACTGCCTGGGCCGCAGTAATAATAATAATAAATCATGAATACTTATTTATCGCAGATTAATAAGGGTTCAATACAGAACTACTCTCTATTTCCAGATGAATAACTGCTGAGTCATTTTCACACATAGCCCCTTTCTACATCATAGCCCTAAATCAATTTACCATATTCTTCCTTATTAACCCCCAAACCCCGTGGCGCTACATCGCAGGGCCTAGGCTTACCAAGCGACCGCTGCCCAGGCGTTTGGCCTGCAGATTATGGCCGTAAACCCGCGGAGTTTGCATGGCTGTACGGATAGCGGATAAACTGTGGATAATGTTTGGAGTAAATTAGCGGTTGGTTTTTAGAATACAATCCGTACTTAATTAATATCATTATTAGGATCCAGAAGTTTATGACATATCGAATTTTTCCGTTATGTTTTTTTCATGACAAATGTAAGATGATGAATTATGCTAATCTCATTCAAATTATGTCATTAGGCATAAATATCACTCCGAACAGGAAAGGGTTGCAATTCTGTCTGTATAGCATTCATTTTAAACAGCACATGACATACAAAGCCTAAGCGAACGACTTTTAATTCAAATATGTTGCTTTAGTAATTTATGCTTTATCTAATTTAAAATATTATTGTAATGCCAGTAGATTCGGATAAAAAGTGTGGCAATGCGGAAAGAAATCGTGTAGATGCGGATAACAGTTATGCGGATGCTGTGTGGATGCGGATAGGAGCTGTGCGGATGCGGAGCGGATGCGGATAACGTTTTGTTTATCCGCGCAGGGTTCTAATTATGGGGTGACGTGCGGTCCCCTCGGCCGTTAATCTTGGTCTTCGTGACTGCGGAGAGGGGTATGATTGGAGAATTGTCGGACGGCGTTCAAGGTCAGTGTCAAAATGCACGTCGCCCATGTTCAACTTTCGGACGCTGAAATAGAAATTTGTTATTTTTTTATTAATTAAAATTTTTCAACTTGGATTAATGGAAATATTAAGCCTCCGTGGCTTAGGCGGCAGCACGCCGGCCTCTCACCACTGGATCCGTGGTTCAAATCCCGGTCTCTCCATGTGAGATCTGTGCTGGACAAAACGGAGGCAGACAGGTTTTTCTCCGGGTACTCCGGTTTTCCCTGTCAAAATTTCATTCCAGCAACACTCTCCACTATCATTTCATCTGTCATTCATTTAATCATTGCCCCAGAGGAGTGCGTCAGGCCTCAGCAGCCGGTACAGTTAATATCCTCGCCGCTAGATGGGGGCTTCATTCATTCCATTCCTGACCCGGTCGGAGACTGGAAGCAGGCTGTGGATTTTCATTCATTAATGGAAATATTGAACTATCGAGACTTGAAATATCAAAGCTCTACTGTACCGTAATACCAAAATTTTGTCACCGGTTGAGTAAAAATGGAAGAGCCCGGAATACCTTGTCCTAGTGGCCGTGATTTTTCTCTACGTCCCTACCCGTTATAACAACGACGGGTATGCAAGCTAGTATACTGTATCAGCCAATGCCATAGAACTTTCAGTTTCTTATGAGTAGGGCCTGGATGTTGATGACATGCCATATTTTTATTGAGCTGTCTAAAGCAACGCTGAAGTACATAGATACTCCGGATGGCCACCCCGTCTTCAAATATGTCATTTTTATTTTGCATCATTTTGCATTTTTTGCTATGTTTCCATTTTGAGAGCATTTTTTAAAGTTTGGTAGATTTTTATGGTCTTATTTTAGAGAAATCGGCCTTTTGAGGTAATTTTTTTCCAATTCAGTCACGTCACAGCTTTATATGAGTGAGTTATGTCTCTCAGAGTTAAGAAGAAGCTAGTAGCTGATACAAGATAATTTAAAATATTGAAATATTGATTCAATTTCCTTAATCAACCGGGTGGAAACTAGTCTTAGGAATCATCGTGGCGAAATTGCTGCGGGTATTGCATCAAAACTGGACAAAAGCACCGGGTATAAAACATTCTGCAAAATCTTAGACATTCTTTCTGGTGAAAACTACTGCATGGATGGGATTGAGGAGGATTTAGCAGCAAACGACCTTCCTCCCTTCAAGTACGCTCCAATCATATCAGTTGATATTGAACGCAGCTTTTCGAAATATACAAATTTGTTGTAGAATGCAAATACATTTGCCATTGAAAATAAAAGTTTTTAAATATCCGTATTGATGTTAGATTTAATGCAACCGTCTAAATCAGCATATACATAACCTAACACTGTTTGGCAAATTTAAAGTGGAACTTCTGATACCGTAATTCCATTTCAAGAATCCCGGTTTCTCTTATAAACGTTTTGGACATTTATTAGAATTGCCACATATCCATATTGGGCATTTCAACTCAAATTCTTGTACGAATTTCTGAATTTCTACATCCCATACAATGAGGTTATTTCATGTCATCATAATACTGGTTGGCACCTTTTAAAAATCGTTAATAGTCTCCGTATTGAAGAGGATTCTACTTATTTAACTCAAGCGCCGAGCTGAATTATTTTATTGATTTTCTAAATTATTTTGTGTATATTTTGATAAAAAATTTAAAGCTAAACATTCTTACACTCACCGTTAATAGTTCTTATTTCTAACTACTTTTTAAAATTATTGTTAAAAGACCAATCTTATATTTATTTAATTAATACTACTTTGTAAGGATATTCATTTTATTACTATATTTTATTTATTACAATTATTATCATTAATTTTTCATTTTAATTTAGATTTGAGGCGCATATGCCATTTTAGTTTTTCAATTCTTAATTGATTTTCTTTTTAGGCTGAGGATGACCCCACTGTGGGTCGAAACATGTACTTATATATAAAATATATATTTGTTTATGTATTGATTTGGCGTATAATTTAATCGTTTAACAAATTTGTTGGCTAATAACCGCAGATCATTTACATTTGACAACATCAGAATGACAACTCAGACTAAAGTGAACATAAACCTTTTGTTAAGTGCTAGAAATCTATTTTGATTGACTTTTCAGTTTGAGGTTAAGATATAATTTGTGAAATATTGGTGAGTTTATTATTTTATATAAGATCATTTTCTCCATTTTATAGTGCATTTTTCGAATTTTTAGGTAATTTATTACTGTCATTTTTGAAACTTTTAAGTGCATTTTTTTAAACTTTTATACCGCATCAACATCCGGGCCCTACTTAGCCGAAACATTCCGATCTTGTCTACTAATCCTTGCTGAACAAACACTCCACTGAAGCTGAGTCAATATGGCGATGGTATCGTAATTGTCTGTTGATGTTTGTAGAGATAGCGACATAAGAATTACTGACGCAATTACGTCACCAGATAACGTTCGTTTACCTTTGAGGAATGGTCCATTGAGCGCAACTGAGGTAAGGTCCGCACTGGACTGCGGACCGTCTTCATATTACGTTATCACTTTTACGTAATCAATACTTTGACACCCCCCCTTCCCTTAACCCCAACACCTGTATTAAGTAATCAGTGTAATCACAAATAAATACCTAATATTATTAATTTCGTCACGATTTATCCGTATAAATAAACTAGGAACCCTCCCCGGCTTCGCCCGGTATCTTTAACGGTTTACCCAGCGTAAGCTTAAAAGGCGCACGGACGGCAGGTCCCAGACACAATTCAGAAAAGCCGAGGTGAACAGCGAAACTCCAAACACATAATATTCTTCTCTAAAGTCTTAACTCGACACGACTCGACAATTTGATGCTAGCTGAAGCTGGGTGATAGACTCGCTCGCTAGTTTGTAAACTCGCTCCAAAGTTAGTAATTTAAATTTCCACTGAAGGGGAAAACGTAAAATCGCTTATAGTGGACGATGTATTAAAGATAGAGATATTCTATCGCCGACTATTTTGTAGAACTTTTCTTCCCGAAGAATTCTTACACCAAGAGCCCGCTGATGAGCCAGCTTGGTGTCCCAGGTGAAACCCCTCACAAGACACGGCACAAACCTAGAACAATTGTTGAGTTTTATGTGTTGTTGTTTGGTTATTTACTGCCAGGAAAGTGGGGATAATTCTGTTATTGTTTCCAAGTTCCCTAGTATATTCTAAATACACAAAATAAATTAAACGGTCTAGAGTGTGAAAATCACCTCTGGCATCCTTGGTTTTATTGAATTTTGATAATTAACATATTTAAGGAGAGCAAATATTGCCTAAAAGTGTGAAGTTCTCGGTGATAATTTGATGACGTATCACTATGTAAAATATTTACACTCTCGTTGCAATCAGATTTTCGGCTAACAATTACAGTAGGCATTCATTTTCAGTTTTGCACAGTGTATGTCAACAATAAACAGTATTTATTTATTTATTTATTTATGTATTTATTTATTTATTTATTTATTCATTTTCCGTATGGCGTTTAGTGCCGGCAGTGTCCGAGAACATGTTCGGCCCGCCAGAGGCTGTCGCTGCTTCATTGCGGACACCCATGGGGAGAGCTACTAGTTCCGTTCAATTTCAAGAAGTTCCAACTTTCACCACTGACACCTAGTGGTGAACGTTGGAACTTTGATGGAGGGTTTCAACTAAATCTAACCTGCAAATTTAGCTTCATACAGGGTTAATAACTGGAAGGTTCTTTCACATGTCGTAAATCTATGACATGGGACGGCCGGCTTTACTTCCCCTCCGATGGAAGGCATACTGAACGATTTTAACGGTCTTGAAAAATCCGACAACTTCGGCCGGGTTTGAACCCGTGATCTTGGGCATAGAAACTCAGCATGCTACCGACTACGCCACCGAATCCGCCTCTTAAACATAAAACATATTTAAAACCCTAACAAAACAAAAAAAAAACTATGTTATATTTTTCAGAAAAGAACCTAAAATGACAATCATAAAACCTAAAATTCCGGTTCCTACACATAACTAACCAAGGACATCCCAGTCTTTTTACACATGTTTACGTCCATTGCACCTCTGAGTGGCCTCGGAGACCACATGTTAATATGCTCAGTGTGGCGGTCCAGATTGCCAGTAACCGATAATACTGAAACATCCGGTATATAAAATACTAGCTGTAGTGTCCGGCTTCGCCCGGTGGATTTATTTGTTTTATGGATGATAATGAATACTGCTACAGAACTGGAGCGCTCAAGGATAAGGATCGGAAAGCACCGACGATTATTGCATCTGATAACCTCAGTATACTGCACCAACACCATCGCCCTTATACACAGGCATACTATTGTCATGATGATAACTGTTTTAAGGGGCCTAAGAAATCTTTTTGCACTAATTACTCCCCGTGACGGTAATTTATAAGCAGGTCGCAATTCTGCACCAGAACACTGGTAGGGGCGACTTGATGCAGCCCGCATTGCCTGGCAACAATAGACTTAGGTATTATTGAAGCTGCTCGGGAGCGCATGTTCTTCCAATTTACTGAACAAAAATCAATCTTAAAGTTTACCTGAGAGGTGTAGCCGAATGCTACATAGCATAAACTATTCCTCTTGAATCAGGCTATGATATGCAAAAATATTTTTTCGAATCCGACTGGTAGTTCCAGAGATTAGCGCGTTTAAACACACAAGCAAACAAACTCTTCCGCTTTATTATATTAGTATAGACAAGACCCAAGTAGTTCTCCAATAACGGTCAATCTGTGCGGTAATCTAAGATTTATTGTATGTTACAGCCTTATTTTATTATCCAGACATCAGTCGAAGCGTTCCCTGAATTCAGCTGATACTGTGTAAACAAACGTGAATGAAAGCATTCTGGGAAGTGTATTTCTGGCTGCACTGAACGAACTTTCCATTAGATGTTTTCTGCTGAGTTAGCTGGAATTAAGGCAGCTTAGCGTGCAGTTGATGTATTCCCTTTATTGTGCGTCAGTGATCAGTGTTCAATTGTCTATGTATGACTGTAACTGACGAGAGGGCTGGAACGGGGTGCACTCAGCCTCGTGAGGACAATTGAGTAGCTGTCTGACAGTGAGGCAGCGCCCCGGTCACGAAAACCAAGATTAACGACCGAGGGGACCTGATGCACTGACCACCTGTCACCGCAATATCTGCAGGCCAAATGGCTGGGCAGCGGTCGCCTTGTTGGCCCAGGCCTTTCATTGGCTGTAGTGCCAGGGGTTATTTTATTAGTATGTGTCCTACCAACCTATCTCTTGCAGCTTCGGTGGCGTAGTTGGGAGCATGCTAAGCTTCAACCAAAGATCGCGGTTCACACCCGGTCGAAATCGTCGGATTTTTAAGAGCGTTAAAATCCCTGAGTATGCCTTCCTTTGGAGGGGAAGTTAAGCCGGCGGTCCCATGTCATAGATTTATGGCATGTAAAAGAACCTTCCACTAATTTCACTTGTGTGAAGCAAAATTATAGGTTAGATTTGACTAACGCTCTTACGTTCCAACGTTCGTCGCCAGGAGATGACTGCGGTGGCATCTAGTAACCAATTTCAGAACTAGTTGTCGTTGACGGTGGCGTTAGGTAGCAAAAGTAGGAACTACTTGATAATTGAATGTCTGCAGTCCTTACTTGAATTAAAAACAGATAACACACACTAATACAGCCATCACAATTAGCACCGGTTATCAGACAGATTCAACACACACCCAAAGTACACGGGGCTACATGACCGCGTTGTCGCAGCCCCTAAACTGAGGAACTAACCAACGACCATTAGCAGTCTGAAAAAACATCTCTCCTCGCTCACCCGTCTTAAATACCTCATTTCTTACACTATGCCTATCTACCCTACTGATCTTGATCAATCTCCTGTAACACCACATTTCAAATGCTTCTATTCTCCACTTTTCTGCTGCACCAACAATCCTAGTTTCACCCCCATAGAGCGCCACGCTCCAGACGAAGGTTTTACGTCCCTTTTAACTACTAAGATTTTTAGAGACGCTGGGGTGCCTGAATGTTTCCCCGAGATCTTTAACGTGTCAGTTAATCCCTTCGTGCACCCTTAAAAACCAACTGACTGCGTCATGATTCGATCCGGCAATGTTGGTCACAGCAGGGGAGAACGTTACTGCTATGTGACGCAGCCAGTCAGGATGTATTAGTGTGTGTATTAATTAAGTCAAGTGAGGATTGGCCTTAAGTTAGGTGCCATCCCGGCATTTGCCTGGAGTAGAAGTGGGGAACCACGGAAAACCACGTCCAAGATGCTTGAGTTGGGAATCGATCTATCCTCTTCTCAGCTTTGCCTCACGAGGTTGAGTGGATCCCGTTCCAGCCCTCAGGCCAGAGTTAAATATCTTGACAGAGCCGGGAATCGAACATAGACCTCCGGAGTAGCAGCCAAGAATGCTGGATACCACACAACGAGGTGGTCCCTACAGTTATAGGATTGGGGTAGGTACTCCTGTACTTAAAATAGCCTACCATCCCAGCATTTGCCAAGAGTGAATATGGTGAAATCATAACCAGAATAGCCACTGGCAGTGCCGGGAAGCGAACCTCTGATCACCGAATTTCAATAGCAAGCTTACCACGGTGGGTGAGTGATTATCGTGTCGGATTTCTAACCCCACGCTTGCAGGTTAACTCCTGGCCGTGGTAAGTGATTTTTCAAATGCGGCAAAAATCACGACACGCATGTCATACGATTTTGGTATGTTAAAGAACCCATTTGAATTCAGTTGGCCGTGTTCATAATGACAAAATCAATCTCGGGAATTTCCGCCAACACGAAGTTCCTCATTTATCTACTAGAAAGCGCTATAGTGTCAAGGAGCTTGCAGTAGATATCACTATCCTCCTTGACTTTCATAGTGCTTCAAATATTCGACATGCAAGCTGCCCACTGGGTGTCAAATAATAAAGCTTGCACCCGGCACTCGAGGCCATACGATATTATTATTATCGAATAGCAGGTCCCATTTATAGGTATGTTACTACTAACAGGCCCATCTCTATAGAACGGGGCATTCCAATAGCCGAGCCCCAGACATGGCGCAATGACTCACCGTCACATTTATAGCATGTGCCGATTACAACAGCGCCCCGTGAAGCCCTGGATGCTGTCGTAGCATTTATTACATACGCAGCTGGCAAGATACCTTAGTTGTGATAATTAACACTTCTTGTGAAGTACTGTAGCCTTAAACGTTTAATATTATACGCCAAATCAATACATAAACAAATATATATTTTTGTTTATATATTCGGACATGTTTCGACCTTCAATGAGGTCATCTTCAGTTTAAAAAGAAAATCAATTAAGAATTGAAAACTAAATAGCATATATGACATGTCCGAATATATAAAAAGAAATATATATATTTGTTTATGTATTGATTTTGTGTATAATTTTAAACGTTTAATTCTAACATCAATACGGATATTTAAAAACATTTGTTTTCAATGGAAAATGTATTTGCATTCTACTGTAGCCTATCTCGTATCACGTGAACATTGTTAGGTAAAGAAAAAAAATCGAAATTTCCTAGTGGAAACTTACATGTATCTCCTCTGGAAGAAGTTTGCAGTAACTTTGTTAATAAGTTTCAGCGCCGTGCGATTGTTACTTGTGGGGAAACCTCAAACAAAAGGCGTACAGAAACAATTGGTGTGCTCTGGAGACTCTCGAGAACGAAATAACTGTACTGATACGAAATATCAGTGAGCATGAATTACAGCGAGTGTATCAAAACTTCCTACGTTGGTGCAACATGTGTTTAGAAATTGAAGGACAGCATTTCCAGCAACTACTCTGAAATTCATGTAAGTAATTTTGATTATTAAATACGCTAAAAAGTGTAAATGTGTTAAATTAGTTGGGCGCTACGCTATTGCTAGAGCCAATGCCTTGTTCGACACGCCACTGTGCCCTAGCCAGTCGGCTTCTGCTAGTCTCGGTTGTACAGGTCACTCTGTTAACTATAAATATTCTCAAGTGAAAATCCCATCCGTGTCTTTGCATCTCGTCATATGAAAAATGTTCTCTGTTGAAGCAATTGTAGTGGGTTCGAACCTCACTGCCATCTACTGTATATTCCGTGAGTTCTAATTTTTAACTCTTTGCAAATGTCGGTATGTTACCTTTTAATAGGCCGCTACATTCCAATGTGGTTGGCTGGTTCTTAAGTTTAGGGGCTGTGACAACGCGCTCATGTAGCCCCGTGTATTTTGGGTGTGTGTAGAATCTGTCTGATAACCGGTGTTAATCGTGATGACTGTATTAGTGTGTGTTATATGTTCTTTAATTCAAGTAAGGACTGCAGATTTTTGAATTTTACAAATAGTTCCTACTTTTGCCGCCAAACGCCACCGTCAACGACTACTAGTTCAGAACTTAGCTACCAGACGCCACCGCAGTTGGCTCTTGACAACAAACGTAGGAACCTAAGAGCGTTGTTTACAATCTTAACCTATACAATTTAGCTTCACACAGGTGTAATTAGTGGAAGGTTCTTTAACATGTCATAAATCTATGACATGGGACCGCCAGCTTTACTTCCCCTCCGAAGGAAGGCATACTGAGGGATTTTTAACGCTCTTAAAAATCCGACGACTTCGGTCGGATTTGAACCCGCGATCTTGGGCATAGAAGCTCAGCATGCTACCGACTACGCCACCGAAGGCGCCTCATTCCATTGTGAAAGCATTTCTGCAAAAATGGAATCTGTTGACATCGAATATAGTTTTAGGTGTTAGGAAGTCATTTTTGAAAGCCTTTGTCTGGAGCCTGGCGCTCTATGGAAGTGTAACTTGGACTACTGGTGCAGCAGAAAAGCTTTTGAAATGTGTTACAGGAGAATGATGAAGATAAGATGGATGGATAGGGTTAGAAACGAAGCGGTATTAAGACGAGTGGGAGAGGAGAGATATTTCTGGCGACTGCTAATTAAGAGAAGAGAGAGGATGGTAGGACACTTACTAAGACACCCAGGAATAGCGAGCTTAGTTATGGAAGGAAGGGTCGAGGACAAGAATTGTAGGGACAGGCCAAGGTTAGAATATGTTAAACAGATTGCCTCGGATGTTGGGTGTGGTAGCTATGTCGAGATGGCACGATTAGCTCAGGACAGGTAGGCTCGGAGAGCTGCATCAAACCAGTCTAAGGACTGAAGACTCAAACAACATTCCAATGTTAGTTAGTTATTGTTGTTTTAAGGGGCTGAACTATGAGGTCATCTGCCCCGCTACATTCCAACCCCTATTTCATATTTTTAAATCGCTTATCCGCTCAGCTTGGCTTCGCCGACAGACTCTACGAGGGATTATTCGTCTACCGTCGCAAGGACGTTGTCTGGGAACTGAACACACTTGGTCAGAAGATACAATTGAGGATGGTGACAGGCCGATCGCCCACGCGACCGCTAACTTGGCTCTAGTCAAGGGAGGGTCAGGGATGGGGTTTTGGTTGGTGTGGTAGTGCACTTGGTCATCGTGGCTGTTTCATTGTTCTTTACTGATATTAATCCACATTAACTCCTCTTGAAATATCTTGGTGATATTATAACAAGGAATGTCATTGAAAGAGCTTCAATAGATAGTAGAACATTAAAATTGCGACGAGCACAAAAGATTAGTTGATCTACTTACAAGAAAGAAGTCTCTCTTGATTAATGCTAAATTTTGACATTATTACTCCATCATTAAGCCAGAAGAAACTTATGCAAGTGAAACATTATTTAAACTTAGCAACCAATCAACAACTGGTAAATTACAGAAGGTTGATAGAAAAAATTCTTCGGACATTTATTAATAAAGAACACCAAATTGATGACCAGTGGAGGCTTTTTTGCCTAATTCAGTACTTGACAAGGAAAGTGAATCGATCATTGATACGATACGAAAACGAAGGATTGCAATTTCTGGACACATTTCCTGTTTACCGCATACTAGACTCCTAAAACTGCTTTTTGATTTCTTTTGGAACAGTAAAACAAAAAAGTACATGGTTTAAAGAAATACAATGGATTTAGATGAATTGATAATTACTAAGCATCAAATTGAACACAGAGAAGAGAAACGAGAAACAAGATGTTCAGTTAAGAACATATAGCCTACTTTCTCCTAAATGCATGGGTATTGTTATAACTCTTTGTCCTTTTCAAGGAGTATAATTGAATGTTGGTTGTAGTTGCTTGTTGAATTACAACGTGCTATACGGATATTAAACATGAATATGAGGTGCCCTTTGCTAGTGCTAACTCTGTAAAAAAAAATCATTCAATTCGGTTTCACCGTCTTTGAATTGATATGGGGAATCGATTTGCACACATACATGGCCGCTATCTGCAAACTATTGGGCTGATGACCTTGTAGTTTGGTCAAAAGATGCTCGTCGTATAATTATATTTTGTTGCAAAATTTAGTAGAGATCGGATGATTACGTTAGCTTTGAACATTTGGGTGCCCGCCATTACGTTTCCGCCAAGATGGCGGCGATATAAAACATGACACTGAGGTGCCCTTTGCTAGTTCTACCTCTGTACCAAATTTCGTTGAAAACGGATTCACCGTGTTCGAATTGATATGGGGGGACAGACATTTAGAGTACACGCACACAGTCACACACAGACAGACACACAATTTTTGGCCCTGTAGTGATCTCATAAGTCTACTTTCATTTTTTTGCTATAATAGAATGTGGGCTAAAAACATTGCCACACAAAAGCTCAGCTCTCACCTGATCGCAGGGGGGAACAGTAAGTGGTTGCGGGCCGCGTATGGCCTAGGGTCCACTGTTTGAAGACCACGACCTCAGAGGGAGATGGCGCTGCAACAAGGATGGAAATACTGTGAAGTGTTGTCCAGTACGCTGTAAACAAGTGTGTTGGCTGTAATTACCTCTTAGTCTTAAGTGTGCCTTATGAAGACCGCCTCTGTACGTAAGTAGAAAATTTTACGAAAATTAACGGGAAAAGCGTGTTGAGGGTGTGAAGAATATTCACGCAGTCAGTAACATAGAATTCCTTGGTCAATGTACGTGAGATTTTCAAAGTGAAATGCCATATCCTGTGGTTCGGATTCCACGTAAGAAGGAGGCCCCGTGGCTCATCATCGCGTGATTAATGGTCGTTGTTGTTTGAGTTTTCAGTCTTTTGACTGGTCTGATGCAGCTGTCCATGCCTCCCTGTCCTGAGCTAATCGTTTCATATCTACATAGCTACCACACCCTACATCCGAGGCAATCTGTTTAACATATTCTGCCCAAGGTTGCAGGTTCGAAACCTGGCGCAGTCAGCTGGCATTTAAGGGTGAGCAAATGCGAGGGAGCCGTGTCAGTACATTTACTGGCACGTTGAAGATCCCCTTCGGGGCAAAATTCCGGCACCCCGGCGTCTCTAAAAGCCAGTGTAGTTAAAAGGGACGTAAAACCAATAACATTATTATTATTATTTAACATATTCTAACCTTGGTCTACCCCTACAGTTCTTGTCCTCAACCCTTCCTTCCATAACTAAGCTTGCTATTCCTGGGTGTCTTAGTATGTGTCCTACTAACCTCATTAGCAGTCGCTAGAAACATCTCTCCTCCCCCACTCGTCTTAATACCTATTCGTTTGTAACCCTATCTATCCAGCTGATCTTCATCATTCTCATGTAACACCACATTTCAAATGCTTCAATTATCCTCTTTTCTGCTACACTAATAGCCCAAGTTTAACTTCCATAGAGCGCCACGCTCCAGACAAAGGCTATCAAAAATGACTTCCTAATACCTAACTCTATATTCGATGTCAACAGATTCCTTTTTTGTAGAAATGCTTTCTTTGCCTGAGCCAACCTTCTTTTTATATCCTCTTTGCGTCGTCCATCACTGGTTATTTTGCTTCCTAAGTAACAGAAATCTCCTACTTTTCACCTGCCAATTTGATGTCCATAGAGGTTTCTGATTTATTTCGGCTGCATTCCAGTATTTTTGTTTTACATTTATTAATTTTCATCATGTATTCTTTCCTTAAGACGGAGTCCATACCATTCAAAAACTCATTAAAATCATCTGGCGTGTCGGCCAAGATGACGATGTCATCAGCAAGTCTCAGAGTTGAAATTCTTTCTCCTTGAATCTTCACTCCCACTTTAAATGGCCACGTAAAACTTTAAACTTCCTTCCAGTATTCCTTTGGTTGAAGAACATCTAATACACACACTGTAGGTGTACCTGTATGTATAACATTAACTGCTTATACCTGATTTCATCGGAAACGAACGGCACTCGCAAATTTTTCCGTCAATCCTAGGTTTCCGGTCAACGGAGGTAGGCCTATTCTAAAATAATTAAATCGTAAACATGCATGCAATGGACATTCTGAGAAAAAACAAAAGGGTGTAACTTACATGCCTTATTCAGTGTTGTATTTATACAGGGTGGATGGAAAGTCAGTACCTATTTTGAACATGAAATATTTCAAGGAGTGTACAACTTATCATAGATTTATTGTCATTCAATACATTATTAGGGTGTACCATTTGGTTTAGTAAGTGAAATTTAATTAACTAGCGGACCCGTGCGAGAAATCTCACATGTTCATAAACCACACTTTCCCCAATAGGTTTATAATGAGAGACTTAAGGAGAAAGGTTGTTATGTTTTTATTTCAACCAAACGATTATAGAACACTGTTTACATTTTAGTTAGAATGCCAAGTTCTACGTTCCCTAACTTAAAAAGTCAATCACTGAAAATTGCATCATCATAACACTCACCGGTTATTCAATATTTATGAAATTATACAAATTGAGTACTCATTCCTTTGATTTACTGTTTCTGAAATCCATGCAAAATGATAAAGGATAGACCTCAGAATGTTAAAATGACATGAAACAGACGTCACAGCAGCCAAAATGTGAAGTGGACAGGAATATAGAGCGTATTTTCCTACAGCAACAGTATCTGCAAATCTCACACTTCGTACATTCTTTTAAAAGTCATTTTTTAAAGAAATTATAGATATTTATCAAATTAGAGTGCAATTCATCACTGCTAATGTCTATTTTGTCACGCTCATTTGTCACGATCGGTGGCTTATGTGCACCGCAGGAGGGATCTACACAACTGAAATAATATATATGATGATTAATTTCTATGCACCCGCATTGTCTACACATTTCTGCAACCATTTAGGGACAGTGTCCACGGATTTTCTTAGCATTTCCAATGGTACACTTCCGATTAGATGTTCCCAGCTCTAGGACACTGCCTGGATAGGCGGTAGGGGTGAGTTCCCTCGCTGAGTCCCTGGGAGCCACCACCCTGGAGGGTAAACACGATTTAAAAAAAAAAAAACATTAATTTGTAAATACCTCACGAATAGTTTGTTCAAGACTGTTCAAATTCCTAGGTTTTGACTTGTACACTTGCTCCTTAGCCCATACCCATGGAAAGAAGTCACAGGGGGTTAGATCGGGGCTGCGTGCAGGCAACTCTGTTGGCCCTCGGCGGTCAATCCATCGGCCACGGAAAATGTTCAACAAGCCATGTTCTCCCTGCATTTGCATAATAGTGGGGTGGAGCTCCATCTTGCATGAACGGCAATTCTCTTCCATTTTCCCATTCATTAATCACAGGCCATACACACATTTCTGCTATGAATTAATACAGCACTGAACAAACTTACAATGAACATAAAGACAGACATTTCTTGGTTGACAGCTCGTTAAACGGATCATTAGGAAAAGCTTGGGCAACAGGAAACAGGCAAATAATTGGACACTTTAACGTTTAAGTTCAAGAACAGAAGAAGGAAGATCCATATCCACATTCCTTGTTAGCCAGAGAATCGACTGTTGCAGAGTAGGTAGACTTTTTCAGGATGTTCAAAATACTGCTTTTCGGAACTTGGAAATTTTCTGTTAAAATGCGTACTTTGATTTTGTTGTTCGCGTGAGACAATTCCCGAGTAATGAAGGGAATTTTACACCTTTTTCACCCTAAAGTTCACGGGACCGTCAAATATTTCCGTTTGATAAAGGGTCCGTTGAAGACAGGTTTTACTATTCACATACAGTATTTGATAAGTGACTGAGATAAATTTGCTCTCCCGTTGTTCAACAGGCAATGTTGTTGATGTGTAACATCTTTCCGCTCGGTTGCTGGATATTTTGTGGGAGTGATTTTGAAAAATGGGACGGAAGTGTGTAAAGCAGCCAGGAGGGATGCCATCCAACTGGCAGTGGTACCATGTGGAATGTTTATCACATTCGGATTACTTTGTAACAGCAGAGTATCAAGAAGGCAGTGTGAGAGTAGAAATATCAAGTACTGCTCGGTTCCAAGCTCTGTGAACTTGCGGGATGAAGCGCAGAGGCAGGGTAAGAGCAGGCGAGAATTGAGTAGCCTGTCGACAGCCCGCCGTGTTATCTGACATTCTCGTTTATTCCAATACTGCTAACATGGATCTTTTCTGAAACCAGTGTGGCGTTGGGAATGATTGACTGAGTCACCGACTAATGTATTTGCTTCTGTTACTACGCAAGGAAGCCTCCGTGGCTTAGGCGGTAGCACGCCGGCCTCTCACCGCTGGGTCCGTGGTTCAAATCCCGGTCACTCCATGTGAGATCTGTGCTGGACAAAACGGAGGCAGACAGGTTTTTCTCCGGGTACTCCGGTTTTCCCTGTCAAAATTTCATTCCAGCAACACTCTCCACTATCATTTCATTTCATCTGTCATTCATTTAATCATTGCCCCAGAGGAGTGCGTCAGGCCTCGGCAGCCGGCACAGTTCATATCCTCGCCGCTAGATGGGGGCTTCATTCATTCCATTCCTGACCCGGTCGGAGACTGGAAGCAGGCTGTGGATTTTCATTTTCACTACGCAAGGACCGAGAAACCTCATCACTCGTCAACACCACTACTAATAGTCTGCGATGCACATTCCACTCAGGTCCACGCAGCTTAGACTCAAGCAGTAGGCAGTGAAGAAAAAAAGTCAGTCTCTGTTAACGTAACTTAGTTACTGGCAGGAGAGTGATGTAACAGCAGAGTATCAAGAAGGCAGTGCGAGAGTAGAAATATCAAGTAGGCAGTGAAGAAAAAGAAGTCAGTCTCTGTTAACGTAACTTAGTTACTGGCAGGAGAGTGATGTAACAGCAGAGTATCAAGAAGGCAGTGCGAGAGTAGAAATATCAAGTAGGCAGGGAAGAAAAAAAAAGAGAGTCACTGTTAACGTAACTTAGTTACTGGCAGGAGAGTGATGTAACAGCAGAGTATCAAGAAGGCAGTGCGAGAGTAGAAATATCAAGTAGGCAGTGAAGAAAAAAAAAGAGAGTCTCTGTTAACGTAACTTAGTTACTGGCAGGAGAGTGATGTAACAGCAGAGTATCAAGAAGGCAGTGCGAGAGTAGAAATATCAAGTAGGCAGTGAAGAAAAAAAAAGAGAGTCACTGTTAACGTAACTTAGTTACTGGCAGGAGAGTGATGTAACAGCAGAGTATCAAGAAGGCAGTGCGAGAGTAGAAATATCAAGTAGGCAGTGAAGAAAAAAAGGAGAGTCTTGGAATTGTTATGTATTATGAGAGTGTAAAAAATAAATAGATTTTTTGTGTGTTGATGAATGTCAAGGATAATAAAAACGGTAACAACTTCAAGGTAGGATAACATGTCAGATGTTACACATCGTATGCGACTACTGTAAGGCTCGTATCTTTTTTTGAGTCTTCTGTCTCTTTCAGGCAGCACTCCATGCCTCCCTGTCCTGAGCTAGTCGTTTCATTTCTACATAGCTTCAACATCCTACATCCTAGTCAATCTGTTTAGCATATTCTAACCTTTGTCTACCCTTAGAGTTCTTGTCCTCAACCCTTCCTTCCATAACTAACCTTGCTATTCCTGGGAGTCATAATAAGTGTCTTACCAACCTATCTCTTCTCTTCATTAACAATCGCCAGAAACATATCTCCTCTCCCACCCGTCTTAAAAGTCTACCTATTCATTTGTCACTCTGCCCATCTGATCTTCATCATTCTCCTGTAACACCACATTTCAAATGCTTCTATTTTCCTCTCTTTTGATGCGCCAACAGTCCAAGTTTCACTTCCATACAGCGCCAAGCTCAGGACAAAGGCTTTCAAAAAGAACTTTCTAATACCTAAATCTATCTTTGATGTCAACACGTATCTTTTCTGTAGAAATGCTTTCCTTGACTGACCAAACCTACTTTTTATGTACTCTTTGCTTCGTCCATCAATGGTTATTTGCTTCCTAAGTAGCAGAAGTCTCCTACTTCCTTTAGATTTTTAGATTCCGTGTGATGAAGAGAATTTGACACATATTCCAATTCGTTTAATTTTTAAATGACTTATCCTCCAAACTTGGCTTCACCTACAGACTCTGCGAGAGATCATTCCTCTACCACCACAAGGACAGTGTCTAGGAGCTGAACACACTTTGTCAGCAGATACAACTGGGGATGGTGACAGGCGACTAATGACGTAAAGATCGGCGAAGGGAGCGAGAATGAAGTCGGACGTGGACCTGTTGAAATAAACCATCCTAGCATTTGCCTAGGGGTGAAAATGGGGCAAACCACGGAAAAATATTATCAGGACGGCTTAGGTGGGGTTCGAACCCACGATCTCCCGATACCAGCGAGGCACGAGGTAGCGCTCAAATACCATGGTGTTGTGAAAGATTTGTTCAACTGAAGGGCGCACGTTGAAGATTAAAGTAACATTTTAGTAGTCTAGTTGTTTCATTTGAGGGGCTTAAAGACCGTGGCCCGTATACTTTGGTGTGGGTAGATTTCTTGTCTGATAACCTGTGTTATTGTGGTGTATGTAGTTGTGTATGTATTTTTAATTCAGGTGAGGATTCAAGAGGCGCCCGTGGCGTTAACTTATGAACCATCCCGGCATGTGCATGGAGTAGAAGTGGGAAACTACGGAAAACCACATTCAAGATGGCTGAGAATGGAATAGCACCCTCCTCTTCTCAGTTATGCCTAACGAGGCTTCATCCCGACGTCTCAAAATACAGATTTAGTTAAAAGGGACATAAAACCAATATCTTCATGATTTTTTTGATCAATTAAATGATTGATTGATTGATTGATTGATTGATTGATTGATTGGGGGCTCTGACGCATCTCAAATGCGAAGTAGGTATATGCTCTTTTCAGTGACCCACTCCAGTGTACATTGTAAATAACTGATAAATAAATGAAATGAAATGAAATGAACGATTGATATAACAAAGCACCACGAGAAAGTTCCTAGGGAAACTGAGACAGCATGCCAAAAACTGGGACTGTTCCAATAAAGCTGGCTCGTCTGATTACCCTGTTGTGCCCAAGGTTACCACCAAGGTCTGTAGGTTACCGGTGGGATTTTAAATAATGGCGCGGTAATGACGTAGTAGATTGTCAGATGCGAGCAGCGCTCTCTATACGATCACAGCTCGCATTCAGTCGGCCGTGGTCAGATAGTAATCAGTTCGCTGGTTCATCGCTAGAGAGCAGATATACAGTTTGAAGCTACAGCTACTAGGTAGCAGCACGGTGCAATGGCTGCCAATCGTCGCCTACAGAGAGCAGCAGTAGTAGTAGGTAATCTGTGAGCAGCAGAGACATTTAATGCTTCTTAGTTTCACTTACCACGGCTAGATGGCAGGAAAATAGAAATGCTGCATATTCGCTTCGTTGTTGAATGTTAGTTTTCATATCAAGAGCGAATACTGGCATGACCAGTGTTGTAGGAGGCTCTATTGCACTGGAATGTTAACAATTTTCCCTTTGCTACAAGGAATACTGTTGAGCGATGACAATTTCTTATAATACCAAACAAATACTCAAATTTGTAATCCTCCTGCGGGGTAGCCATGGGCGTCAAAACAGGCCCCTTGCCCGCGTTGGGAGGCTGCAGCTCGAAGTCCGGAAATCGGAGTTTCAAATCCCGGCGTTGACTGCCTGAGTGTGGTTGTCCACGGGTTTTCCCCACACGCCACCCAGGTAAATGCTGATATAGTACCTTAGACACGGGCCCTGGAATAAGGTCTTCAGCTCCCCGTCCCAAATTTTATTCCACCTGTGACATAATTGTGGAATAACGTATTAGGGTTGCAAATATGCCCCCCCCCCCCCTTCTGCCCTCCATAAAAAGAAGAAACTCCATGCAATTTAGCTGCCCCACCGAATATTATTATACTTTGTATTTAGTTATTCAGTCACTCTCAATTTTAGCTTATTTTATTTATGAAAAAATAGGCTTATGAGATCACCAATTGTCCGTGTGTGTGTCCCCGAAATAACTTCTAAACCGTTGGGGCGATTTGAATGAAACTCGGTAAGGTCATAGAACTATTTCAGCCGACCCTGACCGTGCCCTTCAAATTTTGTTACGCCTCACCAATCCAACATGGCGGCTGCGCGAAATATTTCACCGGCATTCTATATCTCCGAAACTATTACTGATATCACCCTGAAATTCTGCTAGAAGTTCACTTATGAGACACTCAAAAACCTCTTAACTACAAAACGAGCATGGCGGCCAAGCCAAATTTATACTTTTAAATAGGCTTTTCTCGCTATTAACCATCCAAATGCAATGAGACTTCGTACAGCAAATTTTTATACACACTGTAATGCACTGACATCTAATTTAGTTCAATTATCTACATAACCTCAAGTTGGCGGCTGTGCGAAATATTTCACCGGCATTCTATATCTCCGAAACTATTACTGATATCAGCCTAAAATTCTGTACGGTGATAAAGAGTACTTCTGGAAGTTCAGCTATGAGACTTCCAAAAAACCTGTAAAATACAAAATGAACCTGGCGGCCAAGCGAATGTGAAACATTTTAATAGACATTTCTCGCGAATTAACCATCTGAGCGCAGTCAAATATGTTTCTACACATTTTAATACACTGGCATCTAATTTAGTTCAATTGTTCAGATAACCTGATGATGGCGGCTGTGCGCAATTTTAAAATTAATTTTTCATTTCTTGTGTATTAATCATGCGATCGAAGTGAACGTTTGAATAATGAACCTACGCAAAAATCGTCATCTAATAGTATATAACTCTATGGCCAACTTATATAAAAATCCAACATGGTGATCATCCGAAATATTTAGACGCTTCTCAATATTCTATTAATCTATGATAGCAATCAAAGTGAAATTTTGTTTGTTGATAGAGGCTATGAAAATAAGTTCACCTATGGGACTTTCAATAAACAGGTGAGCACAAATTCAACATGGCGGCGACGCGAAATATAAATACTTAAATGGTTGTTTCTCGCGATTTAACCATCCGAGCGCAGTAAAACTTGGTACGGCAAACGCTTATACAAATTTTAATCCACTGGCATTTAAATTATTTCAATTGTTTTCATAACCACAATATGGCAACTGTGCGAAATTTTAAACTCTCGATTTTATTTCTTGTGCCCTAATCAGGCGATTGAAATTTGAATACTACACCTACACAATAATATTCATGTAATAGTAGACTACATAACTCTAAGACCTACATATATAAAAATCCAACATGTTGAACATCCGAAATATTTAGACGGTTCTCAATATCTTCGAATCTATTACAGCAATCAAACTGAAATTTGGTATGTTGATAGAGGCAATTAACATAAGTAGGATATAACTTATGAAAATAGGCTGTATAGTTCTTCACGGAACTACTTGTTTAGCCTACAGTAGCCTACTTTTCACATTTTATAAAAATTAGATCTAACCCTGCAAATGTATCTCTGTCTGTCTGTCTGTCTGTCTGTCTGTCTGTCTGTCTGTCTGTCTGTCTGTCTGTCTGTCTGTCTGTCTGTGTCCCCCCTATCAACTCCTAAACCGCTGCAGCTATCGAAACTAAATTTGGTATGAGTAAAGATTCATACCTAAATATCTCACGGTCATATTTTGAATGACATCA
This sequence comes from Meconema thalassinum, assembly GCA_946902985.2. NCBI lineage: Eukaryota > Metazoa > Arthropoda > Insecta > Orthoptera > Tettigoniidae > Meconema > Meconema thalassinum. Next base: position 247,637,195 of record OX336396.1, read on the forward strand.
GTGCTAGCAACTGCTGAAAAACCGCAATTGGAATTTGAGCTCAATGTTGGATATCTCGGAAGGTATGCATGGGAAATGCTCGAAAATTGACAAACATATGGATCATATTACATCAGATTAATTTACAGCATCCCATATATGACAGTGTCGTCAACTTGTGTCTGTGCCTGCTGATAGGTCCAATCTTTAAATGCAGGTAACTTCCATACTATCAGTTAGATTTCAATCAAATTTGGTATGTGATTTGCTCACCGGAGCAGATTTTAATTTGTGAACTTTCGGAACAAGAATATATTTAGAATCCTCTGTTATGGCAAAATTTATATTAAGTGTATGTTCTTGCACATTTACATAATTACGGTGAGGAAGATCACAATGTGTCTGAAACCGGTACGGTTTTAATGTACAACATAATTATATTAACTGATGGTTATTAAATTTTATAATAATAACCATAGTCTACGTGTTTGTCGTACGTTTATATTTATGCAACGTAAAATAAGCTCCCCTTTTTTAGTTCCTATTAGAGTATGACAGACATTCATTATGGATAATTTAAAGAAGGTTCTTGACGGCGAAGTTTTCCTTCCTCGCAGTAGGAAAGTTCCTCTCATGTTTCGTAATGAAGGTCGCGTCACTGCAGGTTTTACGAACCTGTCATGGTCTAGATACTCTACTGTTGTTTATGTGTTTGAATGTTGGTGGGTAAATGCTCCAAATATAGCCAACTTCTCTCAGCAAAATACAGTACATGATAATGATGGACCATACAAGACCGGCACATCGATAACTTTGTGCTTTCTACGTCGCCCCACAGGGGCTCACATCTAGTGGGACGTGGTTTGGCAACCACGGGACCTCAGCTTAGTCCGGTATTGCTTCCACGGGCTCCTTTCCGTCTTCTTTCCTGTCAACCTCTCTTGGTCAACTCTTGTTCTCTTCCGACCCCGACGGTATTAGGGTATCCGAGGCCTGGGGCGTTTCTTCCTTTCCCGCCTTAATTGGCCCTTCTCTCATCTTCCCTGATCCCTCATTCTTCTATGGATCAGCCTTCTTTTTCTTCTCATTATAGTTCCTTTTCTCTTTAAGATTCCCGCCCTGTTTTTATGAATTGACTCTCCGTGTATCTAAATTAAATTTTGTGAGTATTTTGAATCTCAACTACATTTTGTATATATTTTCAAACTACTGTGTAGTACATTGCATTTTGTAAGTACTGTACACTGACCGGCAAAAAAAAGTGGAACAGTTAAAAAAAAGTAATATAAATAGTATAAATCTAGCCTTGAAAAAGATTTAATCACATTTTAAAAGCTTTTCATGCATTAGAACAAACATCTGAAACATCCGTGAAATTGATAATATGACATTTCTTAGGGTGGTTTATTACCACCAATTACCCCCAATCCTCGATGCGCCTATCTTAATGGTTTTATGGCGGGAAGCGGACTGGAAGCGTTTAAAGTTTATGAGTGTTGCCGCTCGCTTATTGTTGTTCTAGGGATAACAACTGGCACTTGTTAAACACGTGTGAACCATTGTCACACATTTTAGCAAGTTATCCATTTGCAGTTCACACTAAAACATGCCTCTTAGCCGTGAAGAAGCTGCACAGGCAGTTGCATTGGTGGAGGATGGCCGCAGCTTCCGTTATGTTGCTGAGGTCATTGGATCATCTCTCGGTAGCATGCATCGTGCAGTGCAACGTTACAGAGAGCTCCGAACATACGACAGGTGACGAGGGTCAGGCCGAAGAAGCACAAGTGCCAGGGATGACAGATTTCTCACCCTCCAAGTTCTGCGTGATCGGCATACCACAGCAGTTCAGGCTCGAAATCAACTGGAAATTTTCAGAAATGTGAGAGTGAGTGAGCGAACAGTAAGAAGAAGGTTTGAAGAAGCTCATCTTTCGTCCAGGAGACCTGCACGTGGACCCGCACTCGAACGGCATCACAGAGAGGCGCGTCTTCGCTCCGCAAGGCAGCATCTGGGATGGACCCACGAGTAGTGGGCCTCTGTTCTCTTCACTGACGAGAGTCGCTTTAACCTTAGATCTCCTGATGGAAGAGAAAGAGTGTGGAGAAGGCGCCGGGAGAGGTACAGCCCTGTTGCTTTCTCCTCCAGGACTCCATTTGGAGGTGGCTCGGTTATGGTGTGGGGTGGCATCAACGTTATGGCCCGCACTGAGTTGGTGTGCATCGAACACGGGACGCTCAATTCCCAAAGGTACATCGAAGAGATCCTGATGAACCATGTGATGCCCTTTGCGCCTTTCATTGGTCAGAATTTCATGCTGATGCAGGATAATGCCCGCCCTCATACTGCTCGCTGTATTGTACAATATCTGCAGGAAGTGGAGATTCAAACCCTGGACTGGCCAGCTCGTAGTCCTGACTTGAACCCCATCGAACATGTATGGGATACGCTTGGAAGGAACGTCAGACAGCATGACCACACCACCTTGGCACAACTGAGAACATCGCTGCTGGAGGAATGGGATCGCATCCCGGCAGATGCCATTCGACGAGTTGTGAACAGTATGCCTGAGCGTTTACAAGCTGTCATAGACGCTAAAGGTGGAAACACCCGTTTTTAGTGACCAGTGTTCTCTTGCAGTGCAGTGCAAACATTAATACTGTTTTGTTTGGCAATACGTTTGATAAACACCAGCCCAAAAGAGCATTACTAAAAAATAGAAAATTGTAAGATTTGCAAAATGTAACAAAATTTGTGAGTTAAAGCGTGTTGTAAAACATGATTCGGTATTTTCTGTTGCAACCATCTAAATTTTCATGAATAATGCAAATATTGGAAAACCGATACATTTTAGTGGAATAAATTAAAAAATTACATTAAAAATTAAAGTGTTCCACTTTTTTTTTTTGCCGGTCAGTGTAGTTTCGATCTAAACTCCATTTTTTAAGTATTTTCTATCTAAATTGCATTTTGTAAGTGTTTTTTTTAGCGTATGGCTTTTTTTTAGTGCCGGGAGTGTCCGAGGACATGTTCGGCTCGCCAGTTTTTGTAGCTGCTTCGAGACGGACACCCAATGGGTGAGCTACAAGTACCGTTGGGGAGGGAAGGAGGGAAGTTTGGAATGTAAGGACGAGGAGTTGGAAGGTAGCGGCTGTGGCCTATAGTTAGGGACCAACCCCGGCATTTGCCTGGAAGGAAGATGGGAAACCACAGAAGACCATCTTCAAGGTTGCCGGCGGGGGGATTCGAACCTCCTCGCCTCCCGGATGTGAGCGACTGCCATCAGTCATGCCGTAACCACCACGGCTAACTCACCCGGTATTTTGTAAGTATTTTCTATCTAAATTGCATTTTGTAAGTATTTTGGATAGCGGGCCGACATATTGTGAGTATTTGGAATCTAAATTACATTTTCTAAGTATTTTCAATTTCAAATGCATGTTGCAAGTATTTTGAATTTCAATTGCATTTTGTGAGTATTTTGAATCTGGTATGACATTTTCAATCTAAATTGCATTGCATATTTTCAATTTCAACTTCATTTTGTAAGTATTGTACTTTGAATCTCAATTGCATTTTATAAGTATTTTCAATACCAATTGCATTTTGTAAGTATTTAGAATTTCTAATTGCATTTTGTGAGTATTTTGAATCTACATTGCATTTTGTACTGTAGCCTACGCATTTTGATAATGATGATGATGATGATAATTGTTGTTTAAGGGGCCTAACATCTATGTTATCGGCCCCTAATTGTTTGGGTGATCGTGAAGATGAAAATGAAATGTAAACGATAACTAAAATTAACTACGAACTTATATACTTGAAGAAGAAATGGAAATCAAAAGGAGAATAAGGCAAATAAAGGACAGGAGGAAAAGAAATGCCTTCAACCCTCGAAGAATGCGGATTGAGGGACTTGGAAGGAAGGAGAGCCATGAAAGGCAGATAGGAAAGTGAAGGAAGAGGGGGTCCGTCCCAGAGGTAATGGATAAAAAGGGGAAAACCAGGCCCAGCTCAGGAATCCCTCGGGGTCGCCAACTCCCGAACTCACCAGCCGTGAGCCCCTGAGGGTGTATCACTTTCCATGGGCACCAGAAGTGGTGGGGCTACATACACCCTACCTCCTTTAGGGCCTTGGGCAGAAGGCAGGAGATATCATGGAAAGAAGAAGAAGGCGGACCCCTCGCAGAAAGAGGGTATCAGAAAAGATGAGACAAGGGCCAATTAAGGCAGGAAAGGAAGAGACTCCCTAGGCCTCGGATACCCTAATACCGTCGGGGTTGGAAGAGAACAAGATTTGACCAAGTGAGGTCGACAGGAAAGAAGACGGAGAGGAGCCCGGCACAAGTAAGTGGAAGCAATGCCGGACTCAGCTGGGGCCCCGTGGTCGCCAACCCACGTCCCACTAGATGTGAGCCCCTGGGGGTTACGTATTTTGAACCTAAACTACATTTTGTGCGTATTTTTCAATCTAAATTCCATTTGTGAGTATTTTCCAATTACCTTCTGTAAGTATTTCCACTCTACATTCTTCGAGTCGTTTCAATCTGAGTTTCATTTTGTAAGTATTTTCAGTCTAACTTAATTTTCGTTCTGGTTTCCATTTCGTTGTCATTTTCGCTATCACCCAGACCATTAGGGGCCGATAACCTAGATGTTAGGCCCCTTAAAACAACAATCATCATCATCATCATTTTTTTTCGTCGGTCACTCATATCGATCTATGGAATGCAATATGCCTGTAAACCTATAAGCTATACAGGTAGTCCATTTTAGGTAGATTTCTTTAGAAAGCTAACTATTGCAATGGGTCCCATGTTTCGACTTCCGGAAAATTTCGACATATCTTCGCGTTTCACATCCCCCAGATCCCAAAACCACCGTCAGTTCAAAAGTTTATATATAATGTATGTATGTATATATATATATATATATGTATATATGTATATCAGTTTCTTGTGGACACGATAACTGCCGTAATTTTGCACCAATCACTTTGAATTTTTTTCATAATATGTATCCCTATAAAATCTCGGTCGAGTTCGTTAATGGGCAAAATCGGTCGAAGGGGGTGAAAATGGGGGGCTTTTTTCGAAAAATTGAAATTTCGCTATAACTCTCTTAATACGCGAAATATCGAATCCATTCAAAGTTCATAATATGTGTCGGATAAGTGCCAACAATTTATGTCAAATAAGTTTTTTGATAGCACCAACCATTGACCAAAGGAGTGGAATAAAGTGGGTTTTTCGGGAAACAATAATCATATCTCTCTTAATAGGCACAATATCAAAACCGTACAAAATGGACAATATTCCCCTAATAATTACCTAAAACTTTTGTTTGAAAGAATTTTTGATATGACCTACCATTACGCCAAGGGATGAGAAAAATGATTTCGGAATTATAAGAAAATGCCAAGAGCTATCAGAGGTTGCCATGGCAACACTACTAAATTGATGAGGGATGAGCCGTTGCCATGACAACGCACTTGCACGAGATCAGATTCAGTATTTCCATCTGACTAAGCCGGCCCCGTGGTGTTGGGGTAGCGCGCCTGCCTCTCACCCGGAGTCCCCGGGTTCGATCCCCGGCTCCGTCAGGGATTTTAAAACTGACGTGAGGGTTGGAACGGGGTGCACTCAGCCTCGTGAGGACAATTGAGTAGCTGTCTGACAGTGAGACAGCACCCCGATCACGAATACCAATATTAACGGCCGAGGGGACCCGACGCGCTGATCACGCGTCACCCCAATATCTGCAGGCCAAATGGCTGGGCAGCGGTCGCTTGGTCGGCCTTAGCCCGTCATGGGCTGGTTGGTGCCAGGGGTTGACTTTGACATCTGACTAAGTGGGAAGTGGGTTCGGTGACGTAACTGGTAGCATGCAGAATGTCTATGCCCAAGGTCGCGGTTTCAAAGCCGGCCGAAGTCGTCGGATTTTCTAAGAGCGCTAAAAATCCCTCAGTATGCTTTCCTTTGGAGGGGAAGTTCCAACGTTCGTTACGAGTTGCTGGTTGGGGTGGCATCTAGTTGCCAAGTGCACAGCTAGGTGTCATTGACGGTAGTACCTGGTAGCAACATTAGGAACTACTGCTTGAAATTGACCGTCTGCAGTCCTTACCTGAATTACAGACTAATACATCCATTACAATTCACACCGTTTATCAGACAGATTCTACACTCACCCAAAGTACACGGGGTTATATGACCACGCTGTCGCAGCCCCTAAACTGAGGAACCAACCAGAGGTAGATTTCATTAGAAAGCTAACTATTGCAATGGGTAGGCTACCACGTTTCGACTTCCGGAAAATTTCGACATATCTTCGCGCACATCCCCCAGACCCCAAAACCACCGTCAGTTCAAAAGTATATATATATCAGTTTCTTGTGGACACGATAACTGCCGTAATTTTTCACCAATCACTTTTTACCGAATATGTATACCTATAAAATCTCGGTCGAGTTCGTTACTGGGCTAAACCGGTAGAAGGGGGTGAAAATGGGGGGCTTTTTTCGAAAAAGTGAAATATTGCTATAACTCTCTTAATATATGAAATATCGAATCCGTTCAACGTTCATACTATGTGTCGGATAAAGCCCTAAAATTTATGTTTGAAGAGTTTTTTATATCATCAACCATTGACCAAAGGGGTGGGAAAAGTGGGATTTTCGGGAAACATTAATCATATCACTCTTAATAGGCACAATATCAAAACCGTACGAAATGGACAATATTCCCCTAATAATTACCTAAAACATTTGTCTGAAAGAATTTTTGATATGACCCACCATTATGCCAAGGGATGAGAAAAATGTTTTCGGAATTATAAGAAAATGCCAAGAGCTATCAGAGGTTGCCATGGCAACACTACTAAATTGATGAGGGATGAGCCATCAGACGTTGCCATGACAACGCACTTGCACGAGATCAGATTCAGTATTTTCATCTAAGTGGGAAGCGGCTTCGGTGACGTAACTAGTAGCATGCAGAATGTCTATGCCCAAGGTCGCGGTTTCAAAGCCGTCCGAAGTCGTCGGATTTTCTAAGAGAGCTAAAATCCCTCAGTATGCTTTCCTTTGGAGGGGAAGTTCCAACGTTCGTTGCGAGTTGCTGGTTAGGGTGGCATCTAGTAGCCAAGTTCACAGCTAGGTATCGTTGACGGTAGTACCTGGTAGCAACATTAGGAACTACTGCTTGAAATTGACCGTCTGCAGTCCTTACCTGAATTAAGACTACTACAGCCATTACAATTCACACCGTTTATCAGACAGATTCTACACTCACCCAAAGTGCACGGTGTTAGATGACCGCGTTGTCGCAGCCCCTAAACTGAGGAACCAACCAGAGGTAGATTTCATTAGAAAACTAACTATTGCAATGGGTACCATGTTTCGACTTCCGGAAAATTTCGACATATCTTCGCGTTTCACATCCCCCAGACCCCAAAACCACCGTCAGTTCAAAAGTTTATATATAATTTATATATATATATATATGCATATCAGTTTCTTGTGGACACGATAACTGCCGTAATTTTGCACCACTTTGAATATTTTACCGAATATGTGTACCTATAAAATCTCGGTCGAGTTCGTTACTGGGCTAAATCGGTCGAAGGGGGTGAAAATGGGGGGCTTTTTTCGAAAAAGTGAAATATTGCTATAACTCTCTTATTAATATGTGAAATATCGAATCCGTTCAACGTTCATACTATGTGTCGGATAAAGCCCAAAAATTTATGTTTGAAGAGCTTTTTTTATAGCACCAACCATTGACCAAAGGGGTGGGAAAAAGTGGGTTTTTCGGGAAACATTAATCATATCTCTCTTAATAGGCACAATCTCAAAACCGTACAAAATGGACAATATTCCCCTAATAATTACCTAAAATTTTGTCTTAAAGAATTTTTGATATGACCCACCATTATGCCAAGGGATGAGAAAAATGATTTCGGAATTATAAGAGAATGCCAAGAGCTATCAGTGCTTGCCCTGGCAACTCTACTAAATTGATGAGGGATGAGCCATCAGACGTTGCCAAGATAACGCACTTGCACGAGATCATATTCAGAATTCCATCTGACTAAGTGTGAAACGGCTTCGGTGACGTAACTGGTAGCAAGCATGCTGAATGTCTATGCCCAAGGTCGCGAGTTCAAAGCCGGCCGAAGTCGTCGGATTTTCTAATAGCGCTAAAAATCCCTCAGTATGCTTTCCTTTGGAGGGGAAATTCCAACGTTCGTTGCGAGGTGCTGGCTGCGGTGGCATCTAGTAGCCAAGTTTACAGGTAGGTGTCGTTGACGGTAATACCTGGTAGCAACATTAGGAACTACTGCTTGAAATTGACCGTCTGCAGTCCTTACCTGAATTACAGACTAATACAGCCATCCCTAAGTACACGGGGTCACATGACCGCGTTGTCGCAGCCCCTAAACTGAGGAACCAACCAAAATCTCTGCGGGAGATATAATTTTGCGTGAAGAAGTAACAGACCGTTACATAGTTACACATCAGTGTCGAAACCTAGCATAAGGACAGTGTGACCACAAGTATAAAAATGGACCCCAAATGACTAGAAGGTTACCGTTCCCATAAGACAATAAAATGTTTAAAATAAGCATAAAATGACGAAAAACAAAGTTAATTAAGCTCCAATTATAAAATACCTTCTCGCAATAAATGAGGTCTGATCCTTCTACGAAAACCTGCATATTCTGCCTATTTTCGCCTATCCCCAAGTTTGTCCGGTGAAATCTACCTCCGCCTTCCGGCGTGCCGAGAGGACTTTTTTTTATTTACGTTTGTATCGTTTACGATGCACTAAATGAATACGTTTCGTATTGATAAAATAATAGATGTGAAAACACCTTGCTCATTAAGTATTAGTCAATCTGGTATAGGCTAAGAAAATTATTATTATTATTATATTAGTATTATTTATTTAATCGATTGTTCCCCTTTAGGAGAGCTATTGAACTTGAATACATGATTTCATCTTCTGGCGTTTTCCCGCTTCTATTCCCAAAACCTCTTCATCCTCTCAGAGTGCTCCTTCTTCCGCTCAGCTGTCCACTTTCTTCCAGGCTGTCGTGATGGTCTATGATCAAACTTAACATTTTTGATTTTATTCCTGCACTCGGTGCGGTCCTCAAAATTTTCAATGTTGACCTGTTGTAGGTCCCTCTGATCCTCTGTCAGCCACTCCGTGCCACCCTTACTCCGTGTTATAACGTTGAGCAATTTCTTCGGTGTTCTGAAATTTTCCATCCTGTAAATGTGTGTATAAAACTGTACTCGGCGTTTTCTGAGTACTTCCGTTATCGTGTGGATCTTTAGGTAGAGTTCGCTTTGAGGTCTCTTCAGCCAAATACCGTTATTATTAACTGCCCCGTAAATCTTTCTGAGAATTTTCCTTTCCTGTTTTTCTATATCCTTAATTTTGGAATGACCGTCGATCACCATTATTTCGGCTGCGTAAGTTGCTTCCGGAAGAATCACCGTTGTATAGTGCCTTAATTTTGCGTCCAGCGAGATGCACTTCTTGTTGTAGTGAGCCCACGTTAGCTTGTAGGCCTTCTGTAGTTTGGTGATTCTTTGTTCATTGGCGATTCGGTTTAGTCCCGAGGACTGTATGATTTCACCAAGGTATTTAAAATGGGGGACTTGTGTTATTTTATCGTATTGTGTGATTAAAGAAGAGTTATTTTCTGGCCGTCTTTCCATATAGTGGGTTATTAGTATTATTATTATTATTAGTATTATTAATATTATCATCATCATCATCATACTCGTGCCTTCCTGGTATCAGGAGAGCGTGGGTTCGGATTCCACCTCGGCCGTCCTGAAAATGGTTTCCGTGGTTTCCCATTTTCACAACCAGGCAAATACCGGGATGGTTCCTATCAACTGGATCACGGTCGACTACCTTCCAAAATCATTTCCTGAACCCTTCCTTAATTAGACCCAAGTTAGCGGTCATTTGTCACCATCCCCAGTTGTATCTTTGTGTTCAGCTCCCAGACACCGCCCTTGTGACGGTAGAGGAATGATCCCTCGCAGAGTCCGTGGGTGAAGTTAAGCTGGGAGGATAAGCGATTCGTGCGTTTCACCGCAATACGATTTTTACTCGTGGGGAAACCTCAAACAAAAGGTATACAGAAACAATCCACGTACTCTGGAGGCTCTCAAGAACCAAATAACTGCACTGATACCAAATATCAGTGAGGATGAATTACAGCGAGTGTACCAAAACTTCCTACATTAGTGCTGTGTGTGTTTAGAAATTGATGGACAGCTTTTCCAGCAACTACTCGGAAATTCATGTAAGGAAATATGATTATTAAATACGAGACAGCAAGCAAGCAAATTATTATTAGTAACAGAGTTGGATTATTGTAGGAGGGCGGCAAGAAAATCAAGATTGGATAAAATTAGAAATACGAGAATCAGAGAAATTATGCAGGAAAAAAAAGTTCTAGAAGTGGTTGAAGAAAGAAGGTTACAATGCTTTGGACACGTGAAAAGGATGAAGAATAGTAGAATATTCCAAATGTAATGTTAGATTGGCAAGCTGAAGGCAATCGGAAACAGGGTAAACCAAGAGAAGAATGGCAGGATGGTGTAGAGAGAAGCATGGCTACCAGAGGCTTAACCGAGGAAGATGCTGAAGACCGAAATTTGTGGAGGAGTAGAATAATTTTTGGGTAGATAGAAAACTACTGTATTGTAGAATATACAAGTAGTTCCGTGAAAAACTATACAGCCTATTTTCATATATCCTACTTATGTTAATTGCCACTATCAACATACACAATTTCAGTTTGATTGATGTAATAGATTCGTAGATATTGAGAACCGACTAAATATTTCGGATGGTCGCCATGTTGGATTTTATATATGCAGGTCCTAGAGTTATGTACTGTTACATGCAGATTATTGTGTACGTGTAGTATTCAAACTTTAATCGCATAATTAGGACACTAGAAGTAACAAGGAGATTTTAAAATTTTGCACAGCTGCCATCTTGAGGTTATGGAAACAATTGAAATAAATTAGATGCCAGTGGATTACCATTCGTATAAGGATTTACTGTACCAAGTTTCACTGCACTCGGATGGATAAATTGCGAGAAACGTCCATGTGAATATTTATACTTCGCGTCGCCGCCATGTTGGATTTGGGATCACCATGTTATTTAAAGTACTATAGGTGAACTTAAGTTCATAGCCCCTATGAACATTAAAAAATTCAGTTTGATTGCTATAATAGATTCGTAGATATTCAGAGCCGTCTAAATATATCGGATGGTCGCCATGTTGGATTGTTAAATGTATTGGCCATAGAGGCATGTACCATTAAAGGAAAATTATTGCGTACGTTCTTTATTCAAACTTTCCCTTCGATCGCATGACTACATCACAAGAAATTAAAACTTAATTTTAAAATTCGCACAGCCGGCATCTTGAGGTTATGTAAACAATTGAACTAAATTAGATACCAGTGTATTATAATGTGTATAAATATTTCCTGTACCAGATTTCAGTGCGTTTGGAACATTAAATCGCGAGAATGGTCTATTTAAAATTTTCAAATTCGCTTGGCCGCCATGTTCGTTTTGTAGTTAACCGTTTTTTGAAAGTCTTATAGATGGACTTCCAGTAGTGCCCTTTACCTCCGTACAAAATTTCAGGGAGATACCGCTAATAGTTACAGAGATATAGAATGCCAGTGAAATATTTCGCACATCCGCCATCTCGTGGTTATGTAAACAATTGTACGAAGTTAGATGTCGGTGCATTACAATGTATATAAACATATACTGTACCAAGTTTCATTGCGTTTGGTTGGTTAAATTACGAGAAACGTCTATTTAAATTCGCAAATTCGCTTGGCCGCCATGTTGGTTTTGTAGTTACCAGGTTTTCAAAGGTCACATAAGTGAACTTATAGTAGTTCCCTTTATCACCATACAAAATGTCAGGGTAATATCGGTAATAGTTTCGGAGATATTGAATGCTGGTGAAATACTTCGCACAGCCGCCATGTTGGATTGGCGAGTCGTAACAAAATTTGAAGGGGACGGTCGGGGTCGCCGGGAATAGTGCTATGAACTTACCGAGTTACATTGAAATCGCTCCAGCCGTTTAGATTTTATTAGGGGGACACACACACACACGAATCACACACACGGACAAGAGGTGATCTCATAAGCCTTTTTTTTTTTTTTTTTCAAAATTGAAAATAGGCTAAAAATGCATAGACATTAACCATTATGCACATGATATTAAATATTATCCGTGTTGACTGATATTAATCTCAAATTTTAAAATCCGCCCTGTCAAATACTAAGAAGTTTAAAAATTAAATTAAAACGTACATGTTTCGGTATACAACGATACCTTCGTCAGCATAGATTAAATAATAAAAAGAATCTCAAAAACTATGTTAACAAATACCAAAGAGAAGATGGATATCCTTACAAAAGCATTAGAATTTAAATAAATGAAAGTTCACAAAAAAAATATATTAGAAAATACATATAAGAGCAAGTTTAAACGTTAATATTGTTACGTGCCACCCCCCTAGTGGCACTTTTGTTAACTGGATTACGGTGGATTGAAGCACAACACAGATTGTTCCTTTAAAGAAATAATTAACTTTATTGTGGCCAGAAAGATACACCACTCAACAGCAAATACAAGCAATTAGAACCTTAATCCAGTTTCCTCAAGTCTCTTCTTTATGGAGCGCTCTTGCCCCTTTCACTTAGTCATGCAGCTATTCCTCCACTAATGAGACCCGTAGAATACCTGCACCTCTTCCTTATGTACACAAACTACAGTTACTTACGATAACCTGCTACACGCTGCTTCGCTGTCCACAAACTGGGAAACAATGTCACTGGATTTCGTAACTCGCACGGCACTTCGCCACAATACCTCTGTCGCTCAGTGAAATCACACTCGCTCAAAACACAGGCAGTCCCCTGTATGCTTCTCACTCCCTCGCTGTCAAGAGAATCCGCTTCACTAGGGGTTTCGCAAGTCACGTCACCACACTTCTGTCGCTCAGGATAAACGCTCGCACTAGCTCGAAAGCACACACACCGCTTGACAGGTCGCTCTTATATAGCAGGCCGGTGACTCAATAAATGCTTCTAGACCCATCCAGGGTTCACGGCTTCTCGAGGTTTCCATCGCTGGCGGGGTCACGAATATTCTGGACCATCCTTTTGTCCTAGTAGTCCTGTTGCATAAGGCGCACGCAATAAACTGAGGCAGAGCACAGCCCAGCCCTGGGGCAGTTGTGACTCATGCGGAGAGCGATGAAACAAACTCACAGCCGTAACAATATAAATCTACCTTAATAGACTGTCTAAAATTCTTTTTGTGAACTTTCATTTATTTAAACTCTAATGCTTTGTAAGGATATCCATTTTCTCTTTGGTACATGTTAACATAGATTATTTTTAATATTATTTTTATTATTTAGTCTACGCTGACGAAGGTATCATTGTATACAGAAACATGTACGTTTTCATTTAATTATTAAACTTCTTAGTATTTGACAATGCGGATTTTATAATTGGAGATTTTAGAATATCCCTAATAAATATGAAGAAAAGATACAGTCAGTCTGAGAGACTGGGCTTTATATCATTTCAAATGACGCATGCTCCAAATGCTACATATGTTAGAAAGGCTCAAGAGGGCTTCTCGCATCGCTTGAAGCCCCAGGACTCTTTCAACAGACTCCATTACCCATTAACTTAGGCTTCCCGCGCGGGGAACGGAGAGCGGGAGGTGCAATCTGCTGCATGACGTCACGCACTCGCCGTCTCCATATCGCATAACGCCAGACCCCAGGAGTAAACTCAGACTCAACAGACTCCATTACCCTTTAACTTAGGCTTCCCGCGCGGGGAACGGAGAGCGGGAGGTGCTCTCTGCTGCATGACGTCACGCACTCGCTGTCTCCATATCGCATAACGCCAGACCCCAGGAGTAAACTCAGACTCGGTGCATATGCACTGAACAACATGATGACGTCATACACGCCGTAACCGTAACGCATAACAGTAGACCAAAGCATAACGATGAAGTCGACAAGATCATTGAAATGATAAAATACGTTAACAAGTTTAAATGTGTTGAACTGGTTAAACGGTATGCTCCTGCTAGCGCCAGTGTCTTGCTCGACACGGAACTAGCCAGAGTTCTCAACTGCCACGCGGTGCCTGCGAGGCTCCATTCTATAGGGAAGGATCTCATTGTATAAATCTTTTGTCTTCATATAGAGTCTCTATTGCAATTGTTTTCTCTCTCTCTGCCTCTTGTGTACATACTTATGCACATTTTATAAATATCATTAAAAAATTCGTCATATCATTATTTTTCTAAACACCTTGGTACCCCAAGATCTGATAATAGTACATTATGCAACGAGCCTATAATGGCAATAATTAAGACACGAGTATGTTGAATAAACGAGCGTATGCGAGTTTTATAATTTCCATACGAGTGTCTTAATTACCATTATAGGTGAGTTGCATACGACTGTTTCTGTTCGACGATAATTATTATAACTATTTTATGTTCGAACATAAATATTCATAAATATCTGTCGAGATTTCGCCAGTTTTATGTACTGAACAGAGCACATGAGACGCAGAGAATGCCTTATATTTGACCATGGCCTCCTCGATTACCCTACTATGACACTAGGCCACGCAGTGAAATTTAAATTAGAAGTCCGTGGAACTCAGTACATCTAATTATCTAATTGATCAAACAACTGTTTCCTGAGCTCTGATTGGTGGGAGAAACTGTTTCATAATGAAAAATAGTTTTATAACTTAATGAACCTCATAATAGTACAGTTTTCTGACATATAATAGTCAGGGTCGAACATAAATATCATTAAAAATTTAGTCATATCATTATTTTTCTAAACACCTTGGTACCCCAAAATCTGCTAAATAATACTATAGCAGTCACTACAGTCCTCCCCTATGGTCTGGTACCTTGACGTGGCTTGTGTGTCTCAGTGATCCTGAGATCAATGCCGGCTGGAGCTTCGGCTCCTGGCAGGATCACCCATGCCGGTAAGGTCGAGGGTGAGAGACCAGACTAAGTGGCAAACTACACCATGATGGTGGGCAGCAGCGTCATCAGTAGGCTATTTCCAGGTGGAGCTGTAATTCAGTGGTACGGTTGAAAAGCTGCGGGGGGGGGGGGGGTCGTTTTCAGGGCAGGGCAGCCCTGCCAGAAAACTAGGAAGCTGTGGGCTAATAACTCGCACTCTCCAAAATGGTTTATTATTAAAGAAACTGAAAAGAATGAAAACCGGACTGATCTCATGTTGACAACTTTCGGCACAAAAAAGGAAGAACTTAACAGCAAACAGAGCCCGATGGAAATCATTCTTGGATGTCCTATGCTCCACACGGAGAGAAAGGAAATAAGTAAGTCAAGCCAAGTCACTACATTAAAGCGGGAAATCCAAAACTCTGTCGCCACTGGGATCTTCAAGTCATCTAGACCATTAGTCTTCAACCTTATTTTAATGAAGGGCCAAATTTTAGTTATGAAAGGCCTTGAGGGCCGCATTAATCTTATTATATATCGATCTTTCAACTTGGAAGAAAAAAACATCATTTTTAAAATAAATTTTTATTTTGTTTTAAAATTACAGTGAAACCAATATTAAAATATGTTACAAAATACAAAACTAAATTAAAATATCATTTTTTTGTTTTTTGTTTTTTAGTTCAATGAGAAATCTGACACTGTTTCTCTTTCACTCATCTGTCAACATTGGCTTTCATGTCGGATGAAGCAATTCGAGTGTAATCTAAATGAGTGTCAGAAACACGATTCTTCAATTTTGAATTCACATTCTTCATTTTGGAAAATAGCTGCTTACAGATGTAAGTGCTGCCAAAAAGGGATTCTCTCCACAGAGCATGATATCTGATTACTGGAAATTGATCTTTTTCAACATACAAAGAGTAAAACTCCAAAAGTCCAAAATTTTAAAATTTCTCCTGTAAATCGCTATTACACTGAAAGTCAATAAGTTCCATTTTTATGTTTCCGGGATAGCCTACCACATTCACACCAAATGGAGCACAAAATTGCAATTTTCTGTTTGTTACTACTTATAGACATTATTCACAAAACAAACAAGCGTTCACTCGCTAGGAGAGATCAGGTGATACTGATTAGTGCACCGTGGGAAGCAGTCTCAGTTGACTGACCTTGAGCCACAGGGTTGCCACACAAGTGGCCGCTTACAAAATTCCCTGCTAGAGCCTACGAAGTATGATAACTTTTAAAAATCAACAAAATGATGGAATCGTCTCAACTCTTTGTTCTTTTTACCATCGGTAGTTCAACATAACACTGTTGTGGCTATCGAAATACCATAAAATATGAATTATTGAAACTAGATCGTGCTGCGGGCCGCTGGAATATATACGGCGGGCCGCGGGTTGAAGATCACTGATCTAGACCTTTCCCCCCAAGTTGGCAACACTGTCACTCGAGACAAACTCGATACGTATCTCAGCATCACGTTGCAGATGGCCGGTGTTACTCCCTCTCCCTTGAGGTTTCTCTGGAACACAAACCATGTCCGCAGCTGCATTGACTCTGTGGTGTTGTTGTGAAATGGTAGCGTTCATCTCCGCGACGCTTCCCCCCACTTCTCCAATTGTCCAATCTCCACCAGTGTTTGCCACTCCTAAAAGACAAAGTAAATTAGTCAAAATCCAAATAAAAATACACAAAACCATCAAAATTATTCACAATTTGTCAAGAAGGTGCTCAAAAAAAATTAAAAAAAAAGAACCGGTACCGTACTAAAAATCTGGTTGGTTCCATAGTTTCGGGGCTGCGACAACGCGGTCATGTAACCCCGTGTACTTTGGGTGTGTGTGGAATATGTCTGGTAAGCAGTGTTAATCGTGATGGCTGTATTACAGTTGTAATACTTAAAGTTGAAGTCTGACAGTTCTTAGAGGGAGGTCCTTTTACTGCCTACCGGGGTGGGATAAAGAGAGGTGGAGGTAGGGTTGTCATGGAAATGGGGTGGGGCGACTGCGGTTGCCATGGAGATAAGCCGTCTGGTCAGCTCGTGTTGAGGAGGAGTTTGTAGGTGTTGCCAAACCTCGCACTTCTGAGTTAGATCTTGTCACAAGCAGTTCAGTGTGAGTGTTATTCTGTTTCTGTTTGGAGGCCGTCATTAAGTATCTAACGGTATTTTAAATACTAATTACGTAGACCTACAATTATTGTATTGCAATATATATATATCGAGCATTATGAATACTCCTCGAGGGAGAGGGAGGCCCAGAACTCGTCCACCTCATGAAAAAAATACCGCTGGCCATGGTGTGACAATTCATCACCAAGGAGGAGAAATGATATGTGCAGCAAGGGAATTCTTTGAAGAGGAGGCTAAGAGTTTTCGGAAAGAAATGTTCCTTTAATTCCATTCCAGAGAGTTCAAGAACGCACTGCGAAAGCTCTTAGAGTTAGTAAAAGTACTGTGACAAGAGTTACGATGGAGAAATATAACAACTCAGAAGCGGCATAGAACCTCCACGTGCAATGCTCCTCCCTCCAGCACTAGCTGTCAGACTTCAACTTTAAGTATTACAACTGTTGTGTGTGTTATCTGTTCTAATTCAAGTAAAGCACTGCAGACGATAATTTCAAGTAGTTCCTACTTTTGCTACCAAAAGCTGCCGTCCACGACACCTAGTTTACGGACTTGGCTACTAGATGCCATCGCAGTCAGCACCTGGTGGCAAATGTTGGAACTAATATAGCGTTATCAATAATTCTAACCTACTAAATTTTAGCTTCCACAAGTGTAGTTAGGGGAAGTTCTTTTTCATGCCATAAATCTATAACATGGGACTGCCGGCTTTACTTCCCCTCCGAAGAAAGGCAACTGAGGGATTTTTAACGCTCTTAAAAAATCCGACGACTTCGGCCGGGTTTAAACCCGCGACCCTGGGCATAGAAGCTCAGCATGCTGCCAACTATGCCACCGAAAAAATCTAAAAAAGACTCAGAAATCAAAATTAGTCAAAAAAGTTCTAAAAATCCAAAAAAAAAAAAAAAATATTTAAAAATAAAAAATAGCTCAAATCATTCCAAATAACTAATTTTTTTTAAATTGTCAAAATCCAAAGAAAGTGATATTTTCGCAATAGTTCTTCACGCTAGTAAACTGTTTTATGTTGATAGGCTGTGTTGAGGAATAAAATAAAAGCCGTCGTATATTTGACTAGCAGTAGTGCCCGGCTTCGCTCGGTGGATTTATTTGTTTTACAGAACTGGAGCGCTCAAGGATCGCTCGGTGGATTTATTTGTTTTACAGAACTGGAGCGCTCAAGGATTAGGATCGGAATAAATGAAAGTAAATTTGAAAGCACCAACGCTTATTGCAGCTGATAACCTCAGTATAATGCCCCAACACCAACGCCCTTATACAGAGGCATACTATTGTCATGATGATAACTGTTTTAAGGGGCCTAAGAAATCTTTTTGCACTAATTACTCCCCGTGACTGCAATTTATAAGCAGCTCGCAATTCTGCACCAGAACATTGGTAGGGGCGACGTTATGCGGTCCGCATTACATGGCAACAATAGACTTCGGTATTATTGAAGCCGTTCTCGAGCGCTTGTTCTCCCGACTTACTGAACAAAAATCAATCTTTAAGGTTACCTGAGAGGTGTAGCCTTATGCTACATAGCCTACACTATTCCTCTTGAATCAGGCTATCATATACAAAAAGAATTTTTCGAATCCGACTCGTAGTTCCAGAGATTAGCGCGTTTAAACACGTAAACACACAAACAAACACACAAACTCTTCAGCATTATTATATTAGTATAGATAATGCGGAGTTGAATTCTCGTTTATCGCACAAAAACAAAATTATTCATAAACAGTCTCCATTCTGCTAGCCTAGAGAATGAAATAAAAGTTGACGTAAGTAGAATTTATTATCAGTTTGTAGAATCGTAGTCGTCACCAATGCGAGGCGCTACCGATAACATCGTTGTAATATTAGCGCTGCCGTTCTAGGATTAAGCAGGTCCTTCCAAATTCTCAACTAAGCATTCTTCGAATCCACTGGTTCTACTTTCTGTAAACAGTATTTCTTTACAATAGGCTACTATCTGAATTATCCTACTTATTTATTTATTTATCGTATGATACAGAGTTAAAATATAAGTTATATACATTACATATAAAGTTATATATACAGTTATATACATAGTCATAAACACAAGTTCTTGTTTTAACTTCTAAATCCAGGCCATCAATCCACTGAAGTGCCTCAGAAGATGCCTGCTGAATGTCACCTACTGATCCTTGGAACGCTCGTTGCGGACATTAACCAACAATATGTTCGATGGTTTGCAGGGTAGCTCCACAATCGCAGTTAGCAGAAGTAACCCAACCCCATTTGTGAAGCAGGAATCCACATTTGCCTTGTCCTGTACGGATCCGGTTAATGATTCTCCATTGGCGTCTGGGGAGTTTGAAACCTTCTATCCGGTTGGAAGGGTTTTCAATAAGATGTGCATTGAATACTGATGATTCTTCCCCTCATAGTTTTCCATGCTTCTCAGATGTTAAATGAAGAGTCTTCAAGAAGTACTGCAGAGCGCCAAGGTGGTTTTCTTGACTTCAACCGTTGATTACCTGCTTTTGCTATATCAGTATGTATGGGTAGCTTGGGGTTCTTCTGAATGGTTTTCCAGATCTTCAGGAGAGCCTCTGATCTTCGAAGAACTGGAGGTTGAATGTTACTTAGAACAGGTAACCATGTAGTGGGTATGCTACGTATGCAGCCCGTAATCAGTCGCATTGTCTGGTTAAGTTGCACATCTATCTTCTTGGAGTGGACACTGTTTAGCCAAGATGAGCAGCAGTATTCAGCAACGGAGTATGATAATGGCAGAGCAGTTGGTCGTAAAGTTTGAGCGCTGGAACCTCAGGAGGTAGCCTACCAACAAGCTTCTGAATGATGCTATTACGGGTCTTCACTTTTGCAGCCACGTTCGTGAGATGTTGTTTGAAGGTCAAGGACCTATCAAGTGTTATCCGAAGGTACTTAGGCATGCTGCAGAACTGCAAAGTTCCTACTGATGTTATGGCAATATAGTGGGAAAGCAATGGCAAATTACGAAACTTAAGCCTCCGTGGCCTAGGCGGCAGCATGCCGGCCTCTCACCGCTGGGTCCGTGGTTCAAATCCCGGTCACTCCATGTGAGATCTGTGCTGGACAAAACGGAGGCAGACAGGTTTTTCTCCGGGTACTCCGGTTTTCCCTGTCAAAATTTCATTCCAGCAACACTCTCCACTATCATTTCATTTCATTTGTCATTCATTTAATCATTGCCCCAGAGGAGTGCGTCAGGCCTCGGCAGCCGGCACAGTCCATATCCTCGCCGCTAGATGGGGGCTTCATTCATTCCATTCCTGACCCGGTCGGAGACTGGAAGCAGGCTGTGGATTTTCATTTTCACTTATCTTGCCTCGCATACCTTATTACAGTATTGGCATGCGTTTTTTGAGTTTAATAATTAATATTTAGATTTCTGTCGGTCAACAAAAAATAATTCCAAATTACTGAAATATGTAAAAAATAACCTGAAATAAATTACATATTATAAAGATGCATAAATAATGTAATGGACTATTGAAGAAGAAAACAAAGGGGTGACACGTTTCGCTCGTCAAGCAGATGATGATGATGATGGTGATAATAATTGTTGTTTTACGGGGCCAAACATCTAGGTTATCGGCCCCTAATGGTTTGGATGATAGTGAAAGATGAAATGAGAATGAAAACTGTAACTAATACTAACTACAAAACATACATACTAGAAGAAGAAATGGTAAACAAATAAAGGATAAGGCAAATAAAGGACAGGAAGAAGAAATGGCCTCAACTCTCGAAGAATGAGGATTGAAGGACTTGGAAGGAAGGAGAGCCATGAAAGGCTGATAGGAAAGGGGAAAGAAGAGAGGGCCCGCCCCAAAGTCAGTGAAAATCGGGGGGGAAAACGGACCCAGCTCAGGAATCCCTCGGGATCGCCAACTCCCGAACTCACCAGCCGTGAGCCCCCGAGGGTGTAGCAATATCCAGGGTGCACCAGAAGTGGTGGGGCTACATACACCCTGCCTCTTTGAGGGCCTTGAGCAGAAGGCAGCAGATAACATGAAAAGAAAAGGAAGGCTGATCCCTCGCAGAAGGAGGGTATCAGGAAAGATACGACAAGGGCCAATTAAGGCGGGAAAGGAAGAGACTCCCTAGGCTTCGGTTACCCTAATACCGTCGGGGTCGGAAAAGAACAAGAGTTGACCAAGAGAGGTCGACAGGAAAGAAGACGGAGAGGAGCCCAGCACAAGTATGTGGAGGCAATGCTGGACTCTGCTGGGGTCCCGTGGTCGCCAACCCACGTCCCACTAGTTGTGGTAGGCTAATTATTACTGATAAATATTAAGGTATTCAGCACCGAAAACGAACTATTTATTTTAATGTTGCAATAGGTTAGAAATGACTAATCCCATCATCGAAACATTCTTCCTTCCCCAACTAATCTATGAAGGTGTAGCTACTAATGTTATTTGTTGATGGGATAGTCATTTCTAAGCTCCTCCTCTTTCCTCCATACACCATTCCTTTCTTTCTCCCTCCCTTCATCTCTTACCTTCTTTCTCCATTTCTCCCTCCCACTCTTACTTTCTCCATTTCTTACTCCCACTTTTCCTTCCATTTTCTCCCTCCCTTCGTCTCTTTCTTTCTGAATGTCTTTCCCCACTCCTCCCTGTATTTTCTCCACCCTTCCTTTCTTTCTTTCTCCCTTCATCTCTTTCTTTCTCCCTATCTCCCTCCCACCCTACATTTCCTCCTCCATTTCTTCCTCTCAACCTTCCTTACTTTTTCCCCCCTCTCTTGTCATTCTTTCTCCATTTCTTCCTTCTTCTCCTCTCTGCTTTTTTCCCCCTCACTTCTCTCTTTCTAGAGGCAGATGACCTCGTAGTTCCGCCCCTTAAATCAACAATAACTAACTAACTGCCTCTCTTTCTTTCTCCATTTTTCATCCCACTTTTCCTTCCATTTTCTCCCTCCATTTGTCTCTCTCTTTCTTTCTTTCTCAATTTCTTCCTCCCACTCCTCCCAGTTTTTTCTCCCGCCCTTCCTTTCTTTCTTCCTCCCTTTATCTCTTTCTTTCTCCATTTCTCCATCCCACCCTACCTTTCCATCTTCATTTCTTCCTCTCAACCTTCCTTCCTTTTTCCCTCCCCTCCTGTCTTTCTATCTCCATTTCTTCCTCCCACCCGTCTTTTTCCCCAACCCTCCTCCCTTTTCTTATTACATTTCTTCCTTCCTTCCTTCCTTCCTTCCTTCCTACGTCCACGTCCCACGAGTTGTTAGCTCCTAAGGAGTGGGATGGGGAGAGGGACAGAAAATCTACTGACATCGTTCCATCTTATTTAAGTATCCATAAATGTCAACCGACTGTGCCGGAATCCAGTCTCGCAACTTCAGGAACAGTGAGTCTGTCTAGATTTCTAACTGTATCCCAGTAAACTGTAGCTCACTCAAAATGGAAAGTACAGTGACTTAAGGAACTGATTTTTATGGAGAAACTGCCAGAATACTTGCGCCGGAACGCTACCTTCAACCTGAGCCAAGAAGTCAGTCTTCCTGAAAACACCTCAGTTCGTAATTACGTACCGTTGTGGGTGGCACATATATTTATACTAGAGGACTCTGATCCCGTTTCTGTGTTATTTCGGGACGAATTTCACAACTTCTGGTGTATTATTACTTACGCTATCACTCGTGATACAAGTTTGATTGTCTTCCAAGGTAATATAAATCTTCGCTGTAAACCAATATTAATCATATTGCATTAGTTCTTTGGTGATTGTACAGTCCAATCCGAGAACCACAGACTCTTTCACAATATTGTCAGACAAGGTCAATGGATCTTGGGGGTTGATCATTCTACGATTCATGCATACTTTTCTGGCATTTTTTTTTTTTCATCCTAAAACCTTCTCCTCTCATGTTCGAAGAGCAAGTGGCCTTGATGGACGTTGCGGTGCCATTCTGATCGGTTGGATGCGACTGACTCCCAATTTGCTGTATCAATTTGACATTTCTTCATGTTTGTCTTCGGAAAACCTTTATAGCGTTTTTGTTACCCACCCTGTTTTCTCTGACCGACATTCAGTTGGCAATATCAGATTTGTTTTGGGAGCCGGGACTCAGCCAAGCGAACTACATGTCCTGTCCACCGAAGTTGGTGTTTTATTATGAGAGAGCCTCAATACTAACAGTGTTAGCTTCCTCTAATACACTGGTATTAGTGCGCCGGTCCTGCCATTCAATACCAAGAATTCTCCATGGCATCGTTGATGGTATTTTTTTAGAGATAAGAGTTGCCTTCTGTAAGTAACCCAAGTTTCGCAGCCATAAAGCAAAGTGGGAACTACAACAGCTTGATACACGTATAATGTTGTTAAGATACTGATGTCGTGATTGTCAAACACGCGAACGTAAAACCATTATTATTATTATTATTATTATTATTATCAACTTGTCCGTTTTTTCTCACGAGACTCTGTGTACCCCGTTCGAGCACTCACCATATCAATAGGGGCAGATAACCTAGATGTTTCTCACGCGTTCCATACTGTCACACAGTGGTCATAGGCCGCACCCGCCGGCTTATAACTCCACTTAGGTAATGCGCAACACACCCACTTCCTCTGTCCCTGAAACTCTTCGGCTTTCTGCAATGGGAGTCCATAGTCGAGAGCGAGTCTTCTCTACGATTAATGATCGCATCCCAGTACAGTCGCGACGGCTATAGCATACCCATCGGTCATGTAGAACACCACTGTTTGTTTCAAATAGTTTCCTTCCATGGAATCTGATATACTGGGAATCTACGGCTCAAATACTCAGAACAGTTATATAAAGTAGTTGGTAGGACTGCTACCTCAAAAAAGGGCAAAATTTAATCCCTTAAGGTAAGGCATACATTGTATATATAACATTTGTTAATTATCCATTATATGTTATGGAAGTTACATGCAGTCAAACATTGAACTTATTACCACGCGTAGAAATCACGTTGGCAACACAGTCTCGTACGGGTTACCCAAAACGAATCTGTAAAATTATGATCAATTCGTATGCCAAGGTTTGACTAATCCTATTTGACTGTTTGACTACATGCATTTTGACATATTGAACAATAGTCATCATTTGGTAGCCCTGGTGACTGTCAAGACTACGCATAACCATATCTGTTATGGTACACAAAGCACATGCGAAACTTGGCTGAAATCCAATTGATAGTATGGAAGCTACAAGTATTTAAATATTGAACCTATCAGCAGGCTTAGAATCATGTTGGCAACACTCTCATATATGGGCTTCTGAACATTAATCTGGAATGTTATTATCTCTGTGTGTGCCACTTTTGGAACAGTTCGCATGCATAACTTCCAAGGGGCTCAGTCAAATTGGGCCAATTAATTACACTGATAAAATTGGACAGACTTTTCCCGCCTCCATGATCAGCCCCCTTTGATAATTCATAGTCCGATTCGGCCAGTTATAGCTCATTAGCAACCTCCCCTCTCTTTCCCCACTCTGTAGCCAACACATACCATACTGTACACACGTTCTATCATTTCGTCATTAAACTGTTGGAGGGGATGTGAGTCTCAGTTTGACGGTCCCAGGGGTGTCAATTACTATAAATGCACATACTGTATGTATGACCTAGCTTTCAGGATATGGTGACAACTATTTTATGTGGAGGAGCTTTATACAAAGAATACGATATGTCCTCAATAGTTTCACAAATATGGACATCCATGAGATTGTGTTCGATAAACTGACAGCGTTAATATAACCTAAGTGTAAGCTCTAACATTTTACCCGATCTTCATTGCATAAACTAATGAATGAACAAAATTAATTTTTAATAAACCAAGTGAACAATTTTCATTGAATAGCCTAACCTATTAGATGAAATTAAAACATACTTAATACCAGTACCGTAATTAATAGTTGGAGATTCATTTTAAGGGCTGGGTTAGCTTGGCAATCAGCCCCGTGTACTGAATTTTTAATTGGTGTAAATTATATTTATATACTAACCAAGGGTCGCAATATTATTTAGCAATTATATTTCGACCACGCAGCCAGACTGAAATGGTTTTCCGTGCTTTCCTATTTTCAACTCTACACAAATCAAGGAACTGTCCCTTCCAACAGGTCACGGCTGCTTCCTTCCAACTCCTTGCTTAGGTTCATTAATTTCTTCTCTCAGTAGCTCATGTTGTGAGGTCGGCTCCAGGAAAGGCATCCGGCCGTCAAAGAAATCACCACGTTCATGGCACCTAATTCCCGTCGAGAAAAGGGTAGATATCCCAAGTAAATTCTACCTTATAAATCCTCTTAGTGATGACTAGAGGGCAGATGCTGTTGAAATGTCATATGTTTCCTTTTCAAATTACAGTAATACGACGCCCATTGCCGTAGAAATCCTTTCTACGCAGTAGCAAAGGGGAATGACACACGCTCAATTCAACATTTTTTTATATTTTTGCCATTTTAGGATTAATGCATTTTAGACAATTTTACGACAATATTTATCAATATGATATTCTTTTACATAATTTTAATGCATCGTATTATTTCTCATACGATGAAAAATGTTAAAATATTCTTCATAGGCTAGAAAAGCGACTTGTTCAGGGAATGTAGTTAGTTTTGTAAATGATTGGAAAAAAGAATCCTACGACTGACACGAGTAAACGAGTTGTTTTATGTTAAACGAGAGAAGTGTTCTACATAATTTAAATTAATTCCGAAGTGTTGCTGTATTAAATTGCTCCAGCTAATCGTTTTTTCTTTTTATCTATCCAGGAAGTTTGTTTTATTGAGATTTTAATTAATATGGTTCAAGGAAACACTAAGATTAAGAATGACATTTTTAACTGCCATTTCCTTGTTGAATTCAAGTATATTTTAATGAGAGTAGGTATTTCAGTAGTAAATAAAACAGGATTGCTTCTATGAATCCTCTGTAAAACTGTCGCCATATTTCAGTTTGATGGAATAGTTTCTTTTAAAGTCGTTTTCATTCATTTTTGTGGTATTTTTAGACGTCATTTCATTGAGCATTATATGTCCGCCTCGTTACGTAGTGGCTGCCACCGCGGAGGCCCGGGTTCGATACCCGGCTCTGCCACGAAATTTAATTCTGGTTTGAGGGCTGGAACGGGGTACACTTAGCCTCGTGAGTTAAAACTGAGTGGAGGAGAGTTCATCCCACCTCCCCATCCTGGAAGTAGTTTTCCGTGATTTCCCACTTCAACTGCAGGCAAATGCCAGATTGAGTCCTGACTGGAGGCCACGGCTGCCTCCTTCCCAATCCTCATCTAAATTGCAACTACACACAATAATACAGCCATCACAATAAGACAAGTTATCAGACAAATTCCACACACACAACCAAGTACACGGGGTTACATGACGACGATATCGCAAAGCCCCTCAATGAATCAACAATAATGGTCTAACAAACCCGTGGTTGGGAGCACCCAAACATCAAGCCGACTGCAACCCAGCTCATAGCCTACACCCGTAGCCACATCACCTCGATCTTAGGTCATGGGGAACTACTTCTCATATCAAGCAGGTACTTAATTGTCCTCATGAGGCTGAGTGTACACCTTTCCATCTCCTGATGCAGAATTGAGAAGAGGCGGGTTTGATTCCTACGACAGCCATGCTGGAAATGGTTTTCCATGGTTTCTCATTTGTACTCCAGGCAGATGCCTAGATTCTACCTAAATTAAGGCCATGGCACCCTTCTAACCATATCCTAGCCCAATTACAAGTACACAATAGTACGCTACAGCAGTTACAAAAACACAGATTATCAGACAGAATTCACACACACCAAAGTACACAGCACTACATGATCGCAAAGCCATCATAATGAATAAACGACAAAGGACACCCCTTTCCAGCCCTCAAGTCAGATCTTAAGTATGACTGGCTGCGTTGCTCAGTGGTAAGGATCTTGCCCACTGTGCCCAAGGCTGCAGGATTGAATCGAGGCGCAGTCGCTTGGCATTTGTGGGGGCGTAATTGCGATGGAGCTGTGTTAGTAGGTTTACTGGCACGTTAAAGATCTTCGGGACAAAATTCCGGCACCCCGGCCACAGTAGTTATAAGGGACGGAAAACCAATAACGTTATATAGATCTTAAGTTTCTGGCTGGAATCTAATCCAGAGCCTCCTCGGTAAGAGAAAAGCCTGCTATCCATTCACCACCGTGGACAATAATAATTAAAATAATAATAATAATAATAATAATAATAATAATAATAATAATAATGTAAGGGTTTAAGGTAACTTTTAACTGATGTGGCCTTTTAAAAGAATTAAGGCATAATGTTTGTTTCAGTGAATTGTGCAATTTGTATAGCCTTGCATGCAGAGTGTTTACAGGAAATTTCAGAAGTTCGGCAAGAACAAATAAGTTGTCTTTGCTTTGGGGTTTTCACAATGGTAGTGGTGGGGGACGGTAGGGAGGATAATTTTAGCGGAAGAACCAAAACTTGGTCTGGGCCAAGTGGCGAAAAAGGATTGTGCGATGGAATGACAAGATAAGAAAGATCCACTCGGAAGATTAGTTCAATTCGCCAACACCCCTTCCGAGATATCCAACATGGAGCTTAAATTTCTATTGCGATTTTTCATCAGTTGGTAGCACTGATGTCATTTTCAAATATGGGCGTGGAATATGCAGGTATAGATCTTTACTGATACCATATTTTGTTTTGATAGCTGCAGCCGTTTAGGAGTTGATAAGGCTAGTTAGTTGGCTATTGTTGTTTTAAGGGGCGGAACTACGAGGTCATCTGCCCCTAAGAGTTGATAGGGGGTGGGGACACATACACACACAGACAGACAGACAGACGGACAGAAGGACAAACAGACTTTTGCCCGGATCGATCTCATAAGCCTATTTTTCCCTCATTTTTACAAAATGTGAAAAGTAGGCTAAAAACATGTTGTGGTCTGGCCAGAGAAGGTCAGGCAATAAGATGAATTAGAGGAGCAATCCACAAATAAGTTGTTATTACCGTACATTCCATGTTCATTTCCTTGTACAGTATAACAGGATTGCGTGCCGTACTTGACATTCTGCCACTTGGTGTTCCAAAACACGTTCATTTGTGTTCCTCGTGAAAGCGTGGATCAGCGTGTAAATCGTTGAACCTCGCTTGTGCTTACATCCTGATTGGCTGATACACGAATATGGAGCACGTTGCTGTTACCGAGGCTGGACACGTAAACATTAGCTCAACGTGAAGATACTCTGCTAACATTGTGGAAGGCACTCTCTCCGAATTGACTTGTATTTACTTAGAAAAGGGCCCCCATTTCCATCCCCTTGGTCCGATTTTGCCCATTAACGAGCTCGACCGAGATTCATATGGTTATATTTTATGTATCATCATCATCATTTATTGCATTAAACAGGCCATTGAGGCCTACAGCAGAATAACAAAAGGAAAAGATAAATATTACAAATATTACAAAAAAACAAAAAAATTATTACAAAGGGAAAATTATTACAAAACACAAGAAGGATCCAATAAAAGGAAAGTCAGTAAATGATGAGAGGAGGTATTTGCTGCAGATGGCACTTCATCTTTTCCTGTCTCTAGCATCATCCTCCACAGCTGTTGGTTCCACTTCTTGAAGGATCGTCGTCACTCGATCCTTCCATCGTGTTCTTGGGCGTCCTCTCGGACGTTTTCCCGTGGGTTGAGATTGGAGGACTCTCTTAGGAAGAGATCCGTCCGCTCGTAAGATGTGTCCAAACCATTGTAGTCGCCTCTGTCCCATTATCCGTCCAATGTGTGGCTTTCCAAACCTCTGGTACAGGTCTTCTTTCTTTCTTCTCTCCCATTTTCCTTCCATGTTATTATAGACAGGCCCATATATCTTTCGAAGTACCTTTCTTTCAAAAGCACATATTGAATCTTCTGTCGTTGCTGATGTCGCCCAAGTTTCACAACCGTATAAAAGTGCTGGTCTCATCAGTGTCGTGTACAGATGGACTTTGTTCTTCTGAGATATCAGACGAGATTTGAAGATATTGTTCAGACTAAAGAACACGCGATTAGCACTTGTTATGCGTTGATGTACTTCTTTCGTCACTTCACTTTTGTTGGTTAATATTGAGCCCAGGTACTTGAACTCTTCAATTCGATCGAATGTATGTCCGTCTACAACAATGTAAGGAGGGAGAACGCAACGACGTGATACTCCAAGATATTTAGTCTTGTCCACGTTCACCTCCAGCCCAATTTTCTTTGCATTTTGGAGAAATCGGGAAGTATCAGCGCACATTTGCTCTAGAGTGTCACCAAGGATCACAACATCGTCAGCAAATGCTAGAATTGTATCTGCTTCCACCATCTCCATTTCTCTGGTTCGGCAAGTGTCACGGCTTACTTTTTCCAAGGCCAAGTTGAATAATAATGGCGCCATTGGATCTCCTTGTCTCAATCCATTTTGGATAGTGAAAGGTGGTGATAGTTGATTGCCAAACCGTACTTTAAAAGTTGACTGGGAGTAGCAGGCTGCGATTAGACGGATGTATTTCGATGGGATGCCAAGTTCCTCTAACGTTTCCCATAGTGCGACGCGGTCAATGCTGTCATAAGCTTGCCGAAAATCGATGAAGATGAGGTGTAGTTCCCGATCAAACTCATAGAATTTTTCTATCAGCTGCCTCAAAGTAAATATGTGGTCGATGGTAGACCGTCCAGGGACGAACCCACAATGATATGTGCCTATATTTTATGTATACATTAGAAATTGATTGGTACAAAATGACGGAAGTTATCGTTGAAGCCCTGCGCGGATGTGGATATCTGCAGATAAACACGCGGATACCCGCAACATTTTTTCACCATGCGGATATAGTTTGCATGACTGTCCGGATAGCAGATAAGCTGCGGATAATGTTTGGAGTAAATTTGCGGATGGTTATTAGAATACAATCCGAATTTATTTAATCTCACTACTAGGATGTTTATGACATATCATATTTTTCCTTTATGATTTTTTTTCATAACAAATGTAAGATGATGATTTAAGCCGCTCTTATTCAAATTATGTCATTATGCTTAATTAACACACCGAGCAGGAAAAGGTTGCAATTCAGTCTGTATAACATTCATTTTTAACATAGCATAGGGGCAAATGACCACGTAGTTCCGCCCTTAAAATAAGAATAACCAACTAACTAATTAAACAGAAGCACATGACATACAGAGTCTAAGGGGAAGACCTTTTCCCAAAATGCCTAAATATGTTGCTTTAATAACGTATGCTTTATCTAATTAAAAATCTAATTTCCGTGTATTTGTTTACTATTCAACTATAGTTTTAGGGCTTACTGCTTAAGGGTATCACAGCAATAGTAGCTACACCTTCATATAGTCTACTAGTTTCGGGGAGGAAGGCTGTTTTTAGCCTATTTTCGTTTCTGAAAAATAGGCTTATGAGATCACCTTTTGTCCGTGTGTGTGTGTGTGTGTGTGTGTGTGTGTGTGTGTGTGTGTCCCTAATTACTTCTAAACGGTTGGAGCGATTTCAATGAAACTCGGTAAGGTCATAGTTCTATTTTCGCCGACCCCAACCGTGCCCTTTATATTTTATTAGCTGTCACCAATCCAAAATGGCGGCTGTGCGAAATATTTCACCGGCATTCTATCTCCGAAACTACAGTATAACTGAGATCACCCTCAAATTTTGTACGGTGATAAAGGGAACTACTAGAAGTCTACCTATGAGACGTGCAAAACCCTGTAGAATACAGAACGAACATGGCGACCAAGCGAACGTGAAACATTTTAATAGACTTTTCTCACGATTTAATCATCTGAGCGCAGTGAAATATGGTTCAGTAAAATGTTTATACACATTGTAATGCACTGGCATCTAATTTAGTTCAATTGTTCACATAACCTCAAGATGGTGGCTGTGCGCAATTTTAAAATTAAGTTTTTATTTCTTGTGTATTAATACTGCGATCGAAGTGACCGTTTGAATAATGAACCTAAGAAAAAGTCATCATCTAATAGTACAGGTACATAACTCTATGGTCTACATATATAAAAATCCAACATGGCGACCATCCGAAATATTTAGACGGTTCTCAATATCTATTAATCTATGATAGCAATCGGACTGAAATTTTGTATGTTGTTAGAGGCTATGAACATAAGTTCACATAGGCCTATATGGGACTTTCAATAACCTGGTGAGCACAAATCCTACATGGCGGCGACGCGAAATGTAAATATTTAAATGGACGTTGCTCGCGATTTAACCATCCGTGCGCAGTAAAACTTGGTACGGTAAATTCTTATACAAATTTTGCTGTCTAAATGTGCGATCAGTAACTTCTTTTCACGTCGTCTCGGCTTGCTCTAAATGTGCATGTACATGTCAGTTTGTGCCGTTTCGTTAAAGAGAATTCGGTATGTGAGGAGTTTCTGCAATTTATCCCTATCAATGATGCACATCAAGTCATCAAGATGGCAAACTTTGAGAGTCAATAGTAGCCACAAGGCAGTAAGAACACGGAGAACAAAACATGTTTAGCCTACTTTTCACATTTTGCAAAAATGAGAGTAAAGTAGACATGAGATCGGGCAAATGTGTGTCTGTCTGTCTGTCTGTCCTTCTGTCTGTCTGGCTGGCTGGCTGGCTGTGTGTGTCCCCACCCCTATCAACTCCTAAACGGCTGCAGCAATCGAAACAAAATATGGTAGGAGTAAAGATCTATACGTGAATATCTCACGGCCATATTTGAAAATGGTGTCAGTGCTACCAACTGCTCAAAAATCGCAATTGAAATTTGAGCTCCATGTTGGATATCCTAGAAGGTATGAATGGGAGCTATTTCAAAATTGGCACACGTATAGATAATAATATTGCAGTTTAATATCCAGAAGGCCATACATGGCAGTGTTGCCGAAATGATTAAGAGCCTGCTGATAGGTCCAAATTTTAAATGCATATAACTTCTACACTATCAATTGGATTTCAACCAAATTTCGTATGTGCTGTGTGTACATAAACGGATATGACTGAGCGTATTCTTAAGAGCCACCAGGGCTGCCAACTGTTAATAAATGCTCTCAATTTTTTTAAATCCAAATACCCATATATCAGAAAGTATGCAAGCCGGCAGCTTTAAACTATGCACACGTATAGTACCCGACATTCTATATTAATTTGGAGTAACTTATATACGTCAGTGCTACTAACATGATTCTAAGCCTGCTGAGAGGTCCAACTTTAAATACATGTAACTTCTATACTATCATTTGGATTTCAACCAAATTTCGTGTGTGCTATGTGTACCATAACAGATATGACTGCCGATTCTTAAGAGTAACCAGGGCTGCCAACTGTTACTAAATACTGTCTCTATTTTTGTTACCCTAATATCAATATATCAGAAAGTATGCTAGCCAATAGCTCTAAACATTGCACACGTATAATACCTGGCATTCTAGATTAATTTGGAGTAACTAATATAGGCCTACGTCAGTGCTGTCAACATGATTCCAAGCCTGCTGATAGGTCCAATTTTAAAATGTATGTTAATTCTATACTAACTAATGGATTTCATTCAAAATTGACACAACAAGAGATCATATTATTTCAGATTATTTCTGACCAATACATGTATGTCATTGTTGCCAACATGATTTTACGTGCGCTGTTAGATCCAATGTTTAACTGTATGTAACGTCCATGCTATCCATTGGACTTCAACCAAATTTTGTATTCTGTACGTTAAGAGATGGAACTAAGAACAATATTCAGTCACCAGAGCTGCCAACTGTAGTTATCTATTAGGCTACATTATGCCAGGTATACAGTATTTCGAACTAATTAGAAATTTCGATATCACCAACTTAATTTCGTCATTATTCTAGATAGATCCATATAGATTAATCATTGACATGAATTTTAAATTTTAAGAAAAGTAGGCTCTTTAGTTCGTCACGGAACTTCTTGTTCTCTAACATAATATCAATATTATAAGTAGACACGTATGGACTTGATACCACTGCATCATTTCGGTGGGTGAGTGGTTATCGTGTCGGACTGCCAACCCCCAGTTTTCAGGTTCGCTCCTGGCCGTAGTAAGTGATTTTTTTTGAAAGGCGATAAAAATCACGGTTTGCATTTCATACGTTGTTGCTATGTTAAAGAGCCCATTTGAATTCAGTAGGCCGTGTTCATAATGGCAAAATTAATCTCGGGATTTTCCGCCAACATAAAAAAGTTCCTCCTTTCTCTACTAGAAAGCGCTATAGTGTCAAGGAGCTTAGATATCTTACCCCTTGACTTTCATAGTGTTCCAAGGAACAACAAAATTCGACATGCAAGCTGCCCTCTGGGCGTCAAATGACAAAGCTTGCACCTGGTACCCGAGGCCATACTATATTATTATTTCGGTTTTAATATTTTGTTACTGTTTTTCATACTTAAAAAAATATATTGAAGGTTAACATTTTTTTATTGTGCTGGAAAATATAATGAAAATAATTTTCACGCAAAGAGAATGTTTATTTAATTATTGAAAAAAGGAAGATTGTAGTTTTACGTGACCGTTAATCTCGAGATCATAAGCCACGGTATCTCATTTTTACGTTGAATCCGAACCACAGGACATGGCATTTCACTTTGAAAATATCACATGCATTGACCGGGAATCGGGAGGCCAACAGCTTGACCGCTGTGCCACTCGGCCCCCTTTTTATGAATAATAATCGATAATTCATTTTATGAATAACTAACAACCCGTCCCGACTTCGCCCGGGAACAGTTATGAATGCATTACGTGCTAGCTCATAATGTGTCGCCTCAGTAATTGAATGGACATTGTTGGATGAAATGAAAACATAAAATCACTTATAGTGGGCGATGTGTTGAAGATAGAGATATGCTCTCCTGGACGTTTTTGTAGAACTTTTCATGCTGAACAATTCTTACACTCATAATATATTGATATTTTTAGCGGTTTGCCCAGCGTAAGCTTAAAAAGCGCATGGACGCCAGGTTTTTCTGTCGACTTTTCACTGAAATCGTTACTGCTTGGCTTCTTTTGATCATAAATAAATTATTTTTTACAGAAACCTTCCTCATGATATCCTTTACAGAATGGTGAAAACTGCATCAAAATCCATCCAGTGGTTCTCGAGAT
This sequence comes from Meconema thalassinum, assembly GCA_946902985.2. Classification (NCBI taxonomy): domain Eukaryota; kingdom Metazoa; phylum Arthropoda; class Insecta; order Orthoptera; family Tettigoniidae; genus Meconema; species Meconema thalassinum. Next base: position 247,671,559 of record OX336396.1, read on the forward strand.
TACCCATGACATCCAAGAATCGGGGACTTGGTTTTATACAAGTAGAGATGTTCACAACTACAGTACCATGCTGTATGAATGAACCCTTCACCCCCACCCATTCTCCTCACCCTCGGAAAGAAATCCTCCGTACGCCACTGAATGTGTTCGCCACATGACATAGATGAAATGGCAGAGAAGGGTGTGGCTAGCTAGTTGCTAGTTGGTGCTATTTAGGACGCTCGACCTGAAATATCTGGCACCAGCCTTGAGCCTTGACTCAGGACAATGTGATGCCGGCCTTGAGAGGAAGCCAGGTGATGTTCCAAGCTCTGGAGGCAGCCAGAGGAAAGAGAGAGTACACAGGAACACCAATGCCATACAAATCCTTCGAACAGACGCTGCGATGGTCCTTTACGTACAGTCCGATCCAAGTTGGCATTGGTTCTGAAAAAGCTATTTTGAACAGTTACTAAAATTTAATTTATTTATTTTTGGGCATTTTTGTTGCGCATATTTTGACGATTATTATTATTATTATCTGGAACGTTGTTGATGTTGTTGTTGTTTGAGTCATCAGTCTTTTGACTGGTTTGATGCAGAGCTCGATGCCTCTCTGTCCTGAGCTAATCGTTTCATCTCTACATAGCTACCACACCCTACATCCGAGGCAATCTGTTTAACATATTCTAACCTTAGTCTACCCCTACAGTTCTTGTCCTCGACCCTTCCTTCCATCACTAAGCTTGTTATTCCTGGGTGCCTTAGTATATGTCCTACCATCCTATCTCTTCTCTTCATTAGCAGTCGCCGGAAACATCTCTCCTCACCCACTCGTCTTAATACCTCTTCATTTGCAACCCTATCTACCCATTTGATCTTCATCATTCTCCTGTAACACCATATTTCAATCGCTTCAATTCTCCTCTTTTCTGCTACACCAATAGTCCAAGTTTCACTTCCATAGAGCGCCACGCTCCAGACAAAGGCTTTCAAAAATGACTTCCTAATACCTAAATCTACATTCGATGTCAACAGATTCCTTTTCTGTAGAAATGCTTTCCTTGCCTGAACCAACCTACTTCGTCCATCACTGATTATTTTGTCTCTCAAGTAGCAGAAGTAACAAAAGTACATGTTATGCATAAATGAACCAACCTCCATCAAGATGGAACAGAGATATTGAGGCTCAAAGTTAACCTTTGATATTGATTTCCTTTTACACGTGTAAAATCTGAAAAAAAAAACATATTTACGTAGAGGGGGATGTATTTTACTTTATTACTCTTTTGAGCGGGATCCGCTGGTAAATAATAAGATCCAGTCTAACCAAAGAGGTGCCTACTCTTCGTAATTGTTTCATCTTTTGGTAGTTTATTTTAACAATCTTTTCATCGTTTATTTATAACACTATTTGACTTTTAAAAACTTATTCGTTGCAGAACAACTAAAATCTAATTAGATAAATAAAAGCATTAAAAACATCAGATACAAGGCACTTGGTTCTGTTTTGCGTTTTCTCCAATCCGCGATACAGAGGAAGCAATTTTTCCGGAATTGGCATTTAAAATAATTATTCCATGCCTGAAGTTCATATTATTGGTGGTCAGATAGTTCAATATTTCCCTCGCAAGATGGTAGTTATAACTTAACCCTTCGCGGATCCGGATATAGTTTGCATGGCTCTGCGGATAGCGGATAAGCTGCGGATAATGTTTGGAGAAAATGTGCGGATTGTTTTTAGAATACAATCTGAAGTTGTTTAATATCACTAGAACCCGGATGTTTATGACATTCCGGTATCTTATTTTTCCGTCATGTTTTTCATTTTTTTTATGACGTGAGACCTTTTGAGAGAATTTAGAAGGAATCCAAGTTGAAGGGAAGAACCTAGCATACCTTGCCTACGCAGATGATATCAGTTTACTTTCCAGCTCTCAGGAAGAGTTGAGGCAAGTGACCAGAGCACTCAAGGCACCTGCCAACAAATTTGGTCTAATCGTGAATGAAACCAAGACGGAGTACCTCAATATGACTCGCGGGCAAGGCCACGTTTTTGGGCAACTACAGTCACTCCGGGTAGGGGACCAGTCATACAAGAGGGTCCATGAATTTAAGTACCTAGGATCGCTTTTCACGGAGAACTCATCATGTGAGGCAGAAATCAACGCCAGGATCCAAGCAGGAAACCAAACTCTCTACAGCTTAACAAAGCTTCTTCGGTCCAGATGTCTCAGCAGACAGTTCAAAATTCGTCTGTATAAAACTCTGATCCAACCCGTTGTATTATATGGATGTGAGACATGGAGTATCCGAAAACAGGACTTTCATAAACTACTCGTTTTTGAGAGAAAAGTTCTTCGGAAGATCATCGGACCGCTGAGGGATGTACACACGGGTGAATGGAGGATTAGACACAATCATGAAGTATAAGACCCCTACCATGATACCAACATAGCTGGAACTATCAGAACCAGAGGATTGCAGTGGGCTGGACATGTATCCCGGATGGAAGACTACCGATGGCCACGGAAGCTACTGGATTTCATCCCCACAGGAAGAAGACCACCAGGGAGACCAAGGAAGCGGTGGGGTAATGGACTCCATGAAGATCTGTAACAGGCAGCGATACGTGTGGACAGTTGGCGGATGGCAGCTATGGATAGGAGACGATGGAGAAGGAAACTTGTAGCAGCGCGCGGTCCACTGGGCCTGATCCCATAGAAGAAGAAGAAGAAGAGACTAATATAAGATGATAATTTAAGCTAATCTCATTCAAATTATGTCAAAGCAAAGCAAAGCCAACTCAGTACAGGCCATGGAGGCCCTGGGAGTAGTGAAAGGTAGACGCTTCCACTTTTTGTAACATCGGCACTAGATGGGATGGAGTTGTCAGCTCCGCGCCCGGCCGTCTTTGCTACCTGGAATTACCATGGTACTCATTTCTGGTGTAGACTGAGTGAACCCCAGGGTATTTGTGTTTCCGAAAGTGGTAGTTTTGTGTCTAAAATCCACTACCTGGGTGGGGATCGATCCCACTGCGCTACGCAGCCCCCTCAAATTATGCAATCAAGCATAATTAACACTCCGAACAGGGAAGGGTTGCAATACTGGCTGTATAACATTCATTTTAAACATAGCACTTGACATACAAAGCCTAAAGGAACAACCTTTTCCCTTCTTATGATGCGCACGTGCGTCTCTTAACTGCGAGAGCTAAAAGTTCAAGCTGCCTTTCACCTCCCTACAAAGGCTTCCAAACTCGAAGTACAGGAGAGAAAGATAATGACGAAGATATTGGGGCCTGTTAAGGAAGGGGTTGAATACAGAAGGCGACCTAATCAAGACATCTACACATACTGTGAAAGAATCTCGGATGTAGCAAGGAAACGACGTCTAGCATTTAATGGACACGTCTACAGGACGCATCCTACCAGTTGACCAACCAGCTCCTCGGTTACTGGCAAGAGCGGAAGACCAAGTCACCATAGTTGTGGGAAGTGAACAAAGATCTGCAAGAACTTGGAGGGACAGAAAGAGATTTAAAAGACCAGACATCTCTGAGGAAGATGCTTCAGCAAATGAGGTTCCAGAACAACCACCAAGAAAGAAAACAGGTGCCCCCTGGACACAGGAGAGGAGGGAACAACACAGCCAGAGGATGCGTAACTACTGGGCAAACATCAAAACCCACTCCAAATTTAATTGTTGAATGTCGTGGTCCAAAGATGGCCTATTCGAAACAAGAATAATAATAATAAGAAGAAGAATCACTGCTAATGAGCCACTTATCCATGGGTAATGGCGTTACTCGTATCAGTTTATTGTAAATCGGGCTAACTACTTCCACTGTACACACACTAGAATTCACCTGTTCACTGTACTTAAACTGACTGCAAAGGCCTGGCTAATTTCGAGTCGACAATAGCAGACATAGAAGACTCTATTCTTATAAGGAAGTGGCAGTCACATTGTCATTAGTGGTTGTTAAGCGTTTGGTAAGGAGATATCGCTGCGGGTGAAAGGGTGATGTGTGGGAAATGTTACTCTGCACCTTTTCTCTGAATTTCTGCTGGCAGGATCTACTGGTCAGTTCTTGTGAAATAAGACAGCAAAAATACGAGTTTATTAGTAATGAATGGTCATGGATATGAGGATAGAAATATTTGTTACAGAATATGAAATACAAATATTTCAATCAGAGCTGACGCCCCCTCATGGTGCGCGCCCCCTACTTTGAGGACCTCTGATGTATGGTTGCCGTTGTGGCTAGCGTCTTTGGCAAATTTATCCACACGCTCATTAGGGAAAATTCCCACATGGGCTGGGACCCAGAGAAAGGTAACAGCAATGCCAAGGTGGGAGAGGTGCAGAAGTTGGCTGATACGAATGAGCAAATGGATGTTCAAGCCACAGTGGCGGTTGCTTCATGTAGGACGTGAGGATCATCCTACAGTCAGCTCTCACCTGTAACTGTTTAAAAAATGATTGTTTTGTAAAATAGTATTTCGGGCTATCTTGCGCGCCCTCTCGATAAGCTCTGTCTCACTGTCACTGTCAGTACTTGTAACTAGTTCTACATTTCACCCCTAGATGAGTGAAGTGTGACCTTCACCGCCCGGAGTAGAACACTGAGGAAGGTAGCTTTGCATCCTCAAAGCATGTATTTATGGCTTTAGACATGTATGGGTAGTCTACTGAGATCCTCAAGTCTCGCTGTTGGTTGAATTTAAACCAACACTGTGCGCTTATTGGTTACGATTTCGCGCGGTCAGAATGGATAGTCTGTTTTCAGCGTGAGCACATCTTTGGAGTGGTATTCGATTGTATTGCATTGTGTAATGTGTACGTAATTGTGCTGTGCGACTGAATAATTAATATTAGACCGAGTCTAATATCTCAATTTAGCCCAGCTATAATAATAATCTTAGGTTAATCCTATTAAGTCCTACACATTATAAAACTCAGGAGTCACCACTGGTTCAAGGGTTTTCAAGCAACAGGGGTTTGTATTGTTGTGAGAACACTGACAAGGGAAATACCCCAGCTCGAACGGCGAAAATTGACTGAAAGTGGGTTTAAGGTATACAGTTGTACCTATGTCAATAGCTATCAATGCCATTCATCTGTAAAAGTACGTGTTCGGTCGCCAGCACCATCTGAGTATGTGATAATGTGATCACCGTGGCATTTGAGTTTGGACTATTGCAATGCGGGAACATGGTAAATAATGGAGTATGTCTACATGTTGCCCCTGTTAAGTGTGCGTACTGTTCCATTCCGCTGTGTTTTAATCACTTAATTGAAACTCCACATTTACACTTCGGCGTCGAAAGAAGGACAACACAGTATCTTCTATTGTGGGAAAGATGACTATGTCAACACGGTACTGCATGTGTTAAGATTTCTTGTTGCAAGCATGTGTTCAACCTTTTGCCAGATGATACTGCACCACATCTGTTTTTGTTTGTTTGTTTGTTTGTTTGTTTGTTAATATGATGGTCTGAATTGCCTGTTGCACGATAGTTTCTGCTGCGAATTGTGTTTCTGCAGTATTTTTGTAATGTTACCACATAATATGCTAAAGGTCTAACCAATTGCTAGGAATGGATTTTCCCTAATATAATGGTCCGAATTGCCTTTTGCCCGGTAGGTTCTGCTGCGAATTGTGTTTCTGCAATCTTTGGACGCCGTAACTTCCAAACATTGATTGTACACTAATGCGGGGTTTTACAGATAAATGCCCTTGTTGGGTAGTAGAACAGACATTATGTTAAGCGCACTGCCAGTCGGTTTTAGCCGTTCTAGCTGGGGTACTTCTCTCGTGAGAGAGTCGGAGATTATGAGAGCTCCGGAGGAACTGGGGTAGTTTCGGCGAAGGTGAGGCCATGGCGGTAACGGCTTCTGCCGTGAAAATCGAAAGATGTGGGGATAAGGTGAGTTGTTGGGCCTGAAACGTGTCGGGCAGTAATAGGCACAACCTACTGAATGCAGAGAACTCTTTGGAAGTTCTGCATAGTGGCTATATCCCCGAACATGGACAAGGATCTTAAACTCGCTACAGTGTCTGAAAGGGGATCCATCCTGAAGAACTGCCTGGAAGAACTTATCCAGGTTCTATATTTTCCCTCATCTTGATAGCATCTGTCAGCTCTAAAGTAATAAATCTGATATTTATTTATATTGGATCCGTGATAATACGTTCACTAAACATATTAAAAGCTACTTCTGTGCGACATCTCTTTTTAATCAACAAGATGTTTAATCATGATCTAATCGCGGTTCAATGGGCACTTGCTGGGAGGTGCCTCCCTTTGTGTCTGCCGCGACTGGCAGGTGTCGCCCAATTTGTAAAGCACTGGACTATTCACCTCCATGAGCTGAATTAGTGATATATTGACGTCGGGTTTGAGGTTAAGTTCCATTTACATCCTGTGCCCAGAATTGCAAATACAGTATATTTGTATTTTGGAGCAGATGACTTGGGTATTTAGTCCCTTTAGACGTGGCGGCTATCATCATCATCATCATCATCATCATCATCATCAGAGAATATCACCTTGATCATCTGTTTGAAGTCAAGTACGCAACGCTAAAATAGGAAAATGTCAGTTCACCAAAATAGAAAAAAGACAATCCTATCGTCGTTGTTATCATTTTCGTCAATACATTCTTCATCATCATCGTCATTATTATCTTCATCACTTATTGCCCAGCCCAATAGCTAAGTTACAGTAGTTAGCATACTAGACTTTGTTGTTACAAAAGGTGGCAAACGATCGCAAACGAAATTCTACTGCAAGTTGATGATCTTCTATCTTAGCAGTTCCCAACCTTTTTCGAGTCGCGAACACCTTCTACAAAGACCTGAGTTGGGAGATCCACTGACTTTTAAATATACAATGTACTGTAACTGTTCCGTAGTGGGGTCGCGGTATTGTTGTTAGTATTGTTAGAATTGACTTTTTGTAGCTTTTCAGTCGGTCAACACGATTGTGCCCAATGAATGGAGGGGGGGGGGGGGGAGGGGTACAAGATAATAAATACATAACAAGTAGTTCCGTGAAGAACTATACACCCTATTTTCATATATCCTACTTATGTTAATTGCCACTATCTACATACAAAATTTCAGTTTGATTGCTGTAATAGATTCGTAGATATTGAGAAACGACTAAATAATTCGGATGGTCGCCATGTTGGATTGTTAAATGTATAGGCCATAGAGTCATGTAAAATTAAAGGAAAATTATTGCGTAGGTTCATTATTCAATCTTTCACATCGATCGCATAACTACGACACAAGAAATAAAAACTTAATTTTAAAATTCGCAAAGCCGCCATCTTGAGGTTATGTAAACAATTGAACTAAATTAGATACCAGTGTATTACAATGTGCATAAACATTTCCTGTACCAGATTTCATTGCGTTTGGAACATTAAATCGCGAGAAAGGTTTATTTAAAATTTTCAAATTCGCTTGGCCGCCATGTTCGTTTTGTAGTTAACCGGTTTTTGAAAGTCTTACAGATGAACTTCCAGTAGTGCCCTTTATCTCCGTGCAAAATTTCAGGGTGATAACGCTAATAGTTTCAGGGATATAGAATGCCGGAGAAATATTTCGCACATCCGCCATCTTGTGGTTATGTAAACTATTGAACCAAGTTAGATGTCGGTGCATTACAATGTGTATAAACATATTCTGTACCAAGTTTTATTGCATTTGGTTGGTTAAATTGCGAGAAACGTCTATTTAAAAGGCGCAAATACGCGTGGCCGCCATGTTGGTTTTGTAGTTACCAGTTTTTCAAAAGTCACATAGGTGAACTTCTAGTAGTTCCCTTTATCACCGTAAAATATTCCAGGGTGATATCGGGAATAGTTTCGGAGATATTGAGTGCTGGTGAAATATTTCGCACAGCCGCCGTGTTGGATTGGTGAGACGTAACAAAATTTGAAGTGCACGGTCGGGGTCGTCCGGAATGGTGCTATGAACTTACCGAGTTTCATTGAAATAGCTCCAGTCGTTTAGAAGTTATTAGGGACACACACACACACACACACACGCACACACGGACAAAAGGTGATCTCATAAGCCTATTTTTTTTTTCAAAATTGAAAACAGGCTAAAAATGCACTGCTGAAAAATTACATGTATTAGTTAATATTCACAATTAAAATTGAAACAAAAATTAAAATTAAAATTAAAATCAAAATTAGAAGTAAAATTGAAATTGAATTTGAAATTAAAACTAAGAATAAGAATAAAAATAAAAATAATAAAATTAAAATTAAAACAAAAATTAAAATTCACTGAAAAGCTACAAAAAGTCAATTTGTAGAGGCAACGCTGAAAAAAGATTAGCTCCAAATCTCTATACAGTATTGTTAGAGCACAACGAAGCTGGCAGACTAAATTTCCATTGTAGCGAAATCAAATGTATTCCTAAAGTTGTTACATAACGATTGCGTTCCGCTTCAGGCAGGTTTTAGTGAATAATGAATTTTATGAAATAGTAGCCATTGTGTGTTTTGCTTCTCAGCCGGGTTGTCAGAGTTGTTAAATTAATGTATAACGCACGGAAGTTGAAGATTATCTTTAAAAGGCGGTAAGCTTCTGATTTAATCTCTGAAATGTTCCACTTCATACATTCTTGTGGAGCCCGAACGCGGTCAGATACAACAAAAATTAAATTTCCAATGCACAGTAATCAAAATCTTGAAGTAAAACAGCAAGCAATGATAGACAAAAAGAATATAGGTCAAAGAAATGAAAACCAAGTAAACTGATATTCAATTTGACATGCTAAGTTCCACGGAGATGTTTCTTTTCTTTTTTGGGATAAGAAAATTCAAGTTTAACGCTTCTAACATAATCTCACAAGTTGAAAAAAGTGAAGGGGCCCGGAAACCCTCTACTAGGGCCCATGGTCGCTCTCTATGGCCCTGCTCGAGGAAGCACCACAAGTGGTGGGGCTACACCAGTCCTGACTCCTTGAGGGCCTTGTGATGAAGGCAGGAGATACCATGAAAAGGAAAGAAGTAGTCTCATCCCTCGAAGAATGAGGGTTTCAGAAAAGATGAGACAAGGGCCAATTAAGGCGGGAAAGTGAATGACTCTCTCTCTAGGCCTCGGTTGCCCTAATACCGTCAGGTTCTAACACAACGAGAGTTGACAGGAAAGATGACAGAGAAACCTGGCACACAATATCGGACTCAGCTGAGGTCCCGTGGTCGCTAATTTTGTCCCACTAGTCACGAGCCCCTAGGGGAGGAGAGTGAATTCAGTTACCTCTGCTATATAGCGACATGAAGGCTGCTTGTGAACTCGACCGCTATAAGTTATTGCTGTTAATCTCGACTGTGAAATGTTCCCATCACCTATCTAATTAGACCATTTAACCTTGACCTTGAATGTCTCAGTCGTTACCATAACCTTTCACTTTCAGTGCTGCACCTGTGGGCGGAAACTGCCGTCCAATCACATCACACCAAAGCAGAGCGATTGATCAAGTTCTGATAAGCTATGCAGACAACCCTACATCCCGCAGAAACCAATAGCTGCAGCCGTTTTGGAGTTGATAGGAGGAACACACACATACAGTCAAAAGGACAGGCAGACACACAAAAGGACAGACAGTTGTATAAGTTTCACAAGACAGCATATTACCACCATCATGTCCGGCCGACTCTGGCGAAATACAGATCTCTACTACAACATTCTGGTGTGCATAAGGTTCAAACATGGCGGTTTCGGTGGCGTCGTTGGTAACATGCTGAGCTTCTATGTCCAAGATCGCGGATTCTTAAAGAGCGTTAAAATCCCTCAGTATGCCTTCCTTCGGAGGGGAAGTAAAGCCGGCGCACAGTGGGTCAAAATCGAAATCTAGGTGGACAAAATTATTTTTAGGGTTTAATCATGAATTTAGGGTGAAAGCAACGTATATAATTTGTTTACTTCATAATAAACATCAGTTACGACCTTTTTAAGTTACGTCTACTCATGCAAGAAATTGTCTATGACTAGGAGTTGGATAGAGCATTCAGTTATCATTTCAGAACAATTTTCTACCCCTAATTTACTTTTAACAAAGTCACAAAGGTCAATGGTCAATAGCCAAACTCTCCATCGAAAAGGCTGCTGAAGACTATGTGGGATTTGTGGAAAGAGTGAATCGCAAACCATGGATCACACAGGACATTCTCTTAAAGATGGATGAAAGAAGAAAATTTAAAAACGACTCTTCAGAAGTAGGCAGAAATAACTACCGAATGCTAAAGAACCAGATTGATCGACTCTGTCGGGAGAAGAAAATGGAGTGGTGGCAGTCAAAATGCGAAGAGATCGAATTTCTGCAAAAACAAGGAAGAACAGATTTAGCCTACCGAAAGATCAGGGAAACTACTAAGAAACAAAAAGGATTCCGCACTAGACAGTTCCGTGATACACATGGGAATCCTATATCAGACCTGAATTACAAGAAGGAACACTGGAGGATGTATGTTGAAGATCTATACGCAGAACCAATTCCATACCTTTTGCCAACACGTGGCGAGGAAGACAGGCCAATTGCAGAAGATAGAATTATTAGATCAGAGTTCGATGAAGCTCTAAAATCAATATCCATGGGTAAAACACCAGGTATTGACAATGTTCCTGCCGAACTAATCAAGAATAGTGGGGATAGTACACTTGAATGGATATTCAAATTGGTAGCAAGAATTTTCGAAGAAGGTAAATGGCCTCAGGAGTTTTACACCAGCATCATCATTCCAATTCCAAAGAAGACTGTACCAGTTGAATGTAGTGACTATCGGACCATTAGTCTCATCCCTCATGCATCAAAGATACTTCTGCAGATTTTAAGGAAAAGGATGGAAATATACATCGAACAGTATCTAGACAACTCTCAATTTGGCTTTCGAAAGAATATGTCTACACGTGATGCTATCGGGTCCTTGCGATGTCTTGGAGAAAGGATGTTAAGTGTAAACAGAAACCTTTACGTGTGCTTTGTGGACTTTGAAAAAGCATTTGATAAAGTCAGCTGGCACAAGCTGTTTCCTCTTCTGAATCAAATAGGCTGTCCCCATCGATTAATCAGATTAATATTTGATCTGTATATAAATCAAACTGCTGTTGTTCGGCTTGGAAATGACGTATCAGAACCCGCTAAGATCCGCAAAGGTGTGCGACAAGGGTGTTTGCTGTCCCCTGGACTGTTCAATGCCTTCGCTGAAGCTATAACTAAGTGGGCTTTTAAAGGTTCTAATATGGGAGTGAAAGTTGGTGGAAGACTTATCCAGAATATTAAATTTGCTGATGATCTGGCATTACTTGCAGTAAATCCGCATACATTAACAAACATGTTGCAATGTTTAAATGATACAGCTACAGAATATGGAATGAAAATCAATTTTAAGAAGACCAAGATTCTGGTGATAAGTAAGTATCAACACGAACTAAATATTACCATAAATAAAGAACCAGTACAACAGGTCAATCGTTTTAAATACCTTGGCCAGATCTTCACAGAAGACCTACGATGTGAAGTTGAAATCAGGAGCCGTATAGCCATGGCCAAGCAGGCATTCCGTGAAAAGCATTCTCTAATTTGTCAACGCTCGATGTCCCTCAGCCTTAGAAAACAACTGGTTAAGACCTACATATGGCCAGTTGCAATGTACTGCAGTGAGACCTGGTCAATGAATAGAGGTGACATTAAACGACTAGAAGCGTTTGAGATGTGGTGTTGGCGCCGAATGGAAAAGATCAGCTGGGTAGAGAAAATGACCAACATAACGGTGCTGGATCGAATAAAGGAAAAACGGCAAATGATCCGCCAGATATATAGAAGGAGATCCACCTGGCTTGGCCACAGGTTACAACATGGTGGCCTGATGATCGACATTCTAGAAGGAAAAATACCCGGAAAACGCCCTCGCGGGAGGCCACGGAACACTTTCATGAGATCTTTCCTACATAGCTCTGGCCTACGAAATTATGAAATGGTCAAAAGGACAGCACAAGACCGAACAACGTGGAGAAGACTCATTGTAGGGGCAGACCAGTCGCTTGACTGAAAAACATGATGATGATGACAAAGGTCCACTTTTGATATAATTGTCGAATCCAGTGCTTCAAACAGTTATAAACGTGCTAGAACTGGTGGCGCGGCATCTTCTAAAACGCAAAATAACTAAGAAAGTTGCAAAAAGATGCAAAAAGTCTTATAACAGGCGTAAACTACAAGACTTTTATCTACATTTTAACATTAAGTAGAAAGTGACGCAAAGTAACGCGACATACTAAAAATCTAAGTGAAAATATAATTTTAAAAATAATAGTTAAATATTATATAATGCAAATATGGCTAAAATTACGTAACAATTACGCTCATTAATATCTGAAACACGTCATACCTTCAGCTGCATGTTCCATCTTAAAGCATCACACTAACCACAAAGACAACCAAACCACAGCCACTTACATTCACCCTACAATTCAGACTGCTCGAACAGTGGTGACACACTTGCACTAACAAGATGCGTTTATATCCCGGAATAGTGAGTGGCAATTATATGAGAATGCTGTAGAATTAATAAATTTTGATTTTTTCATTATGAAAATAAATATTTTTGTCCTCCTAGATTCCGATTTTGACCCACTGTGCGGTGGTCTCATGTCATAGATTTATGGCATGAAAAAGAACATTCCACTAACTATACTAGTGGAAGCTAAAATGTGTAGGTTAGTTTGATAACGCTATATTAGTTCCAACGTTCGCCGCCAGATGCTTTTAGCCAAGTTCGCAGATAGGTGTCGATGACGGTAGCATTTGGTAACAGAAGTAGGAACTACTTCAAATTGATCGTCTGCAGCCCTAACTGAATTACAGATAACACACTAATACAGCCATCACAATTAACACCAGTTATCAGGCAGATTCTACACACACCCAAAGTACACGGGGCTACATGACGCGTTGTCGTAGCCCCTAAACTAAGGAACCAACCAACCAAGGTTCTAACACAACAATCAATGACCCTCCTCAAACTCAACGTTCCTCTTCCCACCCAAGGAGTAATAAGTAGAACTGTTAGACTACTTTTAATCGATTACTTTCATTATTCGAATACTCGAAGCAGAATAATCGATTAAATGCTACGATTAACTATTAATCGATTGGTCGTTTAATCGATTAAGTGATTCATTGTTTTGTCAATTAATCGATGTACTTCACAATCTCACAGAAGCAAAACAGTCATTTAATTAATTAATCAGCAGGCATAGAATCCTGTTGGCAACACTCTCATGTATGGGCTCCTGAAATTTATCTGAAATAGCATCATCTATAAATGTGTCAATTTTGGAACAGTTGCCATGAATACCTTCTGAGATATCTAACATAGAGCTCGAATTGAATTGTGATCTTTCAGAAGTTGGTAGCACTGACGTCGTTTTAAAATATGGCCGTGAAATGTCCTAGGATAGATCTTTACTCATACCAAATTTGGTTTCGATAGCTGCAGCCATTTAGGAGTTGATAGGGGAGCACACACAGACAGACAGAAGGACAGACACACACATTTGAAAAGGTGGCTAAAACTGCAACTCGAAGGAAGACCTCAGGGCAGAAGTCATCCTTTGGTATGACATTGTTGACACTATACGGCAGGTGCAAATGCCAACTTTACTTCTACTTTCGGTTTGAAGCATGAGAACTACATAATCACTAATCATCAATAAAACAAAGTAAACTAAGTATATGGGGCTGATGACAAAGATGTCCCATGCCCCTTAAATGATTTAACATCAACAACATCAAGGATTTCTACACCACTGAGCAACGTTTCACTGTTCAAAGAAATACTGTAGAACGATATTTCAACGACATCCGCCCCTTTATGACAAACGAGATGAACGGTCGCATAAAATACAGACTTCCTTCTTCCTTTCTTTCTTTCTTTCTTTCTTCGTTTCTCTCTTCCTTTCTTCCTTCCTTCCTTCCTTCCTTCGCATGTTCCTTCCTTCCTTCCAACCTTCCTTGCTACCTTTCTTCCTTTCTTGCTGGCTTCGGTGGCGTAGTCGGCCGATGTCGTCGGATTTTTTAAGAGCGTTAAAAATCCCTCAGTATACCTTCCTTCGGAGGGGAAGTAAAGCCGGCGGTCCCATGTCATAGATTTATGGCACGTAAAAGATCCTTCCACAGACTAAACTTGTGTGAAGCTGACTTTCCAGGTTAGATTTCGTTGTAACGCTCTATCAAAGTTTCAACGTTCACCATAAGGTGTGAGTGACATCTGGTAGCGAAAGTTGGAACTACTTGAAATTCAACGGAACTTGTAGCTTACCCCATGGGTGTCCGCTTGAAGCAGCTACAGCCTCTGGCGAGCCGAACATGTCCTCGGACACTCCCGGCACTAATTGCCATACGGTAAATAATCCTTTCTTGCTTGCTTGCTTGCTTCCTTCCTAGCTACCTTCCTAACCATCTACTTACCTACCTATTACCCATTCAACATTTGATTACCGCTGAGTGTGGCTGCACTAGCGTTTGTTGTTTATAGTAGCATGAGCCCGGTGGGGCGAAGCGGAGGACACAGCGATGACAGAGTGCAGTCTGCAAATAAGTCAAGCAGCATTGCGTCAGGTAAGCGTCACAGGAGCTCATCTCTCCACGGACAGTTATACGATGACTACGGCTACTGGAGCTGAATCATGTCCCACTCGCGCAACTGTACCTGTCAACGAAGCAGGCTGGCGTGTGCCACAAGTAAACAAAGAATAGTTCCCATCTTGACCGCCGGCAATCAATTCGTGAAAGGGTAATATCATTCTTCTTCTTTTTTCTTGCTTATTTACTTGCTTGCCTCCTTGCTTGCTTGCTTGAGCCCTTCCTCCCTTCCCTCCTTCCTCATGTCGGTGCCTGGAATTGGGCTAGGGGCGTACGGAGGCAAAGCCTAAGCCTAGACCACTGACGACGGCGTCCTTATTCCTCTCGTGACGTAAGTCTGGAATATTGACCGCGCCCTCCCTGAAGACAGCGCCTGGTTACAAGATGAGCCGTCTGCCTAATATAGAGTAGTCTATGAACATTACCATCACATTATTGTAGCGTCCGGCTCGGCATTTGAATATCGAATTATGTGAGCACGTCTGTTCGGTGAAGGTCAGACCAAGGTTGTTCAGGTCATGCAGAGGACGAAGCTAGAAACCATTCAAAATACTGCATAGTGACAGAAACCATGTTCAGTCTAAATCGCTATCGTTTTACCCTCCAGGGTTGGCTTTTTCCCACGGACTAAGTGAGGGATCCCACCTCTACCGCCACTGAGGGCAGTGTCCTGGAGCTTGAGACTCTGAGTCTCGGGGTACAACTGGGGTGTGTGACCAGCACTAAGTCCAGGTGGCCTCACTTGCAAAGCAAACAGAGGCCTGATGAAGGGATGGAAAGAGTGGGAGGGTTAAGCAAGGAAGTGGGAAGGAGGCGGCCGTGGCCTTACGGTAGTTACCATCCCGGCATTTGCCCTAATACGAAGTGGGATACCACGGAAAACCACTTCGAGGATGGCTGAGGTGGGAATCGATCCCCCTCTACTCATTTGGTCCACCCGAAGTGGAGTTGACCCAGTACGAGTTCTCATACCGATTTCCAAATTTCGTGCCAGAGCTGGGAATCGAACCGCGGACCTCCGGGGTGGCAGCTAATCACGCTGACCACTACGCTACGGAGACGACATCACCCGTGTATCTCTAGAACATTTGGCCTGCACATTGTGGGGTGACACGTGGTCAGCCCTTCGGGTTCTCTCGGCCTTTAACCTTGTTTTTTCGAGACCGGGGCGCTAACTCACTGCCATAAAGCTACTCAATTGTCCTCACGAGGTTGAGTGCACCCCGTTCTAGCTCTCACGTAAGTTTCTAAAATCCCTGACGGAGCCGGGAATCGAACCCGGAGTCTCCAAGTGTGTGGCAGCCGCGCTACTCCAACACCACGAGGCCGGCACCTGAATTACAAATACACACACTAAAACAGGCAACACAATAACACAGCTATCAGCCTAATCTGCACACACCCACTTACACGGGCTGATTGACCACGCCTCCGAGGGATTCACATCTAATGTGACGTGGGTTGGCGACCACGGGGCCCCAGCTGAGTCCGGCATTGCTTCCACCTACTTGTGCCGGGCTCCTCTCAGTCTGCTTTCCTGTCGACCTCTCTTGGTCAACTCTTGTTCTTTTCTGACCCCGACGGTATTAGGGTATCCGAGGCCTAGGGAGTCTTTAATTTTCCCTCCTTAATTGGTCCTTGTCTCATCCTTTCTGATCCCGCATTCTTTGAGGTGTCATACCACTTCTGTTCTCTTCATATCTCCTGCCTTCTGCTCAAGGACCTCAAGGAGGTAGGGTGTACTGTATGTAGCCCCACCACTTCTGGTGCACCCTGGATATTGCTACACCCTCAGGGGCTCACGGCTGTTGGGTTCGGGAGTTGGCGACCCCGAGGGATCCCTGAGCTGGGTTTGGTTTTTCCCTCTTTTTTCCATTGCCTCTGGGGCGGACCCTCTCCTCTCTCCCTTTTCTATCTGCCTTTCATGGCTCTTCTCCCTTCCGAGTCCCTCAATCCTCATTCATCGAGGGGGGTTGAGGCCATTTCATTTCTTCCTGTCCTTCATTTGCCTTATCCTTTATCTGTTTACCATTTCTTCTTCTAGTATGTAAGTCTGTAGTTAGTATTAGTTATAGTTTTCATTCTCATCTCATCTTTCACTATCACCCAAACCATTAGGGGCCGATAACCTAGATGTTAGGCCCCTTAAAACAACAACTATCATCATCATCAAAACCGGCCGAAGTCGTCGGATTTTTTAAGAGCGTTAAAATCATTCGGAGGGGAAGTAAAGCCGGCGCGGCGGTCCCATGTCATAGATTTATCGCATGTTAAAGAACCGTCCACTAATTACACCTGTGTGAAGCTAAATTCTATAGGTTAAGAATGTAAACAACGCTCTTAGGTTCCTACGTTCGTTGCCAAGAACCGACTGGGGTGGCGTCTGGTAGCTAAGTTCTGAACTAGTAGTCGTTGACGGTGGCGTTTGGCGACAAAAGTAGGAACTATTTGAAAAATTCAAAAGTCTGCAGTCCTTACTTGAATTAAAAAACAGATAACACACACTAATACAGTCATCACAATTAACACCGGTTATCACACAGATTCTACACACACACAAAGTACACGGGGCTACATGACCACATTGTCGCAGCCCCTAAACTTAAGAACCAACCAACCAACCAAGACTCAAGATAAGAAAATAAGTTTAAATGAGAGGTCATCGCTTGAGTTACGCTTATTTTCGAGATGAAGTATAGAAATCTAAAGTTACCTTTTGACGAAATATACGAAGTGGACATCCTTGTATATGTTAAAAATTACGAAGTAAGAATCAGTGACAGTGGAAGGACAAACACAAATCAAATTGTGAAGGGTTTCGAGAAAATAAAACAAAGAATTCTCAGCAAAGATTTTGAATTCTTCTTGAATGTTTACAATTTTGGAAAGGAACAATTTTGTTTTACTTTGGTTTAGCCTAGTTTTCACAAATGCGGTACATGATACAATATATTTTAATTAAATAAATACCTGTTTTGCTTCTGTGACAGCGTAGTGAAAGAAGTGACGCACATCGATCAATTGATTAATCGATTAATTTCCCAAGAGATTAATCGTTATTTTTTAGCAAAATCGATTTTTCTGCTTCTAATAATCGATTTAAAGTACCAACCCTACCCCTAATACAACTATACAGAGTGTCCCAAAAGAACACCAACCAATTAAACCGTATCAGGACCAATTGTGGTGTTTGTGCGGACTCTTTGTTCAGATGGAACAGGTTACAGTGTGACTGTGGAGCCGATAGACAAACGGTGAAGCACATCATTCAGGACTGTCCTCTAAGAGCGTATGTTGGTAACATATTGGATTTCCTCTCAGCGACTCCTGCATCAGTGGACTACATTTTGAATTCTCTCTTTTTTCTCTCTCTTCTTCAATATTTCATTAAGAATTCTCAGCAAAGATTTTGAATTCTTCTTGAATGTTTACAATTTCGGACAGGAACAATTTTGTTTTACTTTGGTTTAGCCTGGTTTTCACAAAGGCGGTACATGATACAATATATTTTACTGTAAGTGTGTACCATACCATACGATAAATAAATAAATAAATAAATAAACCAAACAACAAGGCTTAGTATGATGTGTGGGAAGATGGACTGTTCGCTGTTCAAGAAGGAGCCCCTATCCGGAAATGCCCGGTGTGGGCGCTGGTCGCTGGAGAGCGTTGAAGTCTGCGGACGGTTGTGAAACTTTGGACGGGCGAAAATCCGCGTGCGCACGTGATTCGCAACCACCAACACAGGTTCGGTATTAACATCTGGACTGGGATCATTGATGACCATCTCCTTTGGCCATATCTACTGCCCTACAGACTGACAGGACAGATCTGCCTCACATTTATCCGAGATGTTTTGCCTACCCTACTGGAGGAAGTGCCACTAAATGTTTGGCAGTATTGTGGCTGCAACACGACAGAGCTCCAGCACACTTTGATGTAAATGTGCGGAATCACCTCAACGTCGAATCGGTGGATTCGTCTTAACAGATCGAGGAGCTCACTGCCCAGGGACATGTCACCAAAGGAAGAACTGGCTCCTGGCGCCGACCTACCTTATCATGTGTGGAGGTCCCTCAACCGCTTAAGAGTGGGTGTCCCTCGATGCAAGACCAACCTGAAAAAATGGGGGATCCTTCCAGCAGACGCAGACACCTCTTGTGAATGTGGAGCTGAACAAGACCCAAGCCACCTACTTATCTGCCCCCTCCTGGACAACCCACCCACAATAGAAGATTTTTTAGAGGAAACAACAAGGCCAACGCAGCTGCAGTTTTTTGTAAATGTTGACCGGACAAGGAAATAAATGAATAAACGATGGATTGGCTGAGATGGACCGGTTCCATGGCCAGCATGGTCGCCAGATTTGAAACCTTTCGACTACTTCCTGTGGGGTAGTATGAAGAATATGGTGTATGGCACTTCTGTTACGTCAGCGGAGGACCTTATTGCTCGAGTCCACGGAGCGGTTGCCATCCTTCAAAGATAACCGCACATATTGGGTCATGTGCGTGCGGCGCAGCACCGTCGACGTAGGCTCTGCATGACGTCCGAGGTGCACAGTTCGAACCCCGTTTCTAAGGAGCCCCATTGCTACTCATGTTGAGTTTGTTGACGACCTGTGGAACGGACACCCCTCCCACACTTCGATGTGCTACAGCGTCTAAGCCGGCGGCTTCGGTGGCGTAGTTGGTAGCATGCTGAGCTTCTATGCCCAAGATCGCTGGTTCTAACCCGGCCAAAGTCTTCGGATTTTTTAAGCGTTAACAATCCCTCAGTATACCTTCCTTCGGAGGGGAAGTAAAGCCAGCAGTCCCATGTCATAGATTTATGGCATGTAAAAGAACGTTCCACTAATTACACTTGTGTGAAGCTAAATTATAGGTTAGATTTGACTAATGCTCTTAGGTTCCAACGTTCGTTGCCAGGAGACGACTGCGGTGGCATCTAGTAACCAAGTTCAGAACTAGTTGCTATTGACGGTGGCGATTGGTAGCAAAAGTAGGAACTACTTAAAAATTGAATGTTTGCAGTCCTTACTTCAATTAAAAACAGATAACACACACTAATACAGCCATCCCAATTAAAACCGTTTATCAGACAGATTCTACACGCACCCAAAGTACACGGGGCTACATGATTGCGTTGTCGCAGCCTCTAAGCTGATGAACCGATCAACCAGCGTCCAAGCCGTGCGTTTCTGGATATGGGTTTCCTCTTGAAAACCGATCAGTTTGCCTTCCCTCACCGCCTTGTCGGTGTTTTTTTTTTTTTTTTATATATACCCTGTATACATTAGTGCAGTCACCACCGAAATAAAGGTTATAAGACAGGTTCAACACACACCTAAGAACCCGGGGCAGTTGACCAAGATGTCTAAAGGCACTAAAACAAAATGACATCAACACAGTCGTTACACTATATCACTGTCTGACTACCGGGTGAGTTAGCCGTGGTCGTTACGGCATGACTGCTGGCAGTCGCTCACATCCGGGAGGCGAGGAGGTTCGAATCCCCCCGCCGGCAACCTTGAAGATGGTCTTCTGTGGTTTCCCATCTTCCTTCCAGGCAAATGCCGGGGTTGGTCCCTAACTATAGGCCACAGCCGCTACCTTCCAACTCCTCGTCCTTACATTCCAACTTTCCTCCCCAACGGTACTTGTAGCTCACCCATTGGGTGTCCGTCTCGAAGCACCTACAGACTCAGGCAAGCCGAACATGTCCTCGGACACTCCCGGCACTAAAAGCCATACGCTAAAAAAAGTCTGACTACCGGGTGAGTTAGCCGTGGTCGTTGCGGCATGACTGCTGGCAGTCGCTCACATCCGGGAGGCGAGGAGGTTCGAATCCCCCCCGCCGGCAACCTTGAAGATGGTCTTCTGTGGTTTCCCATCTTCCATCCAGGCAAATACCGGGGTTGGTCCCTAACTCTAGGCCACAGCCGCTACCTTCCTACTCCTCGACCTTACATTCCAACTTTCCTCACCAACGGTACTTGTAGCTCACCCATTGGGTGTCCGTCTCGAAGAAGCTACAATACTGGCGAGCCGAACATGTCCTCGGACACTCCCGGCACTAAAAGCCATACGCAAAAAAAAAACTGCCTGACTCTAAACGTTGTGATCGCTTATGAATACTCTATTTCTTTTAAGACTACCATGTTACAACCAAGCTCCAACAACTTTGAACACGATACCGATCTTGTGTGCTATTTGTTTTGCTCGAACATTGAGAAACTACCGAGTAATCACTGAAATGCTGAAGACAAACAACTGGGCTAAGAGCACAGGTTGACCTACTTCAGTGTACTTTGGCTGGCTGCGTGGCTCACCGGTAACGATGATAATGATAATTGTTGTTTTAAGGGGCCTAACATCTAGGTCATCGGCCCCTGATGGTTTGGGTGATCGTGAAGATGAAAATGAAATGCAAACTTAAAACTAAAACTAACTACTAACCTACATACTAGAAGAAGAAATGGAAAACTAAAGGAGAATAAGGCAAATAAAGGACAGAAGGAAAAGAAATGCCCTCAACCCTCGAGAATGCGGATTGAGGGACTTGGAAGGAAGGAGAGCCATGAAAGGCAGATAGGAAAGTGAAAGAGGAGAGGGTTCGCCCCACAGGTAAGGGACAACAAGTCGAAACCGGACCCAACTCAGGAATTCCTCGGGGTCGCCACTCCCGAACTCACCAGCCGTGAGCCCCTGAGGGTGTAGCAATATCCAGGGTGCACCATAAGTGGTGGGTCTACACACACCCTGCCTTCTTGAGGGCCTTGAGCAGAAGGCAGGAGATAACATGAACATAAAAAGAAGGCTGACCCCTCGCACAAGGAGGGAATCAAAAAAGATGAGACAAGAGATAATTAAGGCGGGAAAGGAAGAGGCTCCCTAGGCCTCGGATACCCTAATACCGTCGGGGTCGGAAGAGAACAAGAGTTGACCAAGTGAGGTCGACAGGAAAGAAGACAGAGAGGAGCCAGGCACAAGTAAGTGGAAGCAATGCCGGACTTCAGCGGTAACGTTCTCGCTTGCTGGGCCCAAGGTTGCAGGTTCGTATCCTGGCGCTCGGGTACTTGATACGACATGAAGGTGCTGCTCACAGACTCAAACAGGTTGAGACGACTGCGTCTTTAGACCTTCATAATATGGCTGTTGTTTTGGTAACCATTGGCCGGAAGGCGTCCATTTTATGAGCTGGTGCCACGCTCAAGAAGACAACATGCTATTCATTATTATTGATCGCACTCACACTGTCGTCTGCTCACTTCCTGGAATTGAGAGGTGAAGCATCCACCCTGGGCCAGGCGGGACGCAGCGCACTGCGACGCATGGAGAGGGGGAGCAGACCTGTGGCTTCCACGCGATAATCACAGTGTGAACCTAGGGAATCTTCAACTGTTGCTGGTTTGCTGTCAGGTTACGGTGGCGAATCAAAATAGTACATTATGCAACGAGCCTATAATGGCAATAATTAAGACACGAGTATGTTTATAAAACGAGCGTAGCGAGTTTTATAATTTCCATACGAGTGTCTTAATTACCATTATAGGCAAGTTGCATACGACTGTTTATGTTCGACGATAATTATAACTATTTTATGTTCGAACATAAATATTCATAAATATCTGTCGAGATTTCACCAGTTTTATGTAAGGAACAGAGCGCATGGGACGCAGAGAATACCTTGTATTCGACCATGGCCTCCTGGAATACCTCACTATAACACTCGCCACGCAGTGAAATTTAAAATAGGGGGCCATGGAAGTGAGCGCAGGTGCGATGCTTCCTCACCTAATTGGTCACACAGCTGTTTCTTGAGCTCTGATTGGTGGGAGAAACTGTATCTTAATGAAAACTTGTACTATATTGAGCCTCTTTATAGTACTGTTGCGTGCCACCCCCTAGTGGCACTTTTGTTAACTGGATTACGGTGGGGGTAGGAAGCACAACACCAATTACTGCTTAACGAAATAATTAACTTTATTGTGGCCAGAAAATTACACTACTCAACAGCAAATAGCAATTATTTGCTTACTCCAGTTTCCTCAAGTCGAGAATACTTCCCCTTTCACTTGTCAACAGACCACAGTTAATCCCTCGTAATGAGGTGGCCCCGTACGCTAGCTCGAAATAGCTGCACTAGCTCTGTCACTCACTGTTTCACAAGCACCACAATCACTTCCTCGGTGTCAAGAGAATCAGCTTCACTCGCTCAAAACACAGTTCCTCTGTAGGAGTCTCACTTCCCCGCTCCACTAGGGGTTTCGCAAGTCACCACACTTCTGTCGCTCACGATAATCGCTCACACTAGCTCGTAAAACACAACAACAACAACTGCTTCACGGGTCACTCTTATATAGCAGGCCGGTGACTCAATAAATAGTTCTAGATCCATCCAGGGTCCACGGCTTCTCGAGGTTTCCATCGCTGGTCCAGTCACGAATCTTCTGGACTATCCCTTTGTCTGTAGTAGCCCTGTTGCATAAGGCGCGCGCAATACAGGAGGCAGGCCACAGCCCAGCCCTGGGGCAGTTGTCCCGATCAATCATTGGTCCGTCTGTGTCCCTCCGTAGGCTGCCAGGCGATCTCGATGCACGATCTTCATCTTCGCCCTCGGGCTCCGCTGGATCCTGTAGACGACATCGTTGATCCGTTTCACGACTCGGTACGGGCCCTCCCAGGACTTCTGCAGTTTGGGTGACAGGCCTTTCTTCCGTAATGGGTTGAAGAGCCAGACCAGGTCGTCCTCGTGGAATCCTCCGGCATCCGTCTGCTGGTCGTATCGGGTCTTCATTCGGTCGGTCTCGATCCGCAGTTTCCTCCTCGCGAACGCGTGCACGTCCTCCAGTTGGTCGACCAGTTCTTGACAATACTGGCTTACCGGGATCGGATCATTCCCAGGTCGGCCGAAGGCAAGATCGACGGGTAGACGGAGCTCCCTCCCAAACATGGCCCGGGCTGGTGTGCACCCGGTGGCTTCATGCACGGCGGCGCGGTAGGCCAGGAGAAATAGTGGAAGATGCTTGTCCCAATCCCTCTGGTGCTCGCTGACAACTATTCGGAGATGGTTCTCGATGGTGCGATTGAATCGCTCTACCATCCCGTCGGACTGAGGGTGTAGCGGCGTTGTCCTTGTCTTCCGGATTCCCAGCAGCTGGCATAGGTTCTGGAACACCTGCGACTCGAAGTTCCTCCCTTGGTCGGAGTGCAGCTCCAGGGGTACTCCGTACTGGCTGACGAATTCCTTCACCAGGGTCTCTGCGATCGTCGCAGCTTCTTGGTTAGGGAGCGCATACGCCTCCGGCAATTTGGTAAAGTAGTCGCTGACGACTAATATGTAGCGGTTCCCTGCCTCGCTTAACGGGAATGGCCCAGCAACATCGATGGCCACTCTCTCCATGGGGCCGCCCACGTTGTAGGTCTTCAGTGGACCCCGTCGTCTTCGTCCTGGGCCCTTGCTGGCTGCGCAATCGTGGCACCTCGCGCAGTGGTTCTCCACGTCTGTTCGGCATCCGATCCAGTAGAACCGCTCTCCGAGCTTCTCCAGGGTCTTCTTTATCCCTAGGTGTCCACCAGATGATCCTCCATGCACTTCCTTCAGGACTTCCTCCGTCATAGCCTTTGGAACGACGACTTGTTCCCGAGATGTCTTCCCGTCGGTGCTCTCCCAGGCGCGGCAGATGAGGCCATCCCTTACAAACAGCGAGTCCCACTGCGCCCAGTAGGACTTAAACTTTGGGCTGCAGTCACTCACAATGTTCCACCCGGGTCTGGGGACACAGGCCCGCTTCCATTCGGCTATCAGTCCCAGGTCATCATCTTCTGCTTGTGCCCGCGTGAAAGATTCGCGGCTCCAGTTCCCTTGAAGTTCCACAGTAGTCCTCCGGCACTGTATCCCGGTGTTCTCCTCCCTCCTAGTACAGAAGGTGCAGTCTTCGGGGCACGGTCTTCGTGACAGGGCGTCGGCGTTAGAATGCAGTTGGCCTTTCCTGTGCTGAATCTCAAAGTTGTACTGTTGAAGCCTCTCTAACCACCGCGCGAGTTGGCCCTCGGGCTGCTTGAAGTTCAGGAGCCACCGCAGGGATGCATGGTCGGTCCTGATGAGAAATTCTTGCCCGTACAGGTACTTGTGGAAGTGTTCAATGGTCTTCACGATGGCGAGCAGCTCCTTCCTGGTGACGCAGTAGTTCCTTTCTGGCTTTGACAAGGCCTTGCTGAAGTAGGCCACTACTCTCTCCTCGCCGTCCACTACTTGCGACAGGATCCCCCCTATGCCAAAGTCGCTGGCATCGGTATCGACGATGAACCTTGTTCCATGTCTGGGGTAGGCCAGAATAGGCGCGGTGCACAGAGCCTGCTTCAGTCTCGAAGGCATTGTGGCATTCTGCTGTCCACGTGAAGAGTTGGTCCTTCTCAGTCAGTCGATGTAAAGGTTTGGCGATGTCGGCGAATCCTCTCACGAAGCGACGGTAATAAGTGCAGAGTCCCAGGAAGCTTCGTAGTTGGGACTTGTCCTTCGGAACTGGCCACTCCCTCACAGCTGCGGTCTTCTCTGGGTCGGTGCGCACCCCTTCCTCGGAGACGATATGCCCAAGGTACTTGACCCGCTTCTGGAAGAGCTGACACTTCTTGGGGCTCAATTTCAGCTGGGCAGCCCGCAGCTTCAACAAGATCTCCTTCAGGTTGCTGTAGTGCTCCTTGAAGCTTCTCCCCAGAACGATGACGTCGTCTAGGTAGACCAGGCAGGTCTTCCAGTGTAGTCCCCTCAGAATGGACTCCATTAGCCTTTCGAAGGTCGCAGGGGCGTTGCACAGACCGAATGGCATGACGGTGAACTGCCAGAGCCCGCTGCCCACAGAGAACGCCGTTTTCTCGCGGTCCTTAGGGTGGACCTCCACCTGCCAGTAGCCACTCTTCAAATCCAAGGTGGAGAACCATCTTGACCCTGATATGGTGTCCAGCGTGTCGTCGATCCGGGGTAGAGGGTAGCTGTCCTTCTTCGTGACATCGTTCACCCGCCTGTAGTCCACGCAGAACCTGGTGGAACCGTCCTTCTTCTTCACAAGCACGACCGGAGAACTCCAAGGACTATGTGATGGCTCGATCACCCCTTGATCCTTCATCTCTTCAACCATCCGGTCGACTTCGGCTTGCTTGGCGAGCGGGACACGTCGGAATGGGGCCCTAATCGGTGCGCTGTCCCCAACGTCGATTCTGTGCTGGACCAAGCTTGTCCTGCCGAAGTCTTTGCTTCCCACGGAGAAGACATCCTGGAATTCGTGTAGCAGGTCCCGAAGTTGGCGTGATTATTCCTCGTCTAAATGGTCCTGGGATCCTTGGTACAGCTTCAGTAGTTCTTCTGGCAGTGTGCGTCTTCTTCGGTTGTCCGTCTGCAGGTGTCCGTCTGTCGTATCTGTGATGCGGGCAATCCAGGTAACGGGCTCGCAGACTCCTAGGTTGGTGTCCCGGTGAACCGTAATGTCGTAGTCGTTCAGGTTGGACAGGCGTACGTACGGCCGAGACGTCGTGTTGATGAGAGTCTTGGCAACTAGCAATCCTTTTGTCTGGATGTCCTCATATTTTGGTTCGATGACAGCCGCCACTCCCTCAGCAGTTCCGTCGACAATTACGGCAGCACTGACCTCCGTCCTGGCGGGAACGATGACGTCTTCTCTCAGCCTTACTCGTCGTGCGGTGATGGGCTCGTGCGCAGGTTGCAAAGCAAGTTCCTCACCGCCGAAGTGCAGAGTGTTGGTACTCAGATCCAAGATGATGTTGTTCTGGTCCAGGAAGTCCAGTCCAATGATCACTTCATTTGATACGTCGGTCACAAGCACTGGATGCTTTATCGCCCGTCGACCAATGACGAACTCCAGTGATGCTTCGCCATGTACCGGTGCGGTCTCTCCGGTCGCGGTTATTAGCTGGAGGTTCCTTTGTGTGGGTTGCACTCTCCACTTCGGGATCACAGTGGGATTGACGATGGTCCTCGATGCTCCCGTGTCGATCAGCATGGGCCAGCTCACTCCGTTGATGACTCCGTCGACCATCAGGCTGCTATTATCCCTCCGTAACTGCGTCACACGAACTTGGACTGCCGAGAATTGACGACTGTCACAAGCCAACCTTTGCCCCCCTAGGCTGGCTGATACTTGCTTTCCTGGGCCGCGCGGTTTCCCTACGACGGACTGTCCCGACGGAAACTCTTGGCGGCGGCGATCACCGCAGTCCTTGCTCAGGTGGCCTCTCTTACGGCAGGTCCAGCAGGTCGGTAGTCCTCTTCCGGGCCGCCTCTCCGGATGTCCTTCGGCTACGTTTTTGCTGGTGGTACTGCGACTATCGAAGAAACGGCTTAGCGCCTCCATCAATTCGTCGGCCAGGGGCTTGGTCTCGTTGGTTTTTGCTGGTTCGTCGACGTCCACTTGACGCACCCGCGCGTGCATTCTGGATGCCTGTTTTGCCGTCTCGAATTCAAGTGCGTGGCTCAGCGCATCTGCCAGGGTCTTATTGCGCGCGAGTCGCAGCGCCTGTTGAGTGTCCGAGTCCCGTAGCCCGTCGGTGAAAGTCTGCGTCGCTATCTGCTCCAGAAAGTCGGCCGGCGCTGTTGGGTAGGCGAGCCTTACGAGGCGTGCGATGTCCATCTCGAACTCCTGCAGGGTTTCCGCGTTCTTCTGTACCCGGGTCCGGAGCTGCATCTGGTAGGCCTGCTGAAGATGGCTATCTCCATATCGGGACTCCATATGGGCGATCAGTGAAGCGTAGTCCTGGGATCCAGTCGGGATGGCCTGAAGGACGTTAAGGGCGTCACCTCTCAGCGCTACAATGTGAGCTGTAGCCTTTTCAGTGTTGTTCCAGTTATTTATGGAACAGGCCGCCTCGAACTGACGTAAGTAGGTGCTCCACGGGACCTTTCCGTCAAAGGTTGGGGGCGTCACTCTGCTATGTCCCGTTCCTGATATTCCCGGTGTAACGGTGGGCGGGCGTTGGCGCAGCTCGGCAACTTCCTCTCGTAGAGCGTTGAATTTCTCTTCCACCCCCGTCAGTGGGCGTTGGCGCAGCTCGGCAACTTCCACTTGTAAGGCGTTGAATTTCTCCTCCACCCCCATCAGCGGTCGTTGGCACAGCTCGGCAACTTCCACTTGCAAGGCGTTGAACTTCTCCTCCACCCCCATCAGCGGGCGTTGACGCAGCTCGGCAACTTCCACTTGTAAGGCGTCGAACTTCTTTTCCACTGCTGCGACTTCCTCACGTAGGCCCTGTTCTAATTTCCTTTGGCTCTCCTCTAATTTCGTCAGCAGACACTCTTCCAGATTTTTCTGGCCATCCAGAAATTTGGCGGTTAGGTCCTCTGCTAACTTATTCTGGCCGTCCTTCAGGTCCTCTGCTAGCTTATTCTGACCTTCTTCTAATTTGGAAGTTAGGTCCTCGGCTAAACTTTTCTGGCTGTCTTCCATCTTCTTCTGGCCGTCTTCTAATTTGGCAGTTAGGTCCTTGGTTAAATTCTTCTGGCCGTCTTCTATGCCATTTAACTTTTCTAGCAATGCTGCCAATTGCGCCTCCATTTTAGTTGTTTGCCTTGTAAAGGGCATGCACTCACAGGAAAATTAGAGAAAATGACCTGCTCGGGTTTTGAAACCAGGACCGTCAGGTGTTGTGCTTGAGTTCGTAATCCCACTTCTGACACCAGTTGTTGCGTGCCACCCCCTAGTGGCACTTTTGTTAACTGGATTGCGGTGGGGGTAGGAAGCACAACACCAATTACTGCTTAAAGAAATAATTAACTTTATTGTGGCCAGAAAATTACACTACTCAACAGCAAATAGCAATTATTTGCTTACTCCAGTTTCCTCAAGTCGAGAATACTTCCCCTTTCACTTGTCAACAGACCACAGTTAATCCCTCGTAATGAGGTGGCCCCGTACGCTAGCTCGAAATAGCTGCACTAGCTCTGTCACTCACTGTTTCACAAGCACCACAATCACTTCCTCGGTGTCAAGAGAATCAGCTTCACTCGCTCAAAACACAGTTCCTCTGTAGGAATCTCACTTCCCCGCTCCACTAGGGGTTTCGCAAGTCACCACACTTCTGTCGCTCACGATAATCGCTCACACTAGCTCGTAAAACACAACAACAACAACTGTTTCATGGGTCACTCTTATATAGCAGGCCGGTGACTCAATAAATAGTTCTAGATCCATCCAGGGTCCACGGCTTCTCGAGGTTTCCATCGCTGGTCCAGTCACGAATCTTCTGGACTATCCCTTTGTCTGTAGTAGCCCTGTTGCATAAGGCGCGCGCAATACAGGAGGCAGGCCACAGCGCAGCCCTGGGGCAGTTGTGACTCATGCGGCGAGTGATGACACAAACTCACAGCCGTAACAGTACTGTTTTCTGACATATAATATTTACATTTCGCCGGGGTCGAACATAATGTAAGTTACTCTTCCCAGTTATGGCCCTCTATTAGACCACATACACATAGACAACATGGCTATGACTAAAGACAGGCGTGGATGCGGATATCCGCGGGTAATCCCGCAGATATCCGCAATATTTTTCGCCTTGCGGATATAGTTTGCATGGCAGTGCGGATAGCGTATAAGCTGCGGATAATGTTCATAGTAAATTTGCGGATAGTTTTTATAATACAATGTTGAACTCGATGTTTAGCCTATTTTCATTTATGAAAAAAAAAATGGCTTATGAGATCACCTTTTGTCCGTGTGTCTGTGTGTGCGTGTGTGTGATGGTGTGCGTGTGTCCCCTAATAACTTCTAAGCGGCTGGAGCGATTTCAATGAAACTCGGTAACTTCGTAGCTCTATTCCGGACGAACCCGACCGTGTCCTTAAAATTTTGTTACGTCTCACCAATCCAACATGGCGGCTGTGCGAAATATTTCACCAGCATTCAATATCTACGAAACTGTTACCGATATCACCCTGGAATATTTTATGGTGATAAAGGGAACTACTAGAAGTTTACCTATGTGACTTTCATAAACCTGGTAACTACAAAACCAACATGGCGGCCAAGCGAAGTTGCGACTTTTAAATAGACGTTTCTCGCGATTTAACCAACCAAACGTAATACAACTTGGTACAGTATATGTTTATACACATTGTAATGCACCGACATCTAACTTCGTTCAATTGTTTACATAACCTCAACATGGCGACTGTGCGAATTTTTAAGATTAAGTTTTTATTTCTTGTGTCGTAATCATGCGATTGAAGTGAAAGTTTGAATAATGAACCTAAGCAATAATTTTCCTTTAATGGTACATGACTGTCTGGCATATACATATAACAATCCAACATGGCGACCATCCGAAATATTTAGATGGATCTCAATATCTACGAATCTATTACAGCAATCAAACTGAATTTTTAATGTTCATAGGGGCTATGAACATAAGTTCACCTATAGGACTTTCAATAACCTGGTGATCACAAATCCAACATGGCGGCGACGCGAAGTATAAATATTCACATGGTCGTTTCTCGCAATTTAACCATCCGAGTGCAGTGACATTGGTACAGTAAATCCTTATACAAATGTTAATCCGCAGGCATCTAATTTTTTCAATTGTTTCCATAACCACAAGATGGCAGCTGTGCGAAATTTTAAAATCTTGTATTTACTTCTTGTGTCCTAATCATGAGATTGAAGTTTGAATACTACACGTACACAATAATCTTCATGTAACAGTGCATAACTCTAAGACCTACATATATAAAAATTCAACATGGTGACCATCCGCAATATTTAGTCGGTTCTCAATATCTACGAATCTATCACCGCAATCAAACTGAAATTTTGTATGTTGATAGAGGCAATTAACATAAGTAGGATATATGAAAATAGGCTGTATAGTTCTTCACGGAACTTCTTGTTATTTAAATAATTTTAGTTTTTGCTAAGATCTTCGTCTTTCACGATTCTTGTTATTTCCCTATTTGCTCTCAGTTGGAGTGTATGAGAATAATAGAGAAGTGAGAGAAGACAGTCATGGAAACACCCTCAACCCTCGGACACTCTACAGCGTTACTCGCGCGGGCTACATATGTAGCCCAAACAGTTATTCGATCTGATGGACTCGCACACGTTATTTTCGATGTTCAGTTTCAATAGTATGATAAATAGTAGTATATATAAGTATTCTAAGCTAAATCTGAAGATTTTATGTAGGCATTTATCTTCATATGGAGAGAAAATACAAAGTTAACAAGAAAATTCAATTTTATCGTATATCTTTGGTAAAACTGCAACAAAAATAAAACTAATGAAACTAGATCTGTTAAATTATTTTGTATGTAAACCTAAATACATTACATTAGGGCATATTTGGATTGGAATTAAACAAAAATAAAACTAGGTTAGATAATTTCCTTCCAAAATCTACACTTATTATGAACAATTTCAGTATTTTCATTTTGAAGTTTATTTTGGCCTTTTGGCTACAATCTATAGCCCAGGAAATCCATAAGCATGCTCAAACAAATTTTTCACTCATGCATTCTGTGCAAATGGACACAATGATCCGAGAAGATCTTCATTGCACATTGCGCATCTGTTCCTTGTTGACTTATCCCTTCCTCGTCCACACAAGAAGCAACAGCCTACTTTATTTCCACTACACTCAACCAATCACTACTTTCATCTAAACACTGACTGATTTGAAAGTCATCTACATGACCGCCTCCTGTGAGGCATCGTTTCCTTTTAAATGTTCAATTATGAAACAGCGATGGTCGCGTGGGCTACTATTGTAGCCCAGATGACTTCTAATGTATCCCTTGTCAGTTTTGTCCAATTAGTTCAGTCGGAAACACACCTGTCTGTTAAATACAGCATTAACAGGCAGCTACAGAGATTCTCAATATTCCTAGCAAAATATATACTCTGCGGTACAACAAAATAAATCACTAGGCTAGACCTATAGCCCGCGCGAGTATCCGAGGGTCAATTAGTGATGAATTTTGCCCAAAAAAATCCTTTATAGCCTACCTCTGTTTGCCTGCGTGTGTATATCCGACGACTAAGAAAGTGCTATAATTAGCCACCCGCTGTTGCACTTGCCGATACTCAGAGGGACAAAACTCAGCCAACATTGCCTGGCGATTCACACAAAGCCAAGGGGAACGAATTTCTCCTCAAACGTCTAAATGTGTCGCTTTAATACTTTATCTAATAACTTCATAGCACATTATGCAACGAGCCTATAATGGCAATAATTAAGACACGAGTATGTTTATAAAACGAGCGTATGCGAGTTTTACAATTTCCATACGAGTGTCTTAATTACCATTATAGGCGAGTTGCATACGACTGTTTATGTTCGACGATAATTATTATAACTATTTTATGTTCCAACATAAATATTCATAAATATCTGTCGAGATTTCGCCAGTTTTATGTACTGAACAGAGTGCATGGGACGCAGCAAATGCCTTGTATTTGACCATGGCCTCCTCGATTACCCCATTATGACACTAGGCAACGCAGTGAAATTTAAATTAGAAGGCCTTGGAACTCAGCGCAGGTGCGATGCTATGCTTATCTAATTGGTCAAACTGTTTCTTGAACTGTGATTGGTGGGAGAAACTGTTTCATAATGAAACATAGTGTTATAATGACCATCATTATGATACAGTTTTCTGACATATAATGGTGAGGGTCGAACATAAAAATAATATTGTAATTTCAGCGGATTTGGATAACAAACGTGCGGATACAGATAAAAGTCCTGCGGTTGCGGGGCGGATTACAGCCGTGGGGTTGCGGGGCGGATGCGCAGGACTCTAGCTATGACAACATACAATGCAAGTTCACTTTTCCTCATAGTCCCCAAGACACTGTAAACATTTCTCGGAACGGGCAACCAACGTTTCAATTCCAGATGCGTTGAAATCACCTCCAGCGCTATGTAACCACCTGGATGCGCCTGCTTTCACCTCCTCGTCGTTTCGGAATCGTCGCTTTTGTTGTACGATAGCGCAACACCTCACACGGCCCGCCAAACGACAGAACGGGCGTTGGCGAATTGCACCAGCTAATCTTCCGAGTTGATATTTCTAATCTTGTAATTCCATCGCAAGGTCCTTTCACGCCACTTGCCCCAGGCCAAGTTCTGGTTCTTCCACTGAAATCATCCTACCTTACGTCTCCCACTACTACCATTGAGAAAACCCAATACCGAAGAAAAACCGCCTGGCTATTGAATTTCCTATAAATACTCTGCCAAGCAGGGTTGTACAAAATACATTGGAATCTAGCACAAAACACTGAAACATATGTAGGTCTATTTTTTTTAATAATAAGTGGCTTCGGTCGCGTAGTTGGTAGCATGCTTAACTGCTGTTCCCAAGATAGCAGGTTCAAACCCGGCCGAAGTCATCGGATTTTTAAGAGCGTTAAAATCCTTCAGTATGCCTTCCTTCGGAAGGGAAGTAAAGCCGGCGGTCCCATGACATAGATTGATGGCATGTTAAAGATCCTTCCACAGACTAAACTTGTGTGAAGCTAAATTTCTCGGTTAAATTTCATTGGAACGCTCTATCAAAGTTCCAACGTTTACCACTAGGTATCATTGACATCTGGTACGAAAGTTGGAACTACCTGAAATTGAACGGAACTTGTAGCCCACCCTATGGGTGTCCGCTTGAAGCAGCTACAGCCTCTGACGAGCCGAACAAGTCCTCGGACACTCCCGGCATTAAAAGCCATACGATAAATAAATTATTATTATTTAATTATGACACATCGTACTCTTTGGATACAACTCTTCCACATGATTATTACCTAGGTCATATAGGTTATGTGACTTAAGTAAGTGACACCTCTGGGACGGTCAAAATGAGAAACGCTTCCCCTCCAACAGTCTCTATGACGAAAGTTTGGAACACGTGAACAGTATGGTATGTGTTGCTGCAGAGTGGGGGAAGAGAGGGGAAGTTGCTAATGAGCTATCACAGGCGCAATCGGACTATGAATTATTGAAGGGGCAGATCACACTGGCGTCAAAAGTATATCCGATTTTATTAGTGTAATTAACTGGCGCAATTGGACTGCGCTCGTCAGAACTGCTCAGCGATTCAAGTGGGAGGTATGGCAACATCCTTCATACAGTCCAAACTTAGTGCCATGCGACTACCATGTGTTCAGTAAGATGAAATAGAAAAAGATCTCGGTGGACAACGATTCCGAAACGTTTAACCGGTGAAAGCAGCTGCATCTAGGGGGTTCCATAGCGGTGGAGGTGATTTCTCGGCATCTGGAATCGAAATGTTGCTTGCTCGTTCGGAGAAATGTTTACAGTCTCTTGGGAACTATGTATAAAATTGAACGTACATTTTTTGTTGTTATATCCGTGTTACCTGTGTGTATGTGGTTTAATAAAGGAGCATAACTGGGAATGTAACTTAATTTTTGATTCGCCCTCGTAGATATAAATTATTCTACCCCTTTCAAATTGGCGCCCCTGTTCCAATTCAACACACACACACAAAACTATGACATTTCAGGTGATTAGCCACGTTGCAGAAGGACCGCGATGCCAATGCTTTCCCACCCCATACAGAAGAATTGCAGGCAAAGCACAGAACGACAAACAACATTACTAAACAGAAAACTTGTGTGTTTGAGTCTTCAGTCATTTGACTGGTTTGATGCAGACCTCCATGAATCCCTGACCTTAGCTAAAAGTTTCATCATATAGCCTGTATTATTTCAGTAGTATAGATCCCTCATGTGGCGCTCACAAGCGACCGATCGTTACAAATGAGCATTCAAATGAAAGAGAATAGGCATTAGCAGTGACTAGATGCACTCTAATTTCATAAATATCTATAATTTCTTTAAAAAATGACTTAAAATTGTACGAAGTGTGGGATTTGCAGATACTGTTGCCGTAGGAAAATACGCTCCATAATTGCTGTCCACTTCACATTTTGGCCACTGTGATGCCTGTTTCATGTCATTTTAACGTTCTGAGGTTTTTCCTTTATCATTTTGCATGGATTTCAGAAACAGTAAATCAAAGGAATGAGTACTCAAATCGTATAATTTCATAAATATCGAATAACGGTGAGTGTTATGATGATCCAATTCTCAGTGATTGCCTTCTTAAGTTAGGGAACGTAGGACTTGGAATTCTAACTGAAATGTAAATTGTGTTCTATAATCATTTGGTTGGAATAAAAACATAACAACCTTTCTCCTGAAGGCTCTCATTATAAACCTATTGGGGAAAGGGTGGTTTATGACCATGCGAGATTTCCCGCATGCGTCCGCTAGTCTCTACATAACTTACACACCCCAGATCCAAGGCAATCTGTTTAACATATTCTACCCTTGGTCTACCCCTACAGTTCTTGACCTCAACTCTCCCTTCCATAAATATGTTTGCTATTCCTGGGTGTCATAGTATGTGTCCTATCATCGTATCTCTTCTCTTCATTAGCAGTCGCCAGAAACATCTCTCCTCTCCCACTCGTCTTAATACCTCTCCATTTCTTACACTATCTACCGATCTGATCTTCATAATTCTCATGTAGCACATATTGTAACAATTGATATAGTTAACTAACTATGCGTAATAATATTGTGTGGTTTGAAGCCATTTTTTCAGTGTTGCCTTAGTAAACAAGAGTTTAGTGTTTTTCAGTCGGTCAACACGAATGTACCCAAACGAGCTGGGTTATGCCCTAATCCTGAAATAAATTACATTACACTAGGATGACCAGTTTCGATCGTCAAGCGATCATCATCAGATCCATTACACTTAGGCTATAAAATCTATGTTTGAAAATACAGGTAAAAATATTTACAATATGTAGGCTACAATTATTTAGTTGCAGTATTGATACTGCAACTGTCGGTGTTTGCTAAATGCAGTATATATGATGTTAGGTGAAATGCTAAATGGTGATAGATATCCGGAGTGTGTAATTTGGAGTGATTATATGGTTGTAAAAATCAACTATGTAATAATACATCAACCTATCAATTTCTTAACCTATCTCTTCTCCTAGCCTAGCCTTTTCCCTAGCCCATCCATTTTCCTAACATAATTTCTTAACCTATCCATATAGGCTACCTTTATCTTTTCATAACCATTTCTCTTCCATGTCAAGGCGGAATCATTTTCTTAATCTATAACTTGTCAATTAATTTGATTAATTTTCCTAATTTATATTTTTTTTTCAACCCCTTCATTTTCCTATTTATTTACCCTTTTCTAACATCAATTCTACTAGCCTGTTTCTTTCCCTTTATTTCGTCCGTTCTTTAATTTCTTCTTGTACGTTGTTTGCTCCATTTCATTTCCTCGTCCTCACGAATGACAGTAAATGTACATTACTATCGGTAGCCTCTGTGGTAGTCGAGCGTGTAATTTGTGGGAGAGTGTATGCGTATCCGATAAGGACAGAGGTCGATGACTCCTGCTTTGGCCGCAAGAGACCTCTAGACGCATCAAGTAGAAGTAATCCCCTTTAAGCTCAGCTATAATGAGTCCAACTCCCTCACCTGCACAAAGGTCAACTTGAGGTGACACAGAACTTTGCTCTCTGGTCCATTTACGAGACAAATAGATTTTTCCCTGCCAATTCAGCCAGAGGCTCAGACTTGACTAGGCAGAGCATTTACAGGTTAGCATTACGGTATTTGCTGTCACCCCTGAGGTCAGAGCTCGTTTCGCATCTTGGCAAAGATGATGATGATGATGATGATGATAATTTTTGTTTTAAGGGGCCTAACATCTAGGTTATCGGCCCATAATGGTTTAGGTCAGTGGTGGCCAACTGGCGCCCGCGGGCCGGATCCGCCCCGACAATCCATTTTGAGCGGCCCCCGTAATATTCCCTGTTTATAATGAAAATGAAAATCCACAGCCTGCTTCCAGTCTCCGACCGGGTCAGGAATGGAATGAATGAAGCCCCCATCTACCGGCGAGGATATGAACTGTGCCGGCTGCCGAGGCCTGACGCACTCCTCTGGGGCAATGATTAAATGAATGACAGATGAAATGAAATGATAGTGGAGAGTGTTCCTGGAATGAAATGTTGACAGGGAAAACCGGAGTACCCGGAGAAAAACCTGTCTGCCTCCGTTTTGTCCAGCACAGATCTCACATGGAGTGACCGGGATTTGAACCACGGACCCAGCGGTGAGAGGCCGGCGTGCTGCCGCCTAAGCCACGGAGGCTTCCCTGTTTATAATATATTCTCATAATTTTGTTTTCAAACTGCCCGCCTGTACACCCGATACTATAGTTGGTTGGTTACGCAGTTTAGGGGCTACGACAACGTGGGCATGTAGCCCCGTGTACTTTGGGTGTGTGTAGAATCTGTCTGATAACCGGTGTTCATTGTGATGGCTGTATTAGTGTGTGCTATCTGTAATTCAGGTACGGTAAAGACAGCCGACGATCAATTTTAAATAGTTCCTACTGTGGCTACCAAATCCTACCGTCAACGACACCTAGTTGCCCGATACTATGCTTGCATACTAACTGCTAAAGGTTTATTGAAATAGTTTCACGTTCTTCCGCTATGTAGCAAGGAGGGTTAAAGGTTGGGATCGAGAAAGCTAAGCAAAACCACCGAAAAGTGGACACTGAAAACCTTACATTCAAATCAGAATGGGAGTTGGATTATCTCTTTACACTTTCTAAAGACAACAAACCCCAATGATTGGTGTGTCTACAAGTGATAGCGGTGTGGAAAGAATATACTCGCAAAAGACATTATATGACAAATTACCGGGTGAAATATGAACCCCACCACGTGAATCTCGTAAAATAGTGGTTGAGCAGCTGAGAAAGAATTTAACTCAACAAAAATGGTATTTAGTGATGTGACTAAAATACAGTAATCGGACGTTTTCGCTTCCTATATGGTCAGTTATGAGTTCACCAAGGCTACGAAGCCTTTCACGGATGTCGAGACCGTTAAACAATGTTCACTAAGAATGGCTAATGCCTTCAAGGAAGATAAAGTTTTAAAAGAATTGCAGCCTGTACCACTTTCGAAACAAACTGTGACAAGAATAGAAGACATCAGTAGACTACTCATTTGTCTGCTAGCCTGAAGGCAATTATTGAGAACTGTCCGTATTTTTCACTAGCTTTAGATGAGAGTGTAGACATAACAGACACAAATCAGCTTCTGGTTTTTATAAAGTTGATTCCGAATGGCTTTACCGTCATACAATAATTAATCAAAGTGTGCTCTTTGCATGGGACAAGTGAAGGATATGACATATTTTCCGCAGTGCAGTCAGCTGAAGAAGAGTATGGCGGATTTAATAAGATGACTGCTGTAGTTACAGATGGTGCTAAGGCAATGTTTGTATCCATCACTGGTTTCATCGGTCTTTTAAAACAAAAATAGGGTTATGTGCCAGATTTCCATTCCATTGTTCATCAAGAGGCCCTATGTGGAAAATCTGTTAAATTATGTGACACTATGGTGACTGTGACAACAATCTCAAAGATAATAAGAGGGGGAAACAGGCCTCAACAACACAGTAGCAACTGGGGTTGAGTTCTGGAAATCGCTGTCTCCAGAACGTTACCCACTCTTTAAGGATCTGGGCCCTAAAGCAGTGCTCAATTTTTGGGAGCACATACATAATGTAAGGTTACATTTTCTGCTATGAAACATATTAAGTCCAAGATGAGAAGCCGTATGAATGACTCTGTGTTGTGCAATGCACAGAGATTGCTACATCACACATGGAAGTAGACTTCAAATCTTTGTTACGAAATTTAATAAGAAAACACAATGTTTGCATTAAAATAAAGTGTTTGTGTTTTATTCAATAAATATTGCCTGCAAGCTTTCAAAATTCCTAAATCATATATATTTTATTCCTACTTCTAAAATCATCACGTCAGATTTCAATAAATTGGGAGTTTTGGCCCGCCGACATGTTTCCTTCAGTTATGTGGCCCTCAGTTCATACAAAGTTGGCCACCCCTGGTTTGGGTGATAGTGAATGATGATATGAGAATGAAAACTATAACTAATACTAACTACAGACTTATATAGGTCTACTTGAAGAAGAAATTATAAACTAAGAAAGGATAAGGCAATTAAAGGACAGGAAGAAAGGAGAAGCCCTCAATGCCCTCAATCCTCGAAGAATGAGGATTGAGGGACTTGGAAGGAACGAGAGCCATGAAAGGCAGATAGGAAAGGGAAAGAGGAGAGGGCCCGCTCCATAGTCAGTGGAAAAAGGGGAAAGAACGGACCCAGCTCAGGAATCCCTCGGGATCGCCAACTCCCAAACTCACCAATCGTGAGCCCCTGAGGGTGTAGAAATATCTAGGGTGCACCAGAAGTGGTGGGGCTACATACACCCTGCCTCCTTGAGGGCCTTGAGCAGAAGGCAGGAGATAACATGAATAGAAAAAGAAGGCTGACCCTTCGAAGAATGAGGGTATCAGGAAAGATGAGACAAGGGCCAATTCAGGCGGGAAAGAAAGAGACTCCGTAGTCCTCGGATACCCTAATACCGTCGGGGTCGGAAGAGATCAAGAGTTCACCAAGAGAGGTCGACAGGAAAGAGGATGGAGAGGAGCCCAGCGCAAGTAAGTGGAAGCAATGACGTACTCAGCTGGGGTCTCGTGGTCGCCAGCCCACGTCCAAGTAGATGTGAGTCCCTGGGGGCTCTTGGCAAAGAAATTTAATTTTAGCAATAATAATGATATCATCATCTTCATTTCCCCTTTTCCAGCTGACACTGGGTGGGGGCAAATATGGTTCCTCTTCACTTTGATCTGTCGTTCCACCATTCCTCTTCCGACACGGTGTTCCAATCCAGGTTCCGTTTTCTAATGCTATACTTCACAGAGTCCATCCAACGCATTCTTGGTCTTCTTCGTCCTCTCTTCCCTGTCATCCGTTGTTCCAGTGCTCGTCTTGGTAGTCTTACTTCATTCATCCGTTTGACATGCCCAAACCATCTCAATCTGTTTTGCGCCAGTTTGTCATTTAGTTTCTGTACTCCCAGTTCTTTCCGTATATCTTCATTTCTCACTCAGGTGGTGAAGGAGTCCGTCGGTACAGCAAATTTGGCGGAAGAGTAAAACCAGTGCTCGGGGTTAATAGCGAATAAGATATTTGTCCATATTATGGACTCCCGTAGTGTCTGTAGTCCAGAGGAGCGGCTACAAAAGGCGTCTGTCCTCCATGTTAGGTGCGGCCTAGTTCATACCTGGCAGTAGGTCATAAAATGCTTTTGGGAATGGCGACCCTATCTTAATAATAGCCTAAAATGATAGGAATAATAATGATAATTGGGGCTCGGATTTTTATGTAAATAAATATTTTGTGTATGTAAATACATATTTTAAGCAATTTTCCTATAAATACATAAATTCCCGTTTTTCACTTATTAAGCACATAAAAATACATAATATTTACATTTTTTAAATCAGTATGCTAGACCTTTCAGTTTATTGCATTTTTGTTCTGTGTTACTTCAACGGGGAAGAACCTGTGAGCTATCTAATCTTCACGCAGTGCGTTTGTCAGCTTGCAACTGTGTTCTTCTTAACTTGTCGCCCCGTGCCACTCACTGTGGAAGCCGGGGATTTCCTTGTCCATAGCCATATTGCACCACGTGCTAGACCTTCCCCCCAGCTACCTAGAACCAGTGTCGCTCACATGCAGTTCCTTTCTGGTACTGTGAAATGTAAGGCAGTTCTACGATGCCTAAAGTAAAAACAATTACAAGTTATCGTCTGTTGCAGAATTTGAATATAATTTTACTTATGATGGGGGCGTTCTGTTCTGCCAACCATGTGGGAAAGCAATCAAGGCTGAACAGCGATCTCAAGTTACACAACACCTCGAGGGCAAGAAGAAACATATTGCCGCAGTTTCGCGCCTTCAGAAGAAGTGTTTCGCGATAATCGTCGGTCATTTGTGATGGACAACCTGAAGATGTATCTCGTTGTGTATTGTAATTCTTCAGCAGTCATTGAGGTATAGCACAATTTGCACTCGTGAGCACTACATATTGTTTATATTGTCATTAATAAACTAAATTATAATTAAATATTTTTACTTTTTTGTCACATATTTCCGGTACTTTTAATACATAAAAAATAAATATTTTCCCGATTTTTAGCACCTAAAAATCCGAGCCCTAAGGATAATTCATAGGGCCCGGATGTTGATGACATGTCATATTTTTACTGAGCTGTCTGAAACAATGCTGAAGTACATAGAAATTCCGGACGGGCCATCCCGTCTTCAAATATGTCATTTTTATTTTGCATCTTTTTGCATTTTTTCCTATTTCTCCATTTTAAGAGCATTTTTTAATGTTTGGTAGATTTTTTGGACTTATTTTAGAGAAATCGACCTTTTGAGTTTTTTTGTTTTTTTTTTGCAATTTAGACGTCACAGCTTTATATGAGGGAGTTACGTGTCTGAGGGTTAAGAAGAAGCAAGTAGCTGATACAAGATAATTTAAAATATTGAAATATTGATTCCATTTCCATAATCAACCGGGTGGAAACTAGTCTTAGCAACAATCGTGGCGAAATTGCTGCGGGTAATGCATCAAAACTGAAGAAAGTGCTGGACGAAAACACCGGGTGTAACACATTCTGCAAAATCTAAGACATTCTTTCTGGTGAAAACTACTGCATGGATGGGTTTGAGGAAGATTTAGCAGCAAACGACCTTTCTCACTTCAAGTACGCTCCGAACACATCAGTTGATGTTGAACGCAGCTTTTGGAGATATAACAAGAAGTTCCGTGACGAACGAAAGAGCCTACATTTCTTAAAATTTAAGATTCATGCCAATTATTAATCTATATGGATCTATCTAGAATGGTGACGAAATTAAGTTGGTAATATCGACATTTCTAATTAGTTCAAAATACTGTATACCTGGAATAATGTAGCCTAATAGAGAACTACAGTTGGCAGCCCTGGTGACTGAATATATTCTTAGTCCCATCTCTTAAAGTACAGAATACAAAATTCGGTTGAAGTCCAATGGATAGCATGGATGTTACATACAGTTAAACATTGGATCTAACAACGCGCGTAAAATCAAGTTGGCAACAATGACATACATATATTGATCAGAAATAATCTGAAATAATACGATCTATTGTTGTGTCAATTTTGAATGAAATCCATTAGTTAGTATAGAAGTTACATGTATTTTAATATTGGACCTATCAGCAGGCTTAGATTCATGTTGGAAGAACTGGCGTAGGCCTATATTAGTTACTCCAAATTAATCTAGAATGCCGGGTACTATACGTGTGCAAAGTTTAGAGCTATTGGCTTGCATACTTTCTGATATATTGATATTAGGGTAACAAAAATAGAGACAGTATTTATTAACAGTTGGCAGCCCTGGTTACTCGTATGAATCGGCATAGTCATATCTGTTATGGTACACATATTACACACGAAATTTGGTTGAAATACAGATGATAGTATAGAAGTTACATGTATTTCAAGTTGGACCTCTCAGCAGGCTTAGAATCATGTTGGTAGCACTGACGTAGATAAGTTACTCCAAATTTATATAGAATGTCAGGTACTATACGCGTGCATAGTTTAAAGCGGTCAGCTTGCATACTTTCTGATATACGGGTATTTGGATTTAAAAAATTGAGAGCATTTATTGACAGTTGGCAGCCCTGGTGGCTCTTAAGAATACGCTCAGTCATATCTGTTAAATTCACATAGCACATACGAAATTTGGTTGAAATCCAATTGATAGTATAGAAGTTATATGCATTTTAATTTTGGACTTATCAGCAGGCTTATAATCATTTTGGCAACACTGCCATGTATGGCCTCCTGGAAATTAAAATGCAATATTATTATCTATACGTGTGCCAATTTTGAAATAGCTCCCATTCATACCTTCCAAGATATCCAACATGGAGCTCAAATTTCAATTGCGATTTTTCATCAGTTGGTAGCACTGACATCAATTTCAAATATGGCCGTGAGATATTCAGATATAGATCTTTACTCCTACCAAATTTTGTTTCGATTGCCGCAGCCGTTTAGGAGTTGATAGAGGGGGACACACACACAGCCGGACAGACAGACAGAAGGACAGACAGACAGACAGACAGACAAACAGACAGACACACATTTTCCCGATCTCATAAGTCTACTTTTTCCTCATTTTTGCAAAATGTGAAAAGTAGGCTAAAACCTTGTTGGCTGATAATCGCAGATCATTTACATTTGACAACATTAAAATAACATTCGTAGTGCAGTGCAACTCAGACTAAGGTGAACATAAACCTTTTGTTAAGTGCTAGGTATCTATTTTGATTGACATTTCAGTTTGAGCTTAAGATTTCATTTTTGAAATATTGGCGAGTTTATTATTATAAGATCATTTTCTCCATTTTATAGTGAATTTTTCGAATTTTTAGGTCATTTATTACAGTCATTTTTGAAAGTTTTAAGTGCTTTTTTTTAACATTTTGACGGCATCAACATCCGGGCCCTATAAAATAAGCTAAAATTTAAGGCGTGATCAAAAAGATTCCGTTTGACGGCCGTACAGTCCAGAATCGGTATGAGTCTCTCATCCCTCCGACTCCCCCGGTTGAAGATTCCCGTGAGGTAAAACAGCGTGTCCTACTGCGTGAACAAGTCTGTAGCCACCTGCTGCACATCCTCGTCCTACAGGAGATGGTGTGGCCAGGCGCGGATCTAGAGTTTGGTTTTGGCGGGGGTCAGAGAATCGATCTAGAGTTTGGCTTGGGGGGGGGGGGGCGGCGGTGGAGGGGGGGGGGGGTCAGAGAATCGAAGTTGTTAAGAAAAATGGTATCACTACAAACGCAATCACAAAATAACCAAACGTACAAAACCAGACCAATTTTTTTGCAAGCTTCATGGATAGAAATTTGATGCGTTTAGCGCACCAAAAATATTCGTACAAATTGCAACGGCGTGTTTTGCGACTTTTACATCGAGCTTCGAGAAAAGGATCAAGGTACGTAACAGTTTCGGCAAGTCGAGTTGGTGCCGACAAAGGGAGTAAGTCACAGCTTAAATTGCCAACCAAGCTTGCAGTTTGGACGTCGGCAAAAATTTTTGGTGCGAAAAAAGCCCCAGTTTCCTATCCGTGCATTGCTGCACATTCATCGTGACATCACTATAAACATCGATTAGGTAATCACAAGGTTTGCTAAACAAAATAGACGAGTTGATTTTGTTGTATAACTAATAGTTTTTATACAAGAGGTTAGAAGTTGTAAATATGTACAGTTGTAACAGAACATAATAATTCCAATAAAGATAATTCAGTATTGAATAAAATGAAAAAAAAACCTGTTTTTCAGTTAAAATTCGTTAAGTTTTATTTGTCTGGTAATTGTGTTTTCGTTTTTTGAGTTTGCAAAAAAAGTTGGTCTCCGTTTGGGGGGGGGTCATGACCCCCGTGACCCCCCCCCCCTTGAATCCGCGCCTGGGTGTGGCCATCTATGGGGGCCCGCCCACCCTTTGGCTCCGGTCATAGGAGGGAATGAAATGACTCATATATACAGGCTGTAACAAAAAGGTACAGCCCAAAATGCAGGAAGCATTCCTCATACGTTAACAAAGAAATTATGTTATAAGTACATGGGTTCGGGAACGCTTCGTTTCCATGTTCTGCCTGATCTGTTAGCAGATGTGCCTTTAGCTGTGCGACAAAACATATTGTACTTCATGCACGATGGAGCACCACCCCATTTTAGTGTTAATGTCCGTCGGCTGCTAAATAACAGATTCGCTGACAGATGGATAGGTAGAGGTGGACCAATTGATTGGCCTCCACGCTCTCCGGACCTAAATCCACTGGACTTTTATTTGTGGGGACATTTGAAAGCTCGTGTGTATCGAACCACTGTACAAGATGTTCAGAGTCTCCGTGCCCGTATTATGGAAGGCTGCGAAACCTTACGCAGTACTCCAGGGATACATCAGCGCTTCCAAGATTCACTACGATGGCGGGTTGATGAATGTATCAGTGCGCACGGAGGGCATATTGAACATTTCCTGTGACAAAGAGCTGCATCTGGTATGCAGGTATGTTCTGTCCTTGTGTGTTTTTCATGATAAATGAGTTGGAGACAATGAGGTATAACATGGAAACGAAGCGTTTCCGGACCCATGTTCATGCAACAAAATTTCTTCGTCTACGTCTGAGGAA
This sequence comes from Meconema thalassinum, assembly GCA_946902985.2. Taxonomy (NCBI): domain Eukaryota; kingdom Metazoa; phylum Arthropoda; class Insecta; order Orthoptera; family Tettigoniidae; genus Meconema; species Meconema thalassinum. The sequence continues at coordinate 247,716,423 of OX336396.1, forward strand.
TGCGTCCTGCATTGTATGCCGTACCTTTTTGTTACACCCTGTATAGAGGGTGTCGCAAAATTAATTCGACGAGCTGAAATCAGAGGTTCCGGCCCTTATCTGAAGCAACTTGAGATAGGACACTTATGGCCGGAAACGAACAGTTAAAAATCTGTGCGACGTTAAACTTTTAACGAGGCAAATAGGCAACACCGTGCTGAAAAAGTGCGACATTTTCTAATGTTTCCGTTCCATACCAGCCAAGGAGGAATGCCGCCACTTCCCGTGTAAATGCAGTTCCGGTAAATCAGTCTATATCGCATGTTTCAATACTTGTTTTCCTTTTGATTCAAATCCTAGGTACATTAACTTATTTACATAATTCTTTCTTCAATCCCCCCAGGGGTCCACGGCTAGTGGGACGTGAGTTGTCGACCACGGGACCCCAACTGAGTTCGGCATTACTTTCACTTACTTGTGCCGTGCTCCTCTCTGTCATCTTTCCTATCGACCACCCTTGGTCAACTCTTGTTCTTTTCCAACCCCGACAGTATTAGGGTATCCCAGGCGTAGGGAGTCTTTCAGTTTCCTGCCTTATTTGGCCCTTGTCTCAACTTTCCTGATCCCTCATTCTTCGAGGGGTCAGCCTTCTTTTTCTTTTCATATCTCCTGCCTTCTGCTCAAGGTGCACCCTGGATAGTGCTACACCCTCAGGGGCTCACGGCTGGTGAATTGGGAGTTGGCGACCCCGATGGTTTCCTGAGCTGGATCCGGTGATTGTACTTTTTCCACTGCCTTTGGTGCGGTCCCTCTCCTCTTTCCCTTTCCTATCTGCCTTTCATGGCTCTCCTTCCTTCCAAGTCCTTCAATCCTCATTCTTCGAGGGTTGAGGACATTTATTTTCTTCCTCTCCTTTATTTGCCTTATCCTTTATTTGTTTACCATTTCTTCTTCTAGTATGTAGGTCTGTAGTTAGTATTAGTTATAGTTTTCATTCTCATCTTTCACTATCACCCAAACCATTAGGGGCCGATAACCTAGATGTTAGGCCCCTTAAAACAACAATTATCATCATCATCATCATCATCATCATCATCTTTCTTCAATGTGTTTCTTGGTTCAATACCCTCAGGCGATTTTTGATAATTTGAAAAATCTTCACACGGGAAGTAGTAATAAGGGCTTAAGTGAAACTCTGCATTGACTACTCTTGTAGGCTATTCCTTTCACTTTTTGAATTTTTGAATTTTTCTAACAAGGCTATATTATTTAATGTAACAGCAACTATAAGTAGTAAATAGTCTGCATAATGTCGTAAAGAGAGCATAAAATTAATTTTATATTAACCATTATTATTATTCTCGTATCAGAAACATGTTACACTATACAAAACATTTCACTAAATACAGTTAGACCAGAACTTGGCGACTAGTAGTGCATTCTCTGAGGCTAGGTGTAGATCCTCCGTTGTGCAAGTGGTTGGACACATACGACATTGAATCATGTGGTCGACAGTTTGATCTTCTCCGCAATCACACTTGATGTTTCCGTCTTTAGCGTAGTTCCATCTTACCATATTAGCTCTTGATTTGCCGACTCCTGATCTCAACCTATTTAGGGATTTCCATGTCATCCATTCCTCGTTATGATCCGGTGGTAAAGTTTCAGATGGTGTTGTACAGCGACCAGGAAGAAGACCTTTAGCTTTCCAAGATTGTAGTCTAGCATTTTTCTCGGTAGTTGTGAGTTCCTTTGATGTATTTAGGAAACTCTTCCTAGATTTCAGTCTTGGTGTGTGTAATTCGTACCCGTATAACGGATGAGTTCCTTCATGCTCCAGCTTCTTCCTTTCCTTGTTTGCTGATATTTATCTTCGAACAGAAGGTGGTGCTATCCCGGTGAGGTGGTAAAGCCATTCAATTGGAGTGGATTTGAGACACCCAGTTTTTATTCTGCACGTATCATTGAGAGCCACATCCACCTGTTTGGCATGAGCTGAGTTATACCAAACAGGACATTTGTACTCTGCGGTGGAATAACATAATGCCATTGCAGAAGATTTGATGGTTGCTGGTTGGCTGCCCCACTGCGATCCGGCCAATATTCAGAGGAGATTGTTCCTTGTGGAAACTTTCTGCTTAGTATTCATACAATGTTTCTTGTATGTGAGAGACCTGTCGAGTGTTACTCCTAAGTATTTTGGAGTGTAACAGTTTTCCAATGTAACCCCTGACCATACAACATTTAACTTACGTTCGGCTTCCCTATTTCTCAGATGAAAAGCACATACTTGTGTTTTTGATGGATTAGGTTTGAGATGATTTGTAGTATAGTATCTTGAGAGGGTTTCAAGGGCATGATTGAGATTGCTCTCCAGTCTCCACTGATACAAAGTCTCTGCACTGTGTAGCCAAGGCAAGATCATCAGCATACGCAAAGCTCTTGCATTGTTAACCATGATGTTGTAGCTTCTCTTCCAGGGAAATGCCAAAGTTTCCATAGTTATTAATTTAATGTATGGCATATTGAAATTAAAAAGTTACTATAGGGCGCAAAGTTTCCAAGTCAATATTTTAAAAAATGATTTACTTATTATGTTTCTGTAAAACGACTTTCTTGTCCTTGTGGTGAGCATTAACAGTCAACAAAAATATAACTAAAATCCACATTTGTAAACAAGAAGTAAAATAAAACAATGGGAGACAAAAATAGAGCTCTGAATAACGGAAGAATAAGGAAACTCATATTTAATTTGATATACTAAATTACACGGAAGTTTCCTGTTACTTAAGGGGAGGGGGTTGATATCATCATCATCATTTCCCCTTTTCCAGTTGACACTGGTTCCTCTCCACTTTGTTCTGTCGTTCCACCATTCCTCTTCCGACACAGTGTTCCAATCCAGGTTCCGTTTTCTAATAATATTCTCCACCGAGTCCATCAACGCATTCTTGGTCTTCCTCGTCCTCTCTTCCCTGTCATCCGTTGTTCCAGTGCTCGTCTTGGTAGCCTTACTTCATTCATCCGTTTGACATGTCCAACCCATCTCAATCTGTTTTTCTCCAGTTTGTCATTTAGTTTCTGTACTCCCAGTTCTTTCCGTATATCTTCATATTTTCACTCTGTCCCTCCTCGTTTTCTGGACCATACTTCTCAGGAATCTCATCTCAGCTGCTTGTACTCTGCTCTCATCCCTCTTAGTCATTGTCCAAGTTTCTGCTGCATATTGAACCCATGTACCATAGGCCTCAAAGGGAGTCGAATCCATGTACTTTGAGAAAAGAATGAAAGAATCATACAGTTTCTAAGGGAACGGAGAGAGATTTCAAGCCAGGATTATAGCCTAACATTGTGCAAGCGCTAGGGCCAGGTGTTCCTTAGATGAGCTCATGCCTCTTGACATTTATAAGGAGCCAGTCATGGATATTATTAGAACGAGTGGAAAGTTTTGACTGTAAGACGAAGAAGCTGGACTCGGAAATTGCTCTTACGTTGCAGGAATATGGCAACCTCGCTGCTGAGTCAGAACAGGAATAATTAAATTTAACCCGTTTACGAGTATAAAAATAAGTAAACAGATACAGTACGGTGAATCAATTTGGATTAGAGATTTTTGTGTAAAGAAAAACCTTGTAAAATTTGCACAGGAGAAAACTGCAAATGCAAGTAGACGTCATTGGGGGTTCACCGAGACCCAAGGAGTGGGAGAATAAAAAATGAACAGCACCACCCACACAGTTGAGGACGAGAAATTAATTAATATCTCGGAAATGCACGATCGATTTCTATGGACAGGAAGATTATTTTACGTTTGGAAGACGAGCTGTCTGGAGATACGATTTTTATAATTGTGCGACAATTAGTTCAAAAGTTGGTCACGAAAAGGACTAGGATTTTATCTTTTTGTGACTGAAAGGTATAAAACTCCTGGCCTCACCAAGCCAACCATGCAGTCTACGAGAGCCCGTGAGGGGAACGTCACGCTGTATCAGTACATGCAGTATTAGTCCGTCCAGGGGGGCGTGACGCTGGAGCATCATAATCATCAGTCTACGAGCATTCCGTGAGCGGAAGTGCTGCACCACATCGTATACGCAGTATTCAAGAGCCCGTGAGGGGGACGTTAAGCTGTATCAGACATCGATCCAGAGCCTGTGGGAGGCTATGCTACAAGTTCACCGAGTGTAGACCAGTTACGATATAAGTACGCTACGCTGAGGGTTAGCAGTTCGAGACTTTGAAGAGTCCTAATTTATAAAGAACATTAAATATACGGACTTTAAAGCAATATCGCCAAAGTAAGACACAGCGATCAGTAGGGAACTTCGAGTTCCAGAAGAACACTAGTTCAATACAGTTACGAAGTTATAAGAACTCCAACAAATAAACGGCGTTACGTCTAGTAAAGACATTGTTAAAGACATTAAGTCCTGTAAAGGACAAGAATAAACAGTAATTACGATCGCGAAAGATAGAAGTTCAAGCGAAAGGAACTTAGGAACTTAGGTTCGAAACCAGAGGGAAACGTACTCTAGTAAGAAAACGTCAAAAATATACGATAGACAGTATACGGTCCTCGAAGGGAGGCCAAGATATAGAAACTAAACGGTACGATAGACAGTATACGGTCCTCGAAGGGAGGCCAAGATATAGAAACTATAGGGGGCGATAGACCACCATACATAAATAGAGGTGACGGCAAAGACATTTTAAACCCTTCAGAATAGCAGTGTTTTATGCAAGAATCTTGATCAAGGGGTCGCGTTCAGTTCATAGTGTGGTGTTTACGTCCGCCAAACTACGTGCTTTTCTGAGGCAAGGGTTATAGGATGAAAACTATAACTAAGAAAGAAAGGAGACAAAACGTAAGATAATAACAAGATTTAATAACTAATTTGTGCATAAAAGAATAAAACAAACAATAATAAACAAAATCCTCCCTGAATTTCCCCCGACAGGAATATTTATCACTTTGAGGAGTCAGACAGATCTCCCCTTTTCTAATAAAATGTGGATCCAAGTTCCACTATCTTGCATGTGAATTTATGTTCGCGTGGTGACTATCTACGAGAAATGAGTACTTGGATGATCATTCGTTCACAACGGGTTAACAGCCACGGTGCTCACGAACAATCATCTCGTAAAATCAACTTTTATGGCTATGGGCATAACATTAATAAAAATCCTTAAATCTAACTCTGACACACATATTACAACTCTACTATTTACAGGCATCTCTCTGAGACCCTTATTAGTGTGGTGACACACTTAACCAAATGAGCTGCCACAATGGCCAGATACTCAACAACAAGGAAACACAGCGCCGCACGTGACTCACGAGTCACTGACATGGAAAAATAAACATAGAATAAACCAACAACAACAAACAACCTGAGTGGTTAAAATTACTTTATATTAACAAAACTGCATGTTAAAGAAACGCTTCGAAGGTTATCGTGTTTCGTAGGCAACTCCCATTTATTTAAACAATTTTACCATTGATCAGTTTCTCACATTTATTTATTTTCAAGTAATTGGGAGCCAGACGTGCACTCCACTAATGAGCTCTGCTTGCGAAACTCAGCCAGCCCTTGTGACAACAACTCACCCCTTCCACAATACCAGTCATGTCCCCCTTCCAGTGTATATAAATAGCCGACCAGCGGAACTGTCATCTCAAGGAATCAACAGCCGCTAACATCTCCTCCCACTCATGGTCAGACAATAATCACATATCCATAATTGTCCTCGCGAGGATACAATATGAATCTGGTACCAAGCTGACAGAAATCAGTCTCTGCTGAAGTTCCCGCTTGTAATACCACAAAAAAATACTCACAGTACACACATCTGGGACTGACATAACGCCTTTTCACATGGGTCTGCTGAATTAGAGCTCGCAAACATTTAACACAATATTTAAAACCTACGATAGAGCTGAGTACTCTTCGTCACAAATTACATTGCTCCAAAGGCAATAATCACACTGAATCTGATCAATAATAATTTTCAATAACATTTTTAATTACCCTCCAATCTACTATATAATTAGATTAATTCAGTCCTACTTCTGAAACACGACATATCTCCGAAATACGTTTTTAACCGCACTTCGTAACATAGGCGAACACGGCCGTTCACATAGATACGTTAGTTAACACAACACAAAGAAAAGAACCTTCCATTAACTACAATTGTGCGAGCTGCTTCCAAACAAAAGTGTGCCAGATCAAAACTAAATATACTACATTAAATCACACAAGCAAAGTATTTACAAAAATATGTCCCATAAACCATAAGTTAATTTAATAAATAATAAAATATTATTTGTACTCATCTCTTGTTGTAGTCACCCGTCAAAGAACATCAGACGCCATTCCCCAACTGGATGATTCTTTATCTCATAGCAGCCATCTGGACGGACTGTTGAGACTTCCACACTTCTTCTGCATTCATCGATGTCATCCTTGCGCTGATACAAAAATTAGGTTATTATACACTTTATGTCTGACTACTAAATTCGCTTGTTCAGGTACTAAATTCCCTGTCACTGTTCGTTGGCGAATTATCGACGCTACTGTCCCTATAATTATAGTACTATGACTATCTATCACTGAATTTACCACTTTACAATGAATATCTTGTGTCCTCGACACAAATACAAGTCTATCTCTTCAGACGAACAGAATAATAGTCTACGTCCGTAGACGAACAGAATAATAATAATGTCTCCTAGACACACGGAATGAAAGTCAATGTCTTGGCTCTTCGACACACTTATAAATAAACTGGCCCTTGGGTCTAGATGGAGGGGGATTTTATGTAAATATTTCTCGAAGTAATTGTGATACAGGAATGAAATACATATCACTGAACTCGTAATATCGCACAGGTCAAGAATATGCCCATTAATCCTAGAATCGATCGTAGAGATTTTGCCTAGGCGATTTCCCGCGTGAATGCTAGCCGCCGCGTACCCCAGCCGGAGTTGGCGCGCAAGTAGGCATTCTCTTCTCATTGGTTCTCCATTTTTCTGTAATTTGGCGGTTTCTAGTAGATCTTGGCGTCTTGGGAGTGTCTATTTTCTTCATCAGCCATTCACGTTACTGCATCATATTTCTTCTAGGCGCGAATATCACAATGAACATACCAGAACCATGTCTCACCGCGCGTCGCTTCTAAAATTGAGGTAGCCACACCTGTCCCTGTGATACATAGCTAAGCTATTTCTTTTCATAGCTCAAGTACTTAGCCTTTTGTTAAACTGATGCAGGTATGTCCCTACTGTCTCCAACAAATGCTTGAAATTTCCTCATCACTGTCTGGCTACTTTCATGATGCTGGTTGAAATATTTATTAATTGAAGAAATAAAAAGTAGAATCATTTAACCAACATAGGGTAAAGGGTTCACAACTCTCCCACTCACAAAATTTCGAACTTAGGAATAAAGTCGACAATTTTACAATACTTCCGTAGGCCAATTTGTTTTATTTCCAGAATCACCCCTTTTTCTTACTTGGTCTAGGCGCTCCTGTCTTCAATGGCATTTACTCGTTTTCATATCCTGCTTGTCTCTCCCCCTTCCAATCTTGCGTGACGCTCGATGCCTGCGGCAACACCTTACTTGCCTCGTTAATGTTTGTCAACAACAAGTCTACTTCCTCCTTCATCACGTGCCGTAGTCAATTGCTCCCCGTTGACTTTGTTGATAGTAGGACGTCCGTATATTCAAACAGCGTCATTATTTCGGCGCTACCATGTTTCACTTCGACGATATTTCTTTAGGTTGGCAGCGTTGTAAACTGACATTGTTCCTGTGCTTAATTCTTTCACTCTGTAAGCATTATTTCCAAGGTTTCTTACGATAGAATAGGGTCCTATGAATTTTTCGCAGAACTTACTAAAGATTTTCTTTTCTGGGTCCGATGTAGCAGGTCGTTTCACCAAAACGAGCTGGTTGACTTCAAGATCACCGTGGAACCTCTTATTTCTTACTCGCCGTAATCTGCGGTCTGCTTGTTTCCTCATGTATGCTCTCGTTCTTTCAATTCTCAAGTCTGGTGCTATCATGGGATCTTGTGGACAGTTAATGATGCTTTTCCACGTTCTTACTGGATACTCGTTCTTGTGTAGGACCATAGGGATTTGTCCTGTTGACTCGTGCCTGGTAGAATTCATGCATGTCTCTACGTCCTTAATTTTATCGACCCATTTGTGGTGTTCGTTCGGAATGAAGATCCTCAAATATGCAGTTACAGATTTAATTACTCTCTCGCTTGGATTAGCTTGGGCATGTCGGATACTGCTTAAAACATGTTTTATACCCATGTCTTCCATTCCTTTCTTGAATTCGGCGCTTGTGAAATAACTGCCGTGATCTGATAATATAAACTCTGGTATTCCAAGGGTTGGAATAACTCTATTACGAATGCGACTGAGTACCTGCTTCGATGTTGTTTTCTGAATAGGGCATAGTACTACAAACTTAGAAAATACATCAATGCACACTAGCAAATGACGGCAACCTCTCCTTCCCTTCGGAATTGGACCAAGACAGTCCACCGCCAGTATCTCACATGGTTTATGAGGTAGCAATGGTCTAGGATATTGCCTCAGTAAATAATTATTTGGCTTTGTTCTCTGACACGGGTCACAAGTTGTAATGACGTCACATATAGGTGTTCTCATACGTGGCCATGTAAATGTATCTCCTATTGTTGCTTCGCACTTGTCTAAGCCCACGTGACCGTAACTTTCGTGCGTATGCCATGTCAATCCTCGTTGTAACGATGCAGGTACTAATATGCGTAACTTGGTGTGGTCATTATCTACCCATTTGTGCAGCAAATTGTTGACATAAACATATCTTCCTTCTTTGGCTTTTGCTTCTCGAAATGCAGGTGTTCCTGTAGGTAGTTGCTTTTTGAAGTATTTAATTAATAGCATCATCCATGGTTCCGCTTCCTGTTCTCGCTGTATCTCACGTAACTCCTCCAAGAATTCCCGGTCCTTCGGTGTTAACTCCAAGTGTTGTACCATCGCTGTTTCTTCATTATCAGGCTCTGGGTTCCTGCTGAGTGCATCCGGTATCACGTTCATCTTCCCTGGACAATGTTCAATTTCAATGCTGAACTGCTGAATGTATATAGACCAACGTGTCACACGTTCGCTTGCCATTGACGTCTTAAACAAGAATGTTAGTGCCTTGTGGTCAGTCCTGACAACAATAGGGTAACCATAGATTATTCGTTTCCATTGTTGGAGCGCATGAAGGATGGCCAACAATTCTAGCTCGGTTACAGTATAGTTCCGCTCGTGTTTACGCAATTTTCGGCTGACAAATGCCAAATATGTTTTGTGCTGCAGGTTAGCTGGATCCTCTTGGTAGAGCATAGCACCTATCCCAATTAGTGAAGTATCCGCTTGGATTATAAATTTGTGCTTGAAATCTGGATATCCTAATTTAATGCAGTTTTCCAATAGCTGTTTTGTTGCTTGGAATGCCTTCTCACATTCCGCGTTCCATGACCATTTGTTATTTTTCTTTAACATTTCCTGCATTGGAGCTACAGTCTCTGTATAACCTGGACAGTTTTCTTTAAAGAATCCCGTTACGCCTAAGAAAGCCCGAATGTGCTTGACTCTCGTTGGTGTAGGGAAATTCTTTATCGCTTCAATCTTAGCTGGATTTGGCATCACTCCCTCCTTGTCAATGACGTGACCCAAATATAAGATCTCGCTCTTGAAGAAATGCGATTTCTTCAGGTTTACTTTGAAATTCGATGCGTTCAAGTTGCCCAATACTTTATCTAAATTTTCCATGTGAGTTTCAATGTTGTCGGATGCCAACAGAATGTCGTCAATGTATCGCACCGTCATCTCCTTTACTTCCTCGGTTAGGTTCCGGTCCAGTGCTCGGATTAAAGCACAGCCCGCTGTTTTGACTCCAAAAGGCATTCTGACGAAACAATATGTCTGGTTATCGAATAAGAAGCCAGTTAGAAGTTGTGACTTCTCATCCAATTCAAGATGGTGGAACGAGCTCGTCAGATCGACTGATGAATAAATGCTCTTGTTTTTAAAGCCTTTTAATACGTCTCTGATAATTGGCGCTCTGTCATACTCAGGAAAAATGAGTCTCATGTTGAGGTTTCTGGCATCTAAACAAAGTCTAATAGATCCATTTGGTTTTGTGACTGCCAAAATTGCATTTAGATAAGGTGTAGGTGTCTTCCTTATCACTCCAGCTTCTAACATCTCATCTATAATAATTTTAACTTGCCCACGATATTTTTTAGGAATTGGGTACAATCTGCTTTTGAAAGGTGACCAGTCCTCGACTTGCATAGAGTACTTGAAATTTAAAATTTTCCCAGGTACTGTATCAAATACTGATTTGTGCTTCCCTAAAATCTCTTCCAACTGTTTTCTGTGTTCACGCCCAAGTTGAATGTCATTGAGCCGCTCCTGTAGTAATTCTTCAAATTGTGCATCGCTGTTACTTCCTTCTGTTAATAAAGACCATATCTCCTGGGATTCTATCTCCTCATCTAGTTCCACAACAGCCCCTTCTATGATGTTATCTTCCGCCTTTCGTACCTCCTCTTCCGTCTCTTCTGATATTGCTTCCAATGCCCAAGAATTTACATCTCTTCCGGTAGTGATTTCATCCATATGCAATCCCACGTTTTTCAGCTGGTCATATTCTCTAAAACTGACTGTATTCTTGTGTAAATCTATCACTGCTTGATAGTCACAAATGAAATTTGCACCAAGAATTATATTGAAATTCATCTTTGCCATGATAATGAATGTTTGCCCAAAAGTATGTTCCAATATGTTCAGCTCTAAGTATGCCTGACGTTTACAAGTGATGGTGCGTTCAGGAATAACACCCCTCACTTTGAGCTGTGGTACCGGAATTACAGGAATATTCTGAGTCCGTCCCAACTCTCGAACCAAGGCCACCGATACTAGACTGATCTGTGACCCTGTATCCAATAAACATCTTATATTAATTCCACCAATCCTTGCGTAAATAATGGGTTATTGCCTAATTTCATCGTTCCGTGGTTTCACCGTCTCCTCCAGGCAGTCTTCTGGTAAAGCAATCCATTCTTGTATGTTCGCTACTATCCATCCATCTTCAACTTCCGACTGTTGTGTTTGGAGACTGTCTCCTTGATCCTAAATTAACATTTTTTTAGCTCCATTTCGACTCCCATCATCCTTCTGTCGCTCATGTCCTTGATATTCCTCTTGTCTCAGTAGACTTCCAGCTTCCTCAGTATGTGTATCTGGGTTCTTTCTGTTCCCAATGGCCTTTTCCCATCTTCCTAGCTCTCCACCTTGATTAGCGTGTAACTCCTCTAAGTAATTTTGTGATTGAGCGTGCCTATCATCCCAGTCATCTCGATAGTTACGTTGATCTCCTTGATTTTGATCTCTCCTTCCTTTCCATCGTTGATTGGCATTATAATCACCGTATCTTCCATAAGGCCTGTCATTCCTTCGATTATCACGCCATTGTTGATATCCTCTCTGTTGGTATCTATTGTTGCCCTGGTATCTATTGTTGTAATGATTTTCGTTACGCTGATATGGTCTGTTTTCCCCTTCTTCCTGGTTTCGCCTAGGTGTGGAGGTGCTCGTATTAGTACCCTGCGTTTTAGTATTTCCCTGTTTTGTTTTTACGACCTCTGTAGTGTTGACTAATTCCAGTTGTCTTCCTCCTCTAAGATGACTATGAGATGTGGTCTCATCTATTTGCCATAATATCTGCTCTGCATGTAGGGCCGTACTGACGTTTGCTGCGACTAGTACTTGCTGTACATTAACTGGCATTTGCCTTGCTATTGTCATCACCAAATCTGATTCGTTTAATGGGTAATCCAGGTCGCGAAATTTTAGCATTTGCATGTTAAAGAAATCTGAGTATTTCGTCTGCTGGGTAGTTTGATATTTTCTAGAGTAAAGCTCCATTCTTAAACTCTGTTGTATGGCGGGAGACCAGTATTTGCGCAGAAACGCTAAGTTAAAGTCTGACATGGTTCCAAATGTATATTTGAAACTTAAAAACCAGGTGAGAACATTCCCTGATAAAAATCTCTCCATCATTCTCAATCTACGTGCTTCAGGTACCCCAGTGTCATAAAAATGGTCTTCAATCTCTTTGATAAAGGCCTTAGGTGTTACCCCTGAATTTTCGGTGTATTTCTGCGGTTTGTAGTCATTTGAGCGAATTACTTGAATAAGTTGTGTGGGCTGATGACCGTCCTGTGGTGTTGAGCTTCTATCTACGTTCTTACGAAATCCTTCCGTGTTTGTTGTTAATGGGCTCTCTGCTTGAGTCTGACTTCCTGCTATGCTGGGTTGGGGACTATGTGAGTCATCCTGCTTGTCTTTCAATGCTCCCGTTTTAAATATAGACGATTGTTCTAATGAGCGAAGTTCGGCTTTAATGATCCTGTCTGTCTGCTCTTTAAGTCTATTTTTTACCTCTTTCTCCAAAGCTTGAATACGCGTGTGGTTTTCGCCTACTGTTTTAAGAATAGTGGATCTTTCCTCTCTAGAATCAATATTCATTTTCTTCCAATCTTTCCTGATCTGTTCTTTAATCGTGCTTATTTTTTCTTCAATTTGGCTCTTATTTTCATCCTGATTATTTTCTATCTGGCTTAGCCTTTCGTCTAATGTACTCTTAAATTGTTCTTGTTCCGTTTCTAGGCTTTTCCACTGTTCCGCTGATTTTATCTCTAGACGGTCCATATCTTTAATTATGCCTGATATGTTCTCATCTACTGCTGATATTTGTTGTTGAATGACCCTGCCACTTTTCTCCATCTCCTTAAATCGTCCTTCCAACTTATCTTGAGCTATTTTGACCTCGCTCGTATTCATTGTGCATGCTATTTCAATCTGCTCTAATTTAGCTAACACCGTTTCATCGAGGATGCTAAGTTTTTTATCAAAAATACTCTCCATTTTTTTAATCTGCTCTAACTGTTTCTCATTATTTTTGCTTACATCAAGGGCCAGTAATACCATCTGTTGGTTTGTGTGCTCTTTCATCTCTGCGGTTAACGAAGCTAATTGGTTCGTGTTTTTATTATTTTGCGCCTCTAACTGTGAATTTATAGTGTCATTAATTTCACTCTTTAATAACCTAGCTTGTTCCGCCTGATATTCATTTTGCTCAATTCTACTGTTATTTAACTGTGTCCGCAATGATTCACTTTGTTCTAACAGTTTAGTATTTAGCGATTCACTTTGTTCTGACATTTTCGTATTTAGCGATTCACTTTGCTCTAACAGTTTAGTATTTAGCGATTCACTTTGTTCTGACATTTTCGTATTTAGCGATTCACTTTGTTCTAACAGTTTAGTATTTAGCGATTCACTTTGCTCTAACATACTAGTGTTTATTTGTTCAGATAATTTTGTATTCAACGCTTCACTTTGCTCTAACATACTAGTGTTTATAGATTGACTCTGTTCTGCTAGTTTAGTATCCAACAATTCCTGAGTTCTCCTCGCTGCACTTTCAATGATCTCCTGGATCTGCGCCACCGTTGCCATGTTTTACAATATATATGAGACATATGGGAAATGGCATACGCCAATGCCCTTTGACACGCACATAAATCCAATGCACATTTAATTTCTTTATCCTACTCAGTTCATTTATTTTTACCTTTAATCCCATTAGTTGATTGCATCTCTGAGTAGTTCTAGTTTTACTCACTTTAATTTTAACCCCAAGCACATATTTAGTCATTAAACAGTTATCCTGATCTGATATTAACACTGACTAATTAACAAAGTATTAATTGTCATTTTAGGCTACAGCCTCCTAATATTTCCACGAGTTTGACTTTCTACACAAATCTAGTTTTAACTTTATCATTGGGCGCCCGGTATCACATCTTAATTTTACTTTAATTTAAAAGACAACAACGTGAACCGTATTTTACTTTGCAAACTCCTGATTTTAATTTATCTTTCACACATTTGGCGGTATCCACTTCGCCTCAACTACTTTTAATAAAATATCACTTCCCGGTGATTAAATACTGTCATATCTGCCTGCACTTGCGGCATGCCAGTTTTACTCAAATACGCCACTATTGACATGTGTAATCTCCCCGTTACACCACGGTGAATAGCCCCACCGTTGGCCGCCAGTTTTCACCTATAAACACTTCAGAATAGCAGTGTTTTATGCAAGAATCTTGATCAAGGGGTCGCGTTCAGTTCATAGTGTGGTGTTTACGTCCGCCAAACTACGTGCTTTTCTGAGGCAAGGGTTATAGGATGAAAACTATAACTAAGAAAGAAAGGAGACAAAACGTAAGATAATAACAAGATTTAATAACTAATTTGTGCATAAAAGAATAAAACAAACAATAATAAACAAAATCCTCCCTGAATTTCCCCTGACAGGAATATTTATCACTTTGAGGAGTCAGACAGATCTCCCCTTTTCTAATAAAATGTGGATCCAAGTTCCACTATCTTGCATGTGAATTTATGTTCGCGTGGTGACTATCTACGAGAAATGAGTACTTGGATGATCATTCGTTCACAACGGGTTAACAGCCACGGTGCTCACGAACAATCATCTCGTAAAATCAACTTTTATGGCTATGGGCATAACATTAATAAAAATCCTTAAATCTAACTCTGACACACATATTACAACTCTACTATTTACAGGCATCTCTCTGAGACCCTTATTAGTGTGGTGACACACTTAACCAAATGAGCTGCCACAATGGCCAGATACTCAACAACAAGGAAACACAGCGCCGCACGTGACTCACGAGTCACTGACATGGAAAAATAAACATAGAATAAACCAACAACAACAAACAACCTGAGTGGTTAAAGTTACTTTATATTAACAAAACTGCATGTTAAAGAAACGCTTCGAAGGTTATCGTGTTTCGTAGGCAACTCCCATGTATTTAAACAATTTTACCATTGATCAGTTTCTCACATATATTTATTTTCAAGTAATTGGGAGCCAGACGTGCACTCCACTAATGAGCTCTGCTTGCGAAACTCAGCCAGCCCTTGTGACAACAACTCACCCCTTCCACAATACCAGTCATGTCCCCCTTCCAGTGTATATAAATAGCCGACCAGCGGAACTGTTATCTCAAGGAATCAACAGCCGCTAACATCTCCTCCCACTCAACATATGGTCAGACAATAATCACATATCCATAATTGTCCTCGCGAGGATACAATATGAATCTGGTACCAAGCTGACAGAAATCAGTCTCTGCTGAAGTTCCCGCTTGTAATACCACAAAAAAATACTCACAGTACACACATCTGGGACTGACATAACGCCTTTTCACATGGGTCTGCTGAATTAGAGCTCGCAAACATTTAACACAATATTTAAAACCTACGTTAGAGCTGAGTACTCTTCGTCACAAATTACATTGCTCCAAAGGCAATAATCACACTGAATCTGATCAATAACAATTTTCAATAACATTTTTAATTACCCTCCAATCTACTATATAATTAGATTAATTCAGTCCTACTTCTGAAACACGACATATCTCCGAAAGACGTTTTTAACCGCACTTCGTAACATGGCGAACACGGCCGTTCACATAGATACGTTAGTTAACACAACACAAAGAAAAGAACCTTCCATTAACTACAATTGTGCGAGCTGCTTCCAAACAAAAGTGTGCCAGATCAAAACTAAATATACTACATTAAATCACACAAGCAAAGTATTTACAAAAATATGTCCAATAAACCATAAGTTAATTTAATAAATAATAAAATATTATTTGTACTCATCTCTTGTTGTAGTCACCCGTCAAAGAACATCAGACGCCATTCCCCAACTGGATGATTCTTTATCTCATAGCAGCCATCTGGACGGACTGTTGAGACTTCCACACTTCTTCTGCATTCATCGATGTCATCCTTGCGCTGATACAAAAATTAGGTTATTATACACTTTATGTCTGACTACTAAATTCGCTTGTTCAGGTACTAAATTCCCTGTCACTGTTCGTTGGCGAATTATCGACGCTACTGTCCCTATAATTATAGTACTATGACTATCTATCACTGAATTTACCACTTTACAATGAATATCTTGTGTCCTCGACACAAATACAAGTCTATCTCTTCAGACGAACAGAATAATAGTCTACGTCCGTAGACGAACAGAATAATAATAATGTCTCCTAGACACACGGAATGAAAGTCAATGTCTTGGCTCTTCGACACACTTATAAATAAACTGGCCCTTGGGTCTAGATGGAGGGGGATTTTATGTAAAAATTTCTCGAAGTAATTGTGATACAGGAATGAAATACATATCACTGAACTCGTAATATCGCACAGGTCAAGAATATGCCCATTAATCCTAGAATCGATCGTAGAGATTTTGCCTAGGCGATTTCCCGCGTGAATGCTAGCCGCCGCGTACCCCAGCCGGAGTTGGCGCGCAAGTAGGCATTCTCTTCTCATTGGTTCTCCATTTTTCTGTAATTTGGCGGTTTCTAGTAGATCTTGGCGTCTTGGGAGTGTCTATTTTCTTCATCAGCCATTCACGTTACTGCATCATATTTCTTCTAGGCGCGAATATCACAATGAACATACCAGAACCATGTCTCACCGCGCGTCGCTTCTAAAATTGAGGTAGCCACACCTGTCCCTGTGATACATAGCTAAGCTATTTCATTTCATAGCTCAAGTACTTAGCCTTTTGTTAAACTGATGCAGGTATGTCCCTACTGTCTCCAACAAATGCTTGAAATTTCCTCATCACTGTCTGGCTACTTTCATGATGCTGGTTGAAATATTTATTAATTGAAGAGATAAAAAGTAGAATCATTTAACCAACATAGGGTAAAGGGTTCAATTTATCGCCTAGTTAAAGCAGATAAAGTAAAGCCGAGTAATAGACAATAGAAGCGGTTTTGAGAGACTGAAACCAGTAGTTTCCTTTGTAGGAGAGAGCAACTTTGAACGAGTAAAATCACACGTCCAATGCAGGTCGATAGGATTCACATCAGGGATCATCAACAGCCGACAGAAATTGTAAAAATCGTTGAGATACACCCGTGTGATAGGAGTGAAGTGTAAATATTGTAAGAAAAGAAATAAGAGTTTCATTTTAAGTGTTTTAGGTAAAGTGAAAGCGTTTTATGCACAGTGATATGTGTTATAATATGTACCAGAGTAATATTTTTTAGTGTTTTAATGTGTGTTCAAAACGGATACACCAGTGTATTAAAAAAAATTTTGTCAGTGTTAAATATAGTGAATATGTGTCAAGAAATTTCTGTACAGAAGATGAGATTGTACAATATGGAGTAGGTCAAGAAGGTGGGCCAAAATGTCACATCAAACGAGAATAAAGGTCAGAAAGCGACCTTAAACATGTAAGTAAAGATTTTCATTATGTTTTGGTGTCGGGAAAAATTTTGTGTACAATTCCACCGGAGTTTTGAGTAGAAGGGATGTTTTTAAATGAATAATAACTAAATAAGAACGCGATCTGAACGAAAATAAAGTTTTAAAAAATAATAAATAATTATGTGAAATAATAAATCCTGTAGAGGAAAGGCATGGAATAAAATGTCAGTATTTAATGAATGTTATAAAAGCAAGCGTGATAATAATAATTTTAACAAAGATATTTACATAAAGGTAAATTTGAATTATATGAAAGAAATAGCTTTTGAGCTTTTGTAAGGAATGAAAACATGATGTGAATAACAAGGTAAAGAAATCTAAATAAAGATTAAATTGAATGATATAAAATATAGAGCGTTGAAGCCTTAACAAATGTATAAGACATGATGTGAATGCATGTTCTTAAAAAGGGAGCGATTTATTGTCAACGGAAAAGATTAATATAAGAATTAAGATATGTATCAATTGTTACTATGAAATTTATCAGTTCTTTGGAAGACATTCGGCCGTAAAGTAATGTGTAGCGTAATGGAACGCAATTAAATAAAAAGTCACGCTAGGAACGCGTAAAAGTTAAAGTACTTGGTAAGTTACTTATGGAGGGTAGTTGATTGCAGTGAATTGACATATGTTGTAAGTCCTCTAAATTGTGACGTGGATCACGAGGCCATGTGTGTATTATTTAAAAGGGAGCTAATGTACGGTATTATTGAGCGTAGGTCCTGTAAGCTACGGCTTGACCCTAAATCGCGTTTTGTATAAGTCCTCTGATGTGGAAATGTTCCCGAGGCATGTTAAGAGATTCGAACCTAGAATCCTCTTGTTGTTAAAGCCCCTAATTATTCGTCGTAGAATGTGTATTAATCTTCCCAATCAATGAGGACCCTCTCATAATTAATAAATGCCAAGGTTACGAAAGTGGTTTATGAGCCAAAGAATATTGTTGAATGGAAATAAGTGAAGTAAAAGCCAGGTCTCTCCACAGAACTGAGAATAATGTGAAGGTTTGTTTTAAAGCATTGAAGAGAGCTGCCACCGTAGGTTAGGCAGAGGGTCGCTTTCCTTGTCATAAATCACGCTCGAGTATAATGGCCTGACCCTCATAGAGCGAGGGTGGGTAAAAACCGTCTTGTAAGATGTGTTAAATACACCGTGAGTGTTTAAAGTTGTTAATGACCCGGGCGTTGAACCGAGGTCCTTGTAGATTGATATTATCGCTTGCCAATTCAGATCGTAGTTTTCTTATGTGATAATGGTCTTATAAGACAAATGAATTAAATAAAATCCCTATTGTAATATTGGATGGAAAATAGGAATCCACGAGTTTTGTGAAGATAACTAGGTTTCGGGAGTGATCATAGTTTTTGACTTTGTCAAGTAATCTTTATGACTCTGGAGTACACAAATAGTTTTCCCGATCACCGTAGTGAATTTGCAAAACTTGAGAGAGATAGTAAATATGGAGAACATGTGATATGCCCAAATATGGAAGTGAATAATTAACATGTAATTTTAAATGTAATTATATATTTGTTTTGATGATAAGAAAAGATAAAAATAATTCTTGAGGTGTACAAAAATATGACACCATTATTATGGGAAAGTATCGAGCCAAAGAAGCTCGTAGTTATTTGGAACTTTAAGATAAGTACTTTATGGAAGTGAAAATAATCGTGAATTGTTGGTTTTAAAGAAAACCATGTGTTTTAATCTAATATTTGTTTTATTTTTATGCTATTCCTTGTTCACTTTGGACAAGTAGAATGATATTGGTCAGTAGTTTATGTGTTTATTTGTTTGTAGCGCCATAATTTTTGATTAATTAAATGTGTTAAAATAGGAGTTGATTTTGTTGTTATTTTTGCAAGTGTATCCTCTATTTAATCCAAAATATGTAAGTCACAGAGTGGGAGAACTTACCGCAGCCCCGAAAAATCCCGAATTGAGCAATGCTGGCATACTGTGATTTGCATATTTCTTGCTGCAAGGGCACAGGGGGGTGAATAGAAATACTGTGCTTGGATTAATAATTAGAGGAACACTAAAGACGGTCGATTCATGTAAAAGTAAAATAATGATAGTAGTAGCTACAACGTATAATGTTAACTGACCGCATTGGGTCCCTAGAAACTCACACCGAGCAGCCCTGGATTTAAACAACCCCCCCAGCAAATTATTTGTGTAGTGGCTTCAACGTGGGGACTGTATGACTTTATCATACACCTAGGAAAACCATTATCTCTTTCATGGCGCCCAGTACGCAGGGATGAGTTTTCCTAGGGAAAACCCGAGTTTTCTCGAAAAATCAAAATTTTCATTTAAAAAAATGGTTTTTCGAAATTTTGAATTTTAAATACTTCCATAAAGGTCTTTGAGTTTGAAGAAGAGTATCAAAAGGGTACGGTGTAGTAAACACCCGTAGCAAAGTAAATGTTTAAAGAAATTGGGACACAATGGTTCAGATTACTATATCTCAAGCATGTTCTAGCGATGTGGCATTAGTAGCCCACTATATTCTAATAAGATGGCATTGAGTGAAGAGATGCAACGGCTTTTGGAGGCTATAAAAGCCGATAACAATGAGAAGTTGGAGGCTATAAACAATACATTGGGCCTCCAAAAGGATGAAAATAACAAAGTGTTCGAATCCATAAATGAGAGTTTAGAGTCACTAAAAACTGATAGTGCTAATATGGGGACTAAATTAGTAGATATCGAAGCTAAAAGTGATAACATGGGAACTAAATTAGTAGATATCGAAGCTAAAAGTGATAACATGGGAACTAAATTAGTAGCTATCGAAACAAATAGTGATAACATGGGAACTAAATTAGAAGCTATCGAGGTTAACTGTATAAAAATGAACGATGAAGTGAAGGCTGAAATTGAGGGAATAAAAAGGGGGTCAAATGGACTCAGAGAGGTTTTAGAAGAAACAATGAATACCAAATTTCAAGATTTTGACACTAAGTTTGGGGACAAGTTAAATGAGTTAAAAGGGGAAATCGCAAGTGAGATTAAAGAGGAAAATAAAGAATTTCATTCAGGATTGCGAGCCCAAATACAGGCTTTGAACGAAAGTATGGGAGAGTCCCAAACTAAATGTCAAGAAAATTTTGGAAATTTAAATAAAAGTTTGATTTCCATGGAAACTAAATTAAGTAACATGGAAAAGAAGGGTGATGAGTGCGAAAAGAAACTTGTAACCCAGATTCAAGGTGTGCATAAAAAGTTAGAAGATCAGATAAAATCTAACAGCGATATCTGTAAAACATCCCGGGATGAAATAAAACAAAGTGTGAATGAGCTAGGAACCCGATTTGGAAAGGTTGAGGAGAAAGTAGGAACCCTCGAGAACAAAATCGGTGTAGTTCAGACCGAAGTAACTGAGATGAAAAATCAAAATCAAAAGGATGCGCGGGATATGAAAAGTCAATTTGAGCTGTTTACTGGGCAGGTAGATGATAACTTAAAGAAGTATGAGGGTGAAATAAATCGAAGATTAGGTATATACGAGGGGCATCTCCAGAGTGAAAGAAAACAACGAGAGGACGAAAATAAGGAAAGTACCCATAAGATAGATGAAATAAGTCAGGGTATTAATGATGTTCAGGGAACCATCGGAACATTAAAGGTCGAAGTAGGAAAAACTCATATGGAAGTAGGCCAGATCCAAAATGACTTGATGATATTATATAAGAGTCAAGGGAAAACTGAGGAAAAACTGGAAGGAATTAAAGTAAATATGGTCAAAGGACAAAGAGAGATGGAGAAAAAGATAAAGGAAATACGAGAAGACCTAGATACCAGAGGTGACGTTAAACCAGAAATTATAACAGAACAGGTCATGGTCATCAAGAAAGAGGTAGAAGAACACTTAAATGAAATCAGGAATAGCTTCAGGAACGACAAAAACCAACTCAAACAAGAACTGGAAACCAGTAAGAAAAATCAGGAAAGAATTTAAAATGAATTAGGATCCCGGTTGGAGAGGACTGAACATAAGAACAGTCAAATGGAAATCCAACTCATGGCTAATGAAGAAAGTGCCCGAAGGGAAAGGAAATTAGAATTTGAGAATCAGGAGGAGTTTCCAAAGACAGGATGGGTATATTCCCGTGAACAAGGCACAGATACCGATAGGGACTTAGGAGGGGAGAGCCCTTACAAGAACCCAGGATATCCGATGGCGATGTCAACCCCATACATGAACCAGACAAATGGTCAGATAATAAACATTATCAAATCGAATGAGGACATTACGGTAAAATTTACGGGTAATAACATGTCAATTACTCCAAAATACTGGCTAAAGGAAGTCGCAGAGTACATAAACGAAATGAAGGTTCCTCAGGATCGGAGACTGAGAGCTATTGAGAAGTTGTTGGCAGGTGATTGTCTCACCTGGTTCAGAAGCTTCAGGTACACCTTTGATACGGTGGAAGGCTTTAGAGAAGCCTTTTTAAAACGATATTGGCCAGCAGACGTCCAGGAGAATTTGAGGCTAGATCTGTACTCTAGGAAGTACAGCACAAATGCACCAACTAAGTACTCGGAATTTTTTACCGCTCAGCTGTGTAAATTCCGCGAACTTGACATTGCTCCAGCTGAGAACGACCTGTGTGCCGCCATTGCAAGACAACTGCCATATGAGATTCAGAGGCTGTTAATCTCATCCAAAGCCAGAAGTGCTGTGAAAGTGGAGAGTGTATTACGTCAATTAGACATGACGACGTCACACGTAACTCCTAGGCACCAAAGACAGACTGAACAGGTACACATGGCCAGCAGTCAGGAAACCAGCGAAAAACCATCGACCAGGAATCAGTCAACCAGCACTGATACTCAAGGACTAGGTCGAGAGTATGGGCACCAAGAGCCTAGAGGAATACAGCCATACCACAGAGGAGGATATCGAGGAAGAAATCCTAGGAATACGGGTTATAGGCAACAAGAGAGCCGACCCTATAACAATAACCATCAAAGGCAAGAAAACAGAAAGAAATGGGAGAATTATCCCCGAAGGAACGTAAGGCCAGAGGATAGGGATGATGAATATCGGGCCGAAATAGAGGAAAGATATCAGGAAAGTCTTCGTTACATGAACGAACGACCAGACGAACCTGAAAGGCAAAAAGTCCGTTGGAGTGAGGTAATCAAGAACCGGAAGTCACCCGACCGACTAGATGGAGCTCAAAGCTTGGAACTACAAGCTCAGTTAAAGAATGAGGGAAAAGGGAGCCCTCAGGATAAAAAAACTCCAAATTTAAATCGTCAAAAGTGGAAACATACCAGGAGCTGGGAGGAGGTAGAAATTGTGAATTGGATAGCAAGACCAGATGAGCTAATTAATGAGGATGTGGAAGGAATCCCACCTATCAAAAGAGAATTACCCATAATTATGCTAAGAATAGAAGGATTACTGGTCAGGGCATTGATTGATACCGGATCAACAATAAGTTTAATTACGCAAACCCTTCTGAATGAATTGGAAACAAGAGGCCGCGTATTAAAAATCCCCACATCAAGTGTAAAGATTAAGGGAATTATCCCTGAAAAATCTTTAACATGCAAATTTCAGGTATACATTGATCTGATCATGGGTAACGCTGAAATTTCGCAATGCTTTTTGCTGGTAAATCAATTACCGTATAATGTCATATTAGGTATTGATTTTATCCGTGAGAACAAGGTCATCATAGACCTAGCGCAAAACTGCATTAGAATCCAAAGAGAGGATGTGGATGAACAAAACATTAACCTACAGGAACAGGATGTGAAAATAGGAGAACAGGTATGGCATGGGGAAGAAGTAACGGAAGAAGGTTGTAAGGACAGAGAAAGGATATTTGAGGTCCTCAACATAGAACTCGAAGATAATTTGGAAACTGAGTTCGAGACCAACCTGTCAGGAAAAGTAGAGGAAGCTAAAGTGAACCTCGAAAATAAGGAACAATTAAAGAAATTATTATTGAATTTTAGGGACGTATTTGATTCCAAGCCAGGGAAGATTGAAAATTTTAAATACGCGTTCCAAGTCAATGATTGGGCACCGTTCAGACAAAAACCATACCCGGTTGCGGAAAAACATTACCCACAAACTAAGAAAACACTGCAGGAGATGATGAATGCAGGGGTTATAGAAAAGATGGCGACACCATATGTTAGTCCATTAGTGATTGTGAGCAAACCGGATGGCTCAGTAAGGGTGTGTCTAGATGCCAGAAATTTAAATGCAAAAATCATACCAGAAAATGATTCGGCACCACCCATAAAAGAAATACTGAGGAAGTTCAAAGGCAAGAAGATTTTCACAAATATTGACATGACTTCTTCGTATCATCATCTCGAACTGGAAGAGAAAACCAGCTTGTTGACTGGATTTCAGTTCGACCAACAAACCTATTGTTTTAGGAGATGTCCGTTTGGATTGAAGACCGCGGGATCTGCCTTAATAAGAGCGCTTGATCGAAACCTGTCAGAGGAAGTGAAAGAGTGCACTATCCGTTATGTGGATGATATTTTGCTTACCTCGGAAAATATTGAGGAACATTTAGAAAAATTGAAGAAATTATTGGAAGACTTAAGAAGGGCAAATTTTAAAATCAATTTTAAGAAGTCAAATTTTTGTCAAAGGCAAGTAACATTTTTAGGGCATGTGATTGATAAGGATGGTGTTAAACCAAATCCATGCAAATTGGAATCGATAAGGGATTTTCCAAGGCCTTTGAAGGTGAAGAACGTTCGCCAGTTTTTGGGATTGATTGGGTTCTTCTCAGGACATTGTCCATCATACACAAAAACTGTTGCACCACTACAGGACCTTCTGAAGAAGGGGGGCAAGTGGAAATGGACGGAGGAAACAGAAAAAGCATTCGTGGAGGCCAAGGAAATGCTCTTAAACTATGTGAAGCTAGGATATCCTGATTTTAATCAGAAATTTATAATTCAAACAGATGCATCCCAGATTGGAATAGGGGCAATGCTATATCAGGAAAACCCAGATAACCCTGATAAGAAAAATTATCTAGCTTTCACAAGTCGGAGACTGAAACCACACGAGAAAAATTATACGATCAGCGAAATCGAGCTGTTAGCGATATTGCACGCGCTGCAATATTGGCGAAAGATCGTATATGGGTTTCAGGTCATTTTAAGAACGGATCATAAAGCCTTAACCTTTTTGTTGAAGACTGATCTATCCAGTCAAAGGTTGATGCGCTGGGCTTTATACATTCAACAGTTTGATGTAAAGATAGAATACTGCCCAGGAAAAGAAAATATAGTTCCAGACTACTTAAGTAGACAGCCAGAGTCCACAGAAGAGGAAGTAATGGCTATTGATTTGGAAGACAGGGATCAGCGTACTCTAAATGAGTTAAGGAGCATTAGTCAACGGCAACGTGAGGATCCATGGATGAACATGCTCATATCTTTCCTCGAAGGAAGTTTGATAAGGGGAACACCAGCGTACACAGAAGCTAATAAGATAGCTCAAGATTACACATTTTATAATGGATTATTATATAAGTTTGTGGACTCTGACCATACACGATTAAGGATTGTTGTACCTACAATTTTGCAGAGGAAAATAGTATGGCTAGCCCATAGATCGTTCGGACATATGGGAGTCGACAAAACAGTCTCGATGCTGAAAGAAGCATTTGTATGGCCGAGACTGAGAGAAACTGTAAGGGACACGCTAAAGACATGTGATTTATGTCAAAGGATGAAACCAAATGCATTTCTGATGAGACAAAAGCTTATACCATTGTTGCCCGAAAGGCCAGGTCAAATCATATCTATTGATAACTTCGGACCTTTGCCAAAGGCAAGAAGAGGAAATCGACACATAATGGTGGCTATGGATGTCTTCACTAAAATGGTTGTCCTTGCTCCCATACAGAAGACTAGTACCAAACAGGTGTTAAAACGACTCAAAGAAAAAGTGATACCGATTCTGGGAAAACCTGAGAATTTGTTGTCGGATCACGGTAGTTGTTTCACCAGTGTAGAGTTCAGACAAGAATTAGAAAGACTTGGAATACGTCAGATTTTGTCAAGTATTCGCCATCCTGAGGCAAATCCTGTAGAAAGAGTGATGAGGGAGACGGCCAAGTATTGTAGGATATACTGTGCCGAAGAAAATTGGAAGTGGATAGATATCTTGGATATTATCGAATTTTGTATAAACAACACAATCCATGAATCTACGGGAGAGATACCAATAACGTTACATCGGAATGAGCAACCAGAGAGACCTTGGAGTCTGGTAATTCCTAGGCCAGCAGACGCTCAGCCTGGAAGAGATGTACGTATAAGAAGAGCCTTTGAGCATCTAAAAGCTCAAGCCGACAGGAGACAAAGAAGAAATAGGCACAAGAGGTATCATCGGCCATTATTAGCAGGGGAAATGGTGTTAGTAAAAAGACCCGCCATTTCGGATCCAGGGAACCGCGTGTACAAAAAGTTCCAGAAAATGTACCACGGACCGTATAAAATAATAAGGGATTTGAGAAATAATGCCTATAGAATTCGGCACTGTGAAACGAATCATGAAGTGACCATGAATTCAGCAAATTTAAAAGTGTATTACCCTCCCGAAGACTTCGATGAAGCCAATGAACAAGCCCTGGTTATGGAAACATTTAGAGATGAAGAATCCAATTTTGATAGAAACGAGAATGAGATAGAAAAAGGAAACAGAGCTCAAACATTCGAGTGCGAATGCGAATTGGAGAAATTATATTGGGAAATAAAAGAAAAAATTGATTTTATTGAAGAAGAAAATTTCAATTTAAGGAAGGAGAATGATGAAATAAGAGAACGGGTAGGGATAGACCACACCCGTAAAGAAGAATGAGGTTCTGGAAACCTAATGTCCAGACAAATAAAAAGGAGAAAGATAGGGTAGGGACAGAGCGTACCCAACCAACACAATTACCGGATATGACTTAAAAAGATGAAAGAAAT
Source organism: Meconema thalassinum (assembly GCA_946902985.2). Classification (NCBI taxonomy): domain Eukaryota; kingdom Metazoa; phylum Arthropoda; class Insecta; order Orthoptera; family Tettigoniidae; genus Meconema; species Meconema thalassinum. The sequence continues at coordinate 247,742,833 of OX336396.1, forward strand.
CAAATTATCGTGGGATTTTTAAGGAAGAAAAATCAGAAGGTACGGATAACGTTATGTTGGCTTCGACAGTTAAAAAGGAAAAATAAGATATTTTTTTTTGGATAATTAAAATAAATTTCCTCAAAATTTTTCGATTTTTTTTTACCTAAGGAGGGGAGAGATGAACCGATGTACCATAGGCCTCAAAGGGAGTCGAATCCATGTACTTTGAGAAAAGAATGAAAGAATCATACAGTTTCTAAGGGAACGGAGAGAGATTTCAAGCCAGGATTATAGCCTAACATTGTGCAAGCGCTAGGGCCAGGTGTTCCTTAGATGAGCTCATGCCTCTTGACATTTATAAGGAGCCAGTCATGGATATTATTAGAACGAGTGGAAAGTTTTGACTGTAAGACGAAGAAGCTGGACTCGGAAATTGCTCTTACGTTGCAGGAATATGGCAACCTCGCTGCTGAGTCAGAACAGGAATAATTAAATTTAACCCGTTTACGAGTATAAAAATAAGTAAACAGATACAGTACGGTGAATCAATTTGGATTAGAGATTTTTGTGTAAAGAAAAACCTTGTAAAAATTGCACAGGAGAAAACTGCAAATGCAAGTAGACGTCATTGGGGGTTCACCGAGACCCAAGGAGTGGGAGAGTAAAAAAAGAACAGCACCACCCACACAGTTGAGGACGAGAAATTAATTAATATCTAGGAAATGCACGATCGATTTCTATGGACAGGAAGATTATTTTACGTTTGGAAGACGAGCTGTCTGGAGATACGATTTTTATAATTGTGCGACAATTAGTTCAAAAGTTGGTCACGAAAAGGACTAGGATTTTATCTTTTTGTGACTGAAAGGTATAAAACTCCTGGCCTCACCAAGCCAATCATGCGGTCTACGAGAGCCCGTGAGGGGAACGTCACGCTGTATCAGTACATGCAGTATTAGTCCGTCCAGGGGGGCGTGACGCTGGAGCATCATAATCATCAGTCTACGAGCATTCCGTGAGCGGAAGTGCTGCACCACATCGTATACGCAGTATTCAAGAGCCCGTGAGGGGGACGTTAAGCTGTATCAGACATCGATCCAGAGCCTGTGGGAGGCTATGCTACAAGTTCACCGAGTGTAGACCAGTTACGATATAAGTACGCTACGCTGAGGGTTAGCAGTTCGAGACTTTGAAGAGTCCTAATTTATAAAGAACATTAAATATACGGACTTTAAAGCAATATCGCCAAAGTAAGACACAGCGATCAGTAGGGAACTTCGAGTTCCAGAAGAACACTAGTTCAATACAGTTACGAAGTTATAAGAACTCCAACAAATAAACGGCGTTACGTCTAGTAAAGACATTGTTAAAGACATTAAGTCCTGTAAAAGACAAGAATAAACAGTAATTACGATCGCGAAAGATAGAAGTTCAAGCGAAAGGAACTTAGGAACTTAGGTTCGAAACCAGAGGGAAACGTACTCTAGTGAGAAAACGTCAAAAATATACGATAGACAGTATACGGTCCTCGAAGGGAGGCCAAGATATAGAAACTAAACGGTACGATAGACAGTATACGGTCCTCGAAGGGAGGCCAAGATATAGAAACTATAGGGGGCGATAGACCACCATATATAAATAGAGGTGACGGCAAAGACATTTATCGCCTAGTTAAAGCAGATAAAGTAAAGCCGAGTAATAGACAATAGAAGCGGTTTTGAGAGACTGAAACCAGTAGTTTCCTTTGTAGGAGAGAGCAACTTTGAACGAGTAAAATCACACGTCCAATGCAGGTCGATAGGATTCACATCAGGGATCATCAACAGCCGACAGAAATTGTAAAAATCGTTGAGATACACCCGTGTGATAGGAGTGAAGTGTAAATATTGTAAGAAAAGAAATAAGAGTTTCATTTTAAGTGTTTTAGGTAAAGTGAAAGCGTTTTATGCACAGTGATATGTGTTATAATATGTACCAGAGTAATATTTTTTAGTGTTTTAATGTGTGTTCAAAACGGATACACCAGTGTATTAAAAAAAATGTTGTCAGTGTTAAATATAGTGAATATGTGTCAAGAAATTTCTGTACATAAGATGAGATTGTACAATATGGAGTAGGTCAAGAAGGTGGGCCAAAATGTCACATCAAACGAGAATAAAGGTCAGAAAGCGACCTTAAACATGTAAGTAAAGATTTTCATTATGTTTTGGTGTCGGGAAAAATTTTGTGTACAATTCCACCGGAGTTTTGAGTAGAAGGGATGTTTTTAAATGAATAGTAACTAAATAAGAACGCGATCTGAACGAAAATAAAGTTTTAAAAAATAATAAATAATTATGTGAAATAATAAATCCTGTAGAGGAAAGGCATGGAATAAAATGTCAGTATTTAATGAATGTTATAAAAGCAAGCGTGATAATAATAATTTTAACAAAGATATTTACATAAAGGTAAATTTGAATTATATGAAAGAAATAGCTTTTGAGCTTTTGTAAGGAATGAAAACATGATGTGAATAACAAGGTAAAGAAATCTAAATAAAGATTAAATTGAATGATATAAAAATATAGAGCGTTGAAGCCTTAACAAATGTATAAGACATGATGTGAATGCATGTTCTTAAAAAGGGAGCGATTTATTGTCAACGGAAAAGATTAATATAAGAATTAAGATATGTATCAATTGTTACTATGAAATTTATCAGTTCTTTGGAAGACATTCGGCCGTAAAGTAATGTGTAGCTTAATGGAACGCAATTAAATAAAAAGTCACGCTAGGAACGCGTAAAAGTTAAAGTACTTGGTAAGTTACTTATGGAGGGTAGTTGATTGCAGTGAATTGACATATGTTGTAAGTCCTCTAAATTGTGACGTGGATCACGAGGCCATGTGTGTATTATTTAAAAGGGAGCTAATGTACGGTATTATTGAGCGTAGGTCCTGTAAGCTACGGCTTGACCCTAAATCGCGTTTTGTATAAGTCCTCTGATGTGGAAATGTTCCCGAGGCATGTTAAGAGATTCGAACCTAGAATCCCCTTGTTGTTAAAGCCCCTAATTATTCGTCGTAGAATGTGTATTAATCTTCCCAATCAATGAGGACCCTCTCATAATTAACAAGATGTTCAGTAAAGAACATATAGCCTACTTTCTCCTAAATGTATGAGTATAGTTATAACTCGTTGTTATTATCAAAGAGTATAATAGAACTATTCTTTGTTGAAGGCCATAGAAACGATTTACCTCTACCAAACGCCACAATCTAGATAAAAACTGCTACCATCATTGAAGAAAGAAAGATAAGAAGTATCTCAAGAATGTTATGGATCTGGAGACATAATCGACCGGACTGGCTGCGTGGCTCGGCGGTAACGTTCTCGCTTGCTGGGCCCTAGGTTGCAGGTTCGTATCCTGGCACAGTCAGCTGGCATTTGAGGGTGCACAAATGCGAGGTTGCCGTGTCAGTACATTTACTGGCACGTTAAAGATCCCCTTCGGGCCAAATTTCCGGCACCCCGGTGTCTCTAAAAGCAGCAGTAGTTAAAAGGGATGTAAAACCAATAAAATTATTATTATTATTATTATTATTAATATTATTGTTTTAATGTGCTAAACGGTTCCAGGCTAGTGTTCAGAAGTAAAGGGGAAGTTTTAGTCGGTAGTCTGCTACTCAGCAGCAGGAGCCCGACACTCTGTGCGTAAATGCATTTCTTGCCCTAAAAATATATATATATATATATATATATATATATATATATATATTATTATTATTATTATTATTATTATTATTATTACATATACGACCTGCCGTGGGCAACATCCAACTTTGAGTTGAGGCATGTCTTTACACGTCTGGTTGTGCAGGGCTTTCACAACCCTAATTGAAAAAAAAGGAAGAAGATTGTAGTTTTACGTGGCCGTGAATCTTGTGATTATGAGCCACGGGACCTCCTTTTTACGTGGAATCCGAACCACAGGACATGGCATTTCACTTCAAAAATCTCACATGCATTGACCGGGAATCGAAAACCCTAATTGAATTAACAAATCTTTCCATGACCCTACAGAGACGTGTGTATACAAACTATGTGGATATTTTCGATTGCTATTTGCCTGAAATAAAAGTAGTAATTAATACCTGAACTAACACCAACGGCTTGAACTCAGTTACTATGTGAAATCGTTTTGTTCTTTACTTCAAATAACATTTTCAAGTAACGCAAAATAGGCTGTTACAAACCCTTTAAAATAAAAAGTAAAAATGTATCGTAGTATCATCTTGTCATTCTTCAAATTCGATGCGCATAGAATGCCAATGGTATATTAATCAATGGAGCCCCACGTAGACTAGTCGTGACTTCTAGTGGTGAAATATCGAACAATATAATCCTAACAGAGCGAGTGCATTCTAGCGGCCAGAAGAAGAAACTTTTCAATAAAATCTGCAGTTACCTTTTTGGCAGCTAGATGTCTCGAGTAAATCTGCTGGCGAATTATATTTTAATTAAATATATATTTTACACCATAATATGCACAATATAACGCTTAATTTTAAAACATCTGAGTCATTACAAAACAATAAACATATAACATTTCAAGCAAAAAATCTAGCTCTGATCGGGTTTGATCCATAGGCAGTTGAGCGATAGGCTAACGCTCTACCACTGAGCTAATTGTGTCAACGAATATCGTTCTATATAAAATGACTTACATAGAACTTGTTAGCAAATAATGATTTATACTAAACGATTTCATCACTGGAGTATATTATTTATATATAAAGCATTTCATACAAAGTTTATTTATTTTGTATCAGTACGCTATATTGCATTCAATACTCAAATTAGTGAAATATAAGTCAGGCACAAGATATCCGCTGCCATCTTGTCTTATTACTGAATCAGCTCAGCTTTTTAAAATCACGTCTGCACTATAGTATTACAAAATAAACTTTTAATTTCGAACTTGCCTCTTTCTTTAGAACAGTTAAAACGATTCTCGGCTCGATAATCGGAACTGGTGGGTCCCATGATATGGATTATAAAGTTTGCATAATTCGCACGGCCGCCATCCTGAAATGGTATGGCGGACGACCTTGTAGTTTGGTCACAAGACGCATCCTATACGAAGGTATGTTGTTACCAAATTTGGTAGAGATCGGATGATTTGGTTAGTCGTTATTTGATTTTACGTTTTGAACGTTTGAGTGGCCGCCATTCAGTTTTAGTAAAGATGGCGGCGATATAAAACATGACACTGAGGTGTCCTTTGCTAGTGCTACCTTTGTACCAAATTTCGTTCAATTCGCATTCACCGTGTTCGAATTGATAGGGGGGGACAGACATTCAGAGTACACACACTCACACACACAGACACACACACACACACACACAGACTCACACACACACATACACACACACAGACTCACACACACACATACACACACACAGACAGACACACTTTTTTCGCCCTGTGTTGATCTCATAAGTCTACTTTCATTTTTTGCAAAAATCGAAAGTAGGCTAATAAATGCCAAGGTTACGAAAGTGGTTTATGAGCCAAAGAATATTGTTGAATGGAAATAAGTGAAGTAAAAGCCAGGTCTCTCCACAGAACTGAGAATAATGTGAAGGTTTGTTTTAAAGCATTGAAGAGAGCTGCCACCGTAGGTTAGGCAGAGAGTCGCTTCCCTTGTCATAAATCACGCCCGAGTATAATGGCCTGACCCTCATAGAGCGAGGGTGGGTAAAAACCGTCTTGTAAGATGTGTTAAATACACCGTGAGTGTTTAAAGTTGTTAATGACCCGGGCGTTGAACCGAGGTCCTTGTAGATTGATATTATCGCTTGCCAATTCAGATCGTAGTTTTCTTATGTGATAATGGTCTTATAAGACAAATGAATTAAATAAAATCCCTATTGTAATATTGGATGGAAAATAGGAATCCACGAGTTTTGTGAAGATAACTAGGTTTCGGGAGTGATCATAGTTTTTGACTTTGTCAAGTAATCTTTATGACTCTGGAGTACACAAATAGTTTTCCCGATCACCGTAGTGAATTTGCAACACTTGAGAGAGATAGTAAATATGGAGAACATGTGATATGCCCAAATATTGAAGTGAATAATTAACATGTAATTTTAAATGTAATTATATATTTGTTTTGATGATAAGAAAAGATAAAAATAATTCTTGAGGTGTACAAAAATATGACACCATTATTATGGGAAAGTATCGAGCCAAAGAAGCTCGTAGTTATTTGGAACTTTAAGATAAGTACTTTATGGAAGTGAAAATAATCGTGAATTGTTGGTTTTAAAGAAAACCATGTGTTTTAATCTAATATTTGTTTTATTTTTATGCTATTCCTTGTTCACTTTGGACAAGTAGAATGATATTGGTCAGTAGTTTATGTGTTTATTTGTTTGTAGCGCCATAATTTTTGATTAATTAAATGTGTTAAAATAGGAGTTGATTTTGTTGTTATTTTTGCAAGTGTATCCTCTATTTAATCCAAAATATGTAAGTCACAGAGTGGGAGAACTTACCGCAGCCCCGAAAAATCCCGAATTGAGCAATGCTGGCATACTGTGATTTGCATATTTCTTGCTGCAAGGGCACAATATGTCATTATACGGTTGATACTTCAAAGATAATGTTACGGTATGAATAAACAAGTAGTTCCGTGAAGAACTATACAGCCTATTTTCATATATCCTATTTATGTTAATTGCCTCTATCAACATTCAAAATTTCAGTTTGATTGCTGTGATAGATTCGTAGATATTGAGAAGTGTCAACATATTTTGGATGGTCGCCATGTTGGATTTTGATACACGTAGGCCATAGAGTTATGTAAGATGACGATTATTGTGTAGGTTCATTATTCAAACGTTGACTTTGATCGCATGATTAGGACACAAGAAATTAAAATTTAATTTCAAAGTTTGGCACAGCCGCCATCTTTAGGTTATGATAACAATTGAACTAAACAAGATGTCAATGCATTAACATGTGTATAAACATTTGCTGTACCATGTTTCACTGCACTCGGATGGTTGATTCGCGAGAAAGAAAACTATTTAAATGTTTCAACTTCGTTTGGCCGCCATGTTTGTTTTGAACTTTACAGGTGTTTGAAAGTTACATAGATACACTTGTAGTAGTTCCCTTTATCACCGTACAAACTTTTAGGGTGATGTCAGTAATAGTTTCGGAGATAAGGAATGCCGGTGAAATATTTCGCACAGCTGCCATGTTGGATTGGTGAGACGTAATAAAATTTGAAGACCACGGTTGGGGTCGGACAATATAGTACTATGACCTTATCGAGTTCCATTGAAATCACTCTAGGCGTTTAGATTTTATTAGAAGGACACACACACATACGCACATACACGCACATACACACGGACACATGGTGATCTCTTAAGCCTACTTTTTTTTTCATAGATGAAAATAGGCCAAAAGTAAGGGTCCCGAAAGTTCTAGTCCTGGGGCCCGAATTCACTCGCTGAGGCCCTGCTATTTACTGTCATAGCCATTAATACGTCTGGTTTCAAACCATCTGAAGAGAGCAGTTAAAAAATTGTAGCATTCATTAAAACACAATTTTTGCAATATTAGTCTATTGCAAAATTTACATTTTGGTATAGAGTATTATGTGTGAAAGAATTTGTGTGAAGCTAATGCTTTACTCAGAAAAAAAAAGGACCTTAAATACCGTAGACCCCTGGTCAAGGGTAGCCTTTAAATTGTGGAGCAATGTAGAGTGTATTGAATTGTCTATGTATCCTGCGTAGCAGTGCCGTTTTTAGCAAGTCTGTCAAGGCTGGGTCCTGTCGTCTTTTATGTAACCATATCTTGGAGGACAGATGCTGGCCTTGGGAGATGTTGCAAGTGGAGAGGACTCGACGCCACGCCACGCCTAAAGCCAGTGCTCTGGCACTTCTAGTGCTCCTCAAGGACTAACTGCAAACTGAAAAATTCACTAAAACAACCAATAGACTGCCCTAAATTCATGAGACCACTTCGTGGTACAGTGGTTAGCTTTCTTAGGGGGCATCCACTAATTACGTGAGACGATTTTGACGAATGTTCGCCCCCCCCCCCTCCCCCCCCCCCCCTTCCTCTCCTCTCCACTCTCCTTGGTGAAATGTTGTGAGATTTTGTTCGACCCCCTTCTCCCTCCCCTAATCTCAAGTGAGATATTTTAAAATACGTATTTTTAATGTAAACAAGTTAAGCTGTGCTTGATTGCGTTGGATTTATTTAAAAAAATGCTTAATTTATTCTTTTATTTAAGCCTAGTTAAGACTACTATTTAAGACTTCTAAAATCGAAGTCTAGAATCACAGTGAAAAAATTGAACACTAAAATACTTAAGTAGGAACTACCAAAATTCATAAAAGAATATTCATTACTTAATTTAACCCATATTTCTCGCAACCTCTCACTATTTCTTGCGGAAAAAAGAATTACGCGTGATATTTGCCGAGAAACTCCCCTCCGCCCCTCGTGAGATTGGATGAGGTTTGGCTACACCCCGCCCCCCTCTAAACGCCACACGTAATTAATGGACACCTGCTGTCCTGCTGGCCGCGTGGCTCAGCGATAACGTTCTCGTCTGCTGTTTCCAAGGCTACAGGATCAAATCCTGGCATTCGCAAATGTGAGAGAGCCGTAGATTTACTGGTACGTTAAAGATCCCAATTGGGGCAAAATTAAGGAACCCCGGCGCAGCGTCTCGAAAAGCCGCAGTTGTTTCAAGGGACGTAGCACCATTAACATTATTATTCTTAGCTGTTACCCGGGTTCTTTTCCCAGCCTCGAGAGGCAGGACTGAGAAGAAGTGGGTTCTATTCAAAACCTCAACCACCCTGGAAGTGGCTTTCCTGTTCTACTCCAGACAAATACAGCCATTCTTCTTCTTTTTTCGTTATGCCCACTTAAAGAGCGTGTTTGAACTTTTTTTAGCGTATGGCTTTTAGTGCCGGGAGTGTCCGAGGACATGTTCGGCTCGCCAGATTTGTAGCTGCTTCGAGACGGACACCCAATGGGTGAGCTACAAGTACCGTTGGGGAGGAAAGTGGGAATGTAAGGACGAGGAGTTGGAAGGTAGCGGCTGTGGCCTATAGTTAGGGACCAACCCCGGCATTTGCCTGGAAGGAAGATGGGAAACCACAGAAGACCAACTTCAAGGTTGCCGGTGGGGGGATTCGAACCTCCTCGCCTTCCGGATGTGAGCGACTGCCAGCAGTCATGCCGTAACGACCACGGCTAACTCACCAAGTTTTGAAATTGTTATCTTGGGTTGATGGCTTTTCCCCCTTCTTCTCCTCCCAGAATCTCGTCATGAACTCGCTGCTGTGCTGTTCCTTGCGTTCTTCTGTCCATTGTTTTCCAGTGGTCGTTCGTTTTAGCTTTCTCTGTGAAAGTATGCTTTACAACCATAGTTCCAAAGGCCTTGCGTTTCCTGTTGGTATCTTCTGTGATATTTATTTCTTTTAAGTCCTGCTTGATTTCTTCAAACCAACTGATTTTGACCTTCTTTGAATTTCGTCTTCTTTCTTTGGCCTACTGTGGACCATGGGGAAACAATTGATTTGCAGGTCAGTTCCTTTTTCTTCACCCAGGTTCCTCCTCCTTTCCTCTGACCAGGTGTTCAGGGTCGTTCTACTGGGTCTTTCCCTGAAACCCTTGAATTTATCAATTTTAGCTCGAAACACAGCCTATTCCAGATGTATTTTGGTTGTACGCCAACTTCCTCCTTCTCGATTACTGTGTACAAATCTGTAGTTTTCCTTGTAATCCATATACCATTTCCATGAACATGGCCATATATTTTCCTAAGAATTCTTCGTTCTTGATTTTCAATTTCATCAATTTTAGAGTGGCCTCCTAATTTCAGAGACATACAGTGCATCCAGAAGAACAACTGTCTTGTAATGCCGACGTTTCGCAGTTCGTGACATCGCCCTTTTATTGTAGTGATTCCACGTTATTCCGTACGCTTTCAGGAGTTTGGTGGCTCTTTCTAAATTAGCATTCCTGTCCAGTCCAAATGTTACAATAATTTCTCCTAGAGTATATACAACCATTACAATTTGTATTTTTTAATTATTATCACTAGGACTCGGATCGATATGCTCGATAAAATCTCCAGATATGCTCGAAAACCATGTGTTTTATGCTCGATAGATATGCTCGAAAACCCCATTATATGCTCAAAAAAAACATTATAAACCCATTATATGCGGTTAAATATGCAGAATTTGCTCGAAAAACACCGTTAGAAACTATAGAAAGGAAAGTGAAACGAATAAAACAATAACATACCTTTAAATACGAGCTTTATTTTCTAATTGTATGTATGATACACTGCAATATACTCGCATTCAAGTTTTACAAGTAGGCCTATATATAAGAGAAGTGCTCTTATAAAAGATACAGTTCATTTACAAAATGTTCAGAATTAGGCGAGTCAATGAAGTAGATCTGCATTGGTCTGTACAACAAGAAATTTTCTATGTCTTCAGTTTTGAATGATTTTCTTAAATCAGTCAATAAAAGTTTCAATGACGAGAACGACCTCACAAAAGGTTAAAAGCCTGCGGTTCTATTATTCTCATCAGATAGGCTTTTCAATAATTATTTCTGTTTTCGAACCTTAAGGACTGTCAGGGCCCGAATTCGGGGGAGAATTCGAAGAAAAACAAACTATTTAGACGAAAACAACAAGAATATGCATTTATATGCTTCTATTCTGAAAACCGCGGTTTTATGCATTTATATGCTCGATAAATTTCAATTCTGTTGGTCCCAGAGAGGTGAAAATACCACCGAAAGGCTTCTTTCAATGTGTACTATTCAGGAAAAAAATATGCAAATATGCTCGAATCCGAGCCCTAATTATCACCATAGCAACCGACTGGCACTATTAACTCATTTCCATTTTCATTTATGAAAATATAGACTTAGGAGATCACCTTTTGTCCGCGTGTGTGTTTGTGCGTCCGTGTATGTGTCCCCCCCCCCCCCCTCCGCCATCCCACCCCTTAATAACTTCTAAACGGATGAGCGATTTCAATGAAACTCGGTTGGGCCGACCCCGACAGCGCCCTTGAAACTTTTAATACGTCTCACCAATCCAACATGGCGGCTGTGGGAAATATTTCACCAATATTATATATCTCCGAAACTATTACTCATATAACCCTGAAATTTTGTACGGTGATAAAGGGCACCACTAGACGTTCATCTATGTACCTTTTAAGAATCTGTTAACTACAAAACGAACATGGCGGCCAAAGAAAGTTGAAACATTAAAATGGACTTTTCTCGCGATGTAACCATCCGAACGCAATGCAATTTGGCACAGAAAATGACCATACAAATTGCAATCCACTGAAATCATATTCAGTTCAATTGTTTACATAAGCTCAAAATGACGGATGTGCGAAATTCTAAAATTAAGTTTTTATTTCTTGTGTTCTAGTCATGGGATTGAAATCAACGTTTGAATAATAAACGTACACAATAATCCTCATCTAACAGCACATAACTCTGTGGCCTACATATATTAAAATCCAACATGGTGACCATCCGAAATATTTACACAGTTCTCAATATCTATTAGTCTATGACAGCAATCAAACTGAAATTCTGTATGTGTATAGAAGCTATATACATAATTTCACCTATGGGACGTTCAATAACCAGGTGAGCACAAATCCAACATGGCGGCGACGTGAAATTTAAATATTCAAATAGACGTTTCTCGCGATTTAACCATCCGATTGCAGTGAAACTTGATACGGTATATCCTTGTATAAATTTTAATCCACTGGCATCTAATTATTTAAATTATTTTCATAACCACAAGATTGCGGCTGAGCGAAATTTTAAAATCTCGTTGTTTCTTGTGCCCTGATGATGCGATTGAAGTTTGGATAAAACATCTACACAATAATCTTCATGAAATAGTACATAACTCTAAGGCCTATGTATAAAAATCCAACATGGTGATCATACGAAATATTTAGATGGTTATCAATATCTACGAATCTATTACAGCAATCAAACTGAAAATGTGTAAGTTATGTTGATAGAGGCAATAAATATAAGTAGGATATATGAAAATAGGCTGTTTAGTTTTTCACGGAACTACTTGTTAGCAACAAATTGTTCCTTGAAGAACTATACAGCCTATTTTCATATATCCTATTAATGTTGATTGCCTCTATCAACATACAAAATTTCCATTCAGTGGAAATTTAAATTATTAGCTTCGGAACGAGTTTACGAGCAAGTGAGCGAGCCTATCACCCCAACTTCGGTCAGCATCAAACTGTCGAGTCGTGTCGAGTTAAGACTTCACAGTAGAATATGTGTGTTTGAAATTTCGCTGTTCACCTCAGTTTTTCTGAATTGTGTCTGGAACCTGCCGTCTGTGCGCCTTTTAAGCTTACGCTGGGTAAACCGTTAAAGATACCGGGCGAAGCTGGGGCGGGTTGCTAGTTAATCGGCCAATTAATCGAATTTTAGACGGTTTCACACATTATCAGTTCAAGAAAAAGATACCTTTGAATAATATATTTTAAAATGTTCCATTTGCTATGAGGAAGATATTTTTTAAAATAGTTATTGTATTTGTGGCGTGCGAGTAAAATTAAATAAATTCGAAGCATTTAAGTTAATGATAGTAATAATAATATCGTATGGCCATGGGTGCCGGGTGCAAGCTTTGTTATTTGACACCCAGAGGGCAGTATCTTGTAAATACCATCGTTAGATGGTTGTAGACACAGATTTAACAGTATAAGTGTAATGGATCAGATGACGATCGAAACTGATCATCCAAGTGTATTTATTAATCTCATGTACATTCTTTTCGGGATTAGGGCAACACCCATTACAGCTGGGTACAATCGTGTTGACCGACTGAAACACATGTAATATCAATTACTAAGGCAATAGGCTACTGAGAAATGACTTCCAACACGATAGTAATAAAATTCAGCAGACTTAGAATGGACAAATCTCACACACACCCAAGTACACGGGGCTACATGCTTACGATGTCAGAAAGTCCCTAAAGGAATCAATAATAACAAAAACCTAAATTTATGGAAATATACCTACACTGAATTTTATAAAACACTAAGTTTAAAATAGAGTTGTTGTTGTTAATTCGATAAGGACAGGCCAGCCAACTCAGGTGCTTCGCGAGCACCGGCCGTCATCGGCAAAAGCACCGGTGCTCTGCTGTAGCACTGGTGGGGTGTGGGAAGGTGAGGGAGGTAGACTCAGCACTGTTGTGGCAGTGGTAGGAGAGGAACTTGTACTTAGCGCTTAGCGAGGCGAGAGTCGTATTGTTTGGTGGATGGGGCTGGGAAATCAGCGTGCCTCAGGTGGCTTACCGGTATGAAAACGAACAACAATAATAATAATGAAAATCCACAGCCTGCTTCCAGTCCATCGACCGGGTCAAGGAATGGAATGATGATGATGATGATGATGATAATTGTTGTTTTAAGGGGCCTAACATCTAGGTTATCGGCCCCTGGGAATGAATGAAGCCCCCATTTAGCGGCGAGGATATGAACTGTGCCGGCTGCCGAAGCCTGTCGTACTCCCTGGGGCAATGATTAAATGAATGACAGATGAAATGAAATGATAGTGGAGAGTGTTGCTGGAATGAAATTGTGACAGGGAAAACCTGTCTACCTCCGCTTTGTTCAGCACAAATCTCACATGGAGTGACCGGGATTTGAACCAAGAACCCAGTGGTGAGAGGCCAGCGTGCTGCCGCCTAAGCCACGGACGCTCTCAATAATAATAATAATAATACCAATTTTGTGTACAGTCAGAAATAATAGTTTTATTGCACTCTTGATTTTGCACTAATTTTCAATGTTCTTTGTTTATCTTTGGCATCGCTTTGAAGCCACTAATTTTCCGGTATTTGGAACAATCGTTTTGGCAGTTGCAATCCAAAGTATAGCTTCCAAGGATGCATCAGGCAAACTTGACCTTGTTTTAGATTTCTTAATATTCATAGTTGAAAACATTTGTTCACAAACAAACGTTGTTCCGAACATGGCAAAAAAATTCTGGTCAAGGGCATGAATTCTCGGGAATTCTCGTTCCTCAACGTATTTATGAAATGAAATCAAATCACCATTGTAATGGTAATAGCGGTCTGTCGAAATTGAATCGCACTGCAGTTTTATCAGCTAAACTTTGAGATTTGATGGGGTATCCTCTACCGCCACTACACGGTGAGAAAAGAGAGGAGGGAGGCAAAAAGCATCGGTGCCGCTCGGTGCAGCACCGGAGTGCGCAAGCACTAATAAAGTGCTCGCGTTGGCGTGGCATGGATTAGGGATTGGAGACATCTTCGGTCATCAGTCCCGTGTATTTGGATGTGTGTTCTTCTTCTTGCTTCCAAGTTTGGCCAACTGTGGACCGCCTCTCCAGTATTCTTTTCTCTTCCCAGAACTTCTTCATTCGTTCACTCCTTAATTTTCTCTGCTCCTCAGATATTACGGGTTTGGGCCTGTTCTTCAGTTGCTCTTCGTGAAATTTGTTATTAGCCTATCTATGGTAGGCCTACATGAGTTCTGAACTTATTTCTGTTGAGGATCAATTCAGACTTAAGATTAATTTATTGTGCCCTTCTTAACGTCCTCCACCCATTTCATCGTTCTCCTCAATCCAATTAGGCCTATATATTGAACTAGCAACCCGCCCCGGCTTCTCCTGGTATCTTTAACGGTTTACCCAGGGCAAACTTCAAATGCGTATTTATTTCGATGTACAATACCCAATGGAGTTGCCCGCCCGCTGCAACTCATATTAGTTCTAAATTAACATCCACTGCTGTGGCTTGCGGCTTTAATACCGCCAACAAAATGCTTTGTCTCTCCCACACATCATGCATAGGATATTCGTGTTTGAAACTGTCTGCATGGGAATTATTCTCTATGGATCCCGGATTTTGTCATTGCCTTGATTGATCAGACCGAACAAAACAAATTCCTGGCCATCTACCGTATATGAAGTTTAAGAGACGTGAGACGTCCCAGATTCTAGGAGACAATCCGTATTTGTTTTACTTAGTTATGGAGGATAAAATTAAAGAGGATTGACTGTCTGTTGTAACTTTTCAGTCGATCAACACGAATTCGCCCGTCGACTGGTCGGGGTAAAATGTATATTATATGAATAACTAGCAACCTGCCCCAGCTTCGCCCGGGAACAGTTATGCATGCATTACGTGATAAGCATTTTTTTTTTTCGATTTCAATGAACTACGACCTATATCCGTTTTACGTCTTGGCATGATGGGTTAAAATCACTGACTGGACAATTAATTATATTGTCGTGGAGATGCGTGTGCAACGAATTCTTGTCAGACGTAATTTAAGAATGGCGAGGTGCACGAATCACAAATCCCCCTTCCGTCCAATCTAAACTTGATTGTGTATTCTGCGGGGGAAAACGTTCTCAGTGGAAATGAATAGAAGCCGAGTTGAAATTCCAGGAAAACTCCAAACACATCCACTCTTCACTGAAGTCTTTGTTCGACACCATCGAATATGGGTACATATGCTCGACACGATTTGACAGTTTGCTGCTGGGTGTAACTGGGGTAATAGGCTCGCTCGGTAGCTAGCGTGGAAGCTAGTAATTGAATGGAGATTGTTGGAAGAAATGAAAACGTAAAAGCACTTATAGTGGGCGATGTATTAAAGATAGAGATATGCTGTCGCGGACTTTTTGTAGAACTTTTCATACTGAACAGTTCTTAAACTCCTAGTGGGTTATTATGTTCTTAACGGCTTACCCAGCGTAAGCTTATAAGACGCACGGATGGCATGTTTTTCTTTGATTCGATTCACTGAAATAGTTACTGCTCGGCTTCCTTTAGTCATAAATGAATGTTTTTCTACAGAAACCTTCCTCGAGAAATCCTTCACAGAATGGTGAAAACCGCATAAAAATCCATCCAGTGGTTCCCAAGATTACCCATTACATCCAAGAATCGGGGACTTTGTTTTATACTGTGTGGACAAAGAATTAGTAGAGAGATGTACAGTCTGAAATCTAGGTTGTGAAAATCAAATTCAGTAGAGTAGGAGTAAAATAATTGTGAACTATACCTCTGAAGGCAATGTGGGTGGTATATTAGACAAATCCCACGTGCAACCAAGTACACGGGGTTGCATGCCTACGATGTTAGAAAGCCCCTAAATGAATCAATATTAACAAAAACCTAAATTCATGGACGGTTGGTTCCTTAGTTTAGGGACTGCCACAATGCGGTCATGCAGCGCCGTGTACTTTGGGTGTGTGTAGAATCTGTCTGATAACCGGTGTTAATTGTGATGACTGTATTAGTGTGTGTTATCTGTCATTCAGGTAGAAGGACTGCATGCGATTAATTTTTTCAAGTAGTTCCTACTTTTGCTACCGTCCACGACACCAAGCTGCGGATGTGGCTACTAAATGCCATCGCAGTCACCACCTGGCGGCGAACGATGAAACTAATAAAGCGTTATCAAACTAACCAACAAATTTTAGCTTCCACAAGTGTAGTTAGTGGAAGGTTCTTTTTCATGCCGTAGATCTATGACATGGGACCGCCGGCTTTACTTGCCCTCCGAAGGAAGGCATACTGAGGGATTTTTAACGCTCTTGAATATCCGACGACTTTGGCCGGGTTTGAACCCACGATCTTGTGCATAGAAACTCAGCATGCTGCCAACTACGCCACCGAAGCCGCTTAAATTTATGGAAAAATACACTAAATTTAATCAAATATTAAGTTCAAAAGAGAGTTGTTGTATTTGTCATTATTATTTTGATTAGTGGTTTGAGATATTTTTGGTTATCAGCCCCGTGTACTTGAATGTGTGTTCAACTTGTCTGATAACATGTCAAGACAAGAGGGCTGTGCTGTGCAGTACCGTTGCCTAGCAACAACAGCCTGTATACCTGCACCGACCAGAAAATGCTCCAACATCGCTCCCCCTATGTTCCTCTTTGACAAAGAGGCGCCCAGCAAAACAAAAGAGCAGACGGAATACGATACGAGAGGTCGACTTTCGCTCACGCACTTCATTTCCACGGCCCTTGCTTGATCTCCACGATTCAGCTCTTTTCGATGTAAATATTCTCACATCAAAAAGTACAAGCCTGAATACGGTGAGATTTTAAAGGGAGCCAGGATGTCCCATGGGCATCATATTCTAAAGGCTAATACCTTGTCGATGCAACCACACTCATCTGTCGTTGGCGGTTCGTTTCAGTTCCATGTAATTGTCACTTCCCATTCTATTCTTGATGTCTTCCAAATACTTCGTCCTAGGCCGTCATTTTCCTTTCTTTCCCAGCATTTCCCCTTCAACAATGTTAACGATGAAAGTGTTGTGTCTGATGACATGTCCAATAAATTTTATTTTTCTCTTTCCCATTTCCTTCATTAATCTTGTCTTTTCTTTGACTTCCCTTAAGACTTCCAGGTTGGTTTTTCTTTCCATCCTGCTCGATCTTGTCATTTTCCACCATATCCACATTTCAGCAGCTTCAAGTCGATTCTTTTACAATTTACCTAAAGTCCAACTTTCACTTCCATAGAGCAGTGTACTCCATACAAATGATTTTGCAAAGGATTTTCTTACATCTATATTCATATGTTTGCTGGATAAAATGTTTTTCTTAGTCACAATATGCTTGTTTTGTCAATGGAATCCTTCTCTTCACTTCCATTAAGCATCTATTGTCTTCTGTGATTATACTACCGAGATAAAAAAATTGTTTCACTTGTTCAATTCTCAAGTCATCAATTTTTATATTGGTTTTAATTTCTTCCATATTATTTCCGAACTATCATTACTTTCGTTTTCGGTTTGTCCTATGGTGTCCATGTAAATTCACAAACTATTTACTATTCTCTAAGGAAAGATTAACAGGAATTATAGGGGATGCCTCATAGGTAGGGGGTGGTGATTTTTAGCACATTGAAATCACAAATTTAGCATTTTGATTTGTGCAGTTGGCTTTTTGTAGCATTTAATACGTTTTCATTGAGCAGATTAAGGCTTACACGGCCCGGAATATTATAAGGTGCGTTCAAAAATAACGAGCCGGAGGCATAATTACAGAAACCAGTACCTGTATGTTAGAGGTATTGGCCCTGGCTATTGAGGCACTTGTCCCACTGTGACACGAGGCGGTGAATGGCTGTCTCATAAAATTCCCTGGGCTGCGATGTGAACCAGTTCCGCACGTACAGCTGGACGTCGGCGTCCGAGGTGAATCGTTGGCCCCACAGAGCCCTTTTTAGGGGACCAAACATGGCGTAATCACTGGGAGAGAGGTCTGGACTGTATGGAAGGTGGCCGAGAACCTCCCATTTGAATTTCTGCAGGAGTGCCGCGACTGTGTTGGCCGAATGAGGTCGTGCATTGTCGTGGAGCGACCACGGCGGCTATGGCGTTCACTGTCACTCGGCGGTCCTGGGTAATGAGTTCATCAACCACCTGGACGTTGTCATCGGTAATGCAAGGGGGTGCCCCAGACCGGGCATCATCGGCTTACGACACCCGTCCTTCCCTGAAGCGCATGTGCCATGCCTTGACCCTTGCAAGGGACATGCAGTGTTCGCCGTACACTTGTAACATTCGGCGATGAATGTCCGTTCCCCTACTTCTTCCGCTGTCAGAAACCGAACAAATACGTGAGATTCATTTTGTAGTTGAAAGTTTAACACTCAGTTTAAAGAAGCAAAATTCCAATAATTCCTACAAACAAGGGAGATATGAGGGAAATAGTGAAGATCTGCGCAAAACAAGAACCAAATTTTGAAAAATGAATAAAGAATGTTACAATTTAAATTTTGAAACATTGCTACTAATATCAAGATGTGTGTGTTTTCATGGAAATGTAGCCTATATCATTGTTGTACAAGATTTATGACAGCCACAGTAATAATATTAAAATCGTTATTGTTTTGGATCCTTTTGTTCCCCCTTAAAAATATTCATAATTTTGGGATATAGGCCTAGCCGTGTGAAAATAAGAAATTAAAATTCCTAGACGATTCGAGAGGGACCTTGCCTCCTTTTTTCAGCAGAAAATCGTTTTTCAATAAAAAACAAGTAGTTCCGTGAAGAACTATACAGCCTATTTTCATATATCCTACTTATGTTAATTGCCACTATCAACATACACAATTTCAGTTTGATTGCTGTAATAGATTCGTAGATATTGAGAACCGACTAAATATTTCGGATGGTCGCCATGTTGAATTTTATATATGTAGGTCCTAGAGTTATGTACTGTTACATGCAGATTATTGTGAACGTGTAGTATTCAAATTTCAATCGCATATTTAGGACACAAGAAGTAACAAGGAGATTTTAAAAAAAAATCACAGCTGCCATCTTGAGGTTATGGAAACAATTGAAATAAATTAGATGCCAGTGGATTAACATTCATATAAGGATTTACTGTACCAAGTTTCACTGCACTCGGATGGTTAAATTGTGAGAAACGTCCATGTGAATATTTATCATTCGCGTCGCCGCCATGTTGGATTTGTGATCACCAGGTTATTTAAAGTCCTATAGGTGAACTTAAGTTCATAGCCCCCATGGACATTAAAAAAATGCAGTTTGATTGCTAAAATAGATTCGTAGATATTCAGTATCGTCTTAATATTTCGGATGGTTGCCATGTTGGATTGTTAAATGTGTAGGCCATAGAGTCATGTACCATTAAAGGAAAATTATTGCGTAGGTTCATTATTCAAACTTTCACTTCGATGACTACATCACAAGAAATAAAAACTTAATTTTTAAAATTCGAACTGCCGCCATCTTGAGGTTATGTAAACAATTGAACTAAATTAGATACCAGTGGATTACAATGTGTATAAATATTTCCTGTACCAGGTTTCAGTGCGCTTGGAACATTAAATCGCGAGAAAGGTCTATTTACAATTTTCAAATTCGCTTGGCCGCCATATTCGTTTTGTAGTTAACCGGTTTTTGAAAGTCTTATAGATGGACTTCCAGTAGTGCCCTTTATCTCCGTACAAAATTTTAGGGAGATACCGCTAATAGTTTCAGAGATATAGAATGCTAGTGAAATATTTCGCACATCCGCCATCTTGTGATTATGTAAAGAATTGAACGAAGTTAGATGTCTGTGCATTAAAATATATATAAACATATACTGTACCAAGTTTCATTGCGTTTGGTTGGCCAAATCGCGAGAAACGTCTATTTAAAAGTCGCAAATTCGCTTGGCCGCCATGTTGGTTTTGTAGTTACCAGGTTTTCAAAGGTCACATAAGTGAACTTATAGTAGATCTCTCTATCACCATAGAAAATGTCAGGGTAATATCGGTAATAGTTTCGGAGATATTGAATGCTGGTGAAATATTTCGCACAGCCACCATGTTGGATTGGTGAGTCGTAACAAAATTTGCAGGGCACGGTGGAGGTCGCCCGGAATAGTGCTATGAACTTTCCGAGTTTCATTGAAATCGCTCCTGCCGTTTAGATTTTATTAGGGGGGGGACACACACACGAATCACACACACACACACACACACACACACGGACAAAAGGTGATCTGATAAGCCTATTTTTTGAAAATTGAAAATAGGCTAAAAAGGAGGCTTAGTCCCTCTTGAAACGTCTAGGAATTTTAATTTTCTTATTTTCACACGGCTATATCCCAAAATTATCAATTATTTTCATATAATACATTTTCAATTTAGCATTTTGTAGCATTTTGGATAAGAACATATATCTTGAATTAATCCTGATAAGGGCATTAATGTGAAATATATATATAATACGCTAAGGTGTATGTTTCACATAACACAAGCTCCTAAACCAGAGGGAGTTAGAAGGTGTGGTTTGTACCAAAAATCTCCCAAATCGTCGCAATAGTACAGGAAAAATCTTGCATTTCTTGATTACTCAACGGATGATAGCCCCTGGAAGAACTGTGCCGCATAAAGCCCGCTTAGCAATAGAGCCGGGCGGGTAGACTGTACACATGGGGCGCACACAACCCAGATAGCCCTGGCAGAACTGTGTCGCGTACAGCCCTCCACCTCAAAATTTCATGAACTCATTCCAGTTGATGAGAATAAAGGTCCACTTTGACTGAACGCCCGTTTGGAACAAACTCCCAGTGAATCACTCCTTCAAAATTCCACCAGACACACAACATCACTTTGGGGCCGAACTGATCTTTTTTTAACAATGACTTTGGCAGGTTGATGGGGACTAAGCCACTGTTTCGAGGCGTCAGCGTTGCGGAAATAGGTCAATTTTCCATCACATGTGACAATTCTCCTGATAAATCTATAATCCATGGGGTTACCGATAAGCTGACGACAGTTATCCACTGCACGTTGATCCTGTTCAGGGGTCAATTCATGAGATACAGATCTACAGCTTCTGTCTGATTTTCCAAGTTTCTTAATCTGGCGATGTATGGTATCTTTTGATGATACATTCTCGCTATATAGGCTACGCAATTCTAGTCATGGCCTCCTGTAAATAGCATTGGCGATCCAAAGAAAACCAAATTTTAAAAAACGCCATTTCTTATGCGACACCCTAATAAAGACATTTTTCAGGGATGTTCCTTGATGCTCTCGCCTTAATTTGTCACAGATTTTTTCAAAATATATTTTTTTCAATTTTTTTTAGGATTTGAAAGAAATCCACAGTTCTAGCCTTTCAGGCGTGAAACTCAATGTTGTAATATCACAGACTAGACCTTCCATGAACACTATTCATTTAGGGGATATGGTTGGTTGGTTGGTTCCTTAGTTTAGGGGCTGCGACAACGCGGTCATGTAGCACCGTGTACTTTGGGTGTGTGTAGAATCTGTCTGATAACCGGTGTTAATTGTGATGACTGTATTAGTGTGTGTATCTGTTTTTTTTTAATTCAAGTAGAGACTGCAACTTTGAATTTTCAAATAGTTCCTACTTTTGCCGCCAAACACCACCGTCAACGACTACTAGGCCTAGTTCAGAACTAGCTACTAGACGCCACCGCAGTCGGCTCTTGGCAACGAACGTAGCAACCTAAGAGCGTTGTTTACATTCTTAACCTATCCAATTTAGTTTCACACAGGTGTAATTAGTGGAAAGATCTTTAACATGCCATAAATCTATGACATGGGACCGCCGGCTTTACTTCCCCTCCGAAGGAAGGCATACTGAGGGATTTTTAACGCTCTTAAAAAATCCGACGGCTTCGGCCGGGTTTGAACCCGCGATCTTGGGCATAGAATTAGGGGATATGGACTTGGGAATTTACGTACCATCAACCTTAATGATTGTTTACCGGAAACTCAACCATACACGGTCGATTAGATTAGCAGCTTACCTTTTCTACCATCACGAGCGCTAGTCTGTGTCAATAAAACTCAATCATATCCAGTCCATTTGATTATAAGTTTGCCTTTTCTACCACTACGAGCGCTTGTGTGAGCCAATGCCGAATTTCACTTATGCCCTTAGAACTACTTCCGGTGTGTAGATTTTTCAAAAAATCAAAAAATGTCTGACGGTATTGATTCAAGGAAAACATTAAAGAAATAATTATGTGTGCAGTATGTCGACCCCTTATTATTCCCGTTTCCAACGGGTTCGGGCATGAAGTGCGATGAAATTCTATGTGGCGGATGGTTTTACGGCCGGATGCGCATCCTGATGCCAACCTCATGAGAGGAGTTAATGAGAGATGAAATGGATTAAGAAGAATGAAACTGGGCAAGGATGTGGAAGGAAGCGGCCGTGGCCTGTCAGAAGGTACCGTCCCAGCATTTGCCTGATGTTGAAAATGGGAATACTGTACACGGAAAACCATTTCAAGGACGGCCATCGGTAGGGCTCGTACCTACGCGTCTACCTAGTCAGTAGAGAGCTCGGCCACATGACCTAACGCTGCGCTTTAGCTAGGATTTAAATCAAAAAGAAACCGAGTAAAGAAAGAAACGATTTTATACTGTTTTTCCAGAACTGTATTCTGGCCAGAAATGATTTTCGATTTTTTTTTCAGTTGGATAGACGCCACCTGTCTTCTAATGGAAAGACAGCTTGAGAAAAGAAAGCCGCTCCATATAACTATCCAGGATCATCCAAAAGCTTTCGACAGGTTACCACGTGATCTTATCTGGTATGCACTAATGCAACTTTTATATCGAAATGTTTCCAGTTATGTCCGATGTGCGGCAGGAGCGTCCGCAACTTTTTCCATAAAAGTTGGTGGTCATCAGGGATCGACTCTGTCTCCTGTCCTGTTCATCCTTTGTCTCAACACTATTGCCGAAGAACTGCTAACAGCACATCCTTGGACTCTGCTATATGCTGACGATATCATGGTCTCTTGCGAGTCTCGGCAGGAATTAGTACAGCTTGCCCAACGATGGAAAACTTCTATGGACAAATACGGCTTGCGACTTAACATCATTGAGTGGAGTGTGGGGAGCCAATTGATGGGTCATTTACCATTGATGGCATTGAACAATAAATCGTCCAAGTACAAATATATGGGGACATTGACAGGACCACCGATAAGGGGGTGGGGCAAATGCATAGGGGCCCGTAAGCGGTGAGGGCCCGTAAGCAACGATGGCCCGTTAGTGATTCTTTACATTTTCTTGCGAATATTGTTTTATTTATTTAAAATGAATTTTCATTAAAAACCTTGTAGGACAAGTAAGTGTTATTGAAGATATTGTTCAAAGAGGTCCTCCTGTAATGCTTAATAACCTTCCCAAGCGACGGAACAAGAAACTTCCTGAGAACAGTTTGATTTTCAAAACTACAGAATGGAGAATGTGTCCGTAGAGACTGGTTAGTATGTAGTGATACAAATCAATCAATATATTATTTTCCTTGCAGATTACTTGGTCACAACCCTGAGTTCCATGTCAGTTTTAGTTGCTGACGAAGGCTGCCAAAAATATCGTTCTTGGCGTAAGCTGTATAATAAACTGTCAGTTCATGAAATGAGTGCCAGTCACTATGCTATTTTTAGCCTATTTTCAATTTTGAAAAAATAGGCTTATGAGATCACCTTTTGTCCGTGTGTGTGTGTGTGTGCGTGTGTGTGTGTGTGTGTGTGTGTGTGTGTGTGTGTGTCCTAATAAAATCTAAACGGCTGGAGCGATTTCAATGAAACTCGGTAAGTTCATAGCACTATTCCCGGCGACCTCGACCGTGCCCTTCAAATTTTGTTACGTCTTACCAATCCAACATGGCGGCTGTGCGAAATATTTCACTAGCTTTCAATATCTCCGAAACTATTACCGATATCGCCCTGAAATTGTGTACGGTGATAAAGGGCACTACTAGAAGTTCACCTATGAGACTTTCAAAAACCTAGTGACTACAAAACCAAGCGAAATTGAGACTTTTAAATAGACATTTCTCGCGATTTAACTATCCAAACGTAATGAAACTTGGTACAGCAAATGTTTATACACATTGTAATGCACTAGAGTCTAATTTAGTTCAATTGTTTACATAACCTAAAAATGGCGGCTGTGCGAAATATTTGACTGACATTCTATATCTCCGAAACTATTACAGATATCATCATGCAATTTTGTACGGTGATAAAGGGTACTGATACAAGTTTACCTATGTATATTTCATAAATCTGTAAAGTACAAAACGAACATGGCGACCAAGCGAATTTGAAATATTTTAATAGACTTTTCTCGTGATTTAACTCTCTGAACGCAGTGAAATGTGCTACAATAAATGATTTTGCAGATTGTAATGCACTGCCATCTAATTTAATTCAATTGTTTACATAACCTCAAGATGGCGGCTGTGCGAAATTATAAAATTAAGTTTTTATTCTTGCGTCGTAATCATGCGATCGAAGTGAAAGTTTGAATAATGAAGCTAGGCAATAAGTGTCCTTGAATGGTACATAACTCTATGGCCTATACATATAACAATCCTAAATGGCGAGCTTCCGAAATATTTAGACGGTTCTCAATATCTATGAATCTTTTACAGCAACCAAACTGATTTTTTTATGTTCATAGAGACTATGAACATATGTTCATCTATAGGACTTTCAGTAACCTGGTGAGCACAAATCCAACATGGCGGCGATGCGAAGTATAAATATTTAAATGGACGTTTCTCGCGAATTAACTATCCGAGTGCCGTGAAACGTTGCACGTTAAATGCTTATACAAATATTGATCCACTGGCATGTAATTTATTTCAATTGTTTGCATAATCACAAGATGGCAGGTGTGCGTACTTTTAAAATCTCGTTTTTACTTCTTGTGTTCTAATCATGAGATTGAAGTTTGAATACCACACGTACACAATAATCTTAATGTAATAGTACAAAATAAAAATCCAACCTGGCGACCATCTGAAATATTTAGACGGTTCTCAATATCTACGAATCTGTTACAGCAATTAAACTGAAATTTTGTATGTTGATAGAGACAATTAACATGGGCAGGATATGTGAAAATAGGCTGTATAGTTCTTCACGGAACTACTTGTTTAAAATTAATTCTTTTTCGACTTTGGCCAACTATGGACCGCAAAGGACTTAAGACATTTTGTTTTTTATTCTTTTCTCCTCCCAGAACCTCTTCATGCGTTCGCTTCTTTTCTTTCTCTCCTCATTGTTGGATTCTCCTGAAATTCTTTTATACTGTCTACTCTCCTTCTAAACTCTCTTCTGTTGTGGACCATCTGTTGTGTGATTCCAATTTCTGCCGCATCCCTTTTTACCTCATCTATTAATTTAGATGTGCTCTTTAACCCCATGAAATTATGCTATATTGTTGTTGTTTCATTTGAGAGACTTCGACATCGTGGTCATTCAGCCCCGTGTACTTGGGTATGTATGGAATTTTGTGTAATAACCTTATTTTAAAATTATGATTGAGCATCAGATGCTTTTCTCAGAATGGCATTGTTTTTCCAGAATAGCTAGTAGGGGAGAGTGATAATTAAACGTATTTTAAGGGGGCCCCGAGTAAAACATTGGCCCTGGACATTGATCCGGTTGGATGGTCTCACACTCCCAGATACCCGAAATAGAATCAATGCTGCTTGGATGAAGTGGCGCCAAGTCACTGAGGTCCTTTTCGATCGGAAGGTGCCATTGATCTTGAAATCGAAGATATACAAATCCATCGTTTGACCGGTGGCGCTTTACGGAACTGAATATTGGCCAGTCACGAAGAGACATGAACAACAGCTGCATGTCATGGGAATGAAGATGATTCGCTGGCCGCGAGTCGCACTCCCCTGGGGCAATAATTACATTAATGACAGATGAAATAAAATGGAGAGTGTTGATGAAATGAAATTGTGACAGTGGAAACCGGAATACCCGGAGAAAAACCTGTCTGCCTCCGCTTTGTCCAGCACAAATCTCACATGGAGTGACCGGGATTTGAACCACGGACCCAGCGGTAACTGCCCCCTAACATTTGTGTGGGAAATCATTGTGTTATCGGCTCAGGAAGTGCACCGTATATAAGGCAGGCCCAACTCCCTCGAGATAGCACTGACCGACGTCATGAGGAGACACTCTTCACACGCGCTACGTAGAAAGCTCCGGTTCATAAATCTGAAGCCAGTGCTGACTGCATGTCTGAAACCTGGCCCGGTGAAACTCATTGTCTGGGATAACTGCATTAACCAGAGCTAGCGCGTCTTGGAGGGGGGAATCAGGGGGAGGGGGCGTTGCCCTCCTCAAGTTTCAGGTGCAAGACAACAATTTTAAGTAGCCTACCCTTAAAAAAATAAAAGTAAAATAACCGGAAAGTATTCTATAAACGATTGTATATTCGACGATGTCGAAATGTGAATATTATACGTCAGAAAACTGTATCATAATGATGGTCATTATAGTACTGTTTTCCATTATGATACAGTTTCTCCAGCCAATCAGAGCTCATTCATTGACCAATGAGGTAAGGATACCTTCGTGCATGCGTTCAAAATCCAATATGTCGGACATGAACACAGAATCCTTCTATATATATTACTGACATGGAAAGTGCACCGGCCATATGTTCGCGTAAACAAACTGGCGAATATGAGACAAGAAATAGCACTGTACCTTAATATCCCTAACTCCAATTTCTACACAGCGCATTGCTTTCAAACGACTTCGGTGACAGTTTGATTGAATGCTGGTGCACATCGGCAGGCTGCAAACATAATTATGGCATTGCCAAGCACACAGAGCACATGCGTCGATCGGTCAGAGAACTTGGAAAACAGAGATATCAAACCCAGCGCTTGTACTCCGATCACAAAATTCAAGTGACTGAATCTCAACAGATATTTATGAATATTTATGTTAAAACATACAATAAAGTTATAAATATCGCCGAACATAAACAGTCGTATGCAACTTGCCTCTAATAGTAATTAAGACACTCGTATGGAAATTATAAAACTCACTTACGCTCGCTTTATAAACATACTCGTGTGTTAATTATTGCCATTATAACCTCGTTGCATAATGTACTAAAATACTACGTTAGGCGGAAAATGGGAAGAGCCATGCCTTGCTTAGTCGAAATTTCTTTATTATACCGAACAAACAGTCTGTTTTAGCGCCCTCGGCCGTTTCTCGCCGAGACGCTTTGAGCTTTGTCCACTTACAACGACGATCCAAAAAGGTACATTTTTCGAACTATTATTTCTGAGCTCTGTTTCAAAACTGAGGTAAGGTACTGGGACAAAATCATTACTCATGCCCGGAAACAACAGTGTGCGCGTCGTTTTTTGAAATAAACTAGGTAAAATAACATGACTCTTCCCTCGCGCATCTCTCGTTTTAAGCACACGCTAAGCATGCACCCTGCGTTGCGACGACAAGGTTCGATAGCTTTGAAAAATGTCAATTTCAAATTATAAAAAAAATTAAGTATCTTTTAATGAAACACTGTTTTAATTATTTATCATCTCATATAAGGTACTATATTTGCCTCCTACAGTCAAATATCTAAATCTTAAAAAGTATTGGTAGGCAATAGTGTTTATCAAAAACTTGTGATTTCATTAAACTTAACTTGGCATCCGAAGGGTTAATTAGATATAATGAATAAAATTAATGTTTAATTTTTTGTAATGTAGCGATAGGCCTATGTTACCGTGTTATGTCAAGCTTTAAAGGCTAAAACGAAGAAAAGTTCTCCCTGGTAGGTAGGCATCCGCAGTTTAAAATTCCCCCCCCCCCCCCAATTTGCGAGGAGTTTTGAGTTTAACGCCCCTGTCTTGGAGTGTGTGTGTCCACCTACTCATGTAGCGGCTAGTGTTCTTAACTGTCACCCAGGAGGTCTGGATTCGATCTCCGGCTCTGGTAAGAAAATTGTAATTGCGGGGCGAATCAAAAGTGAGAGGAGGTGGGTTCGATTTCCAACTAAGCCATGCTGGAAGTGGTTTTCCGAATGGTTTCCCCACTTCTACACCAGGCAAATGCCGGGATGATTCCTAACTTAAGGCCATGGCTGCCTCCTTCCCAATCCTCAGATGAATTACAAATACACAACTATTGCGGACACCACAATACACAGGTTATCAGACAGTATCCTTCTTCCCTCCGTGGTGCTGCAAGTATTGTGCGCAAGGTTTTGTCTCTTCGGTGACTTGCTCTGAACATCTTGAGATCAAGTGCTGTCATCAGCCTCTTTGGTTCGCAAGGAGTCCAACGGTGATGCTTTTGTATTTCTATGTAAATTACTTACGTATAATAATAACTAGCAACCCGCCCCGGCTTCGCCCGGTACCTTTAACGGTTTACTAAGCGTAAGCTTAAAAGGCGCATGGACGGCAGGTTCCAGACACAATTCCGAAATGCCAAGGTGAACACCGAAACTCCAAACACATATATTCTTCTCGACACGACTCGATAGTTTGATGCTGGCCGAGACTGGGGTGGCAGGCTCGCTTGCAAGCTCGCTCAAAAGCTAGTAATTTAAAATTTCCACTCATCGGAGATTGTTGGAAGAAATGAAAACGTAAAAACACTTATAGTGGGTGATGTATTAAAGAAATTGCTATACTATCATTTTTTTTTTTAGAACTGTTCATGCTGAACAATTCTGACACTCATAGTAGGCCTATATAGATATTTTAAAGATTTGCCCAGTGTAAACTTAAAAGTCAGGTTTTTCTTCAACTTGATTCACTGAAATCGTTACTGCACGGCTTCATTGGTCGTGAATGAATGTTTTTCTATAGAAACCTTCCTCGTGAAATCCTTTACAGAATGGTGAAAACCACATCAAAATGTATCCAGTGGTTCTCGAGATTACCCGTTACATCCAAGAATCTTGTTTTATACTTTGAGTATATAGAGATTGTGTGAAAAGTGTGCTCATTAGTGTGTGGAATCCCTTAAAAGTACTTGGCCGTCTTTTCTTTCAGGTGCAACAAGCAGCTGCGACTGCAAACATTTCTGTTACTGTTGTTTAGAACAAGAATTGTCGTTATTACAATCTGTGTGTTTGTGTGTTTTAGGTAAGTACCGAGAGAGCCCCCCGCCTTGTCCAAAGTTATGGCGTACAGATGAACTGAAGCGCTACAGGTAAGAAGAGATTATTACGTATGAGGAGTTGATTGAAGTGATAGAAGCCATTTTATGTTCGACGATGTCGAAATGTAATTATTATACAGAGGTGGCCAAATTATTAGACTAAAACTTGCAAAATAACATATTGAATTTTTCTACCTAGCCTTACAAATGAAAATTAAACATGCATGTGCCTCATTACTTTGTATGCATTCCTTTGTTGGAAATAAGCATTTTCATCCTTTTGGGCATACTTTTAATGAGTGTTTTGGCAATTGTTTTTGATGTCATTGTCATGGTGCCAAATCCGTACCAAAGTTTCAATCAGACCAATTTGTGTTGTAAAAGTGGTTTTCTTGATTTTCTTCTTGACAATACCCCACTAATTTCAACGAGGTTCATGTCCAGGCTATTTCCGGGCCACGGAAGCACAGAAATGTTTTTATCACTGAGGAATTGAGCCACTTTCTTGGCCGCATGACAGGGAACACCATCATGCATGAAGACACAAGGATTTTCTCCAAACCAATCTCTTATCTGAGGTAAGAGACGCTTCTCAGGGACTTTTATATATTGGTCCTGCATCATGGTACCCTTGACAATATATAATCTTCCGGTTCCATACACAGACATCATACTCCAGACCATAACTTTTATTGGATATTTTACTGTCGATTGTATGCACTGGTGATGAAACTCTTCTTCTGGCCTCCTACGAACGTACCGACTCGTTTTTTCACTTACTTCAAATATAGATTCATCATTGAAGCAATCCTAGGGTTAAATTTTCATTTTAGTAGTGCATTGGCGGCATTATTACAATCAATCAAGGAACAATAATAACAACAATTTTTTAAAGTTTCCAGTGAGCATTGTTAAATCTATGATAAGAGTAGTTAATGTTTGAAAAACTATTATTTTGATGTTACATGTACCTTCCAGTCATCTGCAGAGCAAACTTGTAGGCCCTTTGCCCTTTCCAATCTCTTTTTTGCCAAAATTGGAGTGATCATTGCTTTTCTTCTGGGTCGTCTAGATTTTAATCCACTATTGTACATGTTCTTCTTACAGTACTTGCAGATATATCTATGACACTACTCTTCAAATTATTTCTTAGTTCATTGCTAGTAGCTGAGCGATGGTTTCGTGAAATTGACATCAGTTTTCGTACAACTCTAGGGCTTAATTTACTTTTCCTACCACGTTTTTCTTTTCGTTGTGACTGGCAAACTTCACTGTTTTCTTCCATTTTCTTGCTTCTACTTACTTATTTCTGTGCAATATTAAGTCTTGTTTCTGTCTCCTGCTGTTTGCAGTATCCTTCAGTAAGCAATGCTCTTGTTATCCCAAATTTTCTTGGGAACATAACACTTTTTCCTCCCCATAAACATAAAATTCCCTTGATAGGTCGATGTTATGCACTGCCTTCTAATCACGTCGCAAATATAGGATTAAATATGTCAGCATCAAGCACCAAAGCTCTACTGATGGAATTAAGTGAAAATAGTAACTAAACAATCACTAAATTCTTGGTAAATTTCAAACAAACAACAACATCTGCACAGAAATCAATAGTTCCTTGAGACAGCAGGCAATTATTTGTAACCGTTTTGCCAAACTATGAGACAGAAAATCCTAAAATCATTATGCAAATGTCGCTATATCATTGTAACAACACCAGTGTCAATTCCCATAGAAAAACAAATAAATGTGTACTTAGCAAAATTGAATAATGCATTTTCAGACCTTTAGTCTAATAATTTGGCCACCTCTGTATGTCTGAAAACTGTACTATAATTAGGCTAATTATAGTACAAGTTTTCATTATGGGACAGTTTCTCCCACGAATCAGAGCTCAAGAAACAATTGTTTGACCAATTAGGTAAGGATAGCATCGCACCTGCGCTGAGTTCCAAGGCCTTCTAATTTAAATTTCACTGCGTGGCCTAGTGTTATAGTGGGGGTAATCGAGGAGGCCATGGTCAAATACAAGGTATTCTCTGCGTCCCATGCGCTCTGTTCAGTACATAAAACTGGCGAAATCACGACAGATATTTATGAATATTTATTGTCGAACATAAAATAGTTATAATAATTATCGTCGAACATAAACAACTCGCATATAATGGTAATTAAGACACTTGCATACGCTCGTTTTATAAACATAATCGTGTCTTAATTATTGTCATTATAGGCTCGTTCCATAATGTACTATTTCAGTATTACCTAGTACCAATAAAGAAAGCTTCCCAGATGATGATGATGATAATGATGATTGTTGTTTTAAGGGGCCTAACATCGAGGTTATCGGCCCCTTCCCAGCTGTGACGAAGATACATTCATGCAACTGGATATTCTTAAGTTCATAGATAAACTCCATTCGTCGTGTTTTTCGCTCTAATAATGCATGCTCTACTTTGTGTGGTCCCAGAAGATAATATCGTTCCCAATTAACAATATGTTTCTTAGAAATTTGATTCTTTCGTTCTCTACGATGTAAAGTTTTAATACAGTTTCTCTCCATTATTTACTAACGCCACCAAACAGAATACAAACATAACAATAATAATATCGTATGGCCTCGGTGCCCGGTGCAAGCTTTGTTATTTGACACCCAGAGGGTTGCTTGCATGTCGAATTTCGTTGTTCCTTGAAGCACTATGAAAGTCAAGGAGGTTAGATATCTAAGCTCCTTAAACACTATAGAGTTTTCTAGTAGAAAAATGAGGAACTTTGTATTGGCGGAAACTCCCGAGATTAATT
This sequence comes from Meconema thalassinum, assembly GCA_946902985.2. Taxonomy (NCBI): domain Eukaryota; kingdom Metazoa; phylum Arthropoda; class Insecta; order Orthoptera; family Tettigoniidae; genus Meconema; species Meconema thalassinum. The sequence goes on from OX336396.1 coordinate 247,775,198, forward strand.
TTGCCATTATGAACACGGCCTACTGAATTCAAATGGGTTATTTGACATGCCAGCATCTTATGACATGGTGTCGTTACTTTTTCCGCCTTTCAAAAATCACTTACCACGGCCAGAAGCGAACCTGCAGTAGACCGACACTCACCGACCGTGGCAAGCACCAAACAGAATTCAAAAAGTGACAGTCAGTCTGAAAGACTAGACTTTCTGTCATTTTAAATGCTACAAATGCTGAAAAATGCTAGAAAGACTGGAGGCTTCTCGCTTCGCTCGAAGCCAAACACTCTTGACATGTTAGAAAATTATCTGCATAATACTTATCTTGCTTCAAATTACTCTCTCACCAGAGCGCGCGGGGACGTGCTCCTTCCATCCAGTGTAAAAACACTTACAGTGCGCAATGTATTGAAGATAGAGATATGCTCTCGCGGACTTTTTTGTAGAACTTTTCATGCTGACCAATTCTTACGTTCATAGTATATTGATATTTTAATGGTTTGCCCAGCGTAAGCTTAAGAAGCGCACGGACGCCAAGTTTGTTTTCGACCTTTTCACCGAAATCGTTACTGCTTGGCTTCCTTTGATCATACATAAATTATTTTCTACAGAATCTTTCCTCGAGATATCCTTTACAGAAGGGTGAAAATTGCATCAAATTCCATCCGGTGGTTCTCGAGATTACCGGTGACATCCATGAATCGGGGATTTTTGTCTTATACTAACGAAGTAGAGATTGTCGGGGAACACATGCACCAAGCGGTACTATGATGTCACACACCTCAGTGCATTCTCGGTACATTTCGTCCCGTCACCGTAACGTAACGCCAGACCCCAGCGTAACGACGAGGTCGACAAGATCATTTAAAATGATAAAAATAACAATGCATTGTGCTCGTCGTTACACTTGCTGTTAACCATTCATACTGCTCTTACCGCTGAGACTGGAATTTACGTGGCTGGTGTTTATCACTGTACAATACCGGGTGAGTTAGCCGAGGTCGTTGCGGCATGACTGTTGGCAGTCGCTCACATCCGGGAGGCGAGGAGGTTCGAATCCCCCCGCCGGCAACCTTGAAGATGGTCTTCTGTGGTTTCCCATCTTCCTTCCAGGCAAATGCCGGGGTTGGTCCTTAACTATAGGCCACAGCCGCTACCTTCCAACTCCTCGACCCTCCCTTCCAACTTTCCTCCCCAACGGTACTTGTAGCTCACCCATTGGGTGTCCGTCTCGAAGCAGCTACAAAACTGGCGAGCCGAACATGTCCTCGGACACTCCCGGCACTAAAAGCCATACGCTAAAAAAAAATGTACAATATTTAGATGAGGTTTTGGTCTTCTCTCTTTCACTGCACATTTCTCTTCATAGGGCAACGAATAAAATGGTATTGATTTTAAATACACTATTAAATCAATACGGCCGGCCCCGTGGTGTTGGGGCAGCGGGCCTGCCTCTCACCCGGAGGCCCCGGATTCGATTCCCGGCTGCGTCAGGGATTTTTGAAACTGACGTGAGAGCTGGAACGGGGTGCACTCAGCCTCGTGAGGACAATTGAGTAGCTGTCTGACAGTGAGGCAGCGCCCCAATCACGAAAACCCAGATTAACGACCGAGGAGACCCGATGCGCTATCACGCGTCACCCCAATATCTGCAGTCAAAATGGCTGGACAGCGGTCGCTTGGTAAGCCTAGACCCTTCATGGGCTGTAGAGCCAGGGGTTATTTAATCACTACACTGATCCATGTTTTAAAACTCACAAACGAACTTGCACGCGCTGAAATACCGCCCGCCTCACGGATGCACTGCTTCGAGCCTAGGCTCTCTGCTGACGCAATCAGATATCGACCTTCCGCTTGACGCATGCGCAATTGCCACAGAGACTTGAGCCTGTTTTAAAGGAGACTCACTGGCTGCTCAGTCCAGCGCTGAGAAGCTGGCGTCAATCCCACCGTGGCTACAGAGAATAATACCGAAAACTAGAGATTTAATTTTATGAATATCTTTATTTCTTACAGGTTAGGTTGTATAAATAGTTGTTTTCGCGCCTAATGTAATTGGGCACAATTTGTGTTGACAGACTGGAAAGCTTTTTTAATATGAGAAGTTGAACCCCCCGCCAAATAGAAGACGTAATGTTACAATAAAGAATAGTTACAATATATTAAAATACTAGCTGTACCCGGCATGCGTTGCAATGCCAATCAAAGAAAGTGTTGGCGTTGTAATTCTGTTTCTTGAAGTGTTTTTGGATACACAATACTTTTTTCAATATCCGTTAAGTGCCTCTAAACTATCGTAAAATGATTTAACTAATTTAGAAACATGCTTGGGAGCGTGCACAACAACTCACCAATGTTTCATCGCAATCCGATGAATGGCATATGAACGCATACGGAATTTTGTTTAAAAGATTCGTGTGCTGTCACTCATTTGTTGAATCTACTCGAGTGCTACCTACTGTGAAATGTAATTACTAAGTTGGAAACCTTCACGTAATCGTGCACAACAACTCATCAAAGTTTCATCGCAATCAGATGAATGGCATATGAACACATATGGAATTTTTTGAAACGCTTCGTACGCTGTCGCTCATTTGTTGAGCCTACTCGTGCGCTACCTACTGTGAAATGGATTTACTAAGTTAGGAACCTCCACGTAAGTGTACCCAACAACTCATCAAAGTTTTATCGCAATAGATGAATTGTATATGAATGGATATGGGACTTTCTAGAAACGATTCGCGTGCCATCGCTCATTTGTTGAATCTACTCATGCGCTACCTATTGTAAAATGGATTTACTAACTCAAAACCGGGTGAGTTAGCCGTGGTCGTTATACGGCAGGACTGCTGGCAGTCGCTCACATCCGGGAGGCGAGGAGGTTCGAATCCCCCCGCCGGCAACCTTGAAGATGGTCTTCTGTGGTTTCCCATCTTCCTTCCAGGCAAATGCCGGGATTGGTCCCCAACTATAGGCCACAGCCGCTACCTTCCAAATCCTCGTCCTTACGTCCATACTTTCCTTCCCTACGGTGCTTGTAGCTCACCCATTGGGTGTCCGTCTCGAAGCAGCTACAAAACTGGCGAGCCGAACATGTCCTCGGACACTCCCGGCACTAAAAGATACACTAAAAACAAACAACAACAAAAATGACTCAAAACCTTCCCTGGCATGTACACAACAACTCATCAAAGTTTAATCGCAATCGGATGAATGGCATGTAAACGCATACGGGATTTTGTTTAAACGATTCGCATGCCGTCACTCATTTGTTGAATCTACTCGTACGCTACCTATTGTAAAATGGATTTACTAAGCCACCAAACTTCCCTGGAGTGTACTCAACGATTCGCCAAAGTTTCATCGCAATCGTATAAATGGTATATGAACGCATACGGGACTTTGTTGAAACAATTCACGTGCCGTCGCTCATTTGTTGAATCTACTCGTGCGCTACCTATTGTAAAATGGATTTGCTAACTCAAAACTTCCCTGGCATGTACACAACAACTCATCAAAATTTCATCGCAATCGGATGAATGGTATATGAACGCATACGGGACTTTGTTGAAATGATTCGCGTGCCGTCGCTCATTTGTTGAATCTACTCGTGCGTTACCTATTGTAAAATGCATGTACTAAGCCAGAAACCTTCCCTGGAGTGTAGCCTACACAACATCTCACCCAAGTTTCATAGCTATCGGACGAATGGTATATGAACGCATACGGGACTTGGTTGAAACGCTTCGAGCGTCGTCAATCATTTGTTAGCCTACTTTCGATTTTTGCAAAAAATGAAAGTAGACTTATGAGATCAACACAGGGCGAAAAAAAGTGTGTCTGTCTGTGTGTGTGTATGTGTGTGTGTGAGTCTGTGTGTGTGTGTATGTGTGTGTGTGAGTCTGTGTGTGTGTGTATGTGTGTGTGTGTGTGTGTCTGTGTGTGTGTGAGTGTGTGTACTCTGAATGTCTGTCCCCCCCTATCAATTCGAACACGGTGAATGCAAATTGAACGAAATTTGGTACAAAGGTAGCACTAGCAAAGGACACCTCAGTGTCATGTTTTATATCGCCGCCATCTTTACTAAAACTGAATGGCGGCCACTCAAACGTTCAAAACGTAAAATCAAATAACGACTAACCAAATCATCCGATCTCTACCAAATTTGGTAACAACATACCTTCGTATAGGATGCGTCTTGTGACCAAATTACAAGGTCGTCGGCCATACCATTTCAGGATGGCGGCCGTGCGAATTATGCAAACTTTATAATCCATATCATGGGACCCACCAGTTCCGATTATCGAGCCGAGAATCGTTTTAACTGTTCTAAAGGAAGAGGCACGTTCGAAATTAAAAGTTTATTTTGTAATACTATAGTGCAGACGTGATTTTAAAAAGCTGAACTGATTCAGTAATAAGACAAGATGGCAGCGGATATCTTGTGCCGGACTTATATTTCACTAATTTGAGTATTGCATGCAATATAGCTTACTGATAAAAAATAAATAAACTTTGTATGAAATGCTTTATATATAAATAATATACTCCAGTGATGAAATCGTTTAGTATAAATCATTATTTGCTAACAAGTTCTATGTAAGTCATTTTAAATAGAACGATATTCGTTGACACAATTAGCTCAGTGGTAGAGTGTTAGCCTATCGCTCAAATGCCTATGGTTCAAACCCGATCAGAGCTAGGTTTTTTGCTTGAAATGTTATATGTTTATTGTTTTGTAATGACTCAGATGTTTTAAAATTAAGTGTTATATTGTGCACATTATGGTGTAAAATATATATTCAATTAAAACATAATTCGCCAGCAGATTTACTCGGGACATCTAGCTGCCAAAAAGGTAACTTCCAGATTTTATTGAAAAGTTTCTTCTTCTGGCCGCTAGAATGCACTCGCTCTGTTAGGATTATATTGTTCGATATTTCACCAATAGATGTCACGACTAGTCTACGTGGGGATCCATTGATTACTATACCATTATCATTCTATGCGCATCGAATTTGAAGAATGACAAGATGATACTACGATACATTTTAACTTTTTATTTTAAAGGGTTTGTAACAGCCTATTTTGCGTTACTTGAAAATGTTATTAAGCGTTATATTGTGCACATTATGGTGTAAAATATATATTTAATTAAAACATAATTCGCCAGCAGATTTACTCGAGACATCTCTAGCTGCCAAAAAGGTAACTTCCAGATTTTATTGAAAAGTTTCTTCTTCTGGCCGCTAGAATGCACTCGCTCTGTTAGGATTATATTATCGAAAATATCCACATGGTTTGTATACACACGTCTCTGTAGGGTCATGGAAAGATTTGTTAATTCAATTAGGGTTGTGAAAGCCATGCACAACCAGACGTGTAAAGACATGCCTCAACTCAAAGTTGGATGTTGCCCACGGCAGGTCGTAATAATAATAATGTTATTGGTTTTACATCCCTTTTAACTACTGTTGATTTTAGAGACACCGGGGTGCCGGAATTTTGGCCCGAAGGGGATCTTTAACGTGCCAGTAAATGTACTGACACGGCTCCCTCGCATTTGTGCACCCTCAAATGCCAGCTGACTGCGCCAGGATACGAACCTGCAACCTAGGGCCCAGCAAGCGAGAACGTTACCGCTGAGCCACGCCGCCAGTCCGGTCGATTATGTCTCCAGATCCATAACATTCTTGATATACTTCTTATCTTTCTTTCTTCAATGATGGTAGCAGTTTTTATCTAGGTTGTGGCGTTTGGTAGAGGTAAATCGTTTCTAAGGTCTTCAACAAAGAATAGTTCTATTATACTCTTTGATAATAACAACGAGTTATAACTATACTCATACATTTAGGAGAAAGTAGGCTATATGTTCTTTACTGAACATCTTGTTGAATCTACTCTTGCGCTACCTATTGTAAAATGGATTTACTAACTCAAAATCTTCCCTGGAGTGTACATAACATCACACCCAAGTTTCATCGCTATGGGACGAATGGTATATGAACCCACACGGGACTTTAGTTGAAATACTTCGCGCGTCGTCGCCGCTCATTTGTTGACTCTACTCGTGCGCTACCTATTGTAAAGTTGATTTACTAAGCCAGGAATCTTCCCTAAAGTGTGCACAACATCTCACCCAAGTTTCATCGCAATGAGATGAATGGTATACGAACGCATACGGGACTTTGTTGAAACAATTCGCGTGCCGTCGCTCATTTGTTGAATCTACTCGTGCGCTACCTATTGTAAAATGGATTTACTAACTCAAACACTTCCCTCGCGTGTACACAACAACTCATAAAAGATTCATCGCAATGGGATGAATGGTAGCCTATATGAACGCATGTGGGATTTTGTTGGTTCGCATCGCACGCCATTTTGTTGAAGCTACTCGCGCGCTATCTATTGTAAATTGGACTTACTATGCCTATAACTTTCCCGGGAGTGTGCACAACAACCCACCAAAATTTGGTAAATCGGATGAATTGTAGGCTATATGAACGCTTCACTAACACTCATTTGTTTAAACTACTCGTGCGCTATCTATTGTAAATTTGATTAACTATGCCTATAACCATCCGGGAAGCGTTCACAACAACTCACCAAAATTTGATCGCAATCGGATGAATGGTTTATGAACGCATGTAATCGTATCGAAACGCTGCTCGATTCAAATCAGCACATGATAAATCTCTTCTTGTGCGTCGAAAATTATCTACTTCTTGATCTCTGTTGTTCGCTCGACGACTTCGCATTGCCATCCGAGCCGTTTCACGGGCTGCCTCACTTTGCTCTTGTGATTGAGAAGCACGAAGTCGAGCCATACTAACGCGGCGCTCTTCACGGGCAATTTTTTGTTCTTCTTCATTCCTTTCATTCGCAATGTTTCGTATCCTTCTTGCATTATTGCTTTGTCGGGAAAGATTCGACGTCTTTGTCGCGGCATTGTTAATGATGATTCAAAGAGAATACAAATTATGTTGAGTAACTAACGGGATTTCATGTTAAGAGCCTCATTTTCTATACCGGTAGTGGAGAGCGCTACTCGCATCCAGTCGGCCGTGTCTCGTCAAGAGCTACTGTTGCCTAGAAACGTCTTGCCTTGCCATTCCTTCATGAGTGTATTTTAGCTGTCATTTGCGTTACGTTTAATAGTGCCTTGTATTCTCTTTGACGTTTTATGTCACGTCACGGGATAAAAAAAAGTATCCTATGTCCGTCTCCTGGTTCTAAGCTACCTCCACACCAATTTTCAGCCAAATCGGTTCAGCCGTTCTTGATTTATAAATAGTGTAACTAACACGACTTTCTTTTATATATAGAGATAGATTACTTTGCCACTTTTTTCCCGGCTGAAGTCTTCTAATAATTCATTGAAATCTAAACTTGCTAAACGGTCAAGGGAGGTCATAGCTGCACTGAAAAAAATAATTATAAATTAGTTTGAAAAGTATAATTAATTAATCAATTATTTAAATTCAATAAAATCAATAGCGCGGGGCCCACCGGATCGCGGGGCCCAGGGCGGTCGCCCTCCTCTCCTTCCCCTAGATTCGCCCATGCCAGGAAGTTTCCTAAAGGAAGGAGGGAAAACATTTACCAACTCTTTTCTTGCCTAACTGACCTTTAATGGAATTTATTTGGAATGGTTCATTGGCTCTCTGTTATTTACAGTAGTTGGTGAATTCACAAGTACAGTGTGGAGCAGATGGACATATTTGGGTTGGGTCCACGCTCCGTACATTCCTCTGCATATTACAGTCGAAGGGTCGGGGTCTATTTGTGCACCTGGTCAGTAGAGTAGGTTTCTTCATTTGTTAATGTTGAGCCACTCGTTTTTATTTCAATGTCCTTTTGTTTGTTGTACAGTACTTGTTATTTCAAGGAACGGAACAGAGAGGTCATTATTTTATCTTTATTATTTTTAGTCGGTTTTCCCTCCAGGGTTAACTCTTCCCTCGGACTCAGCGAGGGATCCCACCTTTAACATCTCCAGGGCAGTGTCCTGGAGCTTGAAATATCGTGTCGGGGGATACAACTGGGGAGGTGAGACGAGCACCTCGCCCCGGCGGTCTCACCTGCAAAGCGAACAGGAGCCTTATGAGGGATGGGAAGATTGGCAGGGATATGCAAGGAAGAGGGAAGGAGGCGGCCGTGGCCTTACGTTAGGTGCCATCCCGGTATTTGCCTGGAGACGAAGTGGGAAACCACGGAAAACCACTTCGAGAATGGCTGAGGTGGGAATCGAACCCTCTCTACTCATTGGACCACCCGAAAACGAGTAGACCCCGTTCCAGTCCTCATGCCACTCTTCAAATTTCGTGGCAGAGCCGGGAATCGAACTTCGGACCTCCAGGGTTGCAGCTAAGCACGCTGACCACTACACCACGAAGGTGACGTCATTATTATTACTATTATTATTATTTCCATCTTGCACTGTGTCGAGTGCCGTGTGGTAGGTTATACTGTAATGTGATCAGTGCTTAAGAAGCAGGCAGGTAGAAAAGCTTTTAGCTCTAATTGGATTGTTCTTCTTCCACATGGCCCAGATAATGACTGTAATTAACTTGTGTAAAGGGGATGTTCAATTCGACACGCGACCAGTTTAGTAAGGTCAGTTAGACAAGAAAAAGTACCTCCTTGGTAAATGTCTTCCCTCCTTCGCTTAGGAAACATTTGTCAGCACAAAAGTTCCACGGAGAGAGAAACGTAAGGATTGGTGCGTCTTACGTTCGGTGCCTTCCCGTTTGCAACGGGTCATGGGCGGCTTCGGTGGCGTAGTTGGTAGCGTGCTGAGCTTCTATACCCAAGATAACGGCTTCAAACCTGGCCGAAGTCGGATTTTTTAAGAGCACTAATAATCCCTCAGTATGCCTTCCTTCGGAGGGGAAGTAAAGCCGGCGGGCTATACTACAACTGTGTGAAGCTAAATTTACAGGCTAAATTTGACTAACGCTCTATTAGTTACAACGTTCACCGCCAGGTGCCCGTCGCTGTGGCATCTAGTAGCCACGTTCGCTGCTAGGTGTCGTTGATGGTAGCATTTGGTAGCAAAAGTAGGAACTACTTGAAATTGATCGTCTGCAGTCCATACCTGAATTACAGATAACACACACTAATACAGTCATCTCAATTAACACCGGTTATCAGACAGATCTTATACATACCCAAAGTACACGGGGCTACATGACCACGTTGTTGCAGCCCCTAAACTGAGGAACCAACCAACAACAACGGATCATGAAGTGACCATTAAGTGTCCCATTTGCGACGAGCTGTAAATTCTCCTAGTCATGAGCTTCCCGTTAGCGACGGAATGTTGACTGTAACAAATTTATTTTCCATATTTCTTCATATTTCTGACATTGGTCTAAATATTTGTATAAGTTAATTTTGGAATCTTGTATTTTTAAAGTAACAATATTTAGAGCTTAATGATTACATTACTTATATTGCCCCTAACTTGCAAAATATATTTACATATATATTTGTAAAAAAATTGACACTGTTTCATATCCCTGATTATTATTATTATTATTATTATTATTATTATTATTATTATTATTATTATTATTATTATTTTAGTCGGTTTACCCTCCAGGTTGGTTTTTCCCTCGAACTCAGCGAGGAATACCACCATTACCGCCGCCAGGGCAGTGCCCTGGAGCTTGAAACACCTGATCGGGGGATACAACTGGGGAGGTGGGACCAGCACCTCGCCCTGGCGGCCTCACCTGCAAACCGAACAGGGATGGGAAGGGAGGGAAAGATCGGGAGGGATAGGCAAGGTAGAGGGAAGAAGACGGCCATGGCCTTACGTTGGGTACCGTCACGGCATTTGCCCGAAGACGAATTGGAGAAATCACGGAAAACCATTTCGAGGATGGCTGAGGTGGGAAACGAACCCCCTCTGATCATTTAAACCCCGTTCCAGTCCTCATACCACTTTTCAAATTTCGTGGCAGAGACGAGAATCAAACCTCGGACCTCCGGGGTGGCAGCTAAGCACGCTCACCACTACACCACGGATGCGACATTATTATTATAGGTCTAAGTTATTTTATTTTTACTTTACTTATTAATGTTTGACTGTTTTCCTATTTAAGCATAGACTAACACCTCTAAATTCTAAAGAAATAAAATTGTATACTCCTACTGTGTTACGAAGGGCAGATGATCTCACTGCTCCGCCTCTTAAAACAACAAGCATGATACAATATTGGCTACACTGAAGTTGCAGTTACCATGGCAATACGGACAGACGTGCCACTACACGGGCACGCCATGAGCCCTTGACCCGATTCTAGGACACACGTGTGCGACCGGACCGCGTAGCGTGCTGAAATAGACAAACATATCAGGAGTCGACAAGGTTACTCCGTACACAATGGACTTCACTTATCATCTGTGGGCTCTCTGCCGCCTTTTCAGGACGTCCGGAAACATCTGCCATGTCACACAACTTGAGAGAACCAATCTCAACATTACGTGACGCATTCGCACTGCCTTTTAATAATACCAGTCGATACGCAAAATATTCCTGTATGGCAGTGTGGCCAATTACAAGATAATTTTCGACATTTTTTTCTAATTAGTAGTTGATAATAATAATAATAAGAAGAAGCATTGTACACCTCCGAAACTATATCTCTAGAAGGCTACTCTCAAATTGGTGAAATCGAAAACCAACAACGTAAAATTCTCAGGAATATATATGGCTCCGTTTATGTTAATGGTAGGCCTATATGGATTAAAAGAAAAACCACAGACTTGTACACAGTAATCAATAAGTTCACTGATACCGTGCGTAAGAGACGATTGGAATTCTACGGTCACATCTGCAGAATAGACAACACCAGATATGCAAAATAAACTGCTTGATCTAATTAATTCAAAGAAGATCAAAATCAGTTGGTTAGAAGAAGTCAAACAGGACTTATAAGAAATGAATATCATAGAAGATAATAATCATTAATCGCAAGGCTTTTGGAACTCTAGTTACAAATCACTCTTTCACCGAAAAGGCTAAAAAGACTACTGGAAAAAATGGACGGAAGAACGTAAGAAAGGGCATAGTGAGTTCTTGAGGAGAATTTTGGGAGGAGAAGAAGAGGAAAACACCATCAACCCAAGTCAACAAGTTCAAACGCGCTCCCTAAGTGGGCAAAACGAAGAATGAAAGAAAAACAAAAGGAGTGATATTACAGTAGAATCCGATCACATCTCAGAAAGATACTTAAAAGAAAGAGGTTTCAGGACAGACCACCCTGTAAGAAAACCGGCACCATCTGGTCAATAGAGAGAAAGGAGCAACATTGCCAGAGAATGCGCGAATATTGGGCAATCATCAAGTTCCACGCCAAGCTGAAAAGTTGAACGTCGTGCTGCTTAGCTGGCCCATCCGAAAGAATAATAATAATTCTTTTGTAAGGTGAAGTTCAAGGCTAGGATGGAAGGTACAGTAAGCGACAGAAAATCAGGGCTGACCAAAACGAAAATATAGAGCACTTATTTAAGCGTCGGATCAAAAATACCCATGCGCCAGTCTCCGCGGGTTAAAGAAATATTACATGAGATATTTATCACAAAATAACACGCTTTTGTGTACAAAAATGGGGGAGGGTGCACTCAATTGGATGACATGTTTCGTTCGTCAAGCGATCATCTTCAGATCCTGCTCAATTAGACTTAATTAATGTACTACATAATTAAGTACAAGTTTTTCGGGCTTGTAGGCCGTGGTCCAGACAGGATATCTCCCGACGTTTCACCGGAAACTGTGTCCGGCGTTATCAAGGGTTCCGCTCCTTTCCTTGGTCAGCAGGGGAATAAGGAAGAGGCTTGAAATAATGGGTAACGGTTTGTAGTAGGGTATTGTTGCTTGAATATGACTGTTGGTTGGATGGATCTTGGCGATGAATTAACGGATCAATTTGGCATGGTGAGCCGAGCGTTCTCTGCACAATCCGGCTAGATCGTCTGGTCTCGCGTACATGTTGCGGGGTGCGGTGCGTGCTCCGGCTTCGGCGACCGAACTTGTGGGGAAGAGGTGTTCCCTGGGCGACTGCCGGGCTGTAGCGGGAAGGTTCTTCAGGTTGACGTGTGCGTGATATCTTGGCCTTGGTGTTCCTAAGGGCCGGGATCCATGTATCACGCACACGTTCAATTTCTTCCTTTCGATTGAAGTTGTCGGGGTGTTTGAATATTTCTATGGCTTCCCGTTGCAGCCTGGCGTGGTAGTGTATGGTCGTGGAGAGTATCTCCGTACATGTACGCGAGACCAGACGATCTAGCCAGATTGTGCAGAGAACACTCGGCTCACCATGCTAGATTGATCCGTTAATTCATCGCCAAGATCCATCCAACCAACAGTCATATTCAAGCTACAATACCCCACTACAAACCGTTACCCATTATTTCAAGCCTCTTCCTCATTCCACTGCTGACCAAGGAAAGGAGCGGAACCCTTGATAATGCCGGACGCAGTTTCCGGTGAAACGTCGGGAGATATTCTGTCTGGACCACGGCCTACAAGCCCGAAAAACTTGTATTTAATTATGAACGCCGGCCGTGAAAGCCTAAGCTGTTATATAATGTACTACATGTTTATAAATTACACTTATGCAAAAATATATACAACGTTAATAAACACTTGAGTAATGCGTCAATAATACTGTATTCTCGTTGGTTAACACAGGAAGATTGACGCGTTACTCACGTTTTTACGAACTTATGTAATCTAGACATTGCATATATACTCGTATTTGTGCATAAGTGTAATTCATAAACATCGTACATTAATTAAGCCTAAGTAAGCAAGATCTGAAGATGATCGCTTGACGAACGAAACATGTCATCCAATTTAAGTGCAACCCCCTCCCCCATTTTAGCCTATTTTCATTTATGAAAAAAAAATAGGCTTATGAGATACCTTTTGTCCGTGTGTGTGTGTCCCCCTAGTAAAATGTAAACGGCTGGAGCGATTTCAATGAAACTCGGTAAGGTCAGAGCACCATTTCATTCGACCCCGAACGTGCCGTTCAAATTTTATTACGTCTCAGAAATCTCAACATGGCGGTTGTGCAAAAAAATTCACCGGCATTCTATATCTCCGAATATATTACTAATATCACCCTGATATTTGTACGGTGATAAAGGGCATTACTAGACGTTCACCTATGAGACTTTCAAGAATCTGTTAACTAGAAAACAAGCATGTCAGCCAAGCGAGGTTGAAACTTTTAAATTGATTTTTCTCCGATTTAACCATTCAAATGCAATGAAACTTGGTACAGCAAATGATTATACACATTGTAATGCACTGGCATCTAATTTAGTTCAATTGTTTACATAACCTCCAGATGGCGGCTGTGCGAAATATATAATCGGCATTCTATATCTCTGAACCTAATACCGATATCACCCTGAAATTTTGTACGGTATTAAAGATCACAACCACAAGTTCATCTAATTAACTTTCAAAAACCTATAAAGTACAAAATGAACATGGCGGCCAAACATAATTGAAACTTTTAATAGACTTTTCTCGCGATTTAATCATCTGAGGGCAGTTAAATAAGGTACAATAAATGTTAATACACATTGTAATGCACTGACATCTAATTTAGTTCAATTGTTTACATAACCTCAAGATGGCGGCTGTGCAAAATTTTTAAATTAAGTTTTTATTTCTTATGTATTAATCATGTGATCGAAGTGTACGTTTGAATAATGAACCTACGCAATAATCGTCATCTAATTGTACATAACTTTATGGGCTACATATATAAAAATCCAACATGGCAACCATCCGAAATATTTAGATGGATCTCAATATCTTGTAATCTATGACAGCAATCAAACTGAATTTTTGTATGATGATAGGGGCAATTAATATTAGTAGGATATATGAAATTAGGCTGTATAGTTCTTCACGGAACTACTTGTTGTACATAAAAGCGTGTTATTTTGTGATAAAATAACTTATGTAGTATTTCTCATGTTAGGTTGTATAAATACTCGTTTTCCCGCCTAATGTAATTGGGCATAATTTGTGTAGACCGACTGGAAAGCATTCTTTAATAAAACTAGGCAACACTTGAAAATGGTTTCTATCGCTTCAATTAACTTGACCAGTTCTGAGATGGTCACCTCTATTCTGTTATCCCTCACGAGGCTGAATGTACCCCGTTCCAAACCTCAGACCGATAATATAAGGTGCGTTCAAAAAGTAACGAGCCGGTGGCATAATTACAGAAACCAGTACCTGTATGTTAATAGTATTGGCCCTGGCTGTTGAGGCACTTGTCCCACTGTGACACGAGGCGGTAAAATTCGCTGGGCTGCGATGTGAACCAGTTCCGCACGTACAGCTGGACGTCGGCGTCCGAGGTGAATCGTTGGGCCCGCAGAGCCCTTTTCAGGGCACCAAACATGGCGTAATAACAGGGAGAGATGTCTGGACTGTATGGAGGGTGGCCGAGAACCTCCCATTTGAATTTCTGCAGGAGTGCCGCGACTGTTTTGGTCGTATGAGGTCGTGCATTGTCGTGGAGTGACCACGGCGGCTGTGGCGTTCACAGTCACTCGGCGGTCCTGGGTAATGAGTGCGTCAACCAGCTGGGCGTTGTCATCGGTAATGCAGGAGAGGGGGTTCCCCAGACCAGGCATCATCGGCTAACGTCACCCGTCCTTCCCTGAAGCGCTTGTGCCTCGCCTTGACCCTTGCAAGGGACATGCAGTGTTCGCCGTACACTTGAGACATTCCCCCTACTCCTTCCGCTGTCATAAACCGAACAACGCCTCTTTGCTCTTCGGTTGACGCCTCCATGTCACTGTTTGCAATGCGATAGGCAGCGTTGGACGATTGATGCATGCTGCTGCTCGCTTTGTATCGTCACGTGACGTGCACGCGTGCCGTCTAGCGACGGGCTGTGACCTTCCACGCTCTGGTCGGAACCACACCTCGTTACACACGCCACGATTAGCTAATGTAGTCACCGGTTTGCGCATTCCAGCCTCCGGCTCGTTACTTTTTGAACGCACCTTATACATTTCTTGGCAGTTATTAATTCGTGGTAGGAGCTTGGGACATCGTGGGCATCAGCCCCATGTAATTGTGTGTGTAGTAACTTGTATTTCTGTGGTGATTGATATAGTATGTGCAACTGTTTTATGAAGGCCGGGAATGGGATTAGTTACCCGGGACTTGAAGGTACTATCTTGGAATTTTCTTGTAGGAAAACCCCGGGGGAAACTACATTCAGAATAGCGGCTGTCATCGCCAGGAGTCTAACCACCGATTTGTGGAACAACGGTCCTGGCACGCGATTTAACGCACACTACTACGCCAAGGGGGTACATTTCTTTGCGAGTCGAGAATCAAACCCAGGACCATTTTTGTTCTGATCCTCAACACGTACCCCCGAGATCACAGAATGCAGCAATGGTTCACCATTAGTCTACAAAATAAATGATGAGTGTTAGGTGAAAACAAGGCCGGCTAGTCATGGGTTTTAGCGAGAGAACAACTCCATGAGTCACTCCTTCAGCTATGTCAGCCGGTTCACCCTCCGATCAGACCGACATTCTTGGAATGATTAGTTTGGACTAGCATCCTCTTGAGTCGTCTCATGCCCCCTCCAAGTACTTTGGAACTGGTTAATAATGCTGTATTCTCATTTTGTTAGCGTATGAACGCCGCAGTGTGGTATTGTTCCAACGAGCTAAAAACACGCTACGAAGACATTTCTACCAAGTAGGTTAATCAATTATTTTATTTATTTAATTAATTAGTAGATCGATAATAATTAATTAATTCATTTATTTATTTATTTACTTATTTATTTATTCCTTTACTTACTTATTTATTCCTCTATTTATGTAGCCTACTTATTCCTTTATTTATTTATTTATTTATTTATTTATTCCTTTACTTATTTATTTATTCCTTCTTATTTATTTGCTTATTCCTTTATTTATTTATTCCTTTATTTATTTACTTATTCCTTTATTTATTTATTTATTTATTTATTTATTCCTTCTTATTTATTTGCTTATTCCTTTATTTATTTAGTCCTTTATTTATTTATCCCTTTACTTATTTATTTAGTCCTTTATTTATTTACTTATTCCTTTATTTATTTATTTATTTATTCCTTCTTATTTATTTGCTTATTCCTTTATTTATTTATTCCTTTATTTATTTACTTATTCCTTTATTTATTTATTTATTTATTCCTTCTTATTTATTTGCTTATTCCTTTATTTATTTAGTCCTTTATTTATTTACTTATTCCTTTATTTATTTATTTATTTATTCCTTCTTATTTATTTGCTTATTCCTTTATTTATTTATTCCTTTATTTATTTATTCCTTTATTTATTTATTCCTTTATTTATTTATTTATTTATTTATTTATTTATTCATTCATTCATTTATATATTTATTTATTCCTTTATATATTTATTTATTCCTTTATTTATTTACTTATTCCTTTATTTATTTATTCCTTTACTTATTTATTCATTTATTTATTTATTTACTTATTCCTTTATTTATTTATTCCTTTATTTATTTGTTTCTTTATCTATTTATGTATTTATTCCTTTATTTATTCGTTTTTATTC
Organism: Meconema thalassinum; assembly: GCA_946902985.2. Classification (NCBI taxonomy): domain Eukaryota; kingdom Metazoa; phylum Arthropoda; class Insecta; order Orthoptera; family Tettigoniidae; genus Meconema; species Meconema thalassinum. The sequence continues at coordinate 247,791,824 of OX336396.1, forward strand.
CTTTATTTATTAATTTGTTTATTTATTCCTTTATTTTTTATTTTTTAGTCCTTTATTTATTTATTCCTTTATTTAATCCTTTATTTATTCCTTTATTTCTTTCTTTATCTATTTATGTATTTATTTATTTATTCCTTTATGTATTTATTTATTTGTTTTTTTTATTAATTTATTTATTTATCACAATTTACCGTTTAATATACACACATCAAAAAAAGTTTTGCATCACCTCGGTTCCAAGAGTTCCGGAACCTTTAAATACAAAGGGAATAGAGATCAACACAAACAACATTTCAGCTCGTTTTATTGCTCATGAGACCCACACATTGCATGTTGTACCATCATACAGCTAGACTTTCAGCATTTGTGGTCCAGATTTCAGTACACACCACTACCTCTAATACCCAGTAGCACGTCCTCTTGCATTGATGCATGCCTGTATTCGTCGTGGCATACTATCCACAAGTTCATCAAGACACTGTTGGTCCAAATTGTCCCACTCCTCAACGACAATTCGGCGTAAATCTCTCAGAGTGGTTGGTGGGTCAAGACGTCCATAAACAGCCCTTTTCAACATATCCCAGGCATGTTCGATAGGGTTCATGTCTGGCGAACATGCTGACCACTGTAGTCGAGCGATGTCGTTATCTTGAAGGAACGCATTCACAAGATGTGCACGATGAGGTCGAGAATTGTCGTCCATGAAGACAAATGCCTCTCCAATATTCTGCCGATATGGTTGCACTATGGGTCGGAGGATGTCATTCAGGTATCGTAAAGCCGTTTCGGAGCCTTCCATGACCACCAGTGGCGTACGTCGGCCCCACATAATGCCACCCCAAAACATCAGGGAACCACCACCTTGCTGCACTCGCTGGACAGTGTGTCTAAGACGTTCAGCCTGACCAGGGTGCCTCCAAACACGTCTCCGACGATTGTCTGGTTGAAGGCATATGCGACACTCATCGGTGAAGAGAACGTGATGCCAATTCTGTGGGGTCCATTCAGCATGTTGTTGGGCCCATCTGTACCGCGCTGCATGGTGTCGGGGTTGCAAAGCTGGACCTCGCCATGGACGTCGGGAGTGAAGTTGCGCATCATGCAGCCTATTGCGCACAGTTTGAGTTGAAACACGACGTCCTGTGGCTGAACGAAACGCATTATTCAACATGGTGGCATTGCTGTCAGGGTTCCTCCGAGCGGCAATCCGTAAGTAGCGGTCATCCACTACAGTAGTAGCCCTTGGGCGGCCTGAGCGAGGCCTGTCATCGACAGTTCCTGTATCTCTGTACCTCCTCCATGTCCGAACAACATCGCTTTGGTTCACTCTGAGACGCCTGGAAACTTCCCTTGTTGAGAGCCCTTCTTGACACAAAGTAACAATGCGGACGCGATCGAACTGCGGTATTGACCTTCTAGGCATGGTAGAACTACAGACAACATGAGCAGCGTACCTTCGTCCTGGTGGAATGACTGGAACTGATCGGCTGTCGTACCCCCTCCGTCTAATAGGCCCTGCTCATGCATGGTTGTTTACATCTTTGAGCAGTTTTCGTGACATCTATGAACAGTCAAAGGGACTGTATCTTTGATACAATATACACAGTCAACGTCTATATGCCGGAGATCTGGGAACCGAGGTGATGCAAAACTTTTTTTGATGTGTGTATTACGTTTTGTCCTTATAGATGCCCATTCCTATTTTGAGACGTGTTAGTATGATTTTTAGGGGTACTTTTTGAAATATGAAATATCTGCCACTCGAAAATTTTCACAAAATTTGTATCGTAGTGTTTGCTTTGAAACCAAACAAAATGGCAGAGTTTTATAAAGTACAGCAGGCGTTCTCAACATTTTTAAGGTTGTGGACACGCCCCTCATGCCATACCAAGTATCCGAGCACCGTTAAATCGAAAATAATTATACGAGGACTGTTCATTTTTTTCAAGTTCCGATGGACTGTATAAAATAACAGATTGACACACCAAACTGATTTCACTACTAAATGTTTGCTTGTTTTATTCTTATGTCTCAACATAATTGCCAAAACGATTGAAATATTTGCCGTATCGTTACACCAGGTTTCCAGTGCCCTCGGCAAAAAATTCTGCCGCCACTGAGATGGGTACGTCTGGAGAGTCTCCTGAAGTGTTTCCATTTTGGCGAGACATTGCCGCCCATCCATACCTTCAATTCTGGAAAGAGGTGAAAATCATTCACGAACGCACTGTGCCAACGTTGCGATAGACTTTTACAAAGAAATCAAGTGTGAATCTGCCGTTTACTCCAAACCAGCACTGAATGATTTTCACCTCTTTCATGAATTGAAGGTATGGTTTGGTGGCAACGCCTCACCGAAAAAGAAATACTTCAGGAGACTGTCCAGACGTACACACCTCAGTGGCGGCAGAATTTTTTGCTGAGAGCATTGGAAAGCTGGTGTAACGATACGACAAATGCCTTCAATCGTTTTGGCGATTATGTTGAGACATAAGAATAAAACGAGCAAACATTTAGTAGTAAAATCAGTTTGGTATGTCAATCTGTTATTTTTATACAGTCCATCGCTACTTGAAAAAACAAACAGCCCTCGTAATAATAATAGTGATAATAATAATGCAACAAGCATGCACACCTCTTTCTCCATTTCCTATCTCTCTCACCCTCTGAAGTGCTGAAATAGCTAGTGATTCACTGTTTGCATGATTCATGCAGATGAAATACATTAACGTGTGGTCAGTCGAGTCGAAAAAGCATCTTTCGTGTTACTCATAAAACAGGGATTTCCAATTATTTTTACTGTAGATTTTCACGAAATACGAAAAGACATGAAAAGGGCCATGTCCACCCAAAATCCTTATTGACAAAGTGTAATGAAATTGGCTAATAATACCGTAAGTCAATAAAATGTAATTCTTGAGCACAGCGTTACATTATAACCTCCTTCTGCAAACAGTAGGCTAGTTGATTTAAATGAAGTTGCAAGATTGACACAACATTTTATAAAAAGGCTGATTTCAAAACTATCTCCAAAATACTAACTATCTAAAATGATTAAAAACTAGGGAACCTGTGCGAGAAATCTCGCATGTTCATAAACCACCCGCCCGGCTTTACTGTTGTGCGGGCTTCTATAAATATGTTTTCTTGTTTAATCACACTTTTTAAACAAATTGTCGAAATTTATGAAACCAGAGTGCAATTCGTCACTGTTGCAGGTAATTCCGTTTGAGTTTGAATATTCTTTTCAATGCACAATTGGTTGTGTGCACCCATGCGTATAGACTACCCGGCCGGCTCTAATGGTGACAGTTCTGCCAGGGACTATCGCCTTGTTTGTTTAAACACTCTTCTTAAACAAATATATTTCCGTTGACTTTTTAAGAAATTCGAGATTTTTCCTGTACTATTGAGACGATTTGAAGATTTTGGCACAAAACGCACCTTTTAACTTCTTCTGGTTCAGGAGCTTGAGTTTATTCTCGGATGAACTAGGTGTATTATATAATAGATACTCTAAAAGACTTAAAATCAGATCTGTTACAATTTTTAGATTGGCGGTGAAAGATAAATCTCTTGAATAGACAGCTCCAAGTGGAAATGTCAATGATTTGGAACTGATGTAATGGTTCATTGACGTTGGGATGATTTGTAATTGAGATCATATGTTTACGTTGAAAAGCTTTATGATATGTTACTGTGAAAATAGTTAGTCCAATAAAATAGAGCACGGTAGTTATATATGAATGTTTGATCATGGAATAAGTTGTTAATCTAAAAATTGTAACAGATGTTTATTATAGTCTTTTAGAGTATTTTTAATCATTAGTGCATTAGTTAACCGAAATAAGTTCTCTTGCAGCAGGACAATGCGAGACCTCACACTGCACGAACAAACATGGCAAAAATTCAGGAATTGGGAGGAGTGGGACTGCTACCATACCCAGCATACAGCCCTGATCTTGTTCCTTCAGATTACCATCTTTTTCGATCCATGGCCGTTTTTCTTGCATGGAAGGAATATCGAAAACATTGAAGCGGGTGAAGTGGGTCTCGCCGAATTCTTCGCATCAAAACCCAGAGACTGGTACCGTCGCGGAATAAGAAACCTCGCTGTAACATGGCTCAAGACCATAGAATCTGATGGTCTCTACTTTGAAGAATAGGTTAATTACTTGTCAGAAAACGTTCCAAATATTTAAATATTTTAGATATCCCCTATATATAAACTTACGAAATGATGATGGTTTTGGGGTCTGGGGGATGTGAAACGCGAAGATATATCGACTTTTTCCAGAAGTCGGAACCTGGTACCCATTATAATACAGTGGTGATTCCTCCATGTAGAACGTGAGGAACATCCTAAAGTCAGCTCTCAGCTGTAACTGCTTTAAAAAAAAAAAAATTGTTTTGTAAAATACTCTTTGGGGCTACCTTGCACGCCCTCTCGATAAGCACTGTCACGCTGACACTGTCAGTAATCGTAACTACTTCTACATTTCACCCCTAGATGGGTGAAGTGTGACCTTAACCGCCCGGAGTAGAAAGCTGAGAAAGGAAGCTTTAGCGGCTTTGGTGGCGTAGTCGGTAGCATGCTGAGCTTCTATGCCCAAGATAGCGGGTTCATACCCGGACGAAGCTGTCGTATTTTTTAAGAGCGTTAAAAATCCCTCAGTATGCCTTCCTTCGGAGGGGAAGTAAAGCCGGCGGTCCCATGTCATAGATTTATGGCATGTTAAAGAACCTTCCACTAATTGCACCTGTGTGAAGCTAAATTGGATAGGTTAAGAATGTAAACAACGCTCTAGAATATTTCTACGTTCGTTGTCAAGAGCCCACTGTGGTGGCGTCTGGTAGCTAAGTTCTGAACTTGGCCTGGTAGTCTTTGACGGTGGCGCTTGGCGGCAAAAGTAGAAACTACTTGAAAATTCTAAGTTGCAGTACTTAAACTTTTAAAAAAATATCACACACTAATACAGTCATCACAGTTAACACCGGTTATCAGACAGATTCTACACACACCCAAAGTACACGGGGCTACATGACCGCGTTGTCGCAGCCCCTAAACTTAAGAACCAACCAACCGAAGGAAGCTTTGCATCCTCAAATCATGTGTTTATAGCTATAGAAATGTATGGGTAGCCCTTGAGGGGAAGGGGCTGGTTTGGTCTGTTTAATGGCGGTCTGAGGACGTCGACTGAGATCCTCAAGTCTCGCTATTGGTTGAATTTAAATCAACACTACGGGCTTATTGGTTACGATTTCGCGCGGTCAGAATGGATGGTCTGTTTTCAGCGTGTGCACATCTTTGGAGTGGAATTGTATTGTGTAATGTGTTCGTAATAGTGCTGTGTGACTGGATAATTAATATTAGAACGAGTCTAATATCTGAATTTAGCCCAGCTATAATAATTATCTTAGGTTAATAAGTAGCCTATCTTATTACGACCTACACATTATAAAAAATAGGAGTCACCACTGTTATAACAGGTAACTTTCTCATGAAATCTACTAAATCTACCTCCCAAGATTCAACAAAATACCTCCCCCCGAAAGTGTTCGCTGAAAAAAATACTGTTCACGTTAATGGCAATGCAGAGAGCGTAATCAAAAGAGTGACGTAATTTGTGTATGTTTGGCCTTGATGTGTTGGAAGAGGTAAGTGAACTGATGCTGACGAGGTAAATGGAAGATGAAGGTTGAAAGGTGAAACTAAGGTTAGGTCGAGCATTGTCTGTTCAGACAATCTTCTCATGGTCTATGAAATGTGACCTGCTCAGCCGCTCGGCCTTCCTCCGTGGACACGTCCCGGGCATTGTCGTTCAGTGGAGCGTGCACAATAGCCGACAGTGGCAGTCCTCTCTACTATAACACAATATTATTATTATTATTATTAATAATTTCCTCATGTCTTTTTTCTCCCTTTTTTATTATAGGATTTTTCCAGTATGTCTTAGTGCCTCCGTGGCTTAGGCGGCTGCACGCCGGCCTCTCACCGCTGGATTTGTGATTCAAATCCCGGTCACTCCATGTGAGGTTTGTGCTGGACTAAGAGGGGGCAGACAGGTTTTTCTCCGGGTACTCCGGTTTTTCCTGTCACAATTTCATTCCAGCAACACTCCCCACTGTCATTTCATCTGTCATTCATTTACTCATTGCCCCAGGGCAGTGCGACAGGCTTCGGCAGCCGGCACAGTTCATATCCTCGCCGCTAGATGGGGGCTTCATTTATTCCATTCCCTGACCCGGTCGGTCGACTAAAAGCAGGCTGTGGATTTTCATTTTTCATTTCCAGTATGTCTTCATACTTTTACTGTGTCTCTTACCTTCTTGCATCTGTCCAAATAATTTTGCACTTTTTATCTTTTTGCTAGAAAAAAACTTATTTTCTGTCCTTTCGAAATCTAAGTCTATCTGGAATTTCTTCTTTTGTATTTCTGATAAATCCTTTTCCACTTCCATGAATCAACTAATTTGCATTTTGGTCAAAATGTTTCTGTGTTCAAGATCACGGGTTCATACCCGGTCGAAGTTGTCGGAATTTTTAAGAGCGTTAAAATCCCTCAGTAGGCCTTCCTTCGGAGGGGAAATAAAGCCGGCGGGCCCTTGTCATAGATTTATGGCATGTAAAAGAACCTTCCGCTAACTACAATTGTGTGAAGCTAAATTTTTAGGTTAGATATGATTAGCGCTCTATTAGTTCCAACGTTCCGCTCCAGGTATCAGTCGCGGTGGCATCTAGTAGCCAATTTCATAGCTAGGTGTCGTTGACGGTAGCATTTGGTAACATAAGTAGGTACTACTTGAAATTGATCGTCTGCAGTCCTTACCTGAATTACAGATAACACACACTAATACAACCATCACAATTAACACAGGTTATCAGACAGATTCTACACACATCCAAAGTACACGGGGCTAAATGACCGCGTTGTCGCAGCCTCTAAACTAAGAATCAAACCAACCATCACCTGTTTTCAAATGCGCCAGTCCTCGCGGGTTAAAGACTTCCGAACTGTTGAACAAGCGATAAGAATGGCAGATGTTTTAATACATGTCACTGTATTGATGGGAAGTTCCTATGCTTCCAGGTTTCTCGTCTGAGATGTTGGTACAACACCTGTCGCTGTGAAGACGAGCAATATAACAGTTGTCTTTTCTTGATACCACATCATGTTTAATATTATTATTAATATTATTATTATTATTAAAATTATTATTATTATTATTACCGACAGCGGAAGCTACGCTCGTGGGGCCAAGCCCCACCATCGACCGTCCTTGGAATGGATTTTCGTGGTTTCCTATTTTCAACTCCAGGAAAATGCTGGGACGGTAGGCCTACCTCGTGACAGGCTACGTCCGCTTTCTCCCACATACTTGCCCAGTTTCATTCATCTTCATTCATTTCATCTCTCATTAATTCCTCTCATGAGGTTGGCGTCAGGAAGGGCATCCGGTCGTAAAAACCACCCGCCACATAGATTTTCATCGCATCACATCCCTGATCCCGTTGGAAACGTTAACAATAAGGGGTAGACATATATTATTATTATTATTATTATTATTATTATTATTATTATTATTATTATTATTATTATTATCTATATATTTAAAACAGTAAGTGTAACATTAATTATTGCCCCATGTTGGTAGCGACAAATGTAACGGTTTGGCTGCCCCTAACTGTTGGGTGATAAATGTAACTGTTTACCTTTGCCTAAGCTATGTTGTTTTAATGGGCGCCAAGACCTCAACGCAATGCTGAAATCTAAATTTGTATTTAACAACGTCTAGCTCTGGTAGAACACCTTCAAGAATCTATTCACTCAGATCGTGGTATGATTTGATCATTAACCCAACAAACAATTGTATCAGGAGAAGGAATTGGTCTATATCTAATGCTACCTACTGAAAGCAAAGATTGCATTGTAAAAGAATTGAATTTATTATATAAAACAAGTATAGCAAAATTAATAATAATAATAATAAGTTTAAAATTTAAATTGGAGCGTTGCGATTTTAATATTACCGATCGAAAATTACGTGAAAACGGAGTCTGATAAATTATTGATTTTACTCTTATTCCCAAGCTATGAAGTTACTGAAATATGAAATATAAAACAAAGAGAAACGAGATATTGCGTATTTCTGCGTCATTCGCGCTTACCACTGGAAATGGGCGAAGCCTTTCCCTCGTACTGGATGATGCTGTGAGCTTCCCAAAGTCTCCTGGACGTCGTCATCTTTGTCAATATTTGATGATATTCTGGTAGATTAGATAATTCTATGGTCCGTACATCGGACCCAAACACTCGTACAACCACACTGGTTAAGTTTTACAAAAGTTAGTCCTCCAATCCACGGAACATCGGAGCGACTCCCGCGTGCAACCGTTCTCGTTAAGTTCTACACAGCTAGTCCTCGTTCCACGGCGCGCTGAACGATATATGCACCCGCCGCATCCCCACTCCAGTCCCGACTTCTAGCTTGCGTGGTCTCCACTGATTGGCTGAGCACGCCGCTATACTCCCCTCCTCTGGCTCCTTACACTCGGCGGGAGGGTTCCGTTCCAACTATTCGCCTTTTCTTGACGCTGCAACGCAGGATTGCGTCATGCTTCCCGACAAGATTAAGCCTGTATTTGAATTTCCAGTGACTCATGTCTCTCAATATACCCTAACTGACGAAACTCCGTTAAATTCCGTAATCATATAATTTTCTATGATATTGTCGTTCGTAATAATTTGCTTGATAGTGTTTTCTAAGACATAGAAAACCTATCTGTATGCTTATAATTTTATAAAATGCTCCGAAAAAATCTTAATAATAATTATAATAAATTAATAATAATAATAAATTAACATGAAAAATTATCTTGGCTGAACAATTTGCCGCGTAAATAAATAGAGAATGGCTTCCTACTGACTTATGCCAGTGGCATAAAAACCCCTCGAAAAACACGTTACATATTCGCCTCGGATCATCGGATGATTTACCGTGAGGACGGTCTATTATCCGATTATCCCAGACACGTTAATAATCCCCATCCAAAATACATATTACATAAATGAAATCACCCTAAATTACAGATATACACACTCATAATTTTTCTTTACGCACTTTGCGTCAAAGTTTGTTGTCACTATGGATTGCACTTTGCAACCAGTCCAATGTTTTTCACATAGAATAGTGTTCCACGGATATTTCCGCCTCTCAAATTTCTCTATGTTGGAGAAATAGACATCATTAATGTGTGAGCACTATGTATTTATGATGTCATATCACACGCATTGAAGGTGTTCTGATATATTTATATCACCATAGAACTTCCTAATTTCACTGGAGGTCCCTTCCTTATGGTGAAATTTAATCTCACTTATCACTGAGCACACGATCACACTATTGTGGCAGCGCCTCGTGACCATAATACTTGATCTCTCTTTATAAAAGATGAAATTAATATTGACTTCTGCAAAAAACAGTAAATGCGCATTACATATAACACCAAATATTTCTGTGCCGTAATCGCCCTGTCTTGTTAAGTTCCCGTAGACCATATTCTACTTAATACTAGTTCTCAACACAGACCAGTTCTCCTCACATAAATAATACCTTTGTACAAATTACCTTAAATTACACACTTACAAATCTTACATGGCGAGGCCGTAAACAGAAATCACGTGTGCTGATATGTATGAGTTTCATGAAGGACTGTCTCGCCTTCTGATGGCCCGTCTTTTGCCTCGTGGACGCCTTAAGCAAAAATACCCTGTTCAAGCGCTCACCCATCTCTTGGAGGCAAATGGGAATTCACCAGCGCTACCAAATTCTGGCCTTGGTGTATCGAGACATTTTAGTGCTCAAGAGCATCCGACAATCCCGTCATATTTCCCTGTACCTTAAAAACTCTCATTTACTTACATACTACCCCCCTGTGCGACTTCTGATACGCCTGCCTTGAAGACCAGATCTTCCACGCACCAAACACCACACTTACTCATTTGATAGGCTGGCTCGCCAGCTAAACACACTCACTTTATGACACATATTTTCGTAGACTATGTATATTATACGTTCCGTATAATCTGTTTCCCTCACTATTCTCCAGCACATATGCTGTTTTCCCAATACGTTTGGAAACTATAAATGGGCCCTCGTAGAGATAAAAGAACTTGGACATGACTTTCTCTAGCTTATTTGACTGTTTCGGCACTCTAAGTAAGACTCTGTCTCCCGGCTCGAATAGGTCAAATTTAGTTTCATTTTGTTGGCGAATTCTCTTTTGTGCTGACTTAGATAAATTCTGTTTCGCCAACTGGACAATGTAATCCATCCCCGGTTGCTTACCCTCATTTAATCCCAACACCCTCGCTAGTTCATTTTGTGGTCTTTTTCCGAAGTGAACTTCGTATGGCGTCAATTTCGTGCTCTCATGCTGGACAGAATTCAGCCAAGTCTCGACCTTGGGAAGATGTCCAACCCAGGCCGCATGCTTGTCATGCACTAGAGTCCGAAAAAGACGAGCCACTTCCCTTAATGGACGCTCTGCAGAATTACCCTGAGGGTACCTTACAGAGGAATGAACGTGTGTTATACCAGCTTCCTGCATACTGGTTCTCCATTTCTTTGCAGTAAACTGTGGTCCACTGTCAGATAGTATCCTGAGAGGAATGCCAAACTCAGGTACATACTTATTAATGATCAGACGGCTACACGCTAGTCCCGTGGCTTTCCTTAGCGGATATAGCTTGACATACTTACTAAAAGCGTCAATAACTATAAAAATGTACTCGTAGCCGTACTGTCCTTTAACGATCGGGCCAAATAAATCCACACACAGTAGTTCGCCGGGACTACTGGTGAGAACTGCAGATCTCTCCCCCACTAAATATTTAACTGGATATTTACTCCTTTGACAGGTGTCACACTTAGCTAAAATCCTCCTAACATCCCTTCCCATTTTACTCCAAATGAAGTCACGGCCAATTTCATAGAAGACCTTGGCAGCACCAAAGTGTCCTAATTCCCTATGAATGAACCAAATTAGCTCCTCCCGCAAAGTGGCAGGAACACATATAGCCCACCGATTATTCCTACATTTCCTTGCAAGAAGCCCATCCTGCATCTTGTACGTGAACCGTCCTACTTTCACATACTCTTCTTCACCTATTTCCAACCTAGCCAGTGGCTCCTTTAACTTGACGTCATCACGTTGCTCCACTAGCATATTTCTCAGTGTCTGTAACGATGCCCTGTTGCTACTGTCCACACATGCACATATTAAAATACCGTCCTCTGCTTTAACCACAGGATAATCCCTACATAAATTAGTGTCCCTTGATAGCATGTCTGCAAGAATGTTATCTTTACCTTTAATATATTTTACTGTGAATTCGTATTCCTGCAGAGCAAGAATCCACCTACTAACTCTGTTAGAACTGAGTTTACAAGTTCTCATATACAGTAATGCATGGTGATCTGTGTGGATCTCAAATTTCCCCCCTACTAAATACATTCTAAATTTCCCTAAACTGAAAACAATACCTAAAAGCTCTAACTCAGTAATCGTGTATCTTTTCTCTGCTGCTGTCAGTCCTCGCGAGGCTAAAGATACAATGCACAGATTACCCTCATCATCTTTCTGACATAATACTCCAGCAATGCCTATATGTGAAGCATCTGTCATAACCACATATTCCTTATCTTTTAACGGATATTTCAGCACTACAGCTTTCTCAAATCCTTCCTTCAGCTATCTAAATGCCTGATCATGCTTGGACTCCCATCTCCACCGAGTCCCACTCTTAAGCAATTCCCTGAATGGTTCTACCAACCCAGAGTATTTAAGAACGAACCTCCTGAAAAAGTTGCAAATTCCCAGGTAAGTTTTTAACTGTTTAACATTCTGTGGCACCTCTGCGTTAAGTATCTTATTTACCCTACTTTCTTCTGGTGTTACACCTCTACTCGACACTCTATGACCTAAAAATGTCACTTCTGACTGACAGAATGACGACTTAGACAGCTTCAAAGTGAACCCTGCCTGATCTAACTTCTGAAAAACTATATCTAAATGACGTAGATGCTCCTCAAAACTGCGTGAACTAATTACCATATCATCAATGTAAATGGTTACAAACTCTCCTGTGTCATCCCCTAATGCGAAGTTTAAAGCCCTAATTAAAGCTGCTGAATTACTCTTTAACCCATAAGGTGTTCTACAAAATTGATAAAGGTTATATTTATGACTTCGTACATAAGTGGCACTTGCCAAAAACTGGAACTCAAATCTACACAAGTGAAATACTTCTTCCCCTCAAATGTTTGCATTAATTCCTCTATTGACATAGATTTCAGCTGATCTGAACTAATTCTACTGTTAACCAAACGAGCGTCTAAACAAATACGAACCGTGCCGTCGGTCTTGGGTACCGTGATCAAAGAGTTAACATATGGACTGTTAGAGTGCTCAATAATCCCATCTTCAAGCATCTGATTAATTTGTGCCTCAACTGCACTCTGATAAGCGAAAGGTACAGGATATCTATGTCTTGTGAATACTGACCTATCAATAACGTTCAATGAATGTGTATAGCAATTGGCCATACCAATGCGATCTTCAAAAACTCTCCTATTACACCATAACACATCATAGAGCCGAACACACTGTTCATCCTCTATATTTCCCTGAAATGCAGCATCACGTAACGAGTCCTTTAGGCTACCGTTCGTAATCACACTGCCCACAAAACATGGAGAACCCCGCTCTACGGCTGGCGATATCTCATTTAAAGTACAAATCACACCTACAATACTACTCCTCTGAATATGGTCATTGAACGCTACTTCTACTTCAGAATCTCCCCATTTAAATTTCAAACTCCCTACATCATAACATAAGTTACCAGACACTCTACTTAGCCACTCTGAACCCAAGATAACACTGAATACTAAATTTGGAATTACAAGGCAAATCTGCTTCTCTACATGATTATTAATTTTAATGTCTACTAAAACTTGTTTAGAAATTACTTTAGACCTCTTCCCAACAGCTGTGATAACAAAAGTGCTTTTAATTGGCATCTCCTCAAAATTTACTCCAGTTCCTTTCATTTTATCATAAAATGCACTACTTATGCAACTCTTCATACAACCACTATCAATTAAAACATCTGTGTACGCCTCGGACACGTTAAATTTAACTATGGGGCTCTTACTAACCACTTCCTGAATAATACCTTCATCATTTAGTTCATGTAATAATTCATTTCTTACATTTAGATCATAGGGTTCCTGTATAATTGTATGGACAGGGCATGCTACAGACTGAGATTCTGACCTTACTTCACAGCGTGGTTCGCGTTTAAAGAACCGCTACAGCTGGCCGTAGTACGACTAACTACTGAACTGGTCTGGTTTTTCTGGGCTGTGTTGTCATTGTTTAGCTGTATATTACTACCACTAGGCTGTCCTCTTCCTTGACCCCTATTCTGGTTGTAATTATTGTCATTATAATTTCTCCCTTGATTTCCCCTGAAATCATTGTTTCTCCCTTGATTTCCCCTGTAATCATTGTTCCTCCCTTGATTTCCCCTGAAATCATTGTTCCTCCCTTGATACTGAATACCATAGCCATTTCCTCTGTTCTGATTTAGCTGATTATTATTATTTCTATTTTGAGCGTTGGCCCCTGCGCCACCGTTCCCTTGAACTTCTTGATGCCTGGCTTCATTAGGTCTATTATTATTATTACCCTGGTTCCGATTGAAATTGTCCTCATAAGCCCCTCTCCCTAGTGCATCAAATGTGCTTAACAAATTTTCTACTTGTGATATAGTCTTTACATTCTGGATACAAGCAGCCTCCTTGATCCTACAGGGAAAGTGCCTAAGTAGCAACCTTACCACATCACTTTCCTCCTTCAAGCCATCCAGATATTTACACACTAATACCTGCCCTAAAAAGTATTCGGTCATGGTGGAGCTTCCTTTAGGGTTATATTTACCACACACTACTCCCTCACGATGCTGCGACTGAATAACCTCATTCCAGAACTTTTCACAGAATTTCATTTTAAAATCATTGATATCAGTAAACTTGTCTCTGTAGACAGCAAACCAATTCCTCATTTCCCCCACAAACACTTGTTCTAAAATTTCAACTACCTGGCACCACTCAATACTACCATTTTCCAACCTCTCCCCGAATTTATTTTCTATAGTGTTCATGAACTCCATTGGGCACCCCTGTCGATTGCTGAACTTACCCAGTTCTACCTCCCTGTGTGTGCTATTCACAAAAACTGGCCTATTCTGACTATTCTCTTGCCTGATCCTAGCTTTTAATTTTAACTCTAATTCTGCGATTTTTTCCTCAGCCTTCCTCTCAATACTGTTTACTGTTAATTTAATGTTTCCTTTTGATTCTTCTACTTTATCATATAGCTTTGCTTGTTTCTCCTCAATCTTGCTAATGCTCTCTCTATTACTCTCTCTTAAATCATTTACTTCTGCAACTATTTGTGAGTGGACTTTCTCAATTCTACCCCCCAGCTGTTCCTTAACCTCTTTAGTAGCTATCTGAATTTTGTCAATTTCTCCCCCCAATTGCTTTTTGACCTGCTGTGTTTCCAGTTGCACTAGTTCTTTTAAATTTTCAGCCTGTGTACTGATTCTAATTTCCAACTCCTCCTGTACTTTTCCTAATTTTCTGTCTACATCTGCAATAATCTCTTTAGCCTTTTCTTCCATCACCCCCCTGATCTCACCTCTAATCAGTTCGAATTTGTCACTCATTACCCTACTGTTTTGTTCTAATTTAGCATTTAAGGCATCTGTACTTTCTTTATTTTCCCTACTGTTTTGTTCTAGTTTAGCGTTGTTTTGTTCTAGTTTAGCGTTGTTTTGTTCCAGTTTTGCATTTAAAGCGTCTGTACTTTCTTTATTTTCCCTACTGTTTTGTTCTAATCTTGCATTATTCTGTTCTAACTTTGCATTTAAGGCATCACTACTAACTTTGTTCTGATACATAAACTCGAGAAGTAAAGTTTTTAATTCTGGTTGGCCGCCTACACTCCCTGTTTCAGTATCGGGATTTACCTCTGCTACCCCGGTGCTACCATCACTCGACATACTGCTCGTATCATCACTCTTCAGTTGATGACCACTACGTAACCTCATCTGTTTTTCTTTCTCATCCCCCATAATGATATACACTGATAAAGACAAATAACCCCCAAAATACAGGCACAGAAATATATACCCTTCTCCTTCCACAAATGTTATTAGGTTTTCATCCCCAAGTTGTCGGCACCAAATGTAACATTAATTATTGCCCCATGTTGGTAGCGACAAATGTAACGGTTTGGCTGCCCCTAACATTTGGGTGATAAATGTAACTGTTTACCTTTGCCTAAGCTATGTTGTTTTAATAGGCGCCAAGACCTCAACGCAATGCTGAAATCTAAATTTGTATTTAACAACGTCCAGCTCTGGTAGAACACCTTCAAAAATCTATTCACTCAGATCGTGGTATGATTTGATCATTAACCCAACAAACAATTGTATCAGGAGAAGGAATTGGTCTATATCTAATGCTACCTACTGAAAGCAAAGATTGCATTGTAAAAGAATTGAATTTATTATATAAAACAAGTATAGCAAAATTAATAATAATAATAAGTTTAAAATTTAAATTGGAGCGTTGCGATTTTAATATTGCCGATCGAAAATTACGTGAAAACGGAGTCTGATAAATTATTGATTTTACTCTTATTCCCAAGCTATGAAGTTACTGAAATATGAAATATAAAACAAAGAGAAACGAGAGATTGCGTATTTCTGCGTCATTCGCGCTTACCACTGGAAATGGCCGAAGCCTTTCCCTCGTACTGGATGATGCTGTGAGCTTCCCACAATCTCCTGGACGTCGTCATCTTTGTCGATATTTGATGATATTCTGGTAGATTAGATAATTCTATGGTCCGTACATCGGACCCAAACACTCGTACAACCACACTGGTTAAGTTTTACAAAAGTTAGTCCTCCAATCCACGGAACATCGGAGCGACTCCCGCGTGCAACCGTACTCGTTAAGTTCTACACAGCTAGTCCTCGTTCCACGGCGCGCTGAACGATATATGCACCCGCCGCATCCCCACTCCAGTCCCGACTTCTAGCTTGCGTGGTCTCCACTGATTGGCTGAGCACGCCGCTATACTCCCCTCCTCTGGCTCCTTACACTCGGCAGGAGGGTTCCGTTCCAACTATCCGCCTTTTCTTGACGCTGCAACGCAGGATTGCGTCATGCTTCCTGACAAGATTAAGCCTGTATTTGAATTTCCAGTGACTCATGTCTCTCAATATACCCTAACTGACGAAACTCCGTTAAATTCCGTAATCATATAATTTTCTATGATATTGTCGTTCGTAATAATTTGCTTCATAGTGTTTTCTAAGACATAGAAAACCTATATGTATGCTTATAATTTTATAAAATGCTCCGAAAAATCTTAATAATAATTAATAAATTAATAATAATAATAAATTAACATGAAAAATTATCTTGGCTGAACAATTTGCCGCGTAAATAAATAGAGAATGGCTTCCTACTGACTTATGCCAGTGGCATAAAAAATCCTCGAAAAACGCGTTACATAAGGTGATTTTTGTTACCACGAGATTGAGAGAACGACAGAACCGATTTACTTCGTAGAGCACTCTAACGAAAGCTCTTGGCCTCTAGATTTGCAGAGTGTCTCTAAAATAAACAAATATGTTACAGTATAATTTAAATTAATATAGAAAATAGCAGAATTCTTTCCCCTCACGCATGCGCACAATCCGCCTGGGCTCATGACTAAAATGGCGGTGAGAAGCCAATTGAAATGTATGTTATTTAATAAGGTTCCATGTAATCGAAAACATACATTAACCAAGTTCTGACAATAAAATATAATAACAGTATGAACTATACGAATGTGCAACATTGATATTTTTGGATAATGAAATGGATTATTTCCTTTAGACAGCGGCTTTTGATTATAGTGAATGGTTGCGTCTGCGACTGAACTAGAGTGCGCGAGTAGCTATGTGGTTAAGGCGGCTGTCAGTGGTCCCAAGTAGCAACGGTTCGATCCCAGCTCTCGCCAGGTTTTTTTTTACCACTGAAATATTGTTAAATCAAGGAGTATTAGTAAGGTTTTATGTCTGTTAAAGATACATATTTCTACATTCCCTCTCAATACTTTTTATTTCCGTTTTACCACTGCATTACAGCATGTGATCAAAAGAGCAAACTGTTGTCCTCAATACGCCGTTTGAATATCTGCAATCAGTTCCTATAACTGACAACAGATGGCAGTACCTCGTCCATATAGTTCCAGTAACTGACAACAGATGGCAGCACCATTGCATCGATATATTTAAAACCCAAGACATGGCGCGTTTTCACGTGATGGAGATTTATAAAGGAGGGGAATATTTAAGAAGGGAAATGTTGAAGAACATTAACTGACAGTTGAATGTGTAGGCTATGTTGTTTATGTACCTTAATATTGCAATTTCTTCCCAATGCTTCGGTGGTCAAGTTATTAGCGTCCTAGACTAAAAGTTATAATTATGCATCGTCGATATACTCTTTTAAATTATTAAAGAAAAAAGTAGTTTTCCAGGCACTCGCGCGTGTCCACAATTGCTTTCGCCATGAGAGACACTTGGCAAACATAATTCGTTTGAAGGGCTCCGACATCGATGTCACTCAGCCCCGTGTACTTTGGTGTGTATGTGTAAAATTTTCTCTGATAACCTGTGTTATTGTGATGGCTGTATTACTGTGTGTATTTGTAATTAAGGTGGGAATTGGCAAGGAGACGGCCAAGGCCTTAAGTTAGGAACCATCCCGGTATTTGCCTTGAGTGGAAGTGAGAAACCACGGAAAACCACATCCAAGAATGTCGAGGTGGGAATTAAACCTTCCTCTTCTTAGTTATACCTCAAGAGACTGAATGTGCCCCGTTTTTGTCCTCAGACCAGAATTAAATTTCTTGGCAGAGCAGAAAATGTAACCCGTGTCTCCGAGGCGATAGCCAAGAATGGGTGGGCTTTCATGTGTTAATACGATTTTTGACATGCATGGGACATAGAATTCTAAAACTGCCTCCATTAGGGTGGCTGCCGAAGTGAGTATTGAGTATATGCCTATGGTCATTCCAGTAGTTGGCGAAGTGATTCTATGTTCCCCTGCAAAATGTACTGCCATAACCTATAACAGGTGATCAAAATTGCTTATTTAGAGCAGTTTCGTACTGTTTATAACAAAATGAAGAACGTCATTCTGAGCTGCGTTTTCAAGCTATTGCAAAAAAATTCGCTGGCAGGAACAATTATAAGGAATTCATTTTAAGCGATCAGTCTCATCGCATTCTCCTCACCAACCAACTTGAGTATGAAAGTCTCTGGACGGTCATGTTGAACTTCATTGTATAAGACAATTGTTTAATGATTATTTGTTTAGAGTACCAAGTCTAACTACGCAGTTGATTTCGGCAATGGAAGTATTATTTGCCATTTAATATTTAGCGGCTCCGTTATTGCAGGACACTATAGTGTTATCGAATAATACGAAGCCACATTTAAAATCCAATATAAATAGGCCATTTCAGAAACAATTCCAGATATTATGCAGTACAGTGTACTGTAAGGTCTTTGACGATCAAATGTAAACATTGTTCCATTGTATTTCTCTTGCGTAAAATCTACGCGTGGTTACGTTGGTCTTTACTGTTGTGAGGGTAAAATTGATCTGCTGGAATATAAAATATTTGCCAAGCTGCAACAATGTAATGATATTAATTTAAAAGTCATTGAACTTATATCCAGTAGTTCAAACACATACATCAGCGTTAACAGATTGGATACTGAAGATGAAAGCTAGCTACTTCATTTCCCTATTACTGAAGTGATTCGCCTCCACATACTCCGAACGTTTGAGCCATAGTTATGCTCCTTAGAAATCTGAACGTTTCCCAAAGACTCCTATATGGAAACATATTAATTGTAAGAAATATGTAATAAATTGCTTGGATTCGGATATAATAGGTGCAGTAATATTAGGCAGAGAGCTCAAATCCTACGACTTGATTTAACACCTTCCGATAAAACACTTGCAGGTACAGTACATTTTCTTTTAATAGGCAACAATGTCCTATTCGCTCGGTTTACTTTATCACAAACAATCAAGCTCAAGAAGAAACTCTTGTACGTATTGGGCTATTTACCTCATCACGTTTTCAGCCATGACCAGCAATATGTTGCAATGCTGAGAGGGCTATCTTTTGACGCCCTTAAATTTGCAATAGTGCTAAAAAGTAATCGTACAAAGAATGTAACTTATATAAGAAGCTTCTTCAGTAATTTTGTTTTCCATTGTCCGTCATGTTTTGACGGGTTTCATCTAGTTATTATAACTTGCTTTACTTTTATCGTTGTGGCCACTAGGGACCGCGAGATCTCAACTGTTTTCTTCGTGTTAACCCACCACGCCTTCATCCTTTTGGAATGGGCTTTCTTCCATTCATCCGAGTGAACATATCTCTTATTGGGTTTTACTTCCTCTTGATGAACCTGACGGAGTTTTTGTTTCAATGGGGTTCTGAACAAGATATCTGATTCAGAAATTTTAAACTTTAACAAGTCCTTATCCACTTCCACCAGCCAAAGAGGCATCACCTTTAAACCTCGGAAGTGTGATAATAGACGGTTGGAAAATCTACTGACTGGCATTCTGAGGAGGTGGGCATAGAATGTTATTCTCCGTTTCCAGATTACACTCGAGTTTGTCAGTGTGGGAATATATTTCTGAATTATTATTATCCTATATTATTAATATACAATGGTCGTCCCTTCCTGGAATTTAATTCACTTATTTTGGTCTACCTGAATTCTCGGTTGGATCCGTGCAGCCTAATTGGCTACATACTTGGTTCCTTGTATATTGTGTTGTTTGCTGATGTACCTTAAATAAGACCACTCGAACGGGTTCCAATTATTATTGATCCCTACACCAATACATTAAATTCACAGCTACAAGGTTCATTTCTGCTTGTGCTGTGTTGGGTGCTAATTTATGCCAGTCCATAAAGGGAACAGACAGACAGCCTCATTGGACTTCTGGAAGCATGAATCACGACGACCGACAGCAGGGAATATCACAATGACCACAGCACCCTTTCTTGGTAGTAATCCCGAGCTAATGACTATATTGATGTAATTTAGCAGAGTTATAATGTGGTCTCTAATATGTTAGCGTTGCTCGCTGAAGATTTACAGCGAACCAACCATGTGCATCTCACCTGTACCTGATTGTTGTTGTTGTTGTTGTTGTTGTTGTTGTTGTTAGCTCATTTAAGCAGTGGCAACTGCTAATTTTTTAGCCTATTTTCAATTTTGAAAAAATAGGATTTATGAGATCACCTTTTGTCCGTGTGTGTGTGCGTGTGCGTGTGTGCGTGTGCGTGTGTGTGTGTGTGTGTGTGTGTGTGTGTGTGTGTGAGGTGTGTGTGTGTGTGTCCCCCCCCTAATAAAATCTAAACGGCTGGAGCGATTTCAATGAAACTCGGTAAGTTCATAGCACTATTCCCGGCGACCTCGACCGTGCCCTTCAAATTTTGTTACGTCTCACCAATCCAACATGGCGGCTGTGCGAAATATTTCACTAGCATTCAATATCTCCGAAGATATTACCGATATCGCCCTGAAATTGTGTACGGTGATAAAGGGCACTACTAGAAGTTCACCTACGAGACTTTCAAAAACCTGGTGACTACAAAACCAACATGGCGGTCAAGCGAATTTGAGACATTAAAATAGACTTTTCTCGCGATTTAACTATCCAAACGTAATGAAACTTGGTACAGAAAATGTTTATACACATTGTAATGCACTGGAGTCTAATTTAGTTCAATTGTTTACATAACCTCAAAATGGCGGCTGTGCGAAATATTTCACTGACATTCTATATCTCCGAAACTATTACAGATATCACCCTGCAATTTTGTACGGTGATAAAGGGTACTGATACAAGTTTACCTATGTATATTTCATAAACCTGTAAAGTACAAAACGAACATGGCGACCAAGCGAATTTGAAATGTTTTAATAGACTTTTCTCGTGATTTAACTCTCTGAGCGCAGTGAAATTAGGTACAGTAAATGATTTTGCAAATTGTAATGCACGACCATCCAATTTAATTCAATTGTTTACATAACCTCAAGATGGCGGCTGTGCAAAATTTTAAAATTAAGTTTTTATTTCATGTGTCGTAATCATGCGATCGAGGTGAAAGTTCGAATAATGAACCTAGGCAATAATTGCCCTTGAATGGTACATAACTCTATGGCCTATACATATAACAATCCTAAATGGCGAGCTTCCGAAATATTTAGACATTTCTCAATATCTATGAATCTTTTACAGCAACCTAACTGAATTTTTTTATGTTCATAGAGACTATGAACATATGTTCACCTAAGGGACTTTCAGTAACCTGGTGAGCACAAATCCAACATGGCGGCGACGCGAAGTATAAATATTTAAATGGACGTTTCTCGCGAATTAACTATCCGAGTGCCGTGAAACGTTGCACGTTAAATGCTTATACAAATGTTGAACCACTGGCATCTAATTTATTTCAATTGTTTGCATAATCACAAGATGGCTGCTATGCGTAATTTTAAAATCTCGTTTTTACTTTCTGTGTTCTAATCATGCGATTGAAGTTTGAATACCACACGTACACAATAATCTTAATGTAATAGTACAAAAATAAAAATCCAACCTGGCGACCATCTGAAATATTTAGACGGTTCTCAATATCTACGAATCTGTTACAGCAATTAAACTGAAATTTTGTATGTTGATAGAGGCAATTAACATTAGCAGGATATATGAAAATAGGCTGTATAGTTCTTCACGGAACTACTTGTATAATGTGTAGGATAGGATACTTAATAACTTAAGATAATTATTAACCTCTTCAGACCCAGGGTGCATATATGTGGACTTCCATGTTTCCTTTTATGAACAGCAGTTGGTATTATGGGAATTCTCATCTGTATTTCTACCCCTTATCATTCCTATTTCTACGGGGTCGGGATTCAGATGTAATTTCTATTATGGCGGATGGGTTTTACGACCAGATGATCTTCCTGACGTCTAGCTCATCAGAGATTTTAATTTGAGGTGAAAAGAATGGTAACGAATGCAACTTGACAAGAAGTTGGAAGGAAGCAGCCTGTAAGAAATTACCGTAACGTTTGTTGAAAATTATAAATCATGGAAAACCTTTTCAAGGGCGGTTTGAACCTACTATAGTTCCCTTCCCAGTTCGAAGGTAGGCTTGCCCTAAACACTTCCGACATAGTGCATTACATCAATCGACAATAATACGACCCGCAATTATACTATTTTGTTAAGAATGTGTCATTTGTCTTCAAATATAATTATAGTATTTGTGCCATTATTTAAAAAGAAGGATGGGATACATACATTCCCAGCAACAAATTTAGTCTTGGGTTGGAAGAGGTTAAAGCTGCGCTAAATTGAGATATTGCAGTAGACTCGGTCTATTATTAATTATTCAGTACACAGCATTATTACGAACACATTACACAATACAATACAATCGAATACCACTCCAAAAAAATAGAAAATAGACTATCCATTCTGACCACGCGAAATCGTAACCAATACGCCCATAGAGTTGGTTTAAATTCAACCAATAGCGAGACTTGAGGATCTCAGTAGACAACCTCAGAGCGCCATTAAATAGATCAAACCAGCGCCTTCCCCCTCAAGGGCTCCCATTCATTTCTAAAGCTATAAACATGTGCTTTGAGATACAAGGCTTCCTTCCTCAGCTTTCTACTCCGGGTGCTGAAGGTCACACTTCACCCATCTACGGGTGAAATGTAGAACTAGTTACAAGTACTAACAGTGAAAGTGATACAGTGCTTATCGAGAGGCCGAACATGGTAGCCCGAAGACTATTTTACAAAACAATGAATTTAATTACTTTAAACAGTTACAGCTGAGAGTTGACTGTAGGATGATCCTCACGTCCTACATGGAGGATGCGCCACTGTATGTAAGAGGTTTGGGGCATTTTGATCATCAGCCCCGTGTACTTAGTTGTGTGAAGACTGTAGTAGTGTGTGTAGTTATAGTAGGGACAGGGATCGGATTGGCGCAATGGGACTTGAAGTAAGATACTATCCCAGCATTTGTCTGGGGAGAGTGTGGAAAGGACAGTTGAAAAACCACACTCAGGATAGCCGCTGTCAGTGCCGGGATTCTAACCAACCTTGTCCGAACTTGCCTACGTGGGCGTGATGAACGATTTAACGAGCACGGCCGATTGTGAGAAGTAGCAAGAGTGTACAGGTGTTGTTGTTGTTGCTTATTTTAGGGGCTTTGCCATCGTGGTCATATATCCCCGTGTATGTGTGTGTGTGTGGGGGGGGAATTTGTCTGATAACCTGTGTTATTGTGATTTGAAAATGGGATTGGAAGGGAGGCGGTCGTGGTCTAAAGTTCGGAACTATCCCAGCCTTTGCTTGGAGTAGAAGTGGTGGGAAACCATGGAAAGCCACTTCCAAGTTGGCTGAAGTAGGAATCAGTCCCTCCCCTTCTCAGTTTTACCTCACGAGGCTGAGTGTACCCCGTTCCAGCCCTCAGACCAGAATTAAAATTTCTTTGCAGAGCCGGAAATCGTAGCAGGACGTGTTGTTCAGTGTACAGGTGCCGTAAGTATACATAATAATAATAATAATAATAATAATAATAATATCCACAAGGTGTGTAAGTGGTGTGATCAGAATTCTTGGCTATAACAAGGGATCACATAGCAGACATCCTGAGCCTCAGTTTATGTTCGGTAGGTTGGCCAGTTTCGTTTCACTCCTCTTCCAGCAACTGATTGGTTGTATTTGGGAGTCACGAGACTGGGAGACCCAATAACAAACAATAATTATCAAATCTATTATTTTTTTGCAGAGGTGCGAATCTTACCTGGTACCTCAAAAGAGTGGTATGGCACATGTGTTCAATGTCTGTAGCCTGGGTTTTCAGTTTAGTGCTTGGCTAACAATATGAATTTTAGTCCCCAGAAGGCCTCGGAACACCAACATAGACCTTCTATTCCGTACGACCCCGCTACGTTTCTAATACCACAGCAGTTAAAAGGGACGTTCAACACCAATCATTATTTTTATCATCCTTAGTTATGTTCACCTGAAATTTTCTCCCATGGTTGATCCCAAATACATAACATTTAGGTTTAATAAAAGGAAATCCGGTGTGACAGGCAACAATTAAAAGAGTTTTTGCTCTCACGTTCAGTCAATGAAGCGGCCTTCTGAGAAGTGCAGGTTGCTACTGGGAACAGGGGCCCCTTAAAGTATGTGGGCAATGTAGAGCGAAAACCGGTATCCGGGGCGTGATCTGTCTTCAGGAGTCCATTCAAAGACCACCGCTGTAGACCCATCTGCAAGTATGAGATGGTTCGCTTTTGAGTGTGGTCAAGCTGCTTGGCTGAACCGGGTTCGATTCCCAGTCAATTCCCTGTGGTTCGGATTCCTCGTTAGAATGGAAATCCCGTAGCGTATGATCCCGAGATAAATAGGCTAATCACTTAATACTGCAAACTTCCTCCTGTCTTTTTAGGTAGGGGCTGCCTATTTCAATGGGTATCATGTTGTTACTTCCGGAAAATTTCGATATATTTTCGCGTTTCACGTCCCCCAGACCCCAAAACCACCATCAGTTCAAAAGTTTATATATAATTAATGTAAAATCACTGTCGTCATTTTGCACCAATCACTTTCAAATGTATTCATAAAATACACCCTCTGTCTGAAAAGTTCGGTGAATGGGTCTATATTACGAACAGATTGGGCTCAGCGGTAACGTTCTCGCTTGCTGGGCCCTAGGTTGCAGGTTCGTATCCTGGCGTAGTCAGCTGGCATTTGAGGGTGCGCAAATACGAGGGAGCCGTGTCAGTACATTTACTGGCACGTTAAAGATCCCCTTCGGGGCAAAATTCCGGCACCTCGGCGTCTCTAAAAGCCACAGTAGTTAAAAGGGACGTAAAACCAATAACATTATTATTATTACGAACAGATTGTTGGCTTACCTGAAACAGCCGTTACTATCCCTCGAAGTAATCCCGTGGATGGTTAGGCACTTCGTAGAACGGCTGTACAAGTTCTGGCATAGGCTTCCTGAGGGATGGCCTTCAGTTGGGTCGTCACATTACGTTGGATGTCCAAAATGTCCGAAAACCTCTGGCCCTTCAGGGCTTTTCGGCGACCCTGGACCCCGAAACTCCATACTTTGACGTTTGACTTCGAGGTCGTACCTCAGGCACCAGGTCTCGTCACCCGTGAGGATGGTTTCCAGGACCATTCCATTCCACGGAGCATTCACCCTCCTCACCGCCACCCGTCCAACAGGTGTGCAAGTTAGGTTGCATAAATTCACCCTTCTCACTGCAGCCCGTCTATCAGGTGTGCAAGGCAGGTTGCATAAATTCACGCTTCTCTCTTGCTTTCAATTTAGAGTTTTGACGACCCAAACTGAAGGCTATTCCTAAAGAAGACTTGTTCAGTCGT
The DNA here is from genome assembly GCA_946902985.2 of Meconema thalassinum. Taxonomy (NCBI): domain Eukaryota; kingdom Metazoa; phylum Arthropoda; class Insecta; order Orthoptera; family Tettigoniidae; genus Meconema; species Meconema thalassinum. Next base: position 247,817,494 of record OX336396.1, read on the forward strand.
TCTCAGAAGTGCATAACCATCCACGGGGATTTCTTCGAAGCACAGTAACGGCTGCTTAAGGTAAGCCAACAATCCGTTCGTAGACTAATATAGCCCATTCACCGAACTTTTCAGACAGAGGGTGTATAATCATATAAAATCTCGGTCGAGTTCGTTAATGGGCTAATTCGGACAAACAGGGTGGAAATGGGGAGGCTTTTTCTAAAAATTAAAATATCGTATTAACAATCTTGGTACGTGAAAAATCGAATCGATTCAATTTACCGAACGTACTATTTTTCGGAGATTGTCTGTTAGGAAGTCAGACCGAAGGCTGGTTGGATCCTCAAAAAGTACCGCTTTTGGGTTATGTGGGTAGATACCCACAAAAACCCAAGGCAGCGCTATATTGAGGCGTACTAGGCAAGATGAGGAGTGAGATAGTTTGCCATTGCCATGGCTTTCCTCATTGAGTCAGAACAGCAGTACTAACCCTATTAGTAAAACCATTCACAGCATCTACAGGCACTGATTGTGCCCTGAATGGCATTACTAAGCACCACCCATACCTCAGTAGCTTCCATAATCATCACAGCCATGAGTGAGACTGAGACATCGGTGAAAAGCCACATTTTACTCTAGCCTGTGCCAACAGACAAATGCAAATGTACTGCATTCATCAAGAGATGGCAAACAGGCCATTTTTTCGGATAAGGGCCAAAAATGTATCGCAATAAAGTTTTTTTGATAGCAGCAACTATTGACCAAGGGATGTAAAAAATTGAGTTTTGAGATAAACAAAATCATACCTCCCTTAAAAGGCACAATGTCAAAACCAACTAAAATGGTGAAGAGTCTTCTAAGACTTTTGTCTGTTTTCTTTTCTTTCTTTTTTTAATATATGGTATTGTCCTGAGGGGTTGATAGCTCGAGTTAGGGTGGTTTTGTCTAAAAGACGATAACAATGACTCGAGTGTAATGAAGTGTGTGTGAGGTTGGTAATGCATGGAGCAAGCAAGTGGCGAGCGGGCCGTGCTTACGAGGCTAATGCGTGTTTATAAGGTTAAATACCAGCCAAATAAGACGGCCGCCGGGGCGTAGCGGACTAGAGCTCGCTGGCTGAGGGCCAGAGTTCGAACAGGGGGTTCAAGAAATACCAGAAGGTGGTTTAAGTGATTGTAAATGATTTAATTACTGTAAGTGTGAAGTGTGCAAAGAATGAATGTGATGAATACAAGAACTAGGTCTGGTATGGGGAGGATTCACTAAGGTTAAACCTTTTGACTACACTTACTGGACTGTAGAGCGGTCGAACGGGCGTATGGAAGACGAAAGAGATAGGCCTACCTCAGTTCCTGTTGTGGGTCGTATTTAAGTGAATTGTCCATATTGTGTAATTTAGTCAGCAGATTCCTGTGCTATTTAGCAGGAATCTAACTGTTTGGATTTATGTTGTAAGGAAGTTGTAAGGTTTACCACATGTGTGTGTGGTTGGCTTGCCAAGCTGAGTGTACTTGCGATGGCTGGATATTTGCTGTTGTTGGTTCCTCTAGGGGTTGTGGCGTGAAGTGGGGTGTGAAGGGCGGTGAAAGGGGGCAATAGGGGGGGGGGATACCCTGTGGGTACCCCAAGTTATAACAATATGATCAACCCATACGCCAAGGGATAAGCAAAGTGCTAAACATGCGGAACTTTTGTTGGTTTACAACAATTGGCAAATGAAGTGTATTCGAAATATTTTCCTTTGTCCGGTGAAACCAACCTCCGCCTACCAGCGTGCCGAAAGGGATCTTTGTTAAGTGTGTTGGGCAAGGACACAGGAACATTCGAGTCTATATCAGGGGAATCCCCGGGGCGGTGTAGTCATGACGGTCAACGGTTACAAACGACTCGGTATGCGATTGATCCTCAGTCAAGTACAGGGTCATCAAAATATATTGCCTAGATTTTAAATAATTGCTATAAAAACTATTGGAGGTAATGCAATAGTTTTAGCCTTAAAATGCGTGGAAATTATAACATTTTAGCCTACTTACGATTTTTGCAAAAAATTAAAGTAGACTTATGATCTCTACACAGGGCCAAAACTGTGTGTGTCTGTCTGTGTGTGAGTGTGAGTACTCGGAATGTCTGTCCCCTCTATCAATTCGAACACGGTGAAACAGAATTGAACGAAATTTAGTACAGAGATAGCAAAGGGCACCTCAGTGTCATGTTTTATATCGTCGGCATCTTGACAGAAAAAGATGGAGGCTAACCAAATGTTAAAAGCTTAAATCAAATTACGACAAACGTAATCATTTGATCTCTACCAAATTTTGCAACAACATACCTTTTTGTGGGAAGCATCTTTTGCAGATAGCGGCCATGTATGTGTGCAAATCGATTCCCCCTATCAATTCAAAAACGTTGAAACCGAATTGAATGAGATTTCTTTACAGAGGTAGCGCTAGCAAGAGCACCTCATATTCATGTTTAATATCCGTATAACACGTTGTATTTCAACAAGCTACTACAGTACAACCAACATTCAATTAAAGTTCTTGAAACGGACAGTTATAACAATACCCATGCATTTAGGAGAAAGTAGGCTATATGTTCTTTACTGAACATCTTGTTTGTTCATACCTTAGTAAGTTTCAATGTGAGCTCCGTTGGTTGTTCTGCAGACGTCTAGTGTGTGGTGCGGGTTATTTTAATAATTTTATTAATGCAGCCAATGGCCATGTTTCTCTCTTCTTCTTCTCTTTTCTTAGTCGTTTACCCTCCAGGTTGCTGGAACCCACGGACTCAGCGAGGGAACTCACCATTACCGCCTCTACGGGCAGTGTCTTAGAGCTGGGAACATATAATCGGAGGGGATACAACTGGTGAGGTGTGATTGGCACCTCCCCCAGGCGGCCTCACCTGCAAAGCGAACAGGGGCCTCATGAGGGAAGGTAATGGAAGGTCAGGATGGATAGGCAAGGAAGAGGGAAGGAGGCAGCCGTGGCCTTGAAGAAGGTACTCTCCCCGATAATCCGGATAGTAGGCTGTCAGAAATCCGCCCCCTCAATCGGATTGCCATTAATCGATTGCACCGGCACAGCTACATCAATGAAAATGGCACTGACAGATACTACCGAGATTAGAGCACAGCAGTTAACATGAAATTATTGTGGAACACACCAAAATGTACGGGGGTTCATACTTACCTTTTACTTACCTATTCAATTTAATCTCGGGTCTGGGTTTTCAACTGGATCACTTAATAGTATGCCCTCACAATAACCTCCACCACGATATTTAAAATGAACCAAGTCGGAGACCAGAAAATTTAAACTGCACAATAATTTATTTCACATAAAGAAAAAAAATATTTTAACAAAATTTAACAACAAAATAGTTATGGCTGTCTGAAGCCATTGTCAATGCAACCATGTCCTCCTGTAGGACTGTAGACTTCACATACAAAAATTCAGCTTTCTCTAGCTCAAAAGAACGTAATAATAACAACAATGCACATTGGAATGGATAAGGGAGCTGGGACGAGACATATAGCATTTGTTTCCTTGTTCATGAACTTCATAATTTAGTTCATTGACACACATTTATTAATAACCGCAAGGCCGCTAAGTAGTTGACCTTGACCTCCACCATTCAGTTATCTGGCCACCTGCAATACACCCTAAGCAGTGTTGCATGCTTGCTTCGTCAAATGGACGCAGCTGCCTAACCAGTGTCACCATATGCTGGCCAACGCAGAGTCTAGCTCTCATTCAAAACAATTTAAATGCTCACATCTCAACTCAAATATTATCACGCAAAATTTATACAAGTTCCGTTCACATTGCAATGGATTACTCTGTTAATCTCAAATCTTATTTAAATATTTATTCCAATTATCGAACTAGCGTTGTTTAAATGTTAATAGCAAAACGCATAATGTTATATCATAGTGTTCAATAATTATTTATAACATTTAGATTGTTCATAACTTAGCCAAACGACAATTGAAAAATTTTTACACGCCTCTATTAATCCCGTTTGTTTCAAATTATTATTATAGATATTTACATAGTTATTTACATTATTTATATTTTATTTATATTTGAAATACATTAACCACACGTTTATCCGGTTGATATTTTCTTAAATCGTGGTAATATAATCGACCGATAAAGGTTACTTATATTTAAATTTAAGATTCAGGTTTAATAAGATTTAATAATTATTATTTGTGACGGTAACCTCCATTCAAAATCTATAATTCAATCAATTTATCACTCTTGTTAATTTTAACAGTAACTTCACATGAATAATTTTCAATGGACCTGAACATACAACTCAGCGGAAACATACCTCGCACAAACGCACAAAATTGGCCCATAATTCATCATATATCTCATTATATATGGCATCAAAATCTTCCACAATACACACAAAAAACCTCCACTTATAAATTCATCATCATCATCAATATTACTTTGGGAACCTCCTTCACTTATTAAAGGGCATTATTCATCAGCGACTTTTACACGTCCACTGAACTAACGAATATACATCCATAGTTCCTCTTTAAAAATTCTTATATTCATCAATTGTATCGAAAACTGTTATTATATTTAACCTTCGTGGGTTTCATTCATGAAGCGATATGAAGTAAAAATTTTACAAATAAATTTAATAGCAAATACAATTAGACACGCCTCCCTGGTCTATCAAAATGAATTAATCTCATCATAATTATCGCAGTATAAAAATACTATATTCAAGCAAAATTCATTTAACTGCAGAAATAGTCGAATAGAATGCAAATAGACTAGAAAATGCAAACATTATTGTTTCAATCTAGAATTGAGAAAATCTCCTATCAAATGTTCATTACTATAGTGTACTGAATAAATCGCATTCAAAGTTCATATTTCATAAAATTGTCTATAATGCAATGGTATTTCAGAATTGACTAAAAATGTCTGTGTTTCAATCATGTTCATAAAAACGACTAGTATTTCCAAGATCGTCGATAAAGTAGTAGATTTTAACGCTCTAAAATCTTTTAATCATTCTTCTTTCTTGAGGATGACAGAAAATTGGTCAAAGTAATTTACTGGAAAGAATTACTTTAATAAAACGACACGCTGTCTGAATTCAAACTTGCCATCGAAAATCGTTAACTTTACAGTCAAATCGTGACTACAAGAAAAATTCAAATTCTCGAAAGAATATTTAACTTCAGTATAAACTGATCCAAAATGTTTAAATATGCAAATGACATAATAATGTGTCAATAAATCGAAGAAAATGGCATAAAGCTGCAAAGTGGACAGAGTACAGAAACATCTAGCAAAAGAATATGGGGCAATCAAATATATGACAGAAAATATGGGAAAGATAGTTGCTCAGATCTCACTAAAATGGCTCAAATAAATCAAGAAACGTTCACGGCTACCTTATCTGTTGGATTGAAGTTCTAGAAGAAAATTTCAAAGAAGACTGCTGCTGGTTCCATTTCACCACAGGATAGATGTGCACCGACCTCGAACCTGGAACCTGCGCCCTCGGAGAATAGAACAGCTTCCTCCTCCGGAAATCGCACTGCTCCGTGTAGACGATAGACATCCTTCTGGCAAAACTCTTCTTTGTGTGCTGGGAAAAACCCTTGCCCCTCTTGAAAGTTCCCTGAAGTTCTTGTAGAAATCAGCCATGAAGTTCAATGCAAATATTTCCGCAGAAATGTTCATAATTGTGGAGTATGAATTTATTTCCACTGCCATTTGATGTAATTCAGCGATGGATTACGATGCATGAGTGTAGCTGAATGTTCACTACATGCTCGTCTTTGTAGAATGACGATTATCGAAGCTCCATGTTGCTACTTCACACTACTGATGTATGTCCCAATTGCATTAAAGTTTTAGTCTTCCATCTCCACTTCCATTATAATTTTAGTCGAAAGTACTGCCAGATTGTATAGTTCCATTGCAGAATGTAGCGTTGTATCACCAAATGTAATCTTCAGTATCACGGTTGCAATACACGTGTCTGCCGTAGCGTAGAATGTGGTAGTAAAAGTGCTTCTCAGGATTCGAGAAAAACACTTTTCTCTGCAGTCTTTAAATGCGAATATCTTCCGAAGTATTATAATGAAAAAGTTCAACTTTCGCACACGCCTCAATATTGTAATGCACTATTGAATTAGTATAAATGCAGTAGCTAATTCTTGATAGATAAACTTGTGGAATCGTTTATGTGTGCGCTCCAACTTCGCCTAGTTTTAGTAACAGTAAAATTGCACTGCTGGATACCCAATACTGTTCGATGCGGTGGGCTCTGCCACGCTTGCTTATGACGATATGCTTGTTCTATCAGAACACGAAGTCAGACTATGAAGTCAGAATAAAACCACGAAGTGAGAAGCTCCTCTCTGCTGTGCAAGGCCTTTTATCAACTTTGAAGGGGCGTGTCCATCCCTACCATAGCTTCTTCTTCCATCATTACTCGAAGTTCCAACTTTGGCTATTTTTGACGGATTTTCAGATTTCAAAAACATATAATTAATTTCTTCAAAATTCCAAATCAATGCCATAACTGAAAATAGTTTTCCACAATTCTGCATGCCAAAAGTTATTAAATATGGTAGTTTCAGTAATCTCCGTCTCCCTTCAAGCTATCATTCATTGGTTCGAGCCTCTCCTCCAATAGCGTAACTTCTTCCTCAGCACGTTTACTTGCTTCCCTGCGACTGCGTCGTAAATCTAAGATCCTTCTCGAACAAAATCGTGACGTCAGCAAGAATCTAAGCTCAGCCAGCCTACTTGCTCGAGCGTTGCGTCATCCACGCCTACGTCATGAATATACACGTCACAACTATGACGGCCATAACTTTATTCACATATGCCAATACAGCCACCGTGGTCTCAGTATAATTCAATTTACGGGGTCATTCTCCATTCACCACGTTTTAAAAACAGTTGCAAATTGTTTTTAAACTCTGTTACAAATATCTGAATTCACTTGAACACGAAATTGAATTATTATTGGCTTACTCCTGGATAATATTTCTTCAAGTTTCCAGCATTGAACTTGCCATATACGACATCATTCTCATCATCATAGAGTTCATAACAGTTGTTTCCATAAGCATTCGTGATTCTGAACGGACCCATAAATACTATTCCAAACTTGGGATAGATTTTCTTACTCACGTCAGCCTTGACAGGTCTGCGTAGTAATACCAGATTTCCAATTTCTAAGGGAGTACCAAAACGTTTTCCAGCTACTCTTTTCAGTCGTTTTTGTGCTGCACTCTGGAGTTGTTCTTTCGCTCTGTCAATTCTCTGCTGCCTTCCTAGGTCGGGATCTCTAGGAACGTGGTTGAAAAGATTGTCCCACGGCCTTTCTGGGTTTCTTCCTAGATAAAGTCTCATTGGCACCTCTCCTGTGCTCTCCTGCACTGTAGAATTTAGACACTCCTCAATAAGGGGTACAAATCTCACCCAACTAGTATGATCATTCGGACAGAAAATTCGACAAAATTTCGAAAATTCAGCCATGTATCTTTCTGAAGAATTCGATTCCGGATAGCGCACGCTTGAAAATATGTGCTTAATACCAAGCCTTTCCATATCTGCAGCAAATTCTAAGGATGTAAACTGAGCTCCATGATCCGATATAAGATACTCTGGTTTACCAGCTTTTGGAAATACAGCATGTTCCAGTCTGCTTACAACGTTCCTCGTGTTAGCTTTTTGCATGGGACTCATTGTTACAAATTTCGAGAAGACATCCACGGTAACCAACAGGTACTGATTACCCTGGTATCCCTTCGGACAGGGGCCAAATATGTCCGTCGCCATGAGTTCATTCGGTTTAGAGGGAATCATAGCCTTAGGTTTTCCTTTTAATAGAGCGGAAGCATACTTTGCTCTTTGACATTTATCACATGAACGAATGACATTAGCAATGCTGGAACGCATGTTAGTCCAAATAAACCTCTCTTTAAGAGTATCAAGAGTTTTATCCAGACCGGCATGTCCAGTTGCGTGATGAGCTACCCACACTAAATTGACTACAAGTTTAGGTGGCACGACTATTCGGAGCTTTGTATGCGCAGAGTCAGCATACTTACATACGACGTCTCCACTCAAGGCAAAGTGTCGTGAATCTCTCTGTGTAGCTGCATAGTCAACATCAGTATTGTCCATGTAACCCTTAAGGAACCTGTACATTTTCCTGATTGGAGCGTGTCTCTTCCGTGACACACCGATTCGGGCTAACCTCCTAACGGTCTCTTGATCTTGCTGCTCCAATTGTACATGGTGTATCTGCACATTTTTGATAGGGTTACGTGATAAAGCATCAGCCAGTAAGTTGTCTTTCCCAGGCTGATGGACAATAGTGGCGTTAAACTGTTGGGTGAACAAAGCCCAACGTGTCAATCTATCACTAGACATGTCAGTTTGCAGCATAAACTGAAGTGCTTTGTGATCTGTAATAATGATAGCCTTGTGTCCCAGCAGCATTTTCTTCCACGCTTGCAAAGCTGTTACAAAAGCTAACGCTTCTAGTTCTGTCGTAAGGTAGTTTTCCTCGTGTTTCTTTAATTTCCGACTAGTGAACGCAATGTAGTGCTTGTTGCCTGCCTCGTCTTTTTGGTATAAGACTGCACTAATGCCTATTCTTGATGCATCAGACTCAATATAGAACACCTTCTCAAAGTCTGGGTACTCCAGTTTAACGTTGTTTCTGAGCATCTCCTTTGCTTTCTCAAAAGCCTCGTCTGCTGCGGTACTCCATTTCCATCTATTATTCTTCTTGAGTAAGTCATACAGAGGAGCCATAATTTCAGAGTATCTCGGACAGTGGCTGCTGATGAATTGGCATGCGCCTACAAATTCTCTGACTTGTTTCACCTTAGTTGGCTTTGGGAACCTTGTGATCGCATCTACTTTCTGCATGTTCGGATGATATCCATCCTTATCAATAGTATGCCCCAAGTAGTTGATCTCCTTCTTCATGAATTGACATTTTCCAAAATTGACCTTAATATTGGCCTTCCTTAAATTTTCAAACAACTTTCTCAAATGCACGAAATGTTCTGCGGCGTTGGGTGAAGATACAATTAAATCGTCAATGTAGCAGATTACATTTTCCTTTACTTCGTCAGTGAGCTTGCTATCAAGTGCTCGAATAAGTGCTGGTCCACTGTTGACCATTCCAAAAGGCATTCTCTGGAAGACCCATGACGTCTGGTCAAATAAGAATCCAGTGTACTGCATACTTTCTTCTTCCAGTTGAACTTGGTAAAACGAAGATGTCATGTCAAGAACACTGAAACATGCTCTCCCTTTGAACTTTCTAAGCAGATCTCTAATCTTAGGTGGTCGGTCATTTTCTGGAAGAATCTTTAAGTTGATGGTCCGAGCATCGAGACAGAAACGTATCTGACCATTACTTTTCTTGACTACAGTGATGGGGTTTATGTGAGACGACGCCTGTTTTTTTATAATCCCGTCTACCTCCATTTTTCTGATCAACCCCCGTACTTCTTGGTAGTATTTCTCAGGTATGGGGTATATTTTCATTTGGTAAGGGGTTTCATCGGTCAGCCTTATCTTATACTTATAGTCTTTAATCAATCCAGGCTTTTCATCAAATATATCTTGGAATTCCTTTATCAAATCCTCAAATCCCCCTGAATTTCTTCAAATCCTTCAGTTTTTCTACTGGGTATTTCTGTTAGATTCTCCACTTCATTGATAATGGTATTTAAAGTCTCTTCCCTAAGGTCTATCTCCAGACTGTTTTTCACGTCCTGTTCTTCGATCTCTTCTGTTATCATGTACCCATCATTAAAGCTAATAATCCTATTCTTCATATCAATAATGGCTCCAACTTTCGATATAAAATCGATTCCTAGCACAATGTCGAAATGGATCTTGTTCACCACAATAAAGATCTGTTCATAATTCCTTCCATTAATTTCAAAGTTCAACAACACTTGGATCTTGCATTTCACTGCCTTGTCTTGGAAAATTCCTCTCACTTTGACGGTAGAAGCAGGTAAAACTGCCATGTTTTCTCCCTTTAATAGACTTTGATAGCATTCATCAGAAATGATAGAAATAATTGCGCCGGTATCCATAAGAGCTTTGTACTGTTGGCCATCTATCAGTACAGAAATAATAGGTAAGGCACATGGTCTTTCCTCTTTGACGATTCCTCTCTCTTCTAATAAATCCTCATCAGTTACTTCGTAAATTTCATTGATAGTAATTATGTGTGGTGTGGCAATGTATTCATTGTTTCTCACTTTCGTTGAGAAATCGGCGTTTTTTTTTTTTTTTTTTGTGTTACCATTTTCAAAGTTCCCCTGCTGGCTTGTAGAAGGACCAGGATCGATCACTAAATCCTGTCTTTTCTTCTGGTTTTCAGCTTCCTTCTCTCGTAATTCCTTCAAATACTGCTGACTTTCTTTCTCTCTCTCTTGATACTTGTCCGGTGTCATAACCTGACCTTGAGAATTTTGATTCCGATTCTGGTACTGGTTATTTCTGTTGTAGTTCCTATTGTACCCATTGTTATTATAATATCTACCTCTTCCGTTATTATAGTTCCCTCTATTGTTATTCCAGCCTCGTCTTTGCTGATATGGACGGTAACCTTGTGATCTGTTGTTGCGAAAATAATTGTTCCTGTGAGGACCTACATTTTCAGTTTTCTCTTCAGCAGGCGTATCAGTTTGCTGAACTTGATCCATGTAGACTGTATTAATGTCTTTGAATTCGTGCCTCTGACCTTTTTGAACCAAATTTGGCACCGGACTCGTGTAATCAAGCCTTCTCAATAGTTCGTCCATACTGGTCAAATCCCTTATATTTGACGATATAATAATCCTTCTTACCTCAACAGGTAGCATACGTGAAATGGCATCTATTAACTGCTCTGTAGACAATGGGGGTTGTAAAAATCTTAAGCGCGATAACTGGCTCGTGAAGAAATCAGCGTACCGTGTTGGAAGAGTACCCGAATACTTCCTCGAGTATACCACAGCTCTTAATGAATTTTGTGCTTCTATTGACCAGAATCGTTTTATCAGTGCCTCTGCAAATTCATCGAAATTACTAAAAGTGTACCGAAATGCTCTGAACCACTCAAGAGGTCCTCCAGCTAGAAATCTTTCTACGATTCTCATTTCTCTTTCTCTAGGAATATGGGCTTCAATAAAATAGTCTTTCAGGTTTCTGATATACTCTATCGGTGTTAGACTATCTGTATTACTAAATTTCTGAGGCTTGTCCTCAAAGTTTCGGATGACTGTCACATTTCCTGGATATGAATCCGTGTAATTCTTCCCACTATCACGATATTTCCATTCAGGTTCAATATTCCTATCCTCTTCTTCTTCCCGGAATCTGAATATACGTTCCTCAGGACTAATATCTCTCTCTTCAGTAGCAAGGTTACATCTTCTCACGTAATTCCTATTATCTTCAAAAGTCAACCCTTCTGGATCCTTATCTGTGATTTCCGTGATGACTTTCCTAATCAACTCTTCTTTATACGTTTCCAACATGCTAGCTTCTCCTAGGTTTAAATTCTGAAGTTTGCTCGTAGTTTCATTGACATCAGAGACAACCTTATGAATTTGTTCCTCTAACGCGGTTTTTAATGCTTGCACGTCCTGGCTTATTTGAGTTCTATCCTCTACCTGCTTTTCGGATAGCGAATCCATCCTTATACTCAAATCCTTTCTAATTTGAACTACCTCATTATTTATATCTACTTGTGTACTGGCTAGTTTTCGTTCAAATCGCTCCTGAATCTGATTGACATGTTCCCCACTTGACTTGTTCCATTCATCTTTCCAAACCGTTACATTTGCAGTTAACATTTCAGCAATATCTACTTCAATGTCTTCCTTAAGTAAACGATTATGATCTAAGACTTGGGTCCTCATGACCTCTACATCATGTTTTAATCCAGCTAGTGAAGCTGTTGTCCTAACAGACTCGTCAACCAATCTAGTTGTTAAAGCACTAATGTTACGAGTACAAAGCGTTTTTGAAGTTTCAATTTCTTCTCTAACCTTATTAACATCAGTTTGAACTTTGGCAATGTCTACAAAAACTGTATTAACTTCTATTTGCACCTTATTGATATCGCTTTGCATATCATTAACATCAGACTGAATATTATTTATGTCTACTTGAACGTTTGACACATCGGTTCGAACATTTCTAATCTCTCTTTGAACTTCTTCTACCTTGTCTTGTACAGTAGCAACATCATTCCTAACAACGATTACTTCTGCTCTAGCACATGAAATATCACCCCGGACATTAGCAACATCAAGATTTAACAAGGTAAGGTCTTTCTGGACTGAATCAACTTTTCCCTGTACATTGGAAACATCAATTTTTACATCTGAAACATCTTTATGGACATTGGATAAATCTACTTTAACATCTGAGACATCCTTGTGAATGTCAGTCACGGCATTCTGGACCTCCTGTGTACTGGTCTGTAAACGCGACATGTTATTTTCCAAATTTGCAGAACTGGTCTGGAGATCCTTCAAATTCTCCTTCATCATCTCCTGCATTCGACTAGCATTCCTAGCTTCCATTTCCCTCACACTTTCATTCATGCTAGCTTTCAAACTGTTGGACATCTCCTCCAACATCTTTCTCATACTCTCATCTGCCATCTCAATAATATTTCAATAATAGACTGCGTTAGGGACATACATCAAATAGAGCAAGATAACAACATCTGAGCAACGCCTTTCACCATATATAAAGTTTGAGCAATTTTCTGTCTTAAATCTAACTTATAATTAGCTTATCACTAACTTCATAAACACCCTATGTTGAAATAAACTCAAGCACACGTTCAAATTTCTTTGGTTCATTTTAAATATCCTAACATAAATAATTTACATTTACAATCCAAATAGTTTAATTTTATCTTTAATATGACTAAACATGTCATAAGCCGGTCAAATAAAATAAGACTCCAGATCATAGGCGATTTTTCTAAGTTTCCAGCCTATTTAACCTCTCTCAGGTTGTATAAGATCTGATCTTTTCTGAGTGTAATTTTCCTAATACAACACAACATTTAATCCCTATATAATCACACTCTCAAATTCTACAATTGGCCAAGACATCTAACAAAGAATCAACCTCTTTATTTGAGTCTTCACAATCCCATTGACATCGATAACTTGGTAATCCAATGTTATTCGAGCCCCACACGTTGATTGCGCCAACCCTACTGTCCCCGATAATCCGGATAGTAGGCTGTCAGAAATCCGCCCCCTCAATCGGATTGCCAATAATCGATTGCACCGGCACAGCTACATCAATGAAAATGGCACTGACAGATACTACCGAGATTAGAGCACAGCAGTTAACATGAAATTATTGTGGAACACACCAAAATATACGGGGGTTCATACTTACCTTTTACTTACCTATTCAATTTAATCTCGGGTCTGGGTTTTCAACTGGATCACTTAATAGTATGCCCTCACAATAACCTCCACCACGATATTTAAAATGAACCAAGTCGGAGACCAGAAAATTTAAACTGCACAATAATTTATTTCACATAAAGAAAAAAAATATTTTAACAAAATTTAACAACAAAATAGTTATGGCTGTCTGAAGCCATTGTCAATGCAACCATGTCCTCCTGTAGGACTGTAGACTTCACATACAAAAATTCAGCTTTCTCTAGCTCAAAAGAACGTAATAATAACAACAATGCACATTGGAATGGATAAGGGAGCTGGGACGAGACATATAGCATTTGTTTCCTTGTTCATGAACTTCATAATTTAGTTCATTGACACACATTTATTAATAACCGCAAGGCCGCTAAGTAGTTGACCTTGACCTCCACCATTCAGTTATCTGGCCACCTGCAATACACCCTAAGCAGTGTTGCATGCTTGCTTCGTCAAATGGACGCAGCTGCCTAACCAGTGTCACCATATGCTGGCCAACGCAGAGTCTAGCTCTCATTCAAAACAATTTAAATGCTCACATCTCAACTCAAATATTATCACGCAAAATTTATACAAGTTCCGTTCACATTGCAATGGATTACTCTGTTAATCTCAAATCTTATTTAAATGTTTATTCCAATTATCGAACTAGCGTTGTTTAAATGTTAATAGCAAAACGCATAATGTTATATCATAGTGATCAATAATTATTTATAACATTTAGATTGTTCATAACTTAGTCAAACGACAATTGAAAAATTTTTACACGCCTCTATTAATCCCGTTTGTTTCAAATTATTATTATAGATATTTACATAGTTATTTACATTATTTATATTTTATTTATATTTGAAATACATTAACCACACGTTTATCCGGTTGATATTTTCTTAAATCGTGGTAATATAATCGACCGATGAAGGTTACTTATATTTAAATTTAAGATTCAGGTTTAATAAGATTTAATAATTATTATTTGTGACGGTAACCTCCATTCAAAATCTATAATTCAATCAATTTATCACTCTTGTTAATTTTAACAGTAACTTCACATGAATAATTTTCAATGGACCTGAACAATACAACTCAGCGGAAACATACCTCGCACAAACGCACAAAATTGGCCCATAATTCATCATATATCTCATTATATATGGCATCAAAATCTTCCACAATACACACAAAAAACCTCCACTTATAAATTCATCATCATCATCAATATTACTGTGGGAACCTCCTTCACTTATTAAAGGGCATTATTCATCAGCGACTTTTACACGTCCACTGAACTAACGATTATCCCTATATCCCTATATATATATTATAATTGTGAAAATCTGTGTGTCCGTGTGTGTGTGTGTGTGTGTGTGTGTGTGTGTGTGTTAGTTTGTTACCTCTTGACACTAAAACGGCTGGACGGATTTGGGTGAAATTTGATATGGAGACAGCTTATACCCTGGGATAACATATAGGCTGCCTTTCATCCGGAAATAAATCATTGTTCCCGTGGAACGGGCAACATAACTGAAAAGTCACCAAAAATACTCAACTGGGACAAAATATCGAAGTTGTCGCATAAAGACCGGACAAAGCTCATTTTACGCCTCTCGATGCGAGAAATAATACTCGGTAGGTCCCTACGGGACACCGAAAACCACATTTTAAGGCCCTAAAACCAACAGTTTCAAAGATATTCGAAGAAAACTATATTCACTCTGATAAACTGATGAACTAATGGCAAGTCCGTTTCCATGACAACTGAATCTGAAGGTATGACATCCGATTTTCTATATATCCCCGTAGGAGGCAATGCCAATCCATTTATTATCTTTTTCAAGATATATATAAACACAATAAGAACAGGGTAGCATGCCTGCCTCCCAACCGGAGGCCCCGGGTTCGATTCCCGGCTCCGTCAGAAATTATAGACACTGACGTGAGGACTGCAACGGAGTTCACTCAGCTTCTTGAGGACAATTGAGTAGCTGTCTGATAGAGAGGCAGCGCGCCGGTCACGAAAAACAAGATGAACGGCCGAGGGGACACGATGCACTGACCACGCGTCACCACAATATCTGCAGGCCAAATGGCTGGGAGCGGTCGCATGATAGGCCTAGGCCCTTCATGGTCTGTAAAGCCAGGGGTAAAAAGATTAGGTGTAGCGCCTTCCAATACCACTTTTAATTTTTAATCACTACAGTAGCGGCTACTAAATAAAGGTAGCGATATAGCTACGTTCAATTTAATAAACACTGGGCTTACAAATCCCGTATAGTTAAGTAGAAATATCAGTCTGGTCGTTATTTCAGTAGCAACGAAGCTCTGTGGCGGCTATTGCCGTTTCCGTAACACTTAAGGCATCCCGCCGTCACATACCTCAATGTGCACTTACAAAATTGTGAACCAGTCTATTTTACTGAAAAGAATTTCTACGAGCGAGTATCCACTCCGGCAAAAACCACACTCACCACCTTTTCCAAAATTTACACAAGACATGATTTTTAAAGCACTCTTCTGTATGTTTAGGTACAGACATATACCACATGGAAACATACAATAAAATGTTGGCAAATCTGAGTTCAAGGAACTGCTGTCCAGAATAGGCTTAGGACAGGTTATGCGGCCCATGTTCGTAACATGGAATGTTTTCCTTTGACAATGCATCTACACCATGTGCGAGGGCAACGCATTTCAAAGATCTCTAAAAACATAATAATCAGGAAATTTAAAGTGGGAGCAAAGATTCAAGGAGAAATAATTCCATGTCTGAGATTTGCTGATGACATCGTCATCTTGGCCGATACGCCAGAGGATTTGGACGAGTTTTTGAATGGTAAGGACTCCGTCTTGAGGAAAGAATTCATGATGAAAATCAATAAATGTAAAACAAAATTTAAAGTGGGAGCGAAGATTCAACGAGAAATAATTTCATGTCTGAGATTTGCTGATGACATCGTCATCTTGGCCGATACGCCAGAGGATTTGAACGAGTTTTTGAATGGTAAGGACTCCGTCTTGAGGAAAGAATTCATGATGAAAATCAATAAATGTAAAACAAAATTTTAGGAATGCAGCCGAAATAAATCAGAAAACTCTATGGACCTCAAATTGGTAGGTGAAACGCTACGGGAAGTAGGAGACTTCTGTTACTTAGGAAGCAAGATAACCATTGATGGACGAAGCAAAGAGGATATAAAAAGCAGGTTGGCTCAGGCAAGGAAAGTATTTCTACAGAAAAGGAATCTGTTGACATCGAATATACATTTAGGTATTTGGAAGTCGTTTTTTTAAGCTTTTGTCTGGAGCGTGACACTATAACGAAGTGAAACTTGGACTAATGGTGCAGCAGAAAAGAGGACAATTGAGGCATTTGAAATGTGGTGTTAAAGGAGAATGATGAAGATCAGATGGGTAGATAGGGTAACAAATGAAGAGCTATTAAGACGAGTGGGAGAGGAGAGATGTTTCTGGCGACTGCTAATGAAGAGAAGAGATAAGATGGTACGACACATATTAACACACCCAGGAATAGCAAGCTTAGTTATGGATGGGAGGGTCGAGGACAAGAATTGTAGGGGTAGACCAGGAAAGGGAGGCATGGAGGGCTGCATCAAACCTGTCAAAAAACTGAAGACTCAAACAACAACAATCTGGAATTTTAATTAATTAGAAAGGCATGTGAGGCAAAAGGGTTGTTGGAGAATTTCAATCCCTGGGATGTAACACTATAAGAGACTGCATAATGTACATCAGCGTCCAAGGTGAGAGATATTTTACTATAGGTCTATTAATAGTGACACGTTGACGTTCAAATCATCAATAAGTGTGGCAAAATTACACCCAGAATAACTTAAGGAAATATACGCCTACTTTTAATTCTCCATATTCCGATAGATTTGCCATTCCAGTGTGCAAGAGTGCAGTTCCCTCTTCAAACAATATTCGCAATTTCTATTAACAAAGCACAATGACACACACTTAACAGCAGCAGGTGTACATTTAGACAAAACCATTTTTTCCCATGGGCAACGGTATGTGGCGTGCTCTCGAGTATCCGGACAAAAAATGGTCAGCAGAAGATGGCAAAACCAAAATCGTAATTCTAAAATGTGTTCACATAATGTAACATCGTACCCTGCAGACTTTCACAACTCTATAAAATTCCCACTTTGCTGCTCATATCAATATACTGTACTGTATGTATCAACATTTTCAGATTTACAATGGACCCACCTGTAACCGCGATTGCTGTAATAGAATAGACCAATTATCAGCAATGCTTGCCAGGTAGATGAGTGGATAGCGTGTCGGTGTACTAACCCCAAGATTGCAGGTTCGCTCCTGGTCGTGGTAAGTGATTTTTGAAAGGCGGCAAAAATACGACACGCATGTCATTCGATGTTGGCATGTCAAAGAACCCATTTGAATTCAGTAGGCCGTGTTCATAATGGCAAAATTAATCTCGGGATTTTCCGCCAACACAAAGTTCCTCATTTCTCTACTAGAAAGCGCTATAATGTTCAAGGAGCTTAGATATCTAACCTCCTTGACTTTCATAGTGATTCAAGGAACAACGAAATTCGACGCAAGCTACCCTCTGGGTGTCAAATTACAAAGCTTCCATCCGGCATCCGAGGCCATATGATATTATTATTATTATTATTTTATCAGTAATAATGCATCGTCCTCATTGTCTTGATCGCGAGCGAAGCCGCGGGTACCAGCTAGTACATCCATAGTTCCTCTTTAAAAATTCTTATATTCATCAATTGTATCGAAAACTGTTATTATATTTAACCTTCGTGGGTTTCATTCATGAAGCGATATGAAGTAAAAATTTGCCAGTCACAAATAAATTTAATAGCAAATACAATTAGACACGTCTCCCTGGTCTATCAAAATGAATTAATCTCATCATAATTATCGAAAAATACTATATTCAAGCAAAATTCATTTAACTGCAGAAATAGTCGAATAGAATGCAAATAGACTAGAAAATGCAAACATTATTGTTTCAATCTAGAATTGAGAAAATCTCCTATCAAATGTTCATTACTATAGTGTACTGAATAAATCGTATTCAAAGTTCATATTTCATAAAATTGTCTATAATGCAATGGTATTTCAGAATTGACTAAAAATGTCTGTGTTTCAATCATGTTCATAAAAACGACTAGTATTTCCAAGATCGTCGATAAAGTAGTAGATTTTAACGCTCTAAAATCTTTTAATCATTCTTCTTTCTTGAGGATGACAGAAAATTGGTCAAAGTAATTTACTGGAAAGAATTACTTTAATAAAACGACACGCTGTCTGAATTCAAACTTGCCATCGAAAATCGTTAACTTTACAGTCAAATCGTGACTACAAGAAAAATTCAAATTCTCGAAAGAATATTTAACTTCAGTATAAACTGATCCAAAATGTTTAAATATGCAAATGACATAATAATGTCTCAATAAATCGAAGAAAATGGCATAAAGCTGCAAAGTGGACAGAGTACAGAAACATCTATCAAAAGAATATGGGGCAATCAAATATATGACAGAAAATATGGGAAAGATAGTTGCTCAGATCTCACTAAAATGGCTCAAATAAATCAAGAAACGTTCACGGCTACCTTATCTGTTGGATTGAAGTTCTAGAAGAAAATTTCAAAGAAGACTGCTGCTGGTTCCATTTCACCACAGGATAGATGTGCACCGACCTCGAACCTGGAACCTGCGCCCTCGGAGAATAGAACAGCTTCCTCCTCCGGAAATCGCACTGCTCCGTGTAGACGATAGACATCCTTCTGGCAAAACTCTTCTTTGTGTGCTGGGAAAAACCCTTGCCCCTCTTGAAAGTTCCCTGAAGTTCTTGTAGAAATCAGTCATGAAGTTCATTGCAAATATTTCCGCAGAAATGTTCATAATTGTGGAGTATGAATTTATTTCCACTGCCATTTGATGTAATTCAGCGATGGATTACGATGCATGAGTGTAGCTGAATGTTCACTACATGCTCGTCTTTGTAGAATGACGATTATCGAAGCTCCATGTTGCTACTTCACACTACTGATGTATGTCCCAATTGCATTAAAGTTTTAGTCTTCCATCTCCACTTCCATTATAATGTTAGTCGAAAGTACTGCCAGATTGTATAGTTCCATTGTAGAATGTAGCGTTGTATCACCAAATGTAATCTTCAGTATCACGGTTGCAATACACGTGTCTGCCGTAGCGTAGAATGTGGTAGTAAAAGTGCTTCTCAGGATTCGAGAAAAACACTTTTCTCTGCAGTCTTTAAATGCGAATATCTTCTGAAGTATTATAATGAAAAAGTTCAACTTTCGCACACGCCTCAATATTGTAATGCACTATTGAATTAGTATAAATGCAGTAGCTAATTCTTGATAGATAAACTTGTAGAATCGTTTATGTGTGCGCTCCAACTTCGCCTAGTTTTAGTAACAGTAAAATTGCACTGCTGGATACCCAATACTGTTCGATGCGGTGGGCTCTGCCACGCTTGCTTATGACGATATGCTTGTTCTATCAGAACACGAAGTCAGACTATGAAGTCAGAATAAAACCACGAAGTGAGAAGCTCCTCTCTGCTGTGCAAGGCCTTTTATCAACTTTGAAGGGGCGTATCCATCCCTACCATAGCTTCTTCTTCCATCATTACTCGAAGTTCCAACTTTGGCTATTCTTGACGGATTTTCAGATTTCAAAAACATATAATTAATTTCTTCAAAATTCCAAATCAATGCCATAACTGAAAATAGTTTTCCACAATTCTGCATGCCAAAAGTTATTAAATATGGTAGTTTCAGTAATCTCCGTCTCCCTTCAAGCTATCATTCATTGGTTCGAGCCTCTCCTCCAATAGCGTAACTTCTTCCTCAGCACGTTTACTTGCTTCCCTGCGACTGCGTCGTAAATCTAAGATCCTTCTCGAACAAAATCGTGACGTCAGCAAGAATCTAAGCTCAGCCAGCCTACTTGCTCGAGCGTTGCGTCATCCACGCCTACGTCATGAATATACACGTCACAACTATGACGACCATAACTTTATTCACATATGCCAATACAGCCACCGTGGTCTCAGTATAATTCAATTTACGGGGGCAGTACCATCCCGGCATTTGCCCGAAGACGAAGTGGGAAACCACGGAAAACCACTTCGAGGATGGCTGAGGTGGGAATCGAACCCCCTCTACTCATTTGGAACACCCAAGGCTGAGTAGACCCCGTTCCAGTCCTCATACCACTTTTGCAAATTTCGTGGCAGAGCCGGGAATCGAACCCAGGACCTCCGGGGTGGCAGCTAACCATGCTGACCGCTACGCTACGGAGGCGACTTGGTTTTATAGAAAAGTGTTCAAATTTGGTGGGTTTGCTCTTCATAAAAAACAAGAAGTTCCGTGAAGAACTATACAGCCTACTTTTCATGCCAATGATTATTCTACAGAATATGAACCTATCTAGAATAATGACGAAATTAAGTTGCTAATATCTGTCTGTCTGACCACAGCAAATACATTATAGAAAACACAAGAGACAATCAGGGATGTATCAGTAAAAGAAAGAAAAAGGTGCTGACCAAGGTCTGACTCGAACCCGAAACCTGCAGTTCCCCACGCCAACGCGCTAGCTAATACGCCACGGAGACGAACCGGGTACAGGACTACAAAAGTTTGAGGATTGATTTTAAATGTTCAATTTTGAGCACACCAATGTCATTAGCAAAAACGCTCGAACTGGGGCAAAATATTTTCTTCCCTCCAAATTTGAACGCTTTTCTAGGAAACCACATGGCAACCTCTCCTTGTAAGCTATGAAAAAAATAGTTATATTTTCTACGCATTTTAAGGATATAACAATTACATTACTTCTAATGGTGTTTATAGCAATTATTTAAAATCTAGGCATTATTTTTCGATGACCTTGTATATCTCGCCTAGCAGGGGTGGAGGGTTGTGAGCATAATGGGCTTTAAACAGGTGTTAGCTTTCTCCAAGACAAACAGTTACAGCAAAGTTGCTAAAATACCTGTCTCGTTAGCACAGTCATTAACCACCATATTCACTATTTGAAAACCTTTTAATTTACTTCAGTAATGTTTGTGAAAAGTATTATTTAACAGTCATCTTCTTTCAATAATGTGGAGTCCTTCAGAAACAAAACTGAAAATAAACGCGTCAGCAAATCCTGAGTGCGTTGACCGACGGAAACGTTGCAATATCAAAGGAAAACATTTATAATTACTATGGCAAGGCATTTGATGATTTTGCATCTTTTTGTATGAAGGCCAAAATATAGCTCGAGTATACATAAATGTGTTTCATGATTTGACTGATAAGGGCAATTTGATAGGGCATTTTTTTTTTGCATTTTTTGCCATTTACAAGAGATAGGTCATTTTTGGAGCAATGTTGGGTTATTTTTGTCATTTTTAATTGTTTTCTGGTAAGTATGCACCAATTGTTTTCGTTGAGGTACAGAGAAGCTTCTCCATGTACAAACCGTTACTTGCAGACAATAGCCAATCGTTTTCATTTGAGAACCTACGCAAAGTTTTCATTGAGCATTTCAATTGGAATTTATTGTAAACAGCCAATGAAGTTAGTTTTCTGAAATATTCTTTGTTAATTAAATGACACATATTTGCTAGGAGAGTATTTTAAGAATATGCTAGTTCTAAATTATTTCATTTATTTCACCATGGGTGGCAAAGTGGTAACAAAAATAGTGTCGCCTACGTAGCGTAGCGGTCAGCATGGTTAGCTGCCGCCCCGGAGGTCCTGGGTTCGATTCTAAATTATTTCATTTATTTCACCATGGGTGGCAAAGTGGTAACAAAAATAGTGTCGCCTTCGTAGCGTAGCGGTCAGCATGGTTAGCTGCCGCCACGGAGGTCCTCGGTTCGATTCCCGGCTCTGCCACGAAATTTGAAAAGTGGTATGAGGACTGGAACGGGGTCTACTCAGCCTCGGGTAACCCAAATGAATAGAGGGGGTTCGATACCCACCTCAGCCATCCTCGAAGTGGTTTTCCGTGGTTTCCCACTTCGTCTTCGGGCAAATGCCGGGATGGTTCCTACTGTAAGGCCTCGGCCGCCTCCTTCCCACTTCCTTGCCTAATCGTCCCACTCTTCCCATCCCCTTCATCAGGCCCCTGTTCGCTTTGCAGGTGAGGCCGCCTAGGCGTAGTGCTGGTCTCACACCCCAGTTGTATCCCTGACTCAGAGTCTCAAGCTCCAGGACACTGCCCTCAGTGGCGGTAGAGGTGGGATCCCTCGCTTAGTCCGTGGGAAAAGCCGATCCTGGAGGGTAAAACGATAGCGAAAAACAAAAATAATTTAAACTTAATGCATTGCCATCCATTAATATTCTCTCTCAAATCAGCTAATTGTTTCTTAAAGGATTAATAAATAAATGATTTACGAATAATTTATTGGTAATTTTTTTTAAAATTGTGTCCTTTTTTTTAACCATATTTAGGTCATAAATGCAGTTTTTATTTTGCATTTTCTTGCTATTTTTTGGTCATGCCTTGCCCTAGTAATTACATAGACATCCTCCGCAAGAGAACTCGCGAGATCTGTTGGACTTAAAGGTGGTCCTAACCAAATAGTTGAACAAAACAGTACAGATTCTTAAGACACAAACTACCGAATCAAAATTTGGGTGATTGGTTCTTAAGTTTAAGGGCTGCGACAACGCGGTCATGTAGCCCCGTATACTTTGGGTGTGTGTAGAATCTGTCTGATAACCGGTGTTACTTGTGATGACTGTATTAGTGTGTGTTATCTGTTTTTAATTCAAGTAATGATTTCAGACGATAATTTCAAGTAATTCCTACTGTAGCTACCAAATGTAACCGTCCACGGCACCTAGCTGTGAACTTGGCTACAACTAGATGCCATCGCAACCAGCACCTGGTGACGAACGTTGGAACGTACGAGTATTTATCAAACCTAAGCTACAAATTTTGGCTTAACACAAGTGTAGTTAGTGGAAGGTTTTTTTTTTCATGACATAAATCTATGACATGAGACCGCCGGCTTTACTTCCCCTCCGAAGGAAGGCATACTGAGGGATTTTTAGCGCTCTTAAAAAGTCCGACGACTTTGGCCTGGTTTGAACCCCTGACCTTTGGGCATAGCAGCTCAGCATGCTACCACCTACGCCACCGAATTCGCCGAATCAAAATTTATCAACATTTACCTTTATATGATAAAACAGTTAAGTTACTGAAAAGGCAATATCATTCACTGATACCAACATTACAATTAATGATTTTTTGAAAACAAAATATTAAGGAATCGGTACATTTATGACCTAACTATTGAAGTTAAAGGGTTAAAACTCAATAAGATTTCATGGCTAGCAATCCAAATTAGAATCATGATTCTAGAGGTTCAAACGTTCTATATGTAACTATTTCTTTGATAAGTTCAAAAAGTTTTGAAGCAATGCATTTTTTCTCAAGTTACATTAATACTACAGTCATTACTAGGGACCGAATTTTATCGAAATGCATACGCGCATGATGGATGAAAGGCGGAAACACAAGCATGTAAGAGATGAAAAGGGGAAAGCAGAATATAGACGTCTGAGAAATTTGGTTAACAAGAAGTGCAAGGAAGCGAAAGAAGAATGGTTGAAAGAGAAATGTGCAGGTATAGAAAATTGTCTAAAATTAGGAAAAGTAGACACAGCTTATCGAAGGATTAAGAATACTTTTGGAGAAAAGAAGACTAAGTGCTGTAATATTAAGGACACAAATGGAAGGCCTCTAACAGATAGGGAAGAAAAGGTTGTGAGATGGAAAGCTTACATAGTGTGTTTGTATAAGGGAAAGGAGATTGAGAATCGTGTAATGGAAAGTGAGGAGGAAATTGATGAGGATGCAAAAGGAGATTTAATATTGAGATCAGAATTTGACAGAGTATTAGAGGACTTAAGCAGGAACAAAGCACCAGGCATAGATGATATCCCGATTGAGTTACTACCATGCATCGGAGATGAAGGTCTGATCAGGTTATTTCACTTGGTGTGTAGGATTTATGAGACAGGTGAGGTACCCACTGATTTCAAGAAGAATGTTATCATCCCTATACCGAAGAAAGTGGGAGCTGACAGATGTGAAGAATACCGTACAATCAGCTTGATTACTCATGCTTCAAAGATCCTTTCTAGAATAATTTAAAAGAGGCTGGAAAGCCAGATAGAAACGGAGTTGGGTGAAGACCAGTTTGGTTTCAGGAGAAATGTAGGAACAAGGGAAGCTGTACTAAGTCTTAGGCTGATTTTGGAAGGTAGAATAAGGAAAGATAAGAGAACGTTCATGGCATTTGTTGACTTAGAAAAGGCTTTTGATAACGTTGATTGGACTAAACTGTTTGACATTTTGAAAACGATTGGAATAAAGTACAGGGATAGGAGGGTGATCTACAATCTATACAGAAACCGGACAGCAGTCATTCGAGCTGAAGGACATGAGAGAAAAGCTGGTATTCAGAAAGGTGTAAGGCAAGGCTGCAACTTATCACCCATACTTTTCAATCTTTACATTGAACAAGCAATGAAGGAAATTAGAGAAAAATTTAAAGTGGGAGTGAAGATTCAAGGAGAAATAATTTCAAATCTGAGATTTGCTGATGACATAGTCATCTTGGCCGACAAGCCTGAGGATTTGAATGAGTTTTTGAATGGTATGGACTCCGTCTTGAGGAAAGAATTCATGATGAAAATTAATAAATGTAAAACAAAAATATTGGAATGCAGCCGAAATAAATCAGAAACCTCTATGGAGATCAAATTGACAGGTGAAAAGCTGAAGGAAGTAGAAGACTTCTGTTACTTAGGAAGTAGAATAACCAGTGATGGACGAAGCAAAGAGGATATAAAAAGTAGGTTGGCTCAGGCAAAGAAAGCTTTTCTACAAAAAAGGAATCTGCTGACATCGAATATAGATTTAGGTATTAGGAAGTCATTTTTGAAAGCCTTTGTCTGGAGCGTGGCACTCTATGGAAGTGAAACTTGGACTATTGGTGCAGCAGAAAAGAGGAGAATAGAAGCATTTGAAATGTGGTGTTACAGGAGAATGATGAAGATCAGATGGGTAGATAGGGTTACAAACATAGAGGTATTAAGACGAGTGGGAGAGGAGAGATGTTTCTGGCGACTGCTAATGAAGAGAAGAGATAGGTTGGTAGAACACATACTAAGACACCCAGGAATAGCAAGCTTAGTTATGGAAGGAAGGGTCGAGGACAAGAACTGTAGGGGTAGACCAAGGTTAGAATATGTTAAACAGATTGCCTCGGATGCTGGGTGTGGTAGTTATTTAGAGATGAAACGATTAGCTCAGGACAGGGAGGCGTGGAGAGCTGCATCAAACCAGTCAAAAGACTGAAGATTCAAACAACAACAACAACATTTATTTTATTATTGTAATTTTATTTTTATGTTTATATTTCTATATTTATATTTTATTTCAAACTTTAATTGTTAATGTTTTTAGTTCTAAATTCATTAACATTTTATCTAGCTCATTACGTCAAGTAGATATCGTACGTATATAATTTTTGATTTTTAGCAATAAGTACTTCGGCATAAAATTTCACCGAAATTTGGCTGAAAGATTCAACCATCAGCATCTTTGAAAGCATAAACTGTCCTTATGACAGGTGGCTAATATAGAGACCACTATCCCATAAACAATAACAACTTTCACCTGTTGGCAGTCTACTATCACGTGCTTTAAAACGTAAGTAGCGGTGCTGTAAGAGACATAGAGTAGTACAGTATGTAAAACATAACACGTAGGCATTGCGTGATGGCGATATCAAGTGCAGATATTTACATTGTGCAGACGTTCCACACCGCAAGTAAGAGTGATCACGAGTCTTTTCATTCATCCTGTAGTTGTTTAAAACATAACTGACCTTTTACCCCCTTTGAAGGCCTTAGCCTACCAAGTGAACGCTGATACAGCATATAACCAGACCCCTGCGCGGATAAACAAAACGTTATCCGCATCCGCCCCGCATCTACACGACTGTTATCTGCATCCACACCGCATCCGCATGACTGTTATCCGCATCCACCCGTCATCCGCACTTTTTATCCACATCCGCATGGCTGTTATCCGCATCAGCGCCGCATCCACACGACTGTTATCCGTATCCACACCGCATCTGCACGACTGTTATCCGCATCCACACCGCATCCACATGGCTGTTATCCGCATCCGCCCCACATACACACTACATTCATCCGCATCCACCTGGCTGTTATCCGCTTGCGCACGACTGTTATCCGTATCCGCCTCACATACGCACGACTGTTATCCTCATCCACCCCGCATCCGCATGGCTGTTATCCGCGTCCGCCCCACATCCGCACTACTTCTACCTACATCCGCATCCACCTCGCATACACACTACTTCTACCCACATCCGCATCCGCCTTGCATCCGCACGACTGTTATCCGCATCTGCACGTTTGTTATCCGAATCTACTGGCATTGCAATAAAAAAAGATACAGTCTGTCTGAGAGACTAGACTTAATGTCATTTCAAATGACGCATGCCACAAATGCTACACATGTTAGAAAGGCTCAGGAGGGCTTCTCGCTTCGCTCTTTCAACAGACTCCATTACCCATTAACTTAGGCTACCCGTTCACTCTGCTGCATGACGTCATGCACTCGCCGTCTCCGCTCGCATAACGCCAGACCCCAGGAGTAAACAAGATGTTCAGCAAAGAACATATAGCCTACTTTCTCCTACATGTATGGGTATATTTATGACTCTTTGACCTCATCCCTAACACAATCACCTCTACCACAATGTATTGTTTGTTTTCTTTTATATTGATAATTAACCAGTAAGTGTCACAATCAATATTGTATACTTTATGATGATTGAATAACAAAACTACTAACTTATTGTAATGCATTCACGTCCGTTAATCTCTATATTAAGCCAGCCTGCTAAGTTAAGAATCTTCCGTTTTAGGTATCTTCCCCTTTAAAAATCCACGCCGATCACAGTAGGTTGGTGCTGCGACCTATCAGTGAATTAATCTTTATGTTGTACGCCTATGCACTGCCATCGTAATGTACTACGATGGCAGTGGCCTAAGGGTGTTGAATGAGTAGACAGTTTAAAGTAGCCAAGAGGGAGGCGATCCAGCTGGCAGTGTTTAAAGGTAATCGGAGCGCGATCGTGGCTAATAGTTGAACTACCAGTATTACAAAATTGCCATACTTCAGGAGGCCAGGTATTTACACAGCGGTAAGTTTGGAACAATATTACCCACATAACCCACAAGAGGACAGCACCGTACAGAGGCATTAAGAAGGCTGTGGTTAATGACAACGTGTATCTTGTTCTTCTATTCTCCTTTTCCTAATGTCTTCTGTTTATGTGCGATGCTGGGGCTGTGATTTTATTAATAAACGAGAGTATACATTAGCCTCTCCTTTGAGCTAAATGACATCTTATTCAGTATCTGTGGAAAGAGCTCGTGCACATCATTTGTAAAAGAATTCAAGAAAAAAAGTTATCTGCAGCAGGACTCGATCCCCAGTCAACTGCGTGACAGGCTAACACGCTAGCCCAGAGCTAATCCTATCCTTAACATCATGGTGTTCTTAACTGACATTAGGTACAACCTGTTGGCAAATAATGATTTTAAATAAACGATTTCTTCACAGCAGTACATCTTCATTAAAGATAATTTCATGCAAAGTTTATATTATTGTATCAGTAGGGTATATCGCGTACAACATACTAAAACTACAGTATTGAAATATAAGACAGGAACATGAGGACAGCTGCCATCTTGTCGTGTGACACAGACAGCTCAGCTCTTTTAAGCCACTCAAACAGTATAATATTATAATATTAAATTATAATAAATAACGGATCACGACCTTCAGGATAGCTTAAACCACCCTAGGCTCGATAATCGGAATTGGTGGGTCTTAAGCCATTGATTAAAATGGTTGAATAATTCACACGGCCGCCATCCTGAAATGGTACGGCCGATGACCTTGAATGTTGGATGAAAGACGCGTCCTATATAAAGGTATGTTGTCACCAAATTTTGTAGAGATCGGATGATTAGTTTAGCCGTAATTTGATTTTACGTTTTGAACGTTTGAGTGGCCGCCATTCTGTTTTGGTAAAGATAGCGGCGATATAAAGTATGACACTGAGGTGCCCTTTGCTAATGCTACCTCTGTACCAAATTTCGTTCAATTCGGTTTCTCCGTGTTGGAATTGATAGGGGGGGACAGACATTCAGAGTACACACACTCACACACACACACACACACACAGACTCACACACACACATACACACACACAGACAGACACACAATTTTTCGCCCTGTGTTGATCTCATAAGTCTACTTTCATATTTTGCAAAAATCGAAAGTAGGCTAAAACTCAGACTCAACAGAATCCATTACCCTTTAACTCAGGCTATCTGCGCGGGGGCTGCATGACGTCATGCACTCGCCGTCTCCGTTCACAAAACGCCAGACCCCAGGAGTAAACTCAGACTCAACAGACTCCATTACCCTTTAACTTAGGCTTCCCGCGCGGGGGCTGCATGACGTCACGCACTTGCCGTCTCCGTTCACATAACGCCAGACCCCAGCAGTAAACTCAGACTCGGTGCATATGCACTGAACAACATGATGACGTCATACACGCCGTAACCGTGACGCAAAACGGTAGACCTAAGCATAACGATGAAGTCGACAAGATCATTTGTAATGATAATATTCTTAATTAGATGAAATATTAAAGCAACACATTTAGACAGTTGTCCCTTGTGTGTCATGTCCTATATAAATTAAACTAGCGGAGCCGTGAGAGAACTCTCGCATAATGGGTTGTGTGCGCCCCATGTGTACAGACTACCTGCCCAGCGCTAGTGCTATGCGGGCTATACGCGGCACAGTTCTAGCAGGGGCTATCGTCTTGTTTATTTGTTTAATCACACTGTCTAAACAAATAAATATATTTCCATTGACTTTTCCAGTAATGCAAGTTTTTTCCTGTACTATTGGGACGATTTTGAAAGATTTTGGTACAAACCATGAATGGTATACAGCCAGAGTTGCCACCCTTTTTAGTTCGGAGTGTTAATGTGATTAATGACTCGAATGAGATTAGCGTAATTCATCATGTTACATTAGACATGAAAAAAAAAGAAAAACATAACGGAAAAAAGAGACAGGCAGTCTTAAAGACTTGACTTTATGTTCGACCCTCACTATTATGTGTCAGAAAACTGTATCATAATGATGGTCATTATAACACTGTTTTTCATTACGATACAGTTTCTTCAGCCAATCAGAGCTCGTTCATTGACCAATTAGGTAACGATACCTTCGCGCATGCGCTCAAAATCCAACGTGTCGGACATAAACACAACATCGAACTATAATAAATTACCGACATGGAATACGCACCGTCCATATGTTCGCGTAAATAAACTGGCGAATATGAGACAAGAAATAGCACTGTACCTTAATATCATCAACCCTAATTTATACACAGCCTTCAAACGACTCCGGTGACAATATTACTGAGGGACGGCAGATGTAAACATATGGCCTGCATATGGCATTGCAAGCACACAGAGCGCATGCGTTGGTCGTTCAGAGATCGCTCTCCGATAACAAAATTCTTGTGGCTGACTCTCAACAGATATTTATGAATATTTATGTTAAAACATATAATAAAGTTATAATTATCGTCGAACATAAACAGTCGTATGCAACTCGCCTATAATGGTAATTAAGACACTCGTATGGAAATTATAAAACTCGCATACGCTCGTTTTATAAAAATACTCGTGTCTTAATTATAGCCATTATAGGCTCGTTGCATAATGTACTATTATATCATTTTAAATGCTACAAATGCTAGAAAGGGTGGAGGCTTCTCGCTTCGCTCGAAGCCAAAGACTCTTGACATGTTAGATGATCAAGAATCAATCAGAACGCTAGAAAGTTACAAGTCATGAGGGAGCGTCGTTGCCGTCTCGTAACGCCAGAGCTCACCAGTGTACTCAGTACACATGCACCAAGCAGTATTATGACGTCACACACCTCAGTGCATTCTCGATACATTTCGTGACGTCACCGTAACGTAACGATGAAGTCGACTAAATCATTTAAAATATGATATGTCGGTTTGTATTCTAAAAACTATCAGCAAATTGGCTCCAAACATTATCCGCAGCTTATCCGCTATCCGCACAGTATGGCGAAAGGTTTGCGGCGGATATCCGCCTGTAAATACAGTAGATGCGTGAAGTGTCTTCTCGTTCGTCTCTTTCGTTAATTTCTTGACCAATCCGCCTTGTTATGTAGTGACTAGCATTCTTGGCTGTCACCGTGTAGGCCCGGGTTTGATTCACAGCTCTGTCAAGAAATTTAATTCTGATCTGTGGGCTGGAACGAGGAACACTCAGTCTCCTGAGGCAGAACAGAGAAGAGGCGGCTGCGATTCCTACCTCAGTCATCCTGGAAGTGGGTTTCCTTGCTGGATTACCGTGCTTTCTCACTTCTACTCCAGGCAAATGCCGGGATGGTACTGAACCCAAATCCTACCTCAATTACAAATTCACATACTAGTACACACACGTCCAAGTACACAGGGCTA
This sequence comes from Meconema thalassinum, assembly GCA_946902985.2. Lineage (NCBI taxonomy): Eukaryota > Metazoa > Arthropoda > Insecta > Orthoptera > Tettigoniidae > Meconema > Meconema thalassinum. Next base: position 247,848,650 of record OX336396.1, read on the forward strand.
CATGAACACCACCAACACTATACTTGCCGGTTGCCACTACAGAAAAGGTTCAACATTCACGTTGCTAATAATTAAATGACCTACTCGGGCCATTTTAGAAAAACTGTCTTTCGTGTTAACTTACATACAACACAATTTATGAAGGAAAATAAAGTAAATTGGTAAAATCTTTCTCAAAAATTAGTGCTGTCTTTCTGACAACCCTTTAGCGACTGAAATATCTTTTTCTCTATAGATAGGAATCAAGCTATTTTCCGTTCTTGTCAGTTGACAACACTGCCACCAAATTTGACCACAGAAAATACCATGAAGCTACATAGAATCAATTAGTTTTGCTTACCCTTTGAGATCAGCTCAGATTGATACCTTACCACTAAGTTACTATACTCTACAGAACAAATGTTCATTGGCACTGTTTGATGGCTGATCCGTTTTCCATTTGAGTGCTCTTCAGAGTTTAGTATCGACTCATTTTATTTGGGGAAGGATGTGCTTTCTCTCGCAGCCTTTAATAACATCCAGCCTTGGGTTTAAGAAGACTATTAACAATGATTTGTTGACGATCGCGGTCAGTTTTTATGCCCTCAAAATGGACCCTTTCTGTGCCTTTATCGTAAGATCAATGGGTTTATTGACCCTTGAGGAGCTAAAAGAGTGTTCACCCTTTTAAAGCCTAAAGATGATTGTAAAACATATTTAGCTCCGTTCGCTTGTAAGAAAGTTTCCCGTCCCTTCTCGTCGAGATTGGCTATGGCTGTCTCAACAGCGAGGTTATTGCGTCCTCTCTTTAGATTTATGGAACCGATTGTCTGCCGAAAGGAAGTTAGTTCTTTCTGCTTGAAAATCGCGCTGGCCATCTGGCGTAACTGTCCTGTCTCACTGACAAGGCTGGTTTTGTTCCGGAATGACGTTCCACCGGATGTTTACCAAGAAAACAACTAAAAATTAATAATTCCGAAAAGAGTGGAACCTCCCTTACAATTTAAAAAAAAAAGGAACCCTCTCGTCACGCGCCGGTAGGCGAAGGTTTCTCCGGGTAGAGAAAAATATGTCAAATTCATTACATTTGGCAATGTATTGTTGTAGGCCCTATACCTACAAAAGTTCCACGTGTTCAACATACGAGATGCCCTATCTCTACTTAGTATAAAACAAAGTCCTTGATTCTTGGATGTCACAGGTAATCTCGAGAACCACTGGATGGATTTTGATGCGGTTTTCACCATTCTGTTATGGATATCTCGAGGAAGGTTTCTTTAGAAAATAATGTATTTATGATCAAACGAAGCCACGCAGTAACGATTTCAGTGAAAAGGCCGAAAAAAAACTGATGTCCATGCGCTTTTAAAGCTTACGCTGGGCAAACTGTTAATTATACGGTATCATACTATTAGTGTAAGAACTGTTCTGCATGAAAAGTTCTACAAAATAGTCCGCGCGAGCATATCTCTATCTTCAATACATCACCCATTATAAGTGTCTTTACGTTTTCATTTCTTCCAACAACCTCCATTCAATTACTGAGGCGACAGTTTACGAGCTAGCTAGGGGCGAGCCTATCACCGCAGTTACAGCCAGCAGCAAACGGTCGAGTCGTGTTGAGTTAAGCCTTCAGAGAAGAGTGGTTGTGTCTGGAGTTTCCCTGGAAGTGCAACGCAACTTTTCTTCATTTTGCCTGTGAACTTTTCGTTCCACAAAATACTCAGTCAAGTTAAGATTGGACTGAAGGGGGATTTGTGTTTCATGCACTTCGCCATTCTTAAATTACGTCTGACAAGAATTCATTGCACATACATCTCCATGATAATATAATTAATAGTCCAGTCAGTGAATTTAACCCTACATGCCGAGACGTAAAACGGATATAGGTCATGGTTCATTGACATCGAAAACATAAGGCACCTGTCTCGTAATGCATTCATAACTGTTCCCGGACGAAGCCGGGGCGGGTTGCTATTTCAAATAAATAATCAATAGTCCCACCAAATACAAGGATAAATTTGGCCGTAAGAAACAAAGGGGGGCTTGAATGAGCGGAATATCGGGGAGAACATCAGAAAACAAGTAGTTCCGTGAAGAACTAAATAGCCTATTTTCATATATCCTACTAATATCAATTTCCTCTATCAACATACAAATTGTCAGTTTGATTGCTATAATAGATTCGTAGATATTGAGAACAGTCTAAATATTTTGGATGATCACCATGTTGGATTTTCATAGTATAGGCCTTCGATTTATGTACTATTACATGAAGATTATTGTGTAGGTGTTATATTCAAACTTCAATCGCATGATTAGGACACAAGAAATAAAAGCGGGATTTTAAAATTTCGCTCAGCCGCCATCTTGTGGTTATGAAAATTATTTAAATGAATTAGATGCCAGTCGATTAAAATTTGTACAAGCATATACCATATCAAGTTTCACTGCGCTCGGATGGTTAAAACGCAAGAAACGTCCATTTGAATATTTAAAATTCGCGTCGCCGCCATGTTGGATTTGTGCTCGCCAGGTTATTGAACGTCCCATAGGTGAACTTATGCGTATAGCCTCTATACACTTACAAAATTTCAGTTTGATTGCTACAGTAGATTAATAGATATTGAGAACCGTCTAAATATATCGGATGGTCGCCATGTTGGATTTTAATATATGTAGGCCATAGAGTTATGTACTCTTAGATGATGATTATTGTGTACATTCATTACGCAAATGTTGATTTCGATCGCATGATTAGAACACAAGAAATAAAAACTTAATTTTCGAAATACGCACAGCCGCCATCTTGAGGTTACGTAAACAATTGAACTAAATTAGATACCAGTGCATTACAATGAGTATAAACATTTGCTGTACCAAGTTGCATTGCGTTTGGATTGTTAACTCGCGAGAAAAGTCTATTTAAAACGTTCAACTTCGCTTGGCCGCCATGTTCATCTTGTAGTTAACCGGTTTTTGAAAGTCTCATAGATGAACTTCCAGTAGTGCCCTTTATCTCCGTACAAAATTTCATGGTGATACCGGTAATAGTTTCAGAGATATAGAATGCTGGTTAAATATTTCGCACAGCCGCCATCTTGAGGTTATGTAAGCAATTGAACGTAGTTAGATGTCGGTACATTAAAATATGTATAAACATATACTGTACCAAGTTTCATTGCGTTTGGTTGGTTAAAGCGCGAGAAACGTCTATTTAAAAGTCGCCATGTTGGTTTTGTAGTCACATAGGTGAACTTCTAGATATTCCCTTTATCACCGTACAAAATTCTAGGGTGATATCGGTAATAGTTTCGGAGATATTGAATGCTGGTGAAATATTTCGCACAGCCGCCATATTGGATTGGTGAGACGTAACAAAATGTGAAGGGCACGGTCAGGGTTGCCCGGAATAGTGCTATGATCTTACCGAGTTTAATTGTAATCGCTCCAGCCGTTTAGAAGTTATTAGGGGGACACACACGCACACCATCACACAGACATGGACAAAAGGTGATCTCATAAGCCTTTTTTTTTAATGAAAATAGGCTAAAAATACCAAATACAAGGATAAATTTGGCCGAAGGAAACAAAGGGGGGACTTGAGTGAGTGGGATATCGGGAAAAACATCATAAAAAACGAGAAATCTTCAGAACGTCACTAAATAAGCACACATTTAGGGCCCTAGCAGCGGGACTGGTACAAGATGAACATAGGAGAACGCAAGGGGTAACGCAGTGAGTTCATGAAGAGACAATTATGTTAGTAGTGTTACGTTCCTTTTAACTACTGTGGCTTTTAGAGTCGCTCGGGTGTCGAAATTGTGCCCCGAAGGGAATCTTAAATGTGCCAGTAAATTTACTGGCATGGTGTCCACGCCATTGCGCACCCTCAAATGCCAACTGACTGCGCCAGGATTAGATCCTACAACCTTGGGAAAAGCAGGCGAGACCGTTACTGTTGATCCACGCAGCCAGTCTTTAAGAAAGCGGCTTCGGTGGCGTAGTTGGTAGCATGCTGAGCTTCTATACACAAGGTCGTGGGTTCAAACCCAGCCAAAGTCGTCGTCGGATTTTTAAGAGCGTTAAAACTCCCACAGTATGCCTTCCTACGGAGGGGAAATAAAGCCGGCAGGCCTATGTCATAGATTTATTGCATGTAAAAGAACCTTCCACTATCTAAACTTGTGTGAAGCAAAATTTGTAGGTTAGGATTGAATAATGCTCTTAAGTTCCAACGTTCGTCAACAGACACTAGTTGCGATGGCATCTAGTAGTAGCCAAGTTCACAGCTAGGTGTCGTGGACGGTAGGAACTACTTCAAATTATCGTCTGCAGTCTTTACCTGAATTAAAAACAGATAACACACACTAATACAGTCATCACAATTAACAGCGGTTATTAGGCAGATTGTACACACACCCAAAGTACACGGGGCTACATGACCGTGTTGTCGCAGTCCCTAAAGTAAGGAACCAGCCAGCCAACCAACCAACATCAAAGCTGATCCCAAAATTGCTGGATCGAATCCTGGCCCAGTCAGCTGGCATTTGAGGGTGCGCAAATGCGAGGGAGCCGTGTCAGTAGATTTACTGGGACATTAAATTCCGGCACAGTAGTAAAAGGGGACGTAAGACCTATAACATTAAAACTAGCGTCAAAGCCCATAAAACAGCAACCATCACCAGTAATGTATTTTAAATCGATCTATGGTAATTCTTGATTGGCGTACAATTGTTGTTAATTTAATTAGGGTCTTTGCAGCATCGTAGTCATGTAGCCCCGTGTACTTGGGTGTGGAATTTGTCTCATAACCTGTGTTATTTTGATGGCTGTATTAGTGGTGTAGTTGTAATTCAGAAGAGGATTGAGAAGTAGGCGGACGTGGCCTTAATTTAGGAACCATCCCGGCATTCGCTTGGAATAGAAGTGGGGAAACCACTGAAAATCACTTCTAGAATGACTGTGGTGGGAATCGAACCCGCCTCTTATCCGTTTTGCCTCATGAGGCTGAGTGTAGCCCGTTCCAGTTCTTAGATCTGAATTAAATTTATTGGCAGAGCCGGGATTCAAACCAGGGCCTCCGCGGTGACAACCAAGATTGCTAGTCACTACGCAACGAGACGGTTAGGACTGACAGAAAGGAGGCTCTAGAAGACCAAGACACGACTACCACTAGGCTTGCCATATTTTTGGTGAGTGAAATCGGGACACATTAATATGGGATGGCCTTACCGGGGAGTAGGGGGGTATTGAGCGGGGGTTCCGGGAAATTTTTAAAAAATTAGAAGCAAAAAGGTGAGTTTAAGCCATTTTTAAGCCTCGTAAGAGATGGGAGGGGGGGGGGGGGAATGTGGCACCCTAAATTGTTAGTTCTACACACCTTTTAAAAATAAAATAAAAGGATTTTTGCTACATAAAAATTAATTTTTCCTTTTTATTGATATTTTTTTCTGGTCTACCATCTAGAAAGAAGTGTTAATACATTACAATTTAAAATACTTCATAAAATTGTTTAATTGAACAATTACTGAGTCTTATTATTTTTTTAAAACTACAACTTTTTGTCTAACTACAAAAACAATTACAAAACAAGAAGTAAAAACAAGATTTTAAAATTTCGCACAGCCGCCATCTTGTGGCTATGGAAACAATTGAAATAAAGTAGATGCCAGTGGATAAACAATTGTGTAAGCATCTAACGTGCAACGTTTCACTGCACTCGGATAGTTTATTCGCAAGAAACGTCCATTTAAATATTTATAATTCGCGTCGCCGCCATGTTGGATTTGTGCTCACCAGGTTACTGAAAGTCCTATATGTCCATAGCCTCTATGAACATAAAAAAAATCAGTTTGATTGCTGTAAGAGATTCGTAGATATTGAGAACCGTCAAAATATTTCGGATGCTCGCCATTTTGGATTGTTATATCTATAGGTCATAGAGTTATGTACCATTAAAAGAAAATTATTGCGTAGCTTCATTATTCAAACTTTCACTTCGATCGCATGATTACGACACAAGAAATAAAAACATAATTTTAAAATTTCGCACAGCCACCATCTTGAGGTTTTGTAAACAATTGAACTAAATTAGATGCCAGTGCATTACAATATGTACAATCATTTACTGCACCACATTTCACTGCGCTCAGTGAGTTAAATCACGAGAAAAGTCTATTAAAATGTTTCAACTTCGCTTGGCCGCCATGTTCGTTTTGTACTTTACAGGTTTATGAAAGTTACATAAACTTATGTCAGTACCCTTTATCACCGTACAAAATTTCAGGGTGATATCTGTAATAGTTTCGGAGATATAGAACGTCAGTGAAATATTTCGCACAACCGCCATTTTGAGGTTATGTAAACAATTGAACTAAATTAGCCTCCAGTGCAATACAGTGCGTATAAACATTTGCTGTACCAAGTTTCATTACGTTTGGATGGTTAAATCGCGAGAAAAGTCTATTTAAAAGTCTCAATTTCGCTTGGCCGCCATGTTGGTTATGTAGTTACCAAGTTTTTGGAAGTCTGATATGTGAACTTCTAGTAGTGTTCTTTATTACCGTACAAAATTTTAGGGTGATATCGGCAATGGTTTCGGAGATACTGAATGCTGGTGAAATATTTCGCACAGCCGCCATGTTGGATTGGTGCGACACAATAAAATTTGAAGGGCACGGTCGGGGTCGGCCAGGATGGTGCTATGATCTTACCGAGTTTCATTGAAATCGCTCAAGCCGTTTAAAAGTTATTAGGGACACACACACACACACACACACCATCACACACGCACACACAGACAGACACACGGACAAAAGGTGATCTCATATATTTTTTTTTTTTCATAAAATGAAAATAGGCTAAAAATCAGTTTGATTGCTGTAAGAGATTCATTGATTTTGAGAGCCGTCTAAATATTTCGGATGCTCACCATTTTGGATTGTTATATGTATAGGCCATAGAGTTGTATACCATTCAAGGTTAATTATTGCCTAGGTTCATTATTCAAACTTTCACTTCGATCGCATGATTACGACACAAGAAATAAAAACTTAATTTTAAAATTTCGCACAGCTGCCATCTTGAGGTTTTGTAAACAATTGAACTAAATTAGATGCCAGTGCATTACAATATGTACAATCATTTACTGTACCACATTTCACTGCGCTCAGAGTGTTAAATCACGAGAAAAGTCTATTAAAATGTTTCAACTTCGCTTGGCCGCCATGTTCGTTTTGTACTTTACAGGTTTATGAAAGTTACATAAACTTATGTCAGTACCCTTTATCACCGTACAAAATTTCAGGGTGATATCTGTAATAGTTTCGGAGATATAGAACGTCAGTGAATTATTTCGCACAACTTCCATTTTGAGGTTATGTTAACAATTGAACTAAATTAGCCTCCAGTGCAATACAGTGCGTATAAACATTTGCTGTACCAAGTTTCATTACGTTTGGATGGTTAACATCACGAGAAAAGTCTACTTAAATGTCTCAAATTCGCTCGACCGCCATGTTGGTTTTGTAGTTACCAGGTTTTTGAAAGTCTCATAGGTGAACTTCTAGTTGTGTCCTTTATCACCGTACACAATTTGAGGGTGATATCCGTGATAGTTTCGGAGATACTGAATGCTGGTGAAATATTTTGCACAGCCGCCATGTTGGATTGGTGAGACACAATAAAATTTGAAGGGCACGGTTGGGGTCGGCCAGAATGGTGCTATGATCTTACCGAGTTTCATTGAGATCGCTCCAGGCGTTTAGAAGTTATTAGGGGACACACACACTCACACACCATCACACACACACACACACATACGGACAAAAGGTGATCTCATAAGCCTTTTTTTTTTTCATAAAATGAAAATAGGCTAAAAACGATGTTGGCTGTGGAAAAGTAACGGATTCATAAAAGATTCTTAAACACATAAATGCATTACTTTTTACATCTTGCAGCCGTTTTCCGGGACATTGCTAAAACCGGGCAGGACAAGAGTAAAATACCGAGACGTACGGCAAACCTAACCACCACCCCCTGTCTTGGAGTGGTTGCTACGCCACTACTGAGACCTCATCCTAGGGCAGGACAGCTGAGGGTTGTTCCGCACGAGCTCTGCTGCTGGTTCGCGCGTGCGGAGGGATATGAGCAGGTGAGGCAAGGATTTAGTGGGTGCTACCAGCCAGGTGGGAGCACTACAATGGCTCCAAATTAATTTGGCTCTGGGCAGCTACTCCACTTAGCATCCGTTATAAAGAGCTCTTTAGATTATCCCAAACATTTATGAATGCATTACGTGATAAGCGGTTTTCTTTTTCTATGTCAATGAACTACGACCTATATTCATTTTACGTCTCGGCATGATGGATTAAAATCACTGACTGGACTATTAATTATATTATCAGGGAGATGCATGTGCAGCGAATTCTTGTCAGACGTAATTTACGAATGACGAGGTGCATGAAACACAAATGCCCCTTCCGTCAATCTTAACTTGACTGTGTATTTTGCGGAACGAAAATTTCACAGGCGAAATGAAGAAAAGCCGAGTTGCACTTCCAGGCAAACCAAACACAACCACTCTTCTCTGAAGTCTTAACTGCTGGCTGTATCTGGGGTAATAGGTTCACCCGCTAGCTAGGCTGTAACTGGGGTGGTAGGCTCGCCCCTAGCTAGCTTGTAAACCGTCACTTCAATAATTGAATGGAGATTGTTGGAGACAATGAGGAGTACCATGGAAACAAAGCGTTTCCGGACCCATGTTCATATAACATAATTTCTTCGTCTACGTGTCTATGTGGCCTGCAATTTGTGCCGTACATTTTTGTAACACCCTGTATTTAAGTTTCTATTTCCAACACGTTAATTTTAATGTGGTTTTAAACAGTTCCGTAAAATATTAAATGCGTCTTACCCGTTTTCAACAGCGTGCTCACAGTTTCCTACTCTATTTTTTTCCTTTCAGTTGGTCAACATACTCTCTGTCATCCGTAAAGCCATAGTGCATTAAGTTACATTCGAACAAAACAAAACCTCAGGTTAACCTTAACAGCATCAACATCTTAAATGCCCACAGCTACCAGCACCTTGCCAACAGCACGTTATAAATTATAGCAATGCACATTATATTGTGGTTGGTTGGTTTTAAAGTTTAGGAGCTGCGACAACGCGGTCATGTAGCCCCGTGTACTTTGGGTGTGTGTAGAATCTGTCTGATAACAGGTGTTAACTGTGATGACTGTATTAGTGTGTGTTGTCTGTTTTTTAATTCAAGTAATGACTGCAGACTTTTGAATTTTTCAAATAGTTCTTACTTTTGCCGCCAAACACCACCATCAACGACTACTAGTTCAGAACTTAGCTACCAGACGCCACCACAGTCGGCTCTTGGCAGCGGACGTAGGAACCTAAGAGCGTTGTTTACATTCTTAACCTATGCAATTTAGCTTCACACAGGTGTGATTAGTGGAAGGTTCTTTAACATGCCATAAATCTACTTCCCCTCCGAAGGAAGGCATACTGAGGGATTTTAACGCTCTTAAAAAATCCAATGACTTGGGTCGGGATTGAACCCGCGATCTTGGGCATAGAAGCTCAGCATGCTACTGGCTACGCCACCGAAGCCGCTCACATTATATTGTATAGGGCAATGTTATTTTATATAAAGTTAAAAAAATTATTTTAAAAATACATTTTTTTCCTTAAAAAATATTTGTTACCTACCTAATTTTAAAAAAATATATTAAAATATTAATAGTCCACGATAAAGAGCCTGTTCTCTGAAATTAAACGACCCATTTTAGGCTATTTCTGAATTTGAAAGTGATTGGTGCAAAATGACGGCAGTTATCGTGTCCACAAGAAATAAACTTTTGAACTGACGGTGGTTTTTGGGTCTGGGGGTTGTGAAACGCGAAGATAATATGTCGAAATTTTCCGGTAGTAGCAACATGGTACCCATTGCTATAGGTAGCTTTCTCATGAAATCTACCTAAAAATGCTTGCCTGCCTAAAATGGGACAATGCAAAAGAATGTATAATTAACACTATCCCTATTACGACTCCGACGATAGCTGTGTGTAATAAACAGTAAATGTCGCTGAAGTTTCAAGCCTCCTTCTTCGTTGTTGTTGTTGTTGTTGTTGTTGTTGTTGTTGTTGTTGTTGTTGTTGTTGTTGTTGTTGTTGTTGTTGTTGTTGATTTTTAATTTGAGGGGCATGTCCATCGTGATCATTTAGCCCCGTGTACTTTGTAATTATGTGCGAATTGGGAAGGAAGTGGCCGTGACCTCAAGTTAAGAAACATCCCGACATTTGCCTATCCTTTCCAGGATAGCTGAGGTGGGAATCGACACAACCTTTTCTCAGTTGTGCCTCACGAGGCTGAGTGTAACCTACCCCGTTCCAGCCCTCAGACCAGAATTAAACTTCTCGCCAGAATCGGGTATGGAACCCGAACCTCCTGGGTAATAGCCTTTCTTATTATTATTTTCGTTTCTGTCGTCTAGGGCAGTGTTTCCCAAACTTTTTTGTGCGTGTACCACTTTAAGAGATGAGAATCTTTCGTGTACCACCTAACGGTTGGGAGATATAGTAACTATAACCCCCACCACCCCTATGTAGTAGACCAAAAGATAGATTGCAAGTTGTGTTTGTTAAAGTTAGACCGTTAGAGTTAAAGTTCAAATAATAAAAAGTGAGTCGAGTTGTTTTATTATTTATTACAATAAGTATTCAATTCAAACATTCAGAAATGCCACTGTACAAATAATATTAATAAAAGAATTCGTAATAATTGAACATAAAAACCAAAGTTCAAATAATAACTTCAATGTGAAGGGTGAGCTTGAAGATTAGAAGTCAACTGAGGAATGTCTAGTTTAAGATTGCTGAGTCTCAAACGAAGATAGTTTTCCACTGTAAGGAGCCTATTCCGGTATTAATTCTTGAGATAAACAAGTGAAGAAAATGCAGTCTCACACAAGTACGAAGTAGTGAAAGGCAGAAAAATTCAACTGCTTTGTCAGCTATGTCTGCACGCCTCTCAACCCAAAAGTTCACAAGAGTCATTTTTGAAAAAGTTTGCCTTAGTGCTGAATCACAATTCAATTCATAAAACTGATACTTGTATTTGGCCTTAAAGTCCTCTGTTAACATATCAATGTTTTTATATTTTTTAGCCTACTTTTCACATTTTGCAAAAATGAGGAAAAAGTAGACTTATGAGATCGATCCGGGAAATTGTGTGTCTGTCTGTCTGTCTGTCTGTCTGTCTGTCTGTCTGGCTGGCTGGCTGTGTGTGTCCCCCCCCCCCCTATCAACTCCTAAACGAATGCAGCAATCAAAACCAAATTTAGTATGTGTAAAGATGTGCACCGGAATATCTCACGTCCATATTTGAAAATGATATCAGTGCTACCAACTGCTGAAAAAACGCACTAGAAATTTGAGCTCCATGTTGGATATCTTGCAAGGTATGCTTGGGAGCTATTCCAAAATTGGCACACATGTAGATAATACTATTTCAGTTTAATTTCCCGGAGGCCATACATAACAGTGTAGCCAAAATAACTTTAAACCTTCTGATAAGTCCAATGAATAAATGCATATAACTTCTACACTATCTATTGGATTTCAACCAAATTTTGTATGTAAAATGTGTACATAAACAGATATGACTGAGAGTATTCTTAAAGGAGTCGTAATAATTAAACATAAAAACCAAAGTTCAACTAACAACTTCAATGTGAAGGGTCAGCTTGAAGATTAGAAGCCAACTTAGGAATGTCTGGTTTAAGATTGCTGAGTCTCAAACGAAGATTGTTTTCCACTGTAAGGAGCCTATTCCGATATTTATTCTCGAGATAAACAAGTGAAGAAAGTGCAGTCTCCCACAAGTACGAAGTAGTGAAAGGCAGTACAAATCTAACTGCATCAGCTATGTCTGCAAGCCTCTCAACCCAAGAGTTCACAAGAGCCATTTTTTGAAAAATTTGCCTTAGTTCTGAATCACAATTCAATTCATAAAACTGCTCTTATCTTTCGTCTTTAAGTCCTCCGGCAACATATCAATGTTCTTTTATATTTTTAAATTCTGTTGTTGTTTGAGTCTTCAGTCTTTTGACTGGTTTGATGCAGTCTCCATGCCTCCGTGTCCTGAGCTAATATTTTATATTTTTATATTTTTCGTAAAATCTAATATTTATATATCTTCCGTAACATCACCACGTACTACTGCAGCAGTATGAGCATACCACAGTTTGGGAAACGCTGGTCCTGGGACCACGAGCCAATTTCAATCCTTTGTCCTTTGCTGTTCCTTCTTCTTCCCCCAGTATTCCTTCATCATCGCACTATGTTTCTTCTTCCTTTCCTCGGACCATTTCAAGCCGGTTTTCTTTCCCTTCCTCCCTTGGAATCCTTCCATTTTTAGCACTTTTTGCCTAAAATATCTCTCTGAGGTGTATCTTCTTCTCTGATATAGTTTCTTTCTAAATCCTTTTTGACTTCTTGTACCCAGGTTGTTGTTGTCTTCTGCTTGGTTAACCTACTGTCATCCATCCTGTGCAAATGTCCAAACAATAGCAATCTCCTCTTCCGTATTGTTTCTGATATGTTTTCTATATTTCGATATATTTCATCATTACTTCTTAATTTCCAGAATTCTGCAGTTTTTAAAGGACCGAGTGTTTTGCGTATAATTCTTCTTTCTACTACTTCTAATTTATCCAATTTGTAGTTCAGTACGAGACATACAGGCATTCCGGTTTGACTACGGTGTTGTAGAGCTGTATTTTAAGATCGTTAAACAAACACTTTTTGCTGTAGGTATTCCTAGTTATGCCATACGCTCTATCCATCTTTCGTATTCTTTCTACAGCAGATGTTTCCAAACCATTTTCTTCAATAACTTCCCCCAAACATTTGAACCTCCCCCTCTTTATTTGACAAATTTCTGTTAGAATACTAGGATTTCTGCAGCATTTTTTAAATTTATATTTGTCATAAATTTGTTCCTTTCTTCAGAAATTCTTAAACCTGTTTTGTTGGCTATCTCTTGTAAGAGATTGACCTGTATTGCTCCGTTTGCCAGATTTTTTATTTTTATTTTTAAGAATGATTGATCTGAAGTTAGTGACGTGCAAGTCATGTCCTTTTAAAGGCTCCATGTTGAGCGCATGTTAAAGCGAACAGACACCTGAGTTTAGAGGCTAATTTACATAAACACTGTTGGGAGGGGAATTGACCAATGCATTGAGAAAGGGCAATGGTCTTGGTGAACACAAAACAACGACTTGTGTATACTTTGGTTAACTAATAGCTAACACCCGAGCTTGTGCTTCAACACTGACAGCTGAGTAAAAATTGAAAAGGAGACTTCAATCGGGATTCGAACCCGAATAACGGGCACTTCTACGATATCCATGAAGCCGCTCCACAGTACCCTCTTCATCAAAGACAGGGGGGACCAAGCCACGATACACCGCGTGCCGCTTGAGATTTAGATCATCTCGGACATGACAATCCACTTGACGCCCCCCCCCAAGGATTAATTTATAATAACCCTTTATAGGAAATGCCTGTTTTTGTTGTTGTTATTGTTTATTTTAACTTAGGTTTTATTTTTGTTTTAGGTCTTGTGTCTATTGTTTTCTGCTTTTGGTTTTGTTTTCCCTTTCTTGGTTTTGCTATTGTATGTTTTGTAATTAACCAATTTATATTCTACCTGTTTTTATTTGATTGTAATCTTCTTCAGCATATAAGGAACTATCCTGAGTCTAGTTTTTCCCCGGATTTCTCCACACTCCCTCCTGGCAAATGCTGGGATAGCACCTATTAATTCTGTACGACGTATCACCCTTTTGCTTTTCACTTCCATTTCGACAATATATCATTTCCATGCCTTATTTGGGCGGCTTCAGTGCTGAGCTTCTATGCCCAAGGTTGCGGGTTCAAACCCGGCCGAAGTCGTCAGATTTTTTAAGAGCGTTAAAACTCCCTCAGTATGTCTTCCTTTGGAGGGGAAGTCATCTCCAGATTTCTTCCCTGGCCAATACTACAGGTATTTTGGTTAACTAGCATAATGGGTTGTGTGCGCCCCATGTGTACAGACTACCCGCCTGGCCCTGATGCTATGCGGGCTGTACGCGACTCAGTTCTGCAGGGGCTATCGTCTTGTTTATTTGTTTAAAAACACTTTATAAACAAATAAATATATTTCCGTTGACTTTTCAAGAAATGCAAGATGTTTCCTCTAGGCTACTATTTTGGTACAAACCACATCTTCTAACTCCTTCTGGTTTAGGAGCTTGAGTTTTGTGAATCATACACCTTAGCGTATTACAATAAGACTAGCGGACCCGGGCGAGAAATCTCGCGTGTTCATAAACCACACTTTCCCCAATAGGTTTATAATGAGAGACAATGTGAAGTGAACAGAAATGTTGTCGCGTCTTTTCCTACAGCAACAGTATTTGCAAATCTCACGCTTCTTACAAAAATTGATATTTATGAAATTAGAACGCAATTCGTCGCTGCTAATGTCATTTATCAATGCAAAATGTTAAAGGAAAGACCTCAGAATGTTAAAATGACATGAAACAGTCGTCACAGCCACTGCCATCGTAATGTACAGGCCATCATGCAGCGACTCTTAACGATTGATCAGCTGATCGGTAGGGGGTAGAGATGGCGACCATTTTGCTTTGTGCTGTGTTGTTTATATATTTTATGAATGAGTATCCGCGTGAAAAGTGATACTTGAGAACGCTTCTACTTACGTCATCTAGAATGAGGATTATTTATTTTCTGAAACAAATGTTCAATTTGTAGGTAGGTTATTGTATCTACGCAAATTTTGCGTTGCATGTTAGGACCTCTATATCATTTATTATTTCGACTCATACAAGGTTTTTGGATGGTAATAAAATGTTGTTAGTTCAGGAAACCTCCTTCCCAGGTCGCAGGTATGTCAAATGTTTGTTTATAGCAACTACCGTTATTATGAAAGAAATGATAATGTGGCTTGCTTCTCCTTCCCCACCACGACAATTGAAGAAAGCAATGCATACACAACATTCTTAGAAATTATTGGTAGGTACATTACGGGGAATACAAGAGTGTGTGTTAACATTTCCCTGAAATTAAGATACCATTTTTCGGGAGAGAAGAGCTAATCGCCTTGATGGTAGGTTGTTAGTTAATATGGTTTCAATTATTGTAAGAAGTTCCCAAACTTCAGCCTATGCTAGGACTGGAAACATTTCTAATATGATAATGCTGAGGTTAAGTTACTTACCGTATGTAAATCAGAGAAGCGATATCCAGTATTCAGTATCTACTGAAGTCAGTCCAAGTTACATTATTTGTGAAAATGGTCTCTCGATCAAGCTCAAGTGAATATGGTAATGTTTTCGTGGCATAATTTGTATAGGCTACTGTATTTACATTAATGGGATTGTTAGCACCTGGTGTATGTACTGTAGGTTATCGATACCTGATTTCAAAATTACAACCCATTGTAAATTCCAGATGCAAGAAACAAGTCAGATTGAATCATAGAAAATAAGTGCTGTTAGGATAGGCCCTGTTTAAGTCACCTGGAGGGTGGCCTGTGCATAGATTACAGTTAGAGATAGGTTACATTGTGCTTTGTCATCCACGAGCAGTTGAGGACGTGATCTGTTGAATAGCCAAGAGTGATGTGGGGTTTTCTCAGGCATCTACCATAAACCTTTTCAAAGCTGTGAACAACGAGAAAATGGCCAAGAATAGATCTTATTCTCGACGTCAAAATACTGCAATTTAGCCCTGTTTGTGTGTTTCAACGTCCTAGTAAATGTACCGGCAATTAACCATTTTGTCCACTCTCACATCGGCCGGATTCCAACAAGCGGAGCGATAATTAGGCGTTTGTAGTGGTAACGGATGGAATTACCTCAGCCCTAAATAGCATTGCTATTGTTCTACGTCTTGCAGCGGGAGCTTAATTTATATTAGGTTTGAAGAGACTGCGTGTGAAGGGAGCTATCTGACTGCTGCTGCGACTATAACGACCCCAGGCGTGACGTCACAGTAGGAGCCTTACGGCCTGTACATTACGATGGCAGTGGCAGTGGTACAGCGCACAAAATGTGAAGTGGACACTAATTATGGAGCGCATTTTCCTACAGGAACAGTATATCCAAATCGCACAATTCGTACATTTTTTTGAAGTAATTTTTTAAAGAAATTATAGGTATTTATGAAATTAGAGTGCAATTCGTCACTGCTAATGTCTATTCTCTTTCATTTGAATGCTCATTTGTCACGATCGGTCGCTTGTGAGTGCCGCAGGAGGGATCTATACTACTGAAATAATATATATGATGATTTTTACACTTTAGAAAAGTTATGAGGGAGTGAAACGTTGTGCAGCGTAACCTAGTACCTTATTCTAGTCCCCGGGCGCATGCCCCATCTCTGTCTCTGATACAATTGGGCACACTGACACTACTACAGTCATCACAGCAATACATGTTGTTGGTTGGTTCCTTAGCTTAGGGGCTGCGACAACGCGGTTGTAGCCCCGTGTACTTTGGATGTGTGTAGAATCTGTCTGATAAGCGGTGTTAATTGTGATGGCTGTATTAGTGTGTGTTATCTATAATTCAGGTAAGGACTGCAGACGATCAATTTCAAGTAGTTCCAACTTTTGCTACCAAATGCTACCGTCAACAACACCTAGCTGTGAACTTGGCTACTAGACGCCATCGCAACCGGCACCTGGCGGCGAACGTTGGAACTTAGAGAGCATTAATCAAATCTAACCTACAAATTTAGTTTCACACAATTGTAGTTAGTGGAAGGGTCTTTTGAAAATCCACAACCTGCTTTCAGTCGACCGACCGGGCCAGGGATGGAATGAATGAAGCCCCCCTCTAGCGGTGAGGATATGAACTGGACTGACTGCCGAAGCCTCCTCTGGGGCAATGATTAAATGAATGACACATGAAATGAAATGATTGTGGAGAGTGTTGCTGGTATGAAATTTTGACAGGGAAAACCGGAGTACCCGGAGAAAAACCTGTCTGCCTCCGCTTTGTCCAACACAAATCTCACATGGAGTGACCGGGATTTGAACCACGGACCGAGCGGTGAGAGGCCGGCGCGCTGCCACCTAAGCCACGGAGTCTCTTGGGAGGTTCTTTTTCATGCCATAAATCTATGACATGGGACCGCCGGCTTTACTTCCCCTCCGAAGGAAGGCATACTGAGGGCTTTTTAACGCTCTTAAAAATCCTACGAGTTCGGCCTGGTTCGTGCCCGTGATCTTGGGCCTAGAAGCTCAGCATGCTACCCACTACGCCACGCAATACATGTTATTAGAACAGCTCAACCCACACCCAAGTAGACTGGGCTGATGACGAAGATCCCCCAAGACTAGGCTTGCCATACGTCCCGGTTTGACCGGTACAGTCCCGGTATTTTGCTCTTGTCCGGTGTCCCGCCCGGTTTTATCAATGTCCCAGAAAACGGCTGTAAGATGTAAAAAGTAATGAATTTGTGTTGAAGAATCTTTTATGAATCAACAATCAACATCGTTGACTATCGCGCACAGCGTCAAAGAGGTCAGAAGTATTCAAACGACATTCAAGTCAAAAATGAGTGGTTTGACTGCAAAGATTAACCTTGTCGATGCATTAGTTGTTTCTTTAGTTTGACCAAAAAGTTTTTTTGTAATTGTTTTTGTAGTTGGACAAAAAGTTGTAGTTAAAAAAATAGACTTAGTAATTGTTCAATTAAGCAATTTTATAAAGTATTTTAAATAGTGTTGTATTAACACTTCTTTCTAGATGGTAGACAAGAAAAAAATCATTAAAAAGGAAAAATTATATATTTTTATGTAGCAAAAATTCCTTTTTTTGTTCTTAAAAATGTGTGTAGAACTAACAATTTAGGGTGCCGAAATCCCCCCTCCCGTCACTTGCAAGACTTAAAACTCACCATTTTGCTTCTAATTTTTTTTAAATTTTCCCGAGGGAGGAGCCCCGAACCGCCCGCTCTGCTGGAAGGTATTCCATACCACTCAGACCCCCCCACGGTAAGGCCATTTCATATTAATGTGTCCCGGTTTCACTCAGCAAAAATATGGCAAGCCTACCAAAGACCGTCAAATAAATTAACAACAGAAGGTTTTTGAGCACAGAAACCGTCATAACCTCGCATGGTCCATCTCCTCCCCCCTCTAGCAAAGAATCTGCTCGCAGCGCAGCGGTGCCTTCGAGCGCTGGAGCGAAGTTGGCCCCGCGTTTAAATTTGAGTTGAGGTGGAAGGAGGCTGAGGACTGTTGCAGAACCTGTCCTGTTGCTGTCAGGTCTTGGGGAAGGGATAGTGTGTTGAGGCAAGGAGGCCTTGAACCCGCTAGGCCAGGTGCTCGGGTGGGCCATGAGCAGACATGTGGGTAGTTTCGCCTCAAGGTCACACTAAGGTGACAACAATCTACTTTATGTCATGGGAAGCAGCCAAGAAAACAATGAGAATGTCACATTGTCTTTGGAACACTATAGGATGATAAAAGAACTTGGGAGAAGTCATAATGATGGGCCGTCTTTCAATTTCACAAACAAATTTGGCAGTGGTCCCTGTGCTTTTTATCCACAGCTAATGAAGGCGTTTTGAATCTGAAGATTCCCAGACCTTTTATGTCTTGTTTTTTTGCTTCTAATATTACATCGAGTTAATGTTCCATAACAATACACAAAAAGTACAAACCATTGCGCAAACAAATTCATGTATCTTCTGCCTAACTGAAGGAAGGATGCTTGTAGTTTAACGTGACCGTTAAATTAGCGATCATGAACCATGGGACCTCCAATTCTACGTGGAATCTGATCCACAGGACGTGATATTTCCCTTCAAAAGTCTAACATGCATTGGCCGGGAATCGAATCTGGTCCGCCTTGTTGAGAGGTAAGCACCTTGACCAGTGCAGCATCACGCCCCCAAGAAGTAATCAATAATTAAGGAATGAATTAATTAAGGAATGAAGGAAGGAAAGAAGGAACAATGGAAGCAAGGAAGGAATTAGGACAGGAAGGAATGCAGGAAGGAATGCAGGAAGGAATTAAGGAAGGAAGGGAGGAATTAAGGAATTATGGAAGGAAGGCAGGAAGGAGGGAATTAAGGGAGGAAGGCAGGTATGAAGGAATTAAGGAAGGAAAGCAGGTATGAAGGAATTAAGGAAGGAAGGCAGGAGTGAAGGAATTAAGGAAGGAAGGTATGAAGGAATTAAGGAAGGAAGGCACGTATGAAGGAATTAAGGAAGGAAAGCAGGAGTGAAGGAATTAAGGAAGGAAGGCAGGTATGAAGGAATTAAGGAAGGAAGGCAGGAGTGAAGAAATTAAGGAAGAAAGGCAGGTATGAAGGAATTAAGGAAGGAAAGCAGGAGTGAAGGAATTAAGGAAGGAAGGCCGGTATGAAGGAATTAAGGAAGGAAAGCAGGAGTGAAGGAATTAAGGAATGAAAGCAGGAGTGAAGGAATTAAGGAAGGAAGGCAGGTATGAAGGAATTACGGAAGGAAAGCAGGAGTGAAGGAATTAAGGAAGGAAGGCAGGTATGAAGGAATTAAGGAAGGAAAGCAGTAGTGAAGGAATTAAGGAAGGAAAGCAGGAGTGAAGGAATTAAGGAAGGAAGGCAGGTATGAAGGAATTAAGGAATGAAAGCAGGAGTGAAGGAATTAAGGAAGGAAGGCAGGTATGAAGGAATTAAGGAAGGAAGGCAGGAGTGAAGGAATTAAGGAAGGAAGGCATGTATGAAGGAATTAAGGAAGAAAGGCAGGTATGAAGGAATTAAGGAAGGAAAGCAGGAGTGAAGGAATTAAGGAAGGAAAGCAGGAGTGAAGGAATTAAGGAAGGAGGGCAGGAGTGAAGGAATTAAGGAAGGAAGGCAGGTATGAAGGAATTAAGGAAGGAAGGCAGGTTTGAAGGAATTAAGGAAGGAAAGCAGGAAGGAAGGAATTAAGGAAGGAAAGCAGGAAGGAATTAAGGAAGGAAAGCAGGAGTGAAGGAATTAAGGAAGGAAATCAGGAGTGAAGGAATTAAGGAAGGAAAGCAGGAGTGAAGGAATTAAGAAAGGAAGGCAGGAGTGAAGGAATTAAGGAAGGAAAGCAGGTATGAAGGAATTAAGGAAGGAAAGCAGGAGTGAAGGAATTAAGGAAGGAAAGCAGGAGTGAAGGAATTAAGGAAGAAAGGCAGGAAGGAAGGAATTAAGGAAGGAAAGCAGGTGTGAAGAAATTAAGGAAGGAAAGCAGGAGTGAAGGAATTAAGGAAGGAAGGCAGGAGTGAAGGGATTAAGGAAGGAAGGCAGGTATGAATGAATTAAGGAAGGAAGGCAGGTTTGAAGGAATTAAGGAAGGAAAGCATGAGTGAAGGAATTAAGGAAGGAAAGCAGGAGTGAAGGAATTAAGGAAGGAAAGCAGGAGTGAAGGAATTAGGGAAGGAAAGCAGGTATGAAGGAATTAAGGAAGGAAAGCAGGAGTGAAGGAATTAAGGAAGGAAGGCAGTAGTGACGGAATTAAGGAAGGAAGGCAGGAAGGAATTAAGGAAGGAAAGCAGGAGTGAAGGAATTAAGGAAGGAAAGCAGGTGAGAAGGAATTAAGGAAGGAAGGCAGGTATGCAGGAATTAGGGCAGGAAAGCAGGAGTGAAGGAATTAAGGAAGGAAGGCAGGAGTGAAGGGATTAAGGAAGGAAGGCAGGTATGAAGGAATTAAGGAAGGAAAGCAGGAGTGAAGGGATTAAGGAAGGAAGGCAGGTATGAAGGAATTAAGGAAGGAAAGCAGGAGTGAAGGAATTAAGGAAGGAAAGCAGGTATGAAGGAATTAAGGAAGGAAAGCAGGAGTGACGGAATTAAGGAAGGAAGGAAGGAATTAAGGAAGGAAAGCAGGAGTGGAGGAATTAAGGGAGGAAAGCAGGTATGAAGGAATTAAGGAAGGAAGGCAGGAGTGAAGGAATTAAGGAAGGAACGCAGGAGTGAGGGAATTAAGGAAGGAAAGCAGGAGTGAAGGAATTAAGGAAGGGAGGCAGGAGTGAAGGAATTAAGGAAGGAAGGCAGGTATGAAGGAATTAAGGAAGGAAGGCAGGTATGAAGGAATTAAGGAAGGAAAGACAGTTCTGGGGAATAATACAGGAAGAACATACTGAATATATTGACAACAAACTATCAGTGTACATAAATAATTCTGCAGATATGGAGGACATAGTAAATAAAGTTAGCTCTGCCCAGACGAAAGTTTGCATGCAGGCTTTCAAAGTTAGTAGACCTTCTGGCAAAACCATCAGCCTAAAACACAGAACAGTGCCTTGGTGGAATGAATAACTTACGATAATGCGGAAGAAAGTAAATGCATTCAGAAGAAAATTCCAGAGAACGTTAAATAATAATGACCTCCGAGATCAGCGAAAAACTGAATACTTTGCTGAAAAAACTAAATACCAAGCTAAAATCAGAAATGCAAAGATACTGTCTTGGAAAGAATACTGTAGTAAAATTTCTTCAAATCCCTGGGACATAGTCTATAAATCAGCGTCAGGAAAAATTAAGAATACTCAAATTGTATCAACTCTTATTAACAATGAAGGTCACTGCACAAGAGACTTAAACAATGCAGTGTATATTAAACCATCTCATTCAGAAGGATGATGAAATGGAAGATACTGCTCAGCAAAAGCAGATAAGGAAGGAAGTAGAGGAACCAATAGACACTCTGGACGACTGGGAATTTACAGAAGAAGAAATTAAATCTGCAATCAAAGATCTAGGTCATGAAAAGACACCAGGTGAAGATGGAATCACTAGTAAAATATTATGGTGGACGTATGAAAGTAAAAAAAGAAGCTTGTAGTTTAACGTGACCGTTAATCTCGCGATCATGAGCCACGGGGCGTATGAAAGTATCCCTAGAACTATGACATCATTATATAATGGTTGCTTGAAGAATGCTTGTTTCCCGAAGCGATGGAAAAATGCGAGACTTATACCAATCACAAAACCAGGGAAAGATAAGATTCAGGATCCCTCTAAATTCCGACCAATAAGCCTGATAAATGTGGCGGGCAAAGTATTAGAGAAACTTCTAATAAGTAGAATAAATCACTACCTCTATACCAATAAACTACTGAACGAAAATCAATATGCCTTCACAGTTCAAAGGTCTACTATTGATGCAGCTATGGCACTTAAGGAATTATAACTGAGGCGTTCAAAGAAGGTCAAATTACCGTTATAGTTAGTCTTGATGTCAAAGGAGCTTTTGACTCTGCGTGGTGGCCATGTGTCCTAAAGGCCCTAAAAGACTTCAAATGCCCGAGAAATGTGTTCTACCTGACTAAGAGCTACTTCAAGGATAGAACGACGTTCATGAATTCCAATAGTATCCAAGTAGAAACAGTAGTTAATAAAGGATGTCCTCAAGGTTCATGTTGTGGACCGGGGTACTGGAATGTACAGTATAATTCACTGCTCAGTTTGGAATACGGTAAAAACACCAAAGCTATAGCATTTGCTGATGACCTTATAATTGCAGTCAGGGCTGATACTGAAATTGAAGCAGAAAATATTGTGAATATGGAATTACGGAAAGTTACTAAGTGGTCAACAGAAAACAAAACCCGTTTTAATGAAAGTAAGTCAAGAGTTATTCTAATATCAAGAAGAAGAAAAGCAAAGAAAGACAGTTGATATCTTTATGAATTGGAAACGTCTTGTACAAGTAGATACAATGGAATATCTAGGAATAACTATAGACTCTCGCTTTAAGTTCAATGACCACATCAATAAAGTTAGTGAAAAATGTATTAAATTAATAAACGCATCATCAAAATCGGCTAGAATAAGATGGGGTCTAAAACACCAGGCTTTGGAAACAATTTATAAAGGAGCAATATTGCCAATGCTGTTATATGCTGCTCCGATCTGGATTGAATCCCTAGAAAAGAAATGTAATATGATTAAATACGTGAGAGTGCAAATACTTATTCTCTTGAGAATAGCAAAATCGTACCGCACTGTTTCTCTTGAGGCACTGTGCATTATTACAGGAATTACTCCTATAGATATAATGGCTAAAGAGATTGTTACTCTATACAAAATCAAGTCAGGAAAAACAACTATGAACTATGCCATTGACCACCCCGAAAAACCTATGAGATGGCTCCATCCAGCCTATTTTCCTGGTACCGAAGATCCAAGAATAGCATTAAATGAATATATCCCATGGAAAATTTACACAGATGGAAGCAAAAGTGAAGAAGGAGTGGGGGCTGGCATAGCTATATTCAGATTGCACGAATTAGTAGACCAATTGAAATATAGACTGCAAGACAACTGTTCGATTAATCAGGCGGAGCAATTAGCTATACTTAAATCTCTGGAGTTCATAGATACTACTAGGACAGAGGATGATGAAGATAAGAAAGTAATTATTTACACAGATAGTAAAATAGCAATTGACTCCATTGCGGACTTCAGAAATCATAACGAACTAATTGAGAATATAAGAAGGACTACAGCTATTCTAAAAAGAAACAAGAAGTTCCGTGAAGAACTATACAGCCTACTTTTCATGCCAATGATTATTCTACAGTATATGAACCTATTTAGAATAATGACGAAATTAAGTTGGTAATATCGAAATATCTAATTAGTTCAAAATATACCTGGTATAATGTAGCCTAATAGAGCACTACAGTTGGCAGCCCTGGTGACTGAATATATTCTTAGTTCCACCTCTTAAGGTACAGAATACAAAATTTGGTTGAAGTCCAATGGACGTTACATGCAGTTAGACACTGGATCTATCAGCACGCGTAAAAGCATGTTGCCAACAATACCATGCGTGTGCTGGTCAGAAATAATCTGAAATATTATGATATCCTGTTGTGCCAATTTTGGATGAAATCCATTTGTTAGTATAGAAGTTACATGTATTTTAAAATTGGACATATCAGCAGGCATAGAATCATGTTGGCAGCACTGCCTTGTATTAATTACTCCAAATTAATCTAGAATGTCAGCCCTGATTGCTCTTAACAATACTTATAGTCATATCTGTTATGGTACACATATCACATACGAAATTTGGTTGAAATCCAACTGATAGTATAGAAGTTACATGTATTTAAAAAATGGTACTATCAGCAGGCTTATAATCATGTTGGTAGAACTGACGTACATAAGTTACTCCAAATTAATCTAAAATGTCAGAATATACGTGTGCATAGTTTAAAGCTGTTGGCTTGCATACTTTCTGATATATTGGTATTTGGATAAAATAAATAAATAGAGAGAGCAATTATTAACAGTTGGCAGCCCTGGTGGCTCTTAAGAATACGCTCAGTCATATCTGTTTATGTACAGATATTACATACAAAATTTGGTTGAAATCCAATTGATAGTGTAGAAGTTATATGCATTTAAACATTAGACATATCAGAAGGCTTAAAATTATTTTGGCAACACTGTCATGGTTGGCCTCCTGGAAATTAAATTAAAATAGTATTATCTACATGTGTGCCAATTTTGGAATAGCTCCCATGCATACCTTGCAAGATATCCAACATGGAGCTCAAATTTCTAGTGCGTTTTTTCAGCAGTTGGTAGCACTGACATCATTTTCAAATATGGACGTGAGCTATTCCGGTGCACATCTTTACTCATACTAAATTTGGTTTTGATTGCTTCAGCCGTTTAGGAGTTGATAGGAGGACACACACACACACAGCCAGACAGACAGAAGGACAGACAAACAGACAGAAGGACAGACAGACAGACAGACACACATTTTCCCGGATCGATCTCATAAGTCTACTTTTTCCTCATTTTTGCAAAATGTGAAAAGTAGGCTAAAAATTGGATAATAAAATTTGAATGGGTTAAGGCACATACAGGTGTTGCAGGCAATGAACTGGCTGATAAAATTGCAAAGGAGGCTACAAAATTAAGCGAGGTTTGTTTCGATAGAATACCCATCTCAACTTTTAAAAGAAATCTCAAAGAAGAATCAATTCATGAATGGCAGCAAAAATGGGAACAAACTTCAAAAGGCACACTTACAAAAGAATTCTTTCCAACAGTTGCAGGTAGATTAAAATCCAAAATCACCTTAACACCTAATATGACTACAATACTGACTGGACATGGAAATATTGCTTCGTACTTACACAGCCTTAAAATTATACGTAGCCCGAGTGTTCCTGTAAAAGTAGCCCTCAGACTATAGATCATATAATTTTCGTGTGCAGTGAAGTGAAAAATATTAGGCAATTCTTGATCAATAGTGTTAATAGAGATGATAACTGGCCGATTCAGAAATCTGTGCTATTAAAAAAGTATTTGAAGGAATTTTCTAAATTTGTTAATGCTCTGGATTTTCAAGCTCTAAGGAAAAACGATGAATAATATTGTTTGATATTGTTAAGACTAAGTCATCTAGAAATTGTATCATTATAATGTAATTTATTTTGTTCATTTATAAAATGTAATGTAAGTGCATGTAGTACTACTTATGTAGTGGAGCATGCAGAGAGTATGAACAATAAAATATAAAAAATAAAAAAGGAAGGAAAGCGGGAGTGAAGGAATTAAGGAAGGAAAGCGGGAGTGAAGGAATTAAGGAAGGAAGGCAGATATGAAGGAATTAAGGAAGGAAAGCAGGTATGACTGAATTAAGGAAGGAAGGCAGGAGTGAAGGAATTAAGGAAGGAAGGCAGGTATGAAGGAATTAAGGAAGGAAAGCAGGTATTAAGGAATTAAGGAAGGAAGGCAGGTATGAAGGAATTAAGGAAGGAAAGCAGGAGTGAAGGAATTAAGGAAGGAAGGCAGGTATGAAGGAGTTAAGGAAGGAAAGCAGGTATGGCTGAATTAAGGAAGGAAAGTAGGAGTGAAGGAATTAAGAAAGGAAAGCAGGAGTGAAGGAATTAAGGAAGGAAGGCAGATATGAAGGAATTAAGGAAGGAAAGCAGGAGTGAATGAATTAAGGAAGGAAGGCAGGAGTGAAGGAATTAAGGAAGGAAAGCAGGAATTAAGGAAGGAAGGCAGATATGAAGGAATTAAGGAAGGAAAGCAGGAATTAAGGAAGGAAGGCAGATATGAAGGAATTAAGGAAGGAAAGCAGGTATGAATGAATTAAGGAAGGAAGGCAGGAGTGAAGGAATTAAGGAAGGAAGGCAGGTATGAAGGAATTAAGGAAGGAAAGCAGGTATTAAGGAATTAAGGAAGGAAGGCAGGTATGAAGGAATTAAGGAAGGAAAGCAGGAGTGAAGGAATTAAGGAAGGAAGGCAGGTATGAAGGAGTTAAGGAAGGAAAGCAGGTATGACTGAATTAATGAAGGAAAGCAGGAGTGAAGGAATTAAGGAAGGAAAGCAGGAGTGAAGGAATTAAGGAAGGAAGGCAGATATGAAGGAATTAATGAAGGAAAGCAGGAGTGAAGGAATTAAGGAAGAAAAGCAGGAGTGAGGGAATTAAGGAAGGAAGGCAGGAAGGAATTAAGGAAGGAAAGCAAGAGTGAAGGATTTAAGGAAGGAAAGCAGGAGTGAAGGAATTAAGGAAGGAAGGCAGGAGTGAAGCAATTAAGGAAGGAAAGCAGGAGTGAAGGAATTAAGGAAGGAAGGAAGGTAGGAGTGAAGGAATTAAGGAAGGAAGGCAGGTATGAAGGAATTAAGGAAGGAAAGCAGGAGTGAAGGAATTAAGGAAGGAAAGCAGGAGTGAAGGATTTAAGGAAGGAAAGCAGGAGTGAAGGAATTAAGGAAGGAAGGCAGGAGTGAAGGGATTAAAGAAGGAAGGCAGGTATGAAGGAATTAAGGAAGGAAGGCAGGTATGAAGGAATTAAGGAAGGAAAGCAGGAATGAAGGAATTAAGGAAGGAAAGCAGGAGTGAAGGAATTAAGGAAGGAAGGAAGGTATGTATGAATTAAGGAAGGAAAGCAGGAGTGAAGGAATTAAGGATGGGAGGCAGGAGTGAAGGAATTAAGGAAGGAAAGCAGGTGTGAAAGAATTAAGGAAGGAAGGCAGGTATGAAGGAATTAAGGAAGGAAAGCAGGAGTGAAGGAATTAAGGAAGGAAAGCAGGAGTGAAGGAATTAAGGATGGGAGGCAGGAGTGAAGGAATTAAGGAAGGAAAGCAGGTGTGAAGGAATTAAGGAAGGAAGGCAGGTATGAAGGAATTAAGGAAGGAAAGCAGGAGTGAAGGAATTAAGGAAGGAAAGCAGGAGTGAAGGAATTAACGAAGGAAAGCAGGAGTGAAGGAATTAAGGAAGGAAAGTAGGAGTGAAGGAATTAAGGAATGAAGGCAGATATGAAGGAATTAAAGAAGAAAAGCAGGAGTGAAGGAATTAAGGAAGGAAGGCAGGTATGAAGGAATTAAGGAAGGAAAGCAGGTATGAAGGAATTAAGGAAGGAAGGCAGGAGTGAAGGAATTAAGGAAGGAAGGAAGGTATGAAGGAATTAAGGAAGGAAGGCAGGTATGAAGGAATTAAGGAAGGAAAGCAGGAATGAAGGAATTAAGGAAGGAAAGCAGGAGTGAAGGAATTAAGGAAGGAAGGAAGGTATGTATGAATTAAGGAAGGAAAGCAGGAGTGAAGGAATTAAGGATGGGAGGCAGGAGTGAAGGAATTAAGGAAGGAAAGCAGGTGTGAAGGAATTAAGGAAGGAAGGCAGGTATGAAGGAATTAAGGAAGGAAAGCAGGAGTGAAGGAATTAAGGAAGGAAAGCAGGAGTGAAGGAATTAACGAAGGAAAGCAGGAGTGAAGGAATTAAGGAAGGAAAGCAGGAGTGAAGGAATTAAGGAATGAAGGCAGGTATGAAGGAATTAAAGAAGAAAAGCAGGAGTGAAGGAATTAAGGAAGGAAGGCAGGTATGAAGGAATTAAGGAAGGAAAGCAGGTATGAAGGAATTAAGGAAGGAAGGCAGGAGTGAAGGAATTTAGGAAGGAAGGCAGGTATGAAGGAATTAAGGAAGGAAAGCAGGTATGATGGAATTAAGGAAGGAAGGCAGGAAGGAAGGGATTAAGGAAGGAAAGCAGGTATGAAGGAATTGAGGAAGGAAGGCAGGTATGAAGGAATTAAGGAAGGAAAGCAGGAGTGAAGGAATTAAGGAAGGAAAGCAGGAGTAAAAGGATTAAGGAAGGAAAGCAGGAGTAAAAGGATTAAGGAAGGAAAGCAGGTATGAAGGAATTAAGGAAGGAAGGCAGGAGTGAAGGGATTAAGGAAGGAAAGCAGGTATGAAGGAATTAAGGAAGGAAGGCAGGAGTGAAGGAATTAAGGAAGTAAGGAAGGCAGGTAGGAGGGATTTAAGAAGGAAGGCAAGAAGGAATGATGCTATTAATATTACGTGTGGTGTCTTCTGCACTACAGTCTCGGGAATGTTTTGAGATTCCAATTTTCTTTTTTATAGTCCCTGGTTCGATTCCCGGCTCTGCCAAGGAATATAATTCTGGTCTGAGTGTTAGATCGAGGCGAACTTAACCACTCTCGTCAGGCAAAAGTGAGAAGAGATGGGTTCGATTCCCACTTCAGCTGTCCTAGAACTCGTTTCCTCCGGGCCGGGGTCACAAAACCCCTAAATGAATCAACAACAACAACAACAATTGCGCCCCGCAGCGTAGTAGTGCGCGTTAAATCAGTCACCACGACCGTGATTGAGAAGATGCAGGAAGTCCGACGAACTGAGGTTCCTCACGCTGACCAGAGAATGTTTTTTCCCCGGGGTTTTCCACACTTTCTCCAGGCGAATGGCGCGGTAGTACCTTATTTCAAGTCCTGGGGCACCTATCCCTTTCCCAACACGAATAATGACAGTTGCATACACTGCTTAAGAGACCTCAGAAACATAGGTTATCACACCAATTGAATAGGCTATACCTTAAGTACACGGGGCTAATGAACAAGGTGTCCCAAGCCTCTAAAACGAACTAACAACAACAACATTATAAAGGTAGCCAGATAAATCTACGGAGAGAAAATTGTTGAATCGTTGTTCAGAGGACCGTCATTGTTAGCCTATTTTCAATTGTGAGATCACCTTTAGTCCGTGTGTGCGTGTGCGTCCCCCTAATAAAATCTGAACGGCTGGGGCGATTTCAATGAAGCTCAGTAAAAAAAACTGTTAAGTACAGTAAACTCTCGATTATCCGCGGGTGGTTTATCCGCTTTGCGGCTTATCCGCGGTGCCTTTAGGAGAACATTTTTATATAAAAAAAGGAAGGTTTTGAAACAGAAAATTATTTCTCATATATTGAAATAAAGTTACTAAATACTTAAACGTAATAAAAATCGTAAATCGCAAATACAGTACAATACACTTCACTTAATAATGTACAGTACACAACGTGTACAGTAGTTCAGTATTACTGTACAGTACTGTACTGTAGATCGGTATACACACTGTACGTCGTGTGTGCTTGAGGAGTTTTGGACGCGACCAGCAGCCTTTTATTGTATAACTAGCAGAAGTACCCATTCTTCGAATGGTCTTCGGTATTAATAACCAGATGTTACCAATTGATCTACTGTTGCAATGTTTAGGGGTTTGGAACCTGTTTGTTGACAAAGAAAAATGATTAGCTAAAATGTGCTCTCAAACTAAATTTACCTGAAGTGTTCTTCCTGGCGTGAAAATAAAATTGAAAACCTCGTAGACGAATCGCAATACACGTCACATACGAA
This sequence comes from Meconema thalassinum, assembly GCA_946902985.2. NCBI lineage: Eukaryota > Metazoa > Arthropoda > Insecta > Orthoptera > Tettigoniidae > Meconema > Meconema thalassinum. The sequence continues at coordinate 247,878,326 of OX336396.1, forward strand.
CTGACCCTAACCGTTGTGTCAAGTGCCCAACTACAGGAAGACCCCTTTTATAAATTATAAAGGCTTGTGGTGCATGAAAATTCAGTTTTCTTTAGCTTCCAATGGCTCAAATTCCTAAAATCAGCAAAAAAACAGTCTATTTCAAATCAGGAATTTTTGAAAATAATGTTGCTGTTTGGAGATATAATAGACCTTCTGTACGACATATTGCACGTGTAAATCGTGTGAAAAAAATCTAGGGTACTCCTTGAACCCCTTAGGCGCATTAATGAATTTTACAGTTTTAGTTGGTTCCGTGATAACCTTATAGCCATTTGCAACCTTACACAGATATGTAATAAATGGAGTGGCATTACTTATTCCAGAAATAGATGGAAAGTTGGATGCCACCTCTTGAGATACTTTTGTCATGGTTAGTGGCTGGCAGTTTTGTTTCTGACACCAAGGGTTTGAAAATGAGTTTGTCTCGTCGTTGTACGCCATAATAATGATAATAATTAAAATAATAGTAATAATAATAATATAACAATAGGGATAGGGATATAATAGACCTTCCGTGCCGTACCCGTACGTGTAAATAGCGTTTAAAAAAATTCTAGAGTACCCCTTGACTCCTTAAGCACATTATATGTATTGATGAATATTTCAGCTTAATTTGGATCCGTTATAACCTTATTGTCGTTTGAAAACCTTCACAGTAATATAATAAATGGAATTGCATTGCGTCTTACAGAAATAGATGGACCTCTGAGATTCTGTTGCCATTGTTACCGTCATGCATTCCTTCATTAATTTATTAAGTGAATTTAGTTTTTTGGGAATATCTCGAAAAATGTTGGTTTTAGGGCCTTAAAATGTGGTTTTCGGGGTTCTTTTAGGACCCCCAAGTTTCGTTTCTCATATTGAGGGGCTGAAAATGAGCTTTGTTTCACCCTTCTACGCCTATTTCAGCATGTATTTTAAGGGGGTAGGGCCCCTTTTATGAGAGGTACGGAGAAGAGTTACATCAATGATTGGTGTCGTGCCTCTGAAGGATACCTGTATCAAATTTTACGTTGATCCACTCAGCCGTTCTCGAGTTATAAGGACACAAAAAATTGTCCACAGACAAACAAATAGACAGACAGACAGACAAAAATTTTATTTTTGCGCGCATCCATCATAAAACAGTCTGAAACGCGCAAATATCGCAAATTTCCATGGAAATTCATAAAAACAGACAAACTTTTTTTTTATATATAGAGATAAACTTATACAAAGCACTTGTGTGTTGTTATTTAGTGCCTTCCACCTTTGTTTTACCATTACCAGCAATTTTGCGGCTTATCCGCGAAATTCGATTATCCGCGGTATCCGCGCCAGTCAATTCCGCGGATAATCGGGAGTTTACTGTAGTACTAATTTGTCCGACCCCGACCGTGCCCTTCAATTGTATTGTGTCTCACCAATCCAACATGGCGGCTGTGCGAAAGATTTCACCAGCATTCTATATCTCAAAAGCCAGTACTGATATCACCCTGAAGGTTTGTACGGTTATAAAGGGCACTACTAGATGTTCACCTATAAGACTTTTAAAACCCGTCAAGTACAAAACGAACATGGTGGCCAAGCGGAGTTGAAACATTTAAATTATTAAATAGACTATTCTCGCGATTTAACCATCCGAGCGCTGTGAAACTTGGTACAGCAAATGTTTATACACATTGTAATGCACTGAAATATAATTTATTTCAATTGTTTTCATAACCTCAAGATGGCGGCTGTGCGAAATTGTATAATCTCGTTTTTATTTCATGTGACCTAATTATGCGATTGAAGTTTGAAAAATACACCTACGCAATAATCTTCATCTAATAGTACATAACTCTATGGTGCGTTCAAAAAGTAACGAGCCGGAGGCACAATTATAGAAACCAGTACCTGTATGTTAGAAGTATTGGCCCTGGCTGGAGGCACTTGTACCACTGTGACACGAGGCGGTGAATGGCTGTCTCATAAAATTCCCTGGGCTGCGATGTGAACCAGTTCCGCACGTACAGCTGGACGTCGGCGTCCGAGGTGAATCGTTGGCCCCACAGAGCCCTTTTCAGGGGACCAAACATGGCGTAATCACAGGGAGAGAGGTCTGGGACTGTATGGAGGGTGGCTGAGAACCTCCCATTGGGCACACACTGTGCTAGTGCAGTCGTTCCTTCATGATGGTGTGCACACTCCCGACGCTCAATCCGACCACGGCGGCTATGGCGTTCACTGTCACTCGGCGGTCCTGGGTAATGAGTGCATCAACCAGCTGGACGTTGTCATCGGTAATGCAGGGGGCTGCCCCAGACGGGGCATCATCGGCTAACGACACCTGTCCTTCCCTGAAGCGCTTGTGCCACGCCTTGACCCTTGCAAGGGACATGCAGTGTTCGCCGTACACTTGTGCCATTCGGCGATGAATGTCCGCTCCCCCTACTCCTTCCGCTGTCAGAAACCGAACAACACCTCTTTTTTCTTCGTTTGACGCCTCCATGTCACTGTTTGCAATGCGATTGGCAGCGTTGGACGATTGATGCATGCTGCTGTTCGCTTTGTATCGTCACGTGACGTGCACGCGTGTTCTCTAGCGACGGGCTGTGACCTTCCATGCTCTGGTCGGAACCACACCACGTTACACACGCCATGATTACCCGATGTCTTCACCTGTTTGCGCATTCCAGCCTCCAGCTCGTTACTTTTTGAACGCACCTTATATATATAAATCCATCATGGCGACCATCCGACAGTTCTCAATATCTACGAATCTATTACAGCAATCAAACTGAAATGTTGTATGTTGATAGAGGCAAATAACATAAGTAGGATATATAAACATAGGTTATTTAGTTCTTCACGGGACAACTTGTATGACGTATTTTGACCTAAAATTCCTGATTAAAGAAGTTTTTAAACTTATAATAATTAAAAAAAACTGACGGGCGGGGGTGGGGAGTGAAGGCACCCACGTGAGTACTTACGTCCCAATATTTGTGTGAGTGTTATAGAAGGGAGTAGAGAATACAATAAAATCTGGAAAAATTGGAGCGTCGTGGGGACTTGCAGCTCGAGATTACGGTTCAAGAAATATTCCTAGGGTGTTTTAACACCGCCCGGGGTTGAAGAAGGGTATATAATGTTACCGTGAGCCCAGGGGGAGCCTCCGTACAGTGCCCCCTCCCTGAGCTGACCATGTCGTGTCTTGACTGCAGAGCTAGCGTGACACGCCCACCGTCAACACATCCAAGTCCAAAGAGAAGCTTATTCCCTGCTCCCTAATGAAAATGAAAATCCACAGCCTGCTTCCAATCGACCGACCGGGTCAGGGATGGAATGAATGAAGTCCCCATCTAGTGGCGAGGATATGAACTGTGCTGGCTTCCGAAGCCTGTCGCACTCCTCTGAGGCAATGATTAAATGCATGGCAGATGAAATGAAAGGATGGTAGAGAGTGTTGCTGGAATGAAATTATTGAGAGGGAAAACCATAGTACCCGGAGAAAAACCTGTCTGCCTCCGTTTGTCCAGCACAGATCTCACATGGAGTGACCGAGATTTGAACCACGGACCCAGCGGTGAGAGGCCGGCGTGCTGCCACCTAAGCCACAGAGGCACGATAATAATCATCATAATACAGAGTGTAAAATAATACAGGGTGTCTCAAACCTTTTGGGTGAAATTGATACAGGTGTTCGAGCAGAGCTCTTCAAAGTGGGGGGCGTGCCCTGTAAAGGGAGGGGGGCGCAGAGAGTGATAAAGAGGGACGCCGGCGCCGATTGAAATATTTATATTTCTTATTCTGTGACCAACCAGGGTAGCGCACCTGCCTCTCACCCGGGGGGCCCGGGTTCGATTCCCGTCTCCGTCAGGGATTTTAGAAACTGACGTGAGGGTTGGAACGGGGTGCACTCAGCCTCTTGAGGACAATTGAGTAGCTGTCTGACAGTGAGGCGGCACCCCGATCACGAAAACCAAGATTAACGGCCAAGGGGACCCGATGCGCTGATCACGTGTCAGCCCAATATATGCAGGCCAATTGGCTGGGCAGCGGTCGCTTGGTAGGGCTAGGCCCTTAATGGGCTGTAGTGCCAGGGGTTATTATTATTACCCGGCCTTCAGCAGCACGTTTCATCAGATCATCCAGCATCTGAAACCTTCTTCTTCCTCTTGGAATTTTCCCTTGGACTGTCCCTTCTAATTCACTTTTCACCAAACCATCTCCTCTTATGCAGTGTCCGTCCAATCCAATTCATTTTTAATTTCCTTATCTTCTTTAGCATCATTCTTTCTTCTCCTACTTTCTTTAACACTTGCTCACTTCTCACTTTGTCCTTCCAACTTATTCTCCACAGCTACATTTCGAAAGCCTCTGTTCTTCTCTCGTCTTCTTTCCTAAGCGTCCAAGTTTCCGCTCCATACATTGCTACACTCCAAACAAAACATTTCACTAATCTCTTCCTTGGACTTACTTTCATTGCTCCACAAAATCATTTTCTTTTCTTACTGAAGGCTTCTTTTGCATTGCAGTCCTAGTTTTTCTGTATAAAATATTGCTATCCTCATATCATAGACCTGTCATAGGCAGGAAGCTATTTAATTATTTACATAAAAATCCCTTCCCTATCAACAATCACAATCTTACAGACACTTTTCCTTTCTTATTTTTTAGTGTATGGCTTTTAGTGCCGAGGATATGTTCGACTCGCCAGAGTTTTTAGCTGCTTCTATGCAGACACCCATGGGGTGAGCTACAAGTACCGGTGCGTGTGGAGTGTTGTCTGGGGAGGAAAATGTGATTGTAAGGACGAGGAGTTGGAAGGTAGCGGCTGTGGCCTATAGTTAGGGACCAACCCCGGCATTTGCCTCGGAAACCTCAGATAACATCTTCAAGATTGCCAGCGGGGGGATTCGAACTTCCTCGCCTCCCAGATGTGAGCGACTGCCTGCAGCCACGCCGTAATGGCCATGGCTAAGTCACCCGGTACATACAGAGTCTTTCACATAAAGTAAGAACGCCAAGCGGCGGGTTTGTTATCCACTACTGTGGTGGCCTTGGCCGAGCTTGTGGCACGCCGTGCCCCCCTGCTTTAAGCGTGTGTACAATCCTATATGAAATATCACCTTATAAAAGATGCTGGATGTGCCGTCCTTCCTGGGTAATGCAGGCATTGTATCTGGTAACCACATTATGGCTGACGTGAGTGAGTTCTGCCACTGTAATATTATAGATTTTTTATTTTATGTATTTTATTGAGCACCGAGCCAGTAGTGTCAAACTTATTTTCAATTACGTGAATCTGTGCTAGTGAAGGTGGCACTTCATCGGGAAATTGCTGAACAACTGCATCACGTATCCGCCGAGCCGACTCGTTCTAAAAATGAGGATTACTTACAAAAATACGATGTTGTAATGATAACTGTCTCACCTTGTTATCATCTGAGGTTCAGACTGGTGACTGAACAACTGCACGGTTATTGCAAGGTCAAATATGTACTATGCGCGCGCTTTCAATACTACAGCAGGGGGCCGTGGCGGGCCACAAGCTCAGGCAAGGCCACTGCAGCAACGGATAACAAATCCGCCGCTCGCCGTTCTTACTTTATATGAAAGACCCTGTAGACACGTATTCAAATGTCGTGGAAGAATATTACCTTCAGCATTAATCCATTCATACTGTACAATTCCAAATGTTCTCAAAACAGAGAAATCACGGAAAACCACTTGTGGACTACCCGCTACTTCTAAATTTTATCTTACAAGGCTGAGTGAACTCCATTCCATCCTTCTGGCCAGAATTACATTTCTTATAGCAGAGCTGGGAATCAAATCCAGGACTTGCAGAACCTTAGTACGTTTCTCGGAGCCACGTAAGGTGGTATACACAACTTTTCAGCCGGCCTATACCTACATGAGTGAATGTACTCTGTGTCAGCTGGAACCGGGACAAAGGGGCCGTCCTGATAAGAAAGTGCTACAGGAAGTCCCCATCCAGCACCCACTCAGCTCACATGGGTGTATATGTCATTGTGTAACACCGTGAACGTAGGGCGCCCTTGGAAACCAAATAGCAGTCAATCAATACCTGTGAACACTCCTACCAGCCTTGTTATCACCGAGTTTATCACGGTCGCTGATCATTTATCCTGAGCGAGCATATATCTTTTGATCCTTGATTGGCTGGTGTTTGCACCACGCTTCCCTGAACCACCCAGAATAATAATGAAGGCATTGTATTTTCCACCGCCTCGTGGTGTAGAGCAGTGGTTCCCACCTTTTAAGGGCTTGAGGATCAAAATGGGAACTTCGGGTATGGTTTCGAGCCGCACTTTAATAATAGGCTAATTTTCATAAAACGTAAGGCTGGATGTCCTTCCTGATATCACATAATTTTTCAACAGAAAATCTCACCCTAGTTATCAGCGGGATTCGATTTTACTGCTCATATTCTAGAATTCTATAAAGGAGTGAAATTAAATATATAGTTGAGTCCCGAAAACTCAGCACTCGATAACCCGGCAGCACACTGGCAGAGAAAAAAAACCTACTCGGCCTCCTAAAAGAACTTCCTGGATGTGAAGAAGCCGATTAAAATGACGTCGAACAGTGGTTCCAGTGATACCGAGCAGGGCGTTATGTCCGATGCAGAAATTATTGCTGCTGTTACATTTAATGAAAAAATGCTGAAAAATGATAAAGACGACGTTGAGGCCTCCATCGTACAAGCTCCTAAAATATCACATAGTGAGGCTGTGAAAACCGTCCTTCAGTATTTTGAACAACAAGGTGCGTCGTAATGGACTTACTGTTCTTTCGTCGTCTTCGTGATGAAGCAGCAAAACGCAGAGTGCAGTGCGGAAAATAACAGTAGGCTACAATACGCTTTTCTATTAAAAAGTAGCCAGTTTTTGCAGTCGGCTAGTTAATTTTCATTATAAACAGCTTTATGCCTCCATAAAGTATTTTTCTTAGTTCTGTCTTATCAGGTAAATTACTGTAAACTATGTATTCAATAATTTTCATTTTCATGTTGAAAAGTACTTCATAAGATACGTACTTTTCCTTTGATTAAGGGTATTTGAGCAGTTTATTCTCTGTTATATGCTCAAGCAAACAATACATATAAGTACAGTACTGTATTTTCTGAGGAAACACTCGTACTTATTCTTTTTAACTCCATTTCGGATAACACGGCATTTTCACTCATTCGGCCAGCCTTTAGTCCATATTAGGCCGAGTTTTCGGGACTCTACTGTACCAAGATACCAAGAAAAAGTTAGTTTAGATGGAGAACACTCAACAATGTAAGTTTATTTGAATTAATATAAAATGGCAAACAAATCCAAAAAACTAAAGACACACTGAAATTATTAATGTTATCAAAACAATACTTACTACAGGACAACTTGTTAGTAATAAGTTCTTTTTGAATCAATATAAACAAGTAGTTCCGTGAAGAAGTATACAGCCTATTTTCATATATACTACTTATGTTAATTGTCAACACACAAAATTTCAGTTTGATTGTTGTAATAGATTCGTAGATATTGAGAACCATCTAAATATTTCGGATGGCCGCCATGTTGGATTTTTATATATGCAGGTCTTAGAGTTATGTACTATTACATGACAATTATTGGGTAGGTGTAGTATTCAATCTTCATTCGCATGATTAGGAGACAAGAAATAAAAACGAGATTTTAAAATATGAACATAAAAAATTCAGTTTGATTGCTGCAATAGATTTGTAGATATTGAGAACTGTCTAAATATTTCGGATGGTCACCATGTTGGACTGTTATATGTATAGGGCTATGGGCCATAGAGTTATGTACCATTAAATGAAAATTATAGCGTAGGTTCATTATTCAAACTTTCACTTCGATTGCATGATTAGGACACAAGAAAAAAAACGAGATTTTAAAATTTCGCTCAGCTGCCATCTGGTGGTTATGAAAACAATTGAAATAAATTAGATGGCAGTGGATTAAAATTTGTATAAGCATTTACCGTACACAGTTTCACTGCCCTCGGATGGTTAAATCGCGAGAAAAGTCCATTTAAATATTTATATTTCGCGTCGCCGCCATGTTGGATTTGTGCTCACCAGGTTATTGAAAGTCCCATAGGTGAACTTATATTCATAGCCTCTATGAACATTAAAAAAACCAGTTTGTTTGCTGTAATAGATTCGGAGATATTGAGAACCGTCTACATATTTCGGATGGTCACCGTGTTGGATTGTTATATGTATAGGCCATATAGTTATGTACCATTAAATGAAAATTGTTGCGTAGGTTCATTATTCAAACTTTCACTTCGATCGCATGATTACGACACAAGAAATAGAAACTTAATTTTAAAATTGCGCGTAGCCGTCATGTAAACAATTGAATAAAATTAGATGCCAGTGCATTGCAATGTGTATATACATTTGATGTTGTTTGAGTCCTCAGTCTGATGACTGGTTTGATGCAGCTCTCCACGCCTTCCTGTACTGAGCTAATCGTTTCATCTCTACATAGCCACCACACCCTACATCCGAGGCAATCTGTTTAACATATTCTAACCTTGGTCTACCCCTACAGTTCTTGTCCTCGACCCTTCCTTCCATAAATAAGCTTGCTATTCCTGGGTGTCTTAGTATGTGTCCTACTAACCTATCTCTTCTCCTCATTAGCAGTCGCCAGAAACATCTCTCCTCTCCCACTCGTCTTAATACCTCTTCGTTTGTAACTCTATCTACCCATCTGATCTTCAACATTCTCCTGTAACACCACATTTCAAATGCTTCAATTCTCCTCTTTTCTGCTGCACCAATAGTCCAAGTTTCACTTCCATAGAGTGCCACGCTCCAGACAAAGGCTTTCAAAAATGACTTCCTAATACCTAAATCTATATTCGATGTCAACAGATTCCTTTTTTGTAGAAATGCTTTCTTTGTCTCAGCCAACCTACTTTTTATATCCTATTTGCTTCGTCCATCACTGGTTATTTAGCTTCCTAAGTAACAGAAGTCTCCTACTTCCTTCAGCTTTTCACCTGCCAATTCGATGTCCATAGAGGTTTCTGATTTATTTCGGTGCATTCCAGTATTTTTGTTTTACATTTATTAATTTTCATCATGAATTATTTCCGTAATACTGAGTCCATACCACTCAAAAACTCATTCAAATCCTCAGGCGTGTCGGCCAAGATGACGATGTCATCAGCAAATCTCAGAGTTGATATTATTTCTCCTTGAATCTTCACTCCCACTTTAAATTTTTCTCCAATTTCCTTCATTGCTTGTTCAATGTAAAGGTTGAAAAGTATGGGTGATAAGTTGCATCCTTGCCTTACACCTTTCTGAATACCAGCTTTTCTCTCATGTCCTTCAGCTCGAATGACTGCTGTCTGGTTTCTGTATAGATTGTAGATCACCTTCCTATCCCTGTATTTTGTTCCAATCGTTTTCAAAATGTCAAACAATTTAGTCCAATCAACGTTATCAAAAGCCTTTTCTAAGTATACAAATTCCATGAACGTTCTCTTATCTTTCCTTATTCTACCTTCCAAAATCAGCCTAAAACTTAGTACAGCTTCCCTTGTTCCTCCATTTCTCCTGAAACCAAACTGGTATTCACCCAACTCCGTTTCTATCTGGTTACTGCACCATATTACACTGCGCTATGATGGTTAAATCCCGAGAAAAGTCCATTAAATTGTTTCAACTTCGCTTGGACGCCATGTTCGTTTTGTACTGTACAGGTTCTTAAAAGTTACATACATGAACTTTTGTAGTGCCCTTTATCACCATACAAATTTTCAGGGTGATATCGGCAATAGTTTCGGAGATATTTAATGGCGGTGAAATAGTTCGCACAGCCGCCATCTTGAGGTTATGTAAACAATTGAACTGAATTAGATGCCAGTGCATTACAATGTTTAAAAACATTTGCTGTGCCAAGTTTCATTGCGTTTGGATGTTAAATCGCGAGAAAAGTCTATTTAAAAGTTTCTACTTCGCTTGGCCGCCATGTTGGTTTTGTATTTAGTTGAAAGTCTCATAGTGAAGGTTTAGTAGTTCCCTTTATCACCGTACGAAATTTCAGGGTGATATCTGTCATAGTTTCGGAGATATAGAATGGCAGTTAAATATTTCGCACAGCCGCCAAGTTGGATTGGTGAGACGTAATAAAATTTGAAGGGTACGGTCGGGGTCACCCGCAATGGTGCTATAATGTTACCGAGTTTCATTGAAATCGCTCCATCCGTTTAGAAGTTATTAGGAGGGACACACCCATTCACACACACGGACAAAAGTTGAACTCATGAGCCTATTCTTCTCTTCTTCTTTTTTTTCATTAATGAAAAAATGAAAATAGGCTAAGAATGGGTTCATTATTCCGTGAGTAAAGGGGAGGGAGGTCAGTGACTTTGCAGCCTTCAGTTCAATGTGGCGGCTGATTTTCTGCACATTGTCCTCTTATAGTACAACGATTGGGTCCACAAAGTTTCAAGATAGGTTTCGACCTGTCTTACCTGACATTTCCCTTGTGAGACATACTGTTGTGAAGTTTGATCATTTTCTGACAACACCAGACAAGTCCGGTGTCTTTTCGGTAAGAACCAGACTAGTCCAGGACCCATCTGTTTTATCTCTTTGGTAAGGAGAAAAGAGGAAGATAGCAGAAATTCCAAAGAGGTGGGATTTTTAGCCTATTTTCATTTTATGAAAAAAAAATAGGCTTATGAGATCACCTTTTGACCGTGTGTCTGTGTGTGTGTGTGTGTGATGGTGTGTGTGTGTGTGATGGTGTGTGTGTGTGTGTCACTGATAAAATCCAAACGGCTAGAGCGATTTCAATGAAACTCGGTAAGATCATAGCAACATTCCGGCCGACCCCGACCGTGCCCTTCAAATTTTATTGTCTCTCACCAATCCAACTTGGCGGCTGTGCGAAATATTTAACTGCCATTCTATATCTCCGAAACTATGACAGATATCACCCTGAAATTTTGTACGGTGATAAAGGGAACTACTAGAAGTTCACATACGAGACTTTCAAAAACCTGGTAACTACGAAATCAACATGGCGGCCAAGCGAAGTTGAGACTTTTAAATAGACTTTTCTCGCGATTTAACCATCCAAACGTAATGAAACATGGTACAGCAAATGTTTATACACATTGTAATGCACTGGCGTCTAATTTAGTTCAATTGTTTACATAACCTCAAAATGGCGGCTGTGCGAAATATTTCACTGGGATTCTATATCTCCGAAACTATTGATGATATCACCCTGAAATTTTGTACAGTGATAAAAGGCTCTGCTACAAGTTTATTTATGTAACTTTCAAAACCTGAAGAGTATAAAGCGAACATGGCGGCCAAGCGAAATTGAAACATTTGAATAGACTTTTCTCGTGATTTAAGCATCTGAGCGCAGTGAAATGCGGCACAGTAAATGATTATACATATTGTAATGCACTGGCTTCTAATTTAGTTCAATTGTTTTCATAAACTCAAGATGGCGGCTGTGCCAAATTTTAAAATTAAGTTTTTATTTCTTGTGTCGTAATCATGCGATTGAAGTGAAAGTTTGAATAATGAATCTGCGTAATATTTTTCCTTTAATGGTATATAACTCTATGGCCTATACATATAACGATCCAAAATGGCGAGCATCCGAAATATTTTGACGATTCTCAATATCTACGAATCTTTTACAGCAATCAAACTGAAATGCTATGTTCATAGAGGCTATGAACATAAGTTCACCTATATGACTTTCAGTAACCTGGTGAGCACAAATCCAACATGGCGGTGACGCGAAGTATAAATATTTAAATGGACGTTTCTCGTGTTTTAACCATCCGAGTTCAGTGAAACTTTGTACGTTAAATGCTTATACAAATGTTAATCCACTAGCATCTAATTTATTTCAATTGTTTTCATAACCACAAGATGGCAGCTGTGCGAATTTTTAAGATCTCGTTTTTACTTCTTGTGTCCTAATCATGCGATTGAAGTCTGAATACCACACGTACACAACAATCTTCATGTAATAGTACATAAATAAAAATCCAACCTGGCGACCATCTGAAATATTTAGGCGGTTCTCAATATCTACGAATCTATCTCAACAATCAAACTGAAATTGTGTATATTGATAGAGGCAATTAACATGAGTAGGATATATGAAAATATGCTGTAAGTTCTTCACGGAACTACTTGTTTTTAATTTATTTAATATAGTTACGACCCGTGTTTCACCTACAGGTTTACCACGGGATATTTACAGTTTTAAATGCAAAATTGACATGAATAATATTATTGAAGTGAGTGGAAGTTTTTTTATAAATTCAGTTATTTCGACAGTATTCCAGTGGTGTTTCATAATGGTATGCAGTGGTAATGATCGTAGTACAGTTGGTCGTTCTCCCGAGTACGTGGTGCATTCAGTCAACAGGTGACGAGCCGACTGTTGAGATTTTCCTGACAGCTGCAAATTGGTGAATCAATAATGTTCATTTTATGAAGATAGGATTTGAAGCGACCATGATTTGTGATAAACTGGGTGGTTATGAAGTTGGGCCAGAGAGATGAGGAAAGTCTGTGAAGAGGTGGGATGATGTAGTGGTGAAGGCAAGGAAACATCCTTCCCTCTTCCACCTGAATTTATTTATTTAGCTTATGACTTTTAGTGCCGGGAGTACCCGAGGACATGTTCGGCTCGCCAGAGACTGCAGCTGCTTCAAGCGGACACCCATGGGGTGAGCTACAAGTTCCGTTCAATTTCAAGTAGTTCCAACTTTCGCTACCAGATGTCATTGACACCCAGTGGTGAACGTTGGAACTTTGATAGATCGTTTCAACGAATTCCAACCTAGAAATTTAACTTTACACAAGTTTTGTTAATGGAAGGATCTTTTACATACCATAAATTTATGACTTGGGACCACCGGCTTTACTTCCCCTCCGAAGGAAGGCATACTGAAGGATTTTAACGCTCTTAAAAAATCGGACGACTTCGGCGAGGTTTGAAACCGCGATCTTGGGCACAGCAGTTCAGCGTGCTACCAACTACGCCACCGAAGCCGCTTTCCACCTGAAGATAATGATTCTTAATGATTTTTTGAAATGACAAATGCTGTGGAACCTTTGTTTCTAAAAACAACAAGTACGAATGGTTATGTTCAGTAAAGACGAGTATCACGTCAACCTGAGGAACGCATACCATGGTGCGTGGGAAAGACATATTGTGAGAAGCAAGACCTACAGAGGAGAGATACCAGCCTTAATCCGCCAAACCTCTATGACCATGACCACCCTCCTGGACTGCAGCCTGTGAAGAAAAGAGACTTGGTTAACTTCACACAGTACCTGGCAAACCCAGCACATCACCGTTACTATGAGGTCCTACTTCACAAGAACGTGGTTGGTGGTTGGTTCCTTAGTTTGGGGGCTGCGACAACGTGGTCATGTAGCCCCGTGTATTTGGATGTGTGTAGAATCTGTCTTATAACCGGTGTTAATATTGTGTTGGCTGTATTAGTGTGTGTTATCTGTAATTCAGGTAAGGACTGCAGACGATCAATTTCAAGTAGTTCCTACTTTTGCTACCAAATGCTACCGTCAACGACACCTAGCTGCTAACTTGGCTACTATATGCCACCACAACCGGCACCTGGGTGGGGACGTTGGAACTTAATAGAGCGTTAATCAAATCTAACCTACAAATTTAGCTTTACACAATTTTAAATAGTGGAAGGTTCATTTTCATGCCATAAATCTACGACAGGCTCACGGGCTCTACTTCCCCTCCGAAAGTTTGAACCCGCGATCTTGGGCATAGAAGTTCAGCATGTTACCAACTACGCCACCGAAGCCGCCTTCCAGGTTGGCTTAGGGGTGGAAATGGAATCCGCCTCTTCTCATTTTTGTCTCACGGGGCTCTATGTACCCCATTCCAGATCTCAAACCAGAATTAAATTTCTTGTCAGAGCCGGGAATCCAACCCGGGCCTCCGCGATGACAGCTCTCCAAGATGACATTAGGTGCCTAATAAGAGTTAATTCAGCTCCTAAAATGATTCAATCAGGTTCAATGAATTCAGCCATGTAGTGTACTGTAGTGCGTGGGCAAAAGGTGCAACCTGATGTAGAGAGCTTGTATCTGGACCCACCCGCGCCACGGTCTGAGCATTCCATTCCTTTTGTAGCCATGACCTCACTCTGGTGTGCAAGAAGAAGAAGGCAGGTGCTGGGCCACAGCTCCGTCACTGAGGAGTTCCTTGTAAAAGGTCAAAACGGGCAAGAGAAAGCGAGAAATAGCCCACAATACTGGTGATGTACTAAGCCTTGGATCCACACCTACTAACTTACACAAAAGCTTTATTTAGCAGAGCTCTCAACGGAAGTGTAGTATCGTTGCGAAGCAAGGGATCAGGTAAACAAGAAAGAAGGTGGTAGGCAGGGGCATATATAAGGGGGGATGGGGGCGGTGCGAATTTTTTTCACGTATAATATTTTTTTTACAGTTGTAAAGCCAGAGGGTCTGTACGCCTCGGAGTGCTTGACACTGAATAAAAAAGGGGATCTTCAGGAACTGGAAAAAAAGGAGAGGAAAATTTTGCGGAAAATTTTAGGACCACAGAAAACTGCTGACGGGACATGGAAGAACAGAAAGAATGATGACCTCTATAAACACACTGGAAAAATTACTGTCTCAATGCGGAAGCGAAGGTTGAAATTCTACGGACATTTGGTGAGAATGGACGAGAACCGACTGACCAAGGGGATATTCAAGTATATTACAGAGCTGAAGGCTACAACTAAGTGGGTAGAAGAGGTTAAAAGAGACGCCAAGGAAAGTGGACTCACAGGGAATGTGATCCACAACAGAAAAGAGTTTAGAAACCGAATTGACAACATGTTCGAGGAGAAAACACCTAAAATTAGAGCCAAACTGGTAATATCCGAGGAGTGAACGAATGAAGAGGTTTTGGGAAGAGAAGAGGAGATTAACCAGAAAGCCTTAGGTTCCATGCGGTCCACAGGCGGCCAAATTCGGAAGTTTTTTTTATGAATAAATAATAATAATGTTATTGGTTTTACTCCTCTCATGAGGTTGCCGTCAGAAAGGGCATCCGGCCGTAAAAACCATCCGCCACAGAGACTTCCATCGCATCTCATCCCTGACCCCGTTGGATAACGGGAATAATGAGGGGTAGACATAGGCTACAATGTTATTGGTTTTACGTCCAATTCAACTACTTCGGCTTTTAGACAAACCGGGGTGCCGGAATTTTGCCCCGAAGGGAATCTTTAACGTGGCAGTAAATCTTCTGACATGGCTCCCTCACACTTGTGCACCCTCAAATGCCAACTGACTGCGCTAGGATTGAAGTAAGGAAAACAGGAGAAAGAAACAAAGAAAGAAAGAAAGAAAGAAAGAAAGAAAGATGGAGGAAGAAAGAAAGGAAGCCAGCAAGGAAGCAAGGAAGAAAGGACGCATGAAAGGAAGGGGTTTAACATGACCGTTAATTTCGCGATCATAAGGCACATTCTACATGGAATCCAAACCACTGAACGTGACTGTTAATTTCAAAAATCAAGCAAAATGAATGCTTTTCAGTCGGTCAACACATTAACGTGCCCACCATACCACACTTGAAAATGAAAATCCACAGCCTGCTTCCAGTCTCCGACCGGGTCAGGAAGGGAATGAATGAAGCCCCCCATCTAGCGGCGAGGATATGAACTGTGCCGGCTGCCGAGGCCTGACGCACTCCTCTGGGGCAATGATTAAATGAATGACAGATGAAATGAAATGATAGTGGAGAGTGTTGCTGGAATGAAAGTTTGACAGGGAAAACCGGAGTACCCGGAGAAAAACCTGTCTGCCTCCGTTTTGTCCAGCACAGATCTCACATGGAGTGACCGGGATTTGAACCACGGACCCAGCGGTGAGAGGCCGGCGTGCTGCCGCCTAAGCCACGGAGGCTTGCGTACCACACTTACTAACTTGAAAAAATATAACATAGATTAATTATACACTCATCAACACTTCAATTGTTTATAAAAGGCGTTCGAATTGGTCTTGTGTTGACAGTACGCTTTTCGGTCAGATACAACGAAAATTACACTTAAAATAATTAAATCGTTCGAAAACAAACATTCCATGACATTTCAGTTTTGAAGGAGAGGAGGGCTTGAAAATGCAAATGCTCAAGTTAATACCTCCAGAATGTCACGAGAGCAACATTATATGGAAGGTCCCGCAAATCCTAGCCCTAGAGCCCGTGTTCACTGATAGCGTGTGCCTTCCTGATAAATCTTGTGCAGGTCATTGAAATTAACGCACGTTGGTGATCTGTGGGACATTATGAGGATGAAATGAATGATAAAAAACGTAAATTAATTCACTTATTTTATATCAGTTTGTATTTGTAGGGGGGGGGGGGGGGAAGACATGTTTCACCAGCTAGCCGCTCCGGGTAAAGCTGTACAGCGTTGCCCACACGCATCATGGCGCGCCTCGCTCGGAAGTGATGGGCTCCATCTTAGCAACGCTGTACAGCTTTTCCCGGAGCGGCTAGCTGGTGAACCATGTGTTATTTCCCCGTACAAATACAAACCGATATAAAATAAATGAATTAATTTACGTATTTCACAGTCATACAGCAAAACCTTTTGATGTATAAGGATTATAACGCAACCAAGAACTACATTTTCCAACCACCCCGAGCCGAGATTAAGTTACCTTACAACAATGATAACAACTTTGTTTCTTGGGCACACACGATTGTGAAATTAATAAACCAGTTATACAACATTCCAATGTATATTGTGTTAAAATTTAGATTCGATCTGATGACAGGTTTTTGAGATAACAAATCTTAAATGTGACGCATGGTTGAATCACGCTTAAAAACGTCCACTTTTTGTGTTCCAACTGCGATAAAAATTATTAAAATATAAATTTAAAAATCCAAACCTACATGAACTAACGTAAAAAAGAACGACAAAAATGATGATGGTATTTGATTTAATGTAGGTCTATTGGTTACTTCACAAACAACCTTCAAACTCGAGTGCACATAATACTTTGGTCGACAGTAGATGTTAGGCCCCTTAAAACAACAATTATCATCATCATCACCTCAATCTGCATACAAAATTTCAGTTTGATTGCTGCAATAGGTTCGTAGATATTGAGAACCGTCTAAATATTTCTGATGGTCGCCATGTTGGATTGTTATATATGTAGGCCATACAGTTATGAACCATTAGATGAAACTTATCGCGTAGGTTCATTATTGAAACTTTCACTTCAATCGCATGATTAGGACACAAGAAATAAAAACTTAATTTCGCACAGCCGCCATCTTGAGGTTATGTAAACAACTGTACAAAATTAGATGTCAGTAGATTAGAATTTGTATAAACATTTACCGTTTCAAGTTTCACTGTGCACGGATGGTTAATTCGCGTGAAATATCCATTAAAATGTTTCAAATTTGCATGGCCACCAGGGTTCGTTTTGTACTTAAGAGGTTTTAAAAATTCGCATCGGTAAACTTGTTGTATTACCCTTTATCACTGCACAAAATTTCATGGTGATATCTGTTACTGTTGTGGAGATATACACACATCAAAAAAAGTTTTGCATCACCTCGGTTCCCAGATCTCCGGCATATAGACGTTGACTGTGTATATTGTATCCAAGATACAGTCCCTTTGACTGTTCATAGATGTCACTAAAACTGCTCAAAGATGTAAACAACCATGCATGAGCAGGGCCTATTAGACGGAGGGGGTACGACAGCCGATCAGTTCCAGTCATTCCACCAGGACGAAGGTACGCTGCTCATGTTGTCTGTAGTTCTACCATGCCTAGAAGGTCAATACCGCAGTTCGATCGCGTCCGCATTGTTACTTTGTGTCAAGAAGGGCTCTCAACAAGGGAAGTTTCCAGGCGTCTCAGAGTGAACCAAAGCGATGTTGTTCGGACATGGAGGAGGTACAGAGATACAGGAACTGTCGATGACAGGCCTCGCTCAGGCCGCCCAAGGGCTACTACTGTAGTGGATGACCGCTACTTACGGATTGCCGCTCGGAGGAACCCTGACAGCAATGCCACCATGTTGAATAATGCGTTTCGTTCAGCCACAGGACGTCGTGTTTCAACTCAAACTGTGCGCAATAGGCTGCATGATGCGCAACTTCACTCCCGACGTCCATGGCGAGGTCCAGCTTTGCAACCCCGACACCATGCAGCGCGGTACAGATGGGCCCAACAACATGCTGATTGGACCCCACGGAATTGGCATCACGTTCTCTTCACCGATGAGTGTCGCATATGCCTTCAACCAGACAATCGTCGGAGACGTGTTTGGAGGCACCCTGGTCAGGCTGAACGTCTTAGACACACTGTCCAGCGAGTGCAGCAAGGTGGTGGTTCCCTGATGTTTTGGGGTGGCATTATGTGGGGCCGACGTACGCCACTGGTGGTCATGGAAGGCTCCGAAACGGCTTTACGATACCTGAATGACATCCTCCGACCCATAGTGCAACCATATCGGCAGAATATTGGAGAGGCATTTGTCTTCATGGACGACAATTCTCGACCTCATCGTGCACATCTTGTGAATGCGTTCCTTCAAGATAACGACATCGCTCGACTACAGTGGCCAGCATGTTCGCCAGACATGAACCCTATCGAACATGCCTGGGATATGTTGAAAAGGGCTGTTTATGGACGTCTTGACCCACCAACCACTCTGAGAGATTTACGCCGAATTGTCGTTGAGGAGTGGGACAATTTGGACTCTTGGAACCGAGGTGATGCAAAACTTTTTTTGATGTGTGTAGAATGCCAGTGAAATATTTCTCGTGGCCCGCATGTTGAATTGGTGAAACGTATCAAACTTTGAAAGGCATGGTTGAGGTCGGACGAGGTAGTAGTATGTGCTTACTGAGTTTAATTGAAATAGCTCCGGCGTTAAGATTTTATTATAACGGGTGGGGGAGGGGGGCAGTAATAGATGAGGACCTAATGGGCCCCTCCAAACTAAAATCCTGGCTACGCTACTGGGTCAGACCTCTTGTTTTCTTTTCATTGTATATCCTGCCTGCTGCTCAAGGCCCTCAAGGAGGCAGGGTGTGTGTAGCCCCACCAACCTTGGTTCACCGTTGATTGTGCTACACCCTCAAGGGCTCACGACTGGTGAGTTCGGGAGTTGGTGACCCCGAGGGTTTCCTGAGATGGGTCTGGTTTTCTCTCCTTCCATCTCCTATTTACCTTTCATATTTGCCTTTCCTGGTTTCCATTTCATCTTCTAGTATGTAGGTATGCAGTTAGTTTTATGTTTAGTTTCATTTCATTAATAGTTTCACTATCACCCAAACCATTAAGGGCCAATAACCTAGATGTTAAGCCCCTTAAAACAACAATTATCGTTATTATCATCAATATCGAGGAGTGGGGGGTTTGCACCTTGCGGCGCTCAATGCACCGGTACTTGCACCCTGAGAGGTCCTGCCCTGGAGGAATGGATGAATCCACCCATCATTGCTCATTAACAACAAAATCCACTGTTCTAGCCCTTCAGCCAGGCAACTCAACGTTGAAAACATCCTTTAATGTCATACACTAGAACCACGTTTATCACTGAATCTTATCATTGGTGCTTCTATCCCTCCCTATATTATTCTGCTAAGATCCCATTCCAGTTTTGTACTGAAAATAAGGTCCAATTAACACCAACCTACACATATGGGGTACCTACAGGCTCAGCATAACCCAATGCATAAGCGAAACGCATTCACTTACTCTTTAAATGCCTCACAATTAAATAAATACCTTAAAACTTGTATATCATACTAATATATAACAAGATGTTCGGGAAAGAACATATAGCCTACTTTCTCCGAAATGTATGGGTATAGTTATAACTCTCTGTCCTTATCATCTCCTAATTTCTTCCTATTTGAAGTGCAAATTGGCACACAGGATTTGAACAGTGGCGTTCAAACCATAGTTTATAATTTACCCCAGCATTTTGCAATTTCATCAGCAAACACTCCAAACACCGACTACTTACAATAATTGAAACTTCGTTGCTCTAATAAGGCCCATCTACAATGCGCAGTCGGCAGTCCGTAGTTGGTAGTCCTCGGTCGGCAGTCGCGATCGACTCCGTGTATACTATAGGCACCATACACAACATGAAGTTGCAGTTGGTAGCTGGCAGTTGGCAGTCGAGAATTTTATCCTTGACTGCCAACTACCCGACTGCAGCAATGTAATAGCCAATCAGAGCAGATCAGAAACTGACGTCACGTTGTTGTTCTGTGTCGTGTACGAATGATATAGAACTAAGTGAAGTAACTTCGCAACCCGTTAATTTATAGGCTAATCTTAAATACACGGTATAACAAAATAATCCATCTCCAAATCTTCCATATTGCAAGTTTTGAGATTATCAACAACGCCTCTGTGCACAAGGAATAAACGAATGTTACTGTCTTATTACTCCTAGCAGTCGTTAAGACTGGGTTCACTAACTGGCCGGTATAGAGCGCTGCTCGAATCTATAGTTTCTGCATAGTACAACTGAAGGCTGGAAGATGTCACTCCAGTGGAGAATGTCGTTTTTTTAATATATAATTTCCATTGCAAAAAGCACCATATAAAGCTTTATTTTATAACGTCTCAGTACTCAAGAAACAATAAATATAAAAACTAGTCGTGATATCTAGTTGTGAAATATCGAACAATATAATCCTAACAGAGCGAGTGCATTCTAGCGGCCAGAAGAAGAAACTTTTCAATAAAATCTGTTACCTTTTTGTCAGCTAGATGTCTCGATTAAATCTGCTGGCGAATTATGTTTTAATTAAGTATATGTTTTGCACCGTAATATGCACAATATAACGCTTAATTTTAAAACGTCTGAGTCATTACAAAGCAACAAATATGTAAAATGTCAAGCAAAAAACTAACTCTGATGGGGTTTGAACCATAGGCATATGAATGACAGACTAACGCTTTACCACTGAGCTAATTGTGTCAACGAATATCGTTCTATATAAAATGACTTACATAGAACTTGTTAGCAAATAATGATTTATACTAAACGATTTCATCACTGAAGTATATTATTTATATATAAAGCATTTCATACAAAGTTTATTTATTTTGTTTCAGTACGCTATATTGCAGGCAATACTCAAATTAGTGAAATATAAGTCAGGCACAAGATATCCGCTGCCATCTTGTCTTATTAATGAATCAGCTGAGCTTTTTAAAATCACGTCTGCACTATAGTATTACAAAATAAACTTTTAATTTCGTACGTGCCTCTTCCTTTAGAACAGTTAAAACGATTCTCGGCTCGATAATCGGAACTGGTGGGTCCCATGATATGGATTATAAAGTTTGCATAATTCGCACGGCCGCCATCCTGAAATGGTATGGCGGACGACCTTGTAGTTTGGTCACAAGACGCATCCTATACGAAGGTATGTTGTTACCAAATTTGGTAGAGATTGGATGATTTGGTTAGTCGTTATTTGATTTTACGTTTTGAACGTTTGAGTGGCCGCCATTCAGTTTTAGTAAAGATGGCGGCGATATAAAACATGACACTGAGGTGTCCTTTGCTAGTGCTACCTTTGTACCAAATTTCGTTCAATTCGCATTCACCGTGTTCGAATTGATAGGGGGGGACAGACATTCGGAGTACACACACTCACACACACACACACAGACTCACACACACACATACACACACACAGACTCACACACACACATACACACACACAGACAGACACACTTTTTTCGCCCTGTGTTGATCTCATAAGTCTACTTTCATTTTTTGCAAAAATCGAAAGTAGGCTAAAAATGAGATGGTGTGTGTCTGTCTGTGTGTTACTCAATAACGCAAGAACCACTGGTCCGACTTAAATGAAATTCCGCATGGATGTAGCTGATTTACCATGTTTACATATAGGATACTTTTGATTTCGATATTTTGCACTATTAAAAAATGGCGACCATTTTAGTGACGTCACTACACCGTTTGGTTTCAAAATTTCATATTTCCGTTTCAAATAAAATGAGAACGATAAGAAATAGCAAACTTTTGATGGCACATGCGAGCTTTAAAATTTAATTTCCTATCCGAAGGGTCCTTTTCACTTTTCGTGTATCTCCAACGGTTAGCGAGTAAAACCCACATTTGTGACGTCACTTCACCCTTTGGTTTCAAAATTTCATATTTCCATTTCAAATGAAAAGAGAACGCTAAGAAATAGCAAACGTTTGATGGCATACACGAGCTTTAACATTTAATTTCCTATCCGAGGGGTCCTTATCACTTTTCGTGTATTTCCAACGGTTAGCGATTAAAACCGACATTTGTGACGTCACTACACCCTTTGGTTTCAAAATTTCATATTTCCATTTCAAATAAAAAGAGAACGCTAAGAAATAGCAAACATTTGCAGGCATACACGAGCTTTAACATTTAATTTTCTATCCAAAAGGTCCTTATCACTTTTCGTGTATCTCCAACCATTAGCGAGTAAAACCTAAATTTGTGCAATAAAACACGGTCAACACCGAGCGGTGCAGTATATCTCTACATAATAACAAGTAGTTCCGTGAAGAACTATTCTGCCTATTTTCATGTATCCTACTTATGTTAATTGCCTTTATCAACATACAAAATGTCAGTTTGACTGCTGTAAGAGATTCGTAGATATTGAGAACCGACTAAATATTGCGGATGGTCGCCATGTTGGATTTTTATATCTGTAGGTTTTAGAGTTATGTACTGTTACATGAAGAGTATTGTAGTATTCAAATTTCAATCGCATGATTAGGACACAAGAAGTAAAGACGAGATTTTAAAATTTCCCTCAGCTGCCATCTTGTGGTTATGGAAACAAATGAAAAAATTAGATGCCAGAGGATTACCATTTGTATAAGGATTTACTGTACCAAGTGTCACTGCACTCGGATGGTTAAATTGCGAGATACGCCCATGTGAATATTCATACTTCGCGTCGCCGCCGTGTTGGATTTGTTATCACCAGGATATTGAAAGTCCTATAGGTGAACATTAAAAAAATCAGTTTGATTGCTGTAATAGGTTCGTAGATATTGAGATCCATCTAAATATTTCGGATGGTCGCCATGTTGAATCGTTATATATATATAGGCCATAGAGTAATGTACCTTTAAAGGAAAATTATTGCGTAGGTTCATTATTCAAACTTTCACTTCGATCGCATGATTCGACACAAGGAATAAAAACTTAATTTTAAAATTCGCACAGCCGCCATCCTGAGCTTGTGTAAACAATTGAACTAAATTAGATACCAGTGCATTACAATGTGTATAAACATTTCCTGTACCAAGTTTCATTGCGTTTGGATCATTAAATCGCGAGAAAGGTCTATTTAAAATTTTCAACTTCACTTGGCTGCCATATTCGTTTTGTAGTTAACCGGTTTTTTGAAAGTCTTATAGATGAACTTCCAGTAGTGCCCTTTATCACCGAACAAAATTTCAGGGTGATACCGCTAATAGTTTCAGAGATATAGAATGCCGGTGAAATATTTCGCACCGCCGCCATCTTGAGGTTATGAAAACAATTGAACAAAGTTGGATGTCGGTGCATTACGATGTGTATAAACATATACTGTACCAAGTTTTATTGCGTTTGGTTGATTAATTCGCGAGAAACGTCTATTTAAAAGTCGCAAATTCGCTTGGCCGCCATGTTGGTTTTGTAGTTACCAGGTTTTCAAAAGTCACATAGGTGAACTTCTAGTAGTTCCCTTTATCACCGTATAATATTTCAGGGTGATATCGGTAATAGTTTCGGAGATAAAGAATGCTGTTGAAATATTTCGCACAGCCGCCATGTTTGATTGGTGAGACGTAACACAATTTGAAGGGCACGGTCGGGGTGGTCCGAAATAGTGATATGAACTTACCGAGTTTCGTTGAAATTGCTCCGGTAGTTTAGAAGTTATTAGGGGACACACACACACACAGAGACACACACACGCACACACACACACACAGACAGACACACGGACAAAAGGTGATCTCATAAGCCTATTTTTTCATAAATGAAAATAGGCTAAAAATGAACGTTTGTCTGGTTTTTTTTCTGAATTTCTACGGAAATTTGAGTTATTTACGCGTTTCAGACTGTTTTATGATGGATGCGCCCGAAAATAATTATTTTGTCTGTCTGTCTGTTTGTCTGTGGACAACTTTGTTCCCTTATAACTCGAGAACGGTTGGGTGTATCAACGTAAAATTTGGTACAGATATCCATCAGAGACACGACACTAATCATTCATGTAACTCTTCTCCGTACCTCTCATAATAGGGGGCCTACCCCCTTAAAATTCATGCTAAAATAGGCGTAGAAGGACGAGACAAAGCTCATTTTCAGCCCCTCAATGTGAGAGACAACACTTGGGGGCCCTTAAGGGTCCCCGAAAACCACACTTAAGGCCCTAAAACCAACCGTTTTTGAGATATTCCCAGTAAACTAATTTAATTTAATAAACAAGTAGTTCCGTGAAGAACTATACAGCCTATTTTCATATATCCTACTTATGTTAACTGCCACTATCAACATACAAAATATCAGTTTGATTGCTGTAATGCATTCGTAGATATTGAGAACCGACTAAATATTTCGGATGATCTCCATGTTGAATTTTATATATGTAGGTCCTAGAGTTATGTACTGTTACATGAAGATTATTGTGTACGTGTAGCATTCAAACTACAATCGCATGATTAGGATACAAGAAGTAGAAACGAGATTTTAAAATTTCGCACAGCTGCCATCTTGTGGTTATAGAAACAATTGAAATAAATTTGATGCCAGTGGATTAGCATTCGTATAAGGATTTACTGTTTCAAGTTTCATTGCACTCGGATGGTTGAATTGCGAGAAACGTCCATGTGAATATTTATTCTTCGCGTCGCCGCCATATTGGATTTGTGGTCACCAGGTTATTTAAAATCCTATAGGTGAACTTAAGTTCATAGCCCCTATGAACATTAAAAATTCAGTTTGATTGCTGTAATAGATTCGTAGATATTGAGATCCATCTAAATATTTCGGATGGTCGCCATGTTGGATTGTTATATGTATATGCCAGACAGTCATGTACCATTAAAGGAAAATTATTGCGTAGGTTCATTATTCAAACTTTCACTTCGATCGCATGATTACGACACAAGAAATAAAAACTTAATTTTAAAATTCGCACAGCCGCCATCTTCAGGTTATGTAAACAATTGAACTAAATTAGATACCAGTGCATTACAATGTGTATAAACATTTCCTGTACCAGATTTCATTGCGTTTGGAACATTAAATCGCGAGAAAGGTCTATTTAAAATTTTCAAATTCGCTTGGCCGCCATGTTCCTTTTGTAGTTAACCGGTTTTTGAAAGTCTTACAGATGAACTTCCAGTAGTGCCCTTTATCTACGTACAAAATTTCAGGGTGTTGCCGGTAATAGTTTCCGAGATATAGAATGCCGGTGAAATATTTCGCACATCCGCCAGCTTGTGGTTATGTAAACAATTCAACAAAGTTAGATGTCGGTGCATTACAATGTGTATAAACATATACTGTACCAAGTGTTATTGCGTTTGGTTGGTTAAATCGCGAGAAACGTCTATTTAAATGTCGCAAATTCACGTGGCCGCCATGTTGATTTTGTAGTTATCAGTTTTTCAAAAGTCACATAGGTGAACTTCTAGTAGTTCCCTTTATCACCGTAGAAAATTCCAGGGTGATATCGGGAATAGTTTCGGAGATATTGAATGCTGGTGAAATATTTCGCACAGCCGCCATGTTGGATTGGTGATACATAACAAAATTTGATGGGCACGGTTGAGGTCGCCCGGAATAGTGCTATAAACTTACCGAGTTTCATTGAAATTGCTCCAACCGGTTAGAAGTTATTAGGGAAACACACACACACACGCCTCACATACACACACACACACGCACACACGACACACGGACAAAAGGTGATCTCATAGGCCTATTTTTCAAAATTGAAAATAGGCTAATAAACTAATTAACGAATGCAAGCCGGAAACCATGGCAACAGATTCTCAGAAGTCTATCTATTACTGTAAGACGCAATGCAATTCCATTAATTACATTAGTGTGAAAGTTTGCAAACGGCTAGAAGGTTATCACGGAACCAAATTATGCTGTAAAATTTATCAATACGTATAATGTGCTTAAGGGGGTCAAGGGGTACTCTAGAATTTTTTCACGCGATTTACACCTGCGCGTGTGGTACGGCAGGTCTATTATATTCCTATCCCTATATTATATTATTAGTAGTAGTATTATATTATGGCGTACAACGACGAGACAAAGCCCCTCGGTGCCAGAAACAAAACTCGGGGCCCCTAAAGGGTCCTCGAAAACTACATTATAAGGCTGTAAAACCAACAATTTTTGAAATATTCCCAGAAAACGAATTTAATTTAATTTAACAAACTAATGAGGGAATGCAATTCGGTAACCATGACAACATTATCTCGAGGGGTGGCATCCAACTTTCCATCTATTTCTGTAAGGAGCAATGTCACTCCATTTATTACATTTCTGTGAAAGTTTACAAATGGCTATAAGGTTATCACGGAACCAACGTAGACTGTATGATTCATCAATGCGATTAAGGGGGTCAAGTGGCACTCTAGAATTTTTTCACGCAATTTTAACGTGTGAGTGTGGTACGAAAGGTCTTTTTCACCCGACTATAAAGGGTCTCCGAAAACCACATTTAAAGGCCCTTAAATTAACAGTGTCTCTGATATTCCCAGAAAACTAACTTCGCTCTGATATACCTATGAAGGAATGAACAACCCCTAACCACTGCACCAGTAGCTGAATTGATAAAGTCTGATTATTCATACCAAGGATAAATCAGTCATAGCATTCATGATTGAGATTTTGCTAAGTGTACTCTTTACAACTAGAAGATTCGCAGGCGAAGCCGCGACGGGTAATGCTAGTATAAAATAATACGCTAAGGCGGCTAATGTGTATGTTTCACAAAACTCAGCTCCTAAACCAGAGGGAGTTAGAAGGTATGGTTTGTTCCAAAATCTTCCAAATCGTCTCAGTAGTACAGGAAAAATCTTGAATTTCTTGAAAAGTCAACGGATATATATTTATTTGTCTATAAAGTGCTTTTAAACAAATAAACAAGACGATAACCCCTGGCAGAACTGTGTCACGTACAGCCCGCATAGCACAAGGGCCGGGTGGGTAGTCTGTACACATGGGGCGCACACTACCAGCAGCAGTGATGAATTGCTCTCTGATTTCGTAAATATTGACAATTTGTTTAAAAAATGGGTTTAAACAAATAAACATATTTATAGAAGCCCGCATTACAGTAAAGTCAGGTGGGTGGTTTATACACATGCGAGAGTTCTCACACGGATCCGCTAGTTTGTAATTTATTTTCGTCGTTTTCTCCACGTTCACAGACGTAAAGGACACACTAAACGTTTCTTATGATGTGCTGACATGATGACACGCGGTAGACTGATGATTGATACAACAGCTTAACCATATCCAATCGATTAGATTAGCAGTTAGCCCTTTCTACCACTACGAGCGCTAGTGTGAGTCATTGCAGAGCTTCACTTAAGCCCTTATAACTACTTTTCACTCAAGTACTTCCGGTGTGGAGAGTTTTCAAAAATTCAAAAATCGCCCGAGGGAATTGGTTGGTGGGTTCCTTAGTTTAGGGGCTGCGACAACGCGTTCATGTAGCCCCGTGTACTTTGGCTGTGTGTAGAATCTGTCTGATAACCGGTGTTGATTGTAATGACTGTATTAGTTTGTGTTATCTGTTTTTAATTCAACTAAGGACTGCAGACGATAATTTCAAGTAGTTCCTACTTTCACCACTAAATGCTACCGTCCATGGCACCTAGCTGTGAACTTCGCTACTACTAGATGCCATCGCAAATAGCACCCGGTGACGGACGTTGGAACTTAAGAGCATTAATCAAACCTAACCTACACATTTTGGCTTCACACAATAGTTAGTGGAAGGTTCTTTTTCATGCCATAAATGTATGACATGGGACCGCTGCACAGTGGGTCAAAGTCGAAATCTAGGAGGACAAAATTATTTATTTTCATAATTAAAAAAATAAAAATGTATTACCTCTACAGCAATCTCATACAATTGCCGCTCATTATTCTGGGATATAAACGCATCTTAGTGTAAATCTGTCACCACTGTTCGAGCAGTCTGAATTGGAGGATGAATGTAAGTGGCTGTGGTTTGGTTGTCTTTGTGGTTAGTATGATGCTTTAAGATGGAACATGCAGCTGAAGGTATGATCTTTGTAACGTGTTTCAGTTATTAATGGGCGTAATTGTTACGTAATTTTAGATATATTTGCATTATATAATATTTAACTATTATTTTTAAAATTATATTTTCACTTAGATTTTAGTATGTCGCGTCACTCTGCATCACTTTCTACTTAACGTTAAAATGTAGATACAGTCTTGTAGTTTACGCCTGTTATAAGATTTTTTGCAACTTACTTAGTTATTTTACGTTTTAGAAGATGCCGCGCAACTAGTTCTCACACGTTTACAACTGTTTGAAGCACTGCGTTCGGCGATTATGTCAAAAGTGGAACTTTGTGACTTTGTTAAAAGTAAATTAGGGGTAGAAAATTGTTCAGAAGAGATAACTGAATGCTCTATCCAACTCCTAGTCATAGACAATTTCTTGCATGTAGAGACGTAGCTTAAAAAAGGTCTTAACTGATGTTTATTATGAAGTAAACAAATTATATACGTTGCTTTCACTCTAAATTCTTCATTAAAACATTAAAACGTAAAAATAATTTTGTCCCCCTAGATTTCGATTTTGACCTACTGTGCGCTCGCTTCCCTCCCCCCTCTCCCCCCTGAGGGTATTGAACCAAGGAACGCATTAAAGAAAGAATAATACCACAAAGTTAGTTTGCTTAAGATATGAATTTAAAAAAAAGGAAACGAGTAATGACAGGCGATTTTAAGCTGTTTTTCCGGAACTGTATTTAGGCCGGAAGTGATTTTCGATTTTCTTTTAGTTTGTTACAGGTCTTCATGACTCACAATTTGAAACCTTCCTGGGCCCTTTATCCCTTCAACGTTTAGCACAATTGAGGAAATGGCCTAATTTTATGTTTTTTCCCACTTTGCGCGGTCTTCATTCTAAATTGCATTGTGTATTTTCAATTTCAATTGCATTTTGTAAATATTTTGAACCTCAATTTTTGTATTTTGTACATATTTTCAATCTCATTTGCATTTTGTAAGTATTTTGAACCGAAACTACATTTTGTGCGTATTTTTCAATCTATTCCTCTTGTGAGTTTTTAGCCTATTTTCAATTTTTAAAAAATAGGCTTACGAGATCACCTTTTTTCGTGTTTCTGTGTGTGTGAGGAGTGTGTGTGTGTGTGTGTGTGTGTGTGTGTGTGTGTGTGTGTGTGTGTGTGTGTGTGTGTGTGTGTGTGTGTGTCCTAATAAGTTCTAAACGGCTGGAGCGATTTCAATTAAACTCGGTAAGTTCATAGCACTATTCCGGACGACCCCGACCATGCCCTTCAAATTCTGTTACGTCTCTCCAATCCAATATGGAGGCTGTGCGAAATATTTCACCAGCATTCTATGTCTCCGAAACTTTTCCCGATATCACCCTGGAATTTTTTACGGGGATAAATGGAACTACTAGAAGTTCACGTATGTGACTTTTGAAAAACTGGTAACTACAAAACCATCATTGCAGCCACGCGAATTTGCGACTTTTAAATAGACGTTTCTCGCTATTTAACCAACCAAACGCAATAAAACTTGGTACAGTATATGCTTATACACATTGTAATGCACCGACATCTAGCTTGGTTCAATTGTTTACATAACCACAAGATGATGGATGTGCGAAATATTTCACCAGCATTCTATATCTCTGAAACTATTAGCGGTATCACCCTGAAATTTTGTACGGAGATAAAGGGCACTACTGAAAGTTCATCTATAAGACTTTCAAAAACCGGTTAACTACAAAATGAACATGGCGGCCAAGCGAATTTGAAAATGTTAAATAGACCTTTCTCGGGATTTAATGTTCCAATCGCAATGAAATCTGGTACACGATATGTTTATACACATTGAAATACACTGGTATCTAATTTAGTTCAGTTGTTTACATAACCTCAAGATGGCGCCTTGCGAATTTTAAAATTAAGTTTTTATTTCTTGTGTCGTAATCATGCGATCGAAGTGAAAGTTTGAATAATGAACCTACACAATAATTTTCCTTTAGTGGTACATGACTCTATGGCCTATACATTTAACAATCCAACAAGGCGAACATCCGAAATATTTAGACGGCTTTGAATATCTACAAATCTGTTATAGCAATCAAACTGAATTTTTTTATGTTCATAGGGGCTATGAACTTAAGTTCACCTATCGAACTTTAAATAACCTGTGATCACAAATCCAACATGGCGGCGACGCGAAGTATAAATATTCACATGGACGTTTCTCGCAATTTAACCATCCGAGTGCAGTGAAACTTGGAACAGTAAATCCTTATACGAATGCTAATCCACTGGCATCTAATTTATTTCAATTGTTTCCATAACCACAAGATGGCAGCTGTGCGAAATTTTAAAATCTCCTTGTTACTTCTTGTGTCATAATCATGCGATTGACGTTTGAATGCTACACGTATACAATAATCTGCATGTAACAGTACATAACTCTAGGACCTGCATATATAAAATCCAACATGGCGACCATCCGAAATATTTAGTCGGTTCTCAATATCTACGAATCTATTACAGCAATCAAACTGAAATTTTGTATGTAGATAGAGGCAATTAATATAAGTAGGATATATGAAAATAGGCTGTATAGTTCTTCACGGAACTACTTGTTTCCTTCTAAATTCATTTTTGTAAGTATTACCACTCTCCATTTTGTGAGTTGTTTCAATCTGAGTTATGTTTTGTAAGTATTTTCAGTCTCACTTAATTTACGTTCTGGTTTCCATTTCGTTGTCATTTCCGCTATCACACAGACAATTAGGGGCCGATAACCTAGATGTTAGGCCCCTTAAAACAACAATTATCATCATCATCATCATCATCCTACTTTGCTAAGAAAAGTTTGCAACTTTAACATTACTTTTCATTGAGGATGCCCAAAGTTTTCTAAAAGTTGCTGCGTATGGCTGAACCAGTGAGAAACTTTGTGAAAACACAAATCGATAGTGCGAAACAGTGGAGTTTCGTCGATTGGAAGTTTGCTTTTCTTGTGCTGGAGGGAAGGTCGAGGCACGCAGGTGCAGGCGGACCAAGAGAGCACAGCTGCTTGCCCTGCCACGCCTAGCCCTCTCACTGAAGGCAGATGTTCCTTCCGTGCGCCAAAAGAGCATCTCGCACTTCTTCTTGTCATATTCTGCACGAACGGACAGACCCCCCAATCATCATTAGGGCTCGGATGTTTAGGTGCTAAAAATCGGGAAAATATTTATTGGTATTAAATTTACCTGAAATATGTGACATAAAAGTTAAAATATGTAATTATAATTTAGTTTATTAATGTGAATATAAACAATAATCAGTACTCAAGAATGCAAGTTATTCAATGTCTCACTGACTGCTGAAGCATTACAATACACAACAGGTTCTTCCCCGTTGAAGTAACACAGAACCGAAATGCAATAAACTGAAAGATCTAGCATACTGATTTTAAAAAAATGTAAATATTATGTCTTTTCTCTTCTCTTAGTCGTTTACCCTCCAGGTTGGTGGTACCCACGGACTCAGCGAGGGAACTCACCACTACTGCCTCTACGGGCAGTGTCCTAGAGCTGGGAACATCTAATCGGAGTGGATAGAACTGGTGAGGTGTGATTGGCGACTTCACCTGCAAAGCGAACAGGGGCCTCACGAGGGAAGGTAATGGATGGTCAGGATGGATAGGCAAGGAAGAGGGAAGGAGGCCGTGGCCTTGAAGAAGGTACCATCCCGGCAATTGCCCGAAGACGAAGTGGGAAACCACGGAAAACCACTTCGAGGATGGCTGAGGTGGGAATCGAACCCCCTCTACTCATTTAGACCACCCGAGGCTGAGTCGACCCCGTTCCAGTCCTCGTACCACTTTTCGAATTTCGTGGCAGAGCCGGGAATCGAACCCAGGACCTCCGGGGCGGCAGCTAACCATGCTGACCGCTACGCTACGGAGGCGATTATGTCTTTTTATGTGCTAATAAGTGAAAAGCAGGAATTTATGGATACATCTTCAGGTTGTCCATCACAATTGACCGACGATTATCGCGAAACACTTCTTCTGAAGGCGCGAAACTGCGGAAATATGTGTCTTGCCCTTGAGCTGTTGTGTAACTTGAGATCGCTGTTCAGCCTTGATTGCTTTCCCACATGGTTGGCAGAACAGAACGCCCTCATCGGAAGTACAATTATCTTTAAATTCCTCAACAGACGATAATTTGTAGTTGTCCTTACTTTAGGCATCGTACAACTGCCTTACACTTCACAGTGCCAGAAATGAACTGCATGTGAGTGACACTGGTTCCAGGTAGCTGGGGGAGGGGGAGGTCTAGCACGTGGCGCAATATGGCTATGGACAAGGAAATCCCCGGCTTCAACAGTGAGTGGGACGGGGGGACAAGTTAAGAATAACACAATTGCAAGCTGACGTACGCTCTGCATGAAGATTAGATAGCTCACAGGTTCTTCCCCGTTGAAGTAACACAGAACAAAAATGCAATAAACTGAAAGATCTAGCATAGTGATTTTTAAAAATATAAATATTAGGCCTATGTCTTTTTATGTGCTAATAAGTGAAAACACTCACTCACTCCGTTGGCTTCTCTGGTACGTGACGATCCCGTGCCGCTCTCACTATCTGCCTCATTTCCTCCTATCCAGCGCAGTATTCTCCCATCCAGTAATACCCATTTGTCTGCAGTTAGAGGTCACCTCATCTTGCCATCTACTCCTAGGTCTTCCAGGGGGTCTCGTACACCTGGCGAACTATTCTGGCAGCGTCCATTCTGATAACATGCCCTGTCCATTGCAGCCGTTTCGCTTTCATGACGTCCAATACCCTGGGTTGATTGGTTAACTTGTACCGCTCATGATTTGATCTGAGAACCCATCTTTGTGTTTCCTGGTCAAAAATGGGGCCGAAAATTTTTCTATATATCTTGTTTTCGAAGACTGTAAGTTGGTGTTCCTCCCTTTTGGTCACACTCCATGTTTCGGCTCCGTATAGCAGTACTGGCCTGATGATCGTGTTGTATAGTTTTAGTTTTGTTTTCCTGGTCAAAAGTTTGGAGGAAAGTAATTTATGCAGGGAAAAGTAAACTTTGTTTGCATTCCGTAATCTAATATGGTGTTCAACTTGTCTTCTATTGCAGTCATTTATATTTACCCCAAGGTATTTGAAGTTTGGCGTGTTCTTAATGGTAAAATTGCCTATATGAAGGTTGTTGCGTTGGTCTGTAGTCATGTTTTCTCTCTGTATGATCATTTATTCTGTCTTCTCTTCATTAATCTTTAGACCTATTTTAGCAGCAGTTTCATTTAATTTCCTGAATAAAGCTTCAATTTCTTCTCCATTATTTCCTATTAATACAATGTCATCTGCATATGCCAGGATGTTGTGTTTGTTATCTGCTAGGTGTCCAGTTGCAGCTCCTTTGGTTTCCCGAATTACTTTTTCCAGAACGATGTTGAAGAGAAGTGGGGAGAGCGCATCACCTTGTTTTAGTCCTGTTCTGTTTTCAAAACCGTCTGATACGGATCCACAGTATGACACTTTGCTCACTGTCTCCTCCATACACATTTTGACCAGGCCGATAAGTTTCTGTGGGATTCCGTACTCTGCCATAATTTCCCACACCGTTTCTCTGTGGACTGAGTCATAGGCCTTCTGGAAGTCAATAAATAGGTAATGGACGTTTTTGTTATATTCCCAAACTTTTTCATTGATTGTCTTAATACAAAATATATTGTCTGTTGTTGATCTGTTTTTACGGAAACCATTCTGATAGTCTCCTATTATATCTTCGGTGTATGGAATTATACGTTGTAATATTATGTGCGACAGTAATTTGTAAGCTGTGACAAGTAGGGATATTCCTCTGTAATTTCCGCAGTTATGTTTATCTCCTTTCTTATGTATTGGAACAATAATTGCTTCCTTCCATTCATCCGGTATTTGTTCCTCGCGCCATATTTTCAGGATAAGTTTGTGCAGTTTTTCATGAAGCTTCTCACCCCCATATTTCAGCAATTCAACTGGTATACCGTCAGATCCAGCAGCTTTGTGGTTTTTCAGTTTCTTCAGACTGCTGGTTACCTCTTCATATGAAGGATCATTTATGAAAGGTTCTGCCGTTGAAAGAGTGGTTCTCTCCAATTTGTTGTCTGGTTCAGGGCAGTTCAGTAAGTGGTCAAAGTACTCTTTCCAAGCCTGTAATATGTGGGTTGTTCCTGCAATGATGTTACCATTGTTGTCGTGG
This sequence comes from Meconema thalassinum, assembly GCA_946902985.2. NCBI lineage: Eukaryota > Metazoa > Arthropoda > Insecta > Orthoptera > Tettigoniidae > Meconema > Meconema thalassinum. The sequence goes on from OX336396.1 coordinate 247,912,979, forward strand.
AGAACTGCTGATCGCGGTTGGCAACCTTTCTTAATGTTATTCACCGTCCCATATACTTTACGGATGTTGTTCTCCTTCTGGTCATTCTCAATACTCTCTAACATATGTTTAAGGTAAAGCTTCTTTTCTTTTCGTAAGGTTCTACTTGTTTCTCTTCGTGTTCCCCTGTAGTGCTGTTCCAATTCTTCATTTCTCCTGTCCTGTAGCCATGCTTTCCTTGCTGAGATGCTAGCTGCTACTGCTGTTTTGCATGTAACATTAAACCATTTCTTCTTTCGTTCCACTTTTGGTAATGCGTTTTTAGCTGATTCTTGAATCACCTTCTTGATATCCTTCCACAATCTATTAATATCTGTAGTTCCACTTCTTCTCCTACTTCATCAAGTATGCCAAACCTGTTGCTCACTTCCACTTGGCACTGACAAGTTTGAGGAGTTTCCTTTAATGCTTGTAGATCATAGTGTATTGCGCGCCCTTGTTGTTGTTTGTGGTGAGTTTTCAGTTTCACCTCCATGGATGCAACCAGCAAGTTGTGGTCAGAGCCTATGTCAGGAATTTATGTATTTATAGAAAAAATGCTTAAAATATGTATTTACATACAAAATATATTTATTTACCTAAAAATCCGAGCCCTAATCATCATCATCATCACCATCATTTTCCAGCTCCAGTTTCCCGAGTGTGGTATAACAAGCGCTCGCCATTTCTTTCTGTCGGAGTAGAGTTGCTGTTCTTCTACATCTTCCCATTTCACATTCCGTTTGTTAACCCCAGACTTCACTGTGTCTATCCATCGATTTATTGGCCTTCCAACCGGTCTCCTCCCACTCACTTCAGAAGTAAAGTCGTCGGTCCCATGTCATAGATGTATGGCTTGATAAAGAACCTTCCACTAATTACACTTGTGTTAAGCTAAATTATAGGTTAGATTTGACTAACGCTCTTAGGTTCCAACATTCGTCGCCAGGGGCCGACTTGGTGGCATCTAATAACCAAGGTCAGAACTAGCTGGTCGTAGACGGTGGCGTTTGGTAGCAAAAGTCGGAACTACTTGAAAATTGAATGTCTGCAGTCCTCATCTGAATTACAGATAACACACACTAATACAGTCATCACAATTAACACCGGTTATCAGACAGATTCTACACACACCCAAAGTACACGGGGCTACATGACCGGGTTGTCGCAGCCCCTAAACTGGGGAACCAACCATCGCTGTCACTTCTCTGTCGAAATAATTTCTTGGTGTTCTATTTCTGTCCATTCTCCTAACGTGTCCAAACCACTGTAATTTGCGTCTTCCTAGGAGTTCAGTGACAGGTATTTTGATACCAACTTCCTGCCTGTTCAAATCATTCCTAATCTTATCTATCCTGGTCCTTTGGTTCATTGTACTGATGAATTTCATTTCAGTTTCCTGGATTTTACTATTAGCCTTGTTGAGTAGGGTACATGTTTCAAGTTCATAGGTGAGAATTGGAATGATCATACCATAGTAGATTTCTCACTTGACAATAAAAAAAGAGAAGCTCTTTGGGTCCTGTTAAGGATCGCTCGCTTTATGGTGTTGTCCTTTGAGACAACACTTCCAAGCTACTTAAAGTTAGAAACACTAGGGGCAGATGACCTCGTAGTTCCGCCCCTTAAAACAACAATAACTAACTAAAGTTAGAAACAGATTGTAGCTGAGTTCCCTCTAGAAAGATGATGGAACATGAGTCGTTCCTGTTGATAGTCATTTCAACTGATTTTGTTTTACTGATCTTTATTCCAAATTCTTAAATAAGTAAGTAAATAAATAAACAAGTAGTTCCGTGAACAACTAAGCCAATTTTCATATATCCTACTTATGTTAATTGCCTCTATCAACATACAAAATATCAGTTTGATTGTTGTAATAGATTCGTAGATATTGAGAACCGTGGGTGAGTGGTTAATCCCAAGCTTGCAGGTTCGCTCCTGGCCGTAGTAAGTAATTTTTAGAGGCGGCAAAAATTACGACACGAATGTCATACGATGTTGGCATGTCAAAGAACCCATTTGAATTCAGTAGGGCGTGTTCATAATGGCAAAATTAATCTCGGGAGTTTCCGCCAACACAAAGTTCCTCATTTCTCTACTAGAAAGGGCTATAGTGTTCGAGGAGCTTAGATATCTAACCTCCTTGACTTTCATAGTGCTTCAAGGAACAATGAAATTCGGCATGCAAGCTACCCTCTGGTTGTCAAATAACAAAGCTTACTACCGGCACCCGAGGCCATACGATATTATTATTATACCGTCTAATATTACGGATGGTCGCCATGTTGGAATTTTATATATGTAGGTGCTAGAGTTATGTGTTATTACATGAAGATTATTGTGTACGTGTAGTATTCAAACTTCAAGCGCATGATTAGGACACAAGACGTAAAAACGAGATTTTAAAATTTCGCATAGCTGCCATCTTGTGGTTATGAAAACAATTGAAATAAATTTGATGCCAATGGATTGACATTTTGTGTAAGCATTTATCGTACCAAATTTCATTGTACTCGGATGGTTAAATTGTGAGAAACGTCAATTGGTACACTGGGGCGAAACGTTGGCTATGTACATTAACAAATTCACAAAGAAATTTGATAAAATGGTCCGGCTAGCTCAAAACAGTTGCCAGCGTTTCGCCCCAGTGTACCAATGGGCTCTTCAGTTGGTTATGGTACACCTCACCAAGACGCGTGGCTAGTACATACTGTGAAGGCCGCTGCAAGGCACAAATGTTGCCACGAGCAGCGCCAATGTACTACGGAAGTCAAAACTTCCTTTCAAAAATAATGTTAGCTTACCTTGCTAATCCATATTGGAAATATCTGTTCCCATAGGAAACAGGATGTAAAATTGTCCGATTGAGCTATGTACATTAACAAATTCACAAAGAAATTTGATAAAATGGTCCGGCTAGCTCAAAACAGTTACCAGCGTTTCGCCCCAGTGTACCAATGGGCTCTTCAGTTGGTTATGGTACACCTCACCAAGACGCATGGCTAGTACATACTGTGAAGGCCGCTGCAAGGCACAAATGTTGCCACGAGCAGCGCCAATGTACTACGGAAGTCAAAACTTCCTTTCAAAAATAATGTTATGGATGTAAAATTGTCCGATTGAGCTATGTACATTAACAAATTCACAAAGAAATTTGATAAAATGGTCCGGCTAGCTCAAAACAGTTCCTATGGGAACAGATATTTCCAATATGGATTAGCAAGGTAAGCTAACATTATTTTTGAAAGGAAGTTTTGACTTCCGTAGTACATTGGCGCTGCTCGTGGCAACATTTGTGCCTTGCAGCGGCCTTCACAGTATGTACTAGCCACGCGTCTTGGTGAGGTGTACCATAACCAACTGAAGAGCCCATTGGTACACTGGGGCGAAACGCTGGCAACTGTTTTGAGCTAGCCGGACCATTTTATCAAATTTCTTTGTGAATTTGTTAATGTACATAGCTCAATCGGACAATTTTACATCCTGTTTCCTATGGGAACAGATATTTTCAATACCCTTTGGAACTCTGAGTAACAGTGTCTGCATGAAATTTATGACAGACCAGCTCCAATCCCTGCATTTAGTCCCTTTGGCACAAATCTACACCTTTTCACCAATCTGAACCAAAATGTGTATACTTAGCCTTTGGAACCCTGCGAGTAACACTGTTTACATGAAATTTCGGACAGACCACTCCATTTCCTGCATTTAGGCCCTTCGGCACAAATCTTCACCGTTTCACGGATCTGAACCAAATTTCACATACTTACCCTTTGGAACCCGACGAGTAACACTGCCTGCTTGAAATTTCGGACAGACCACTCCAGTCCCTGCATGTAGGTCCTTTGGCACAAATCTACACCGTTTCACCGATCTGAACCACATTTTGTACACTTACCGTTTGGAACCCCGTGGGTGACACTGTCCACTATAAATTTCGGACAGACCACTCCATTCCCTGCATTTAGGCCCTTTATCACAAATCCACACCGTTCCTCCTAATTGCACCAAATTTTACATACACTTTGAAACCCTGCTGGTAACACTGTCCACTTGATATTTTGGACATTTAGAATAACAAACAAACTGAACTTGAAAACGGAGTGTTAATGCCCTAGAACCATTCATGTCCGTAGTAGTGTAACTGTAAGAGTATTTTAATAAGTCTATTGTTGACTGGCCATTCGGGCTGCATCACGTCGCCCATACCAGTGTTCTGGTGCAGAATTGCGAAAATAGTTAAATCTTGCGCTGCTTATAAATTGCAGTCGCGGGGAGTAATTAGTACAAAAAGATTTCTTAGGCCCCTTAAAACAGTTATCATCATAAACATATTATGCCTCTGTATAAGTGCAATGGTGTTGGTGCAGTACATTGAGGTTATCAGCTGCAATAAGCGTTGGTGCTTTCAAATTTACCTTCATTTATTCCGAAACTTATCGTTGAGCGCTATGTGGCGATAAATAATACTATTGCTACTTCAGGAGCTCGGGACTGCCGAAATTTTCCAAAGTGTTCTGTTTATTTTCCTACGGCGCTATGCGACGAAAGACGACACTATTGGTCTTTACATTTCTAACAGACAATGAGATATAGGCCAAAGGCAGTGTCTTTTATTTCACTTACTCCTCCTTCTAATCATGTTAGAAATTTGTTTGTAAATTACATGTGTCAGTGCTGTAGTTAGTAAATAGCCGTTTCCCTATTCATTATTATCATTATTATCATTACGGGAAAATGATCTTATTGTTACGTCCATTATACTGTAAGGCTTATCGCCCCCACTACAACCACCACCACCACTACAAAAAGTTATATTTAAAAATATTTATTTTCTGTTAGTTTAAGTATCATGTGCCAGTTATGTAGTAGTCTTCATTATCATCCATAAGACAAATAAATGCACCGGGAGAAGCCGGGCACTACTGCTAGTTTTTATAAAATGAAAATAGGCTAATAAGTAAATAAATTAGTAAATAAAAAAATCAATCAATAAATAAAGAAGTAAAATAATAAATAAATAACTAAATGGTCCTGGGAATCAACCAGGGAGGAGTCAGTGTGACTCTGGGCAAACGAGAGTGAAATGCGCAATATATTGGATTCAAGAAGAGAAACCATCGCTAGCCTCTTTCACTCTAACTCCAACACGTAACCTACAAGAGGTGCCCCTGTTAAGCCGAGCAATCCAGTGGAAGGTTGGGTATCCAATCCCAGCGGGAAGGTGGGTCGGCGAGCCGATCAGTGTTGGGGGCTCCAAGGCTCACAACCTTGGCAGTATATTGGCCGGTGTAAAATATCACCGACCCCAGATTACAGTTTTTCAACTGTCTGTACAAAGTATGGAGGAAAATTCAGCAAATGCTACTACCCCAGGTGGTAACCAATCCACCATCGCTTCGAGCGATGCATGCGGGTCTTCGGATTCTGGGGAGCCTGCACCAACATGCTTGGCGGTATCGGAGACTCCAGGAAAGATCAAACACAAACATCTCAATTTCTTTGCTACCTTCAATGTGAATTCCCTTTTAAAGACGGGTAAACTGAAACATCTACTTGACACCCTTTCCAAGCATCAGATCTTGATCACGGCAATTCAAGAAACGAGGTTTACAGATGAACATGCTTTTGAGTCCCATGGTTACAGAATTTTTAAAGGTAAAGTAGGTAAACGTGTCATAAAAAATATCCCTCACCTTGGCACTGGATTTATTGTTAGCAGAAAAATTCTGGATTCAATCACAAATTTCACCTCTCCTAACAGCCGAGTCTCGACCCTTTCTTTCCGAAGTACAAACAAGGTCTATACAATGGTTAACGTTCATGCGCCGATTAATCAGGCAAACAAGAAAGATCCAGAAGGGACGGATAAATTTTGGGAAGACCTAGAGGAGATACTCTCTGAGATCCCTGCCAAGCACTCGGTTATCTTGCTTGGAGATTTCAATGCCCAACTCGGCAGAGAAAGATAATTCCAAAACATAATTGGAGATTACCCAGCTCACTGCAGAACCAATCGGAATGGAGAGAGACTTGTGGAACTGTGTAAGGCATTCAACCTTGTTATGAAATCCACAGCTTTCAAACATCTGCCAAGGAAACAGAAAACATGGACATCCCCAAATTCCAACCTTGGTGAGTTCCAGATCGATCACGTCGCTATTTCACGTAAAGCCCATCGAGAGATCCAGAATGTGAGGGTTCTTAGAAGTGCCAACCTAGATTCAGATCAAAGTTAAACTCATTCCGAGAAATACTAGAAAGGTCCAGCGACGAAAGATGAATAGGTTTGACTTGCAAAAGCTACAGTCTAATGATGAGTTCACTCAGAAGCTTGAAACACTGGATCCACAAAACTGGGAACAACTACGAGATGCCATAGTATCAGCAGCTAAGGAAACAGTCCCATTAATAAAACGCAGAAAGCATGCCTGGTGGACCAGTGAATGTGAGGTGGCAATAAGGCTCAGACAACTTGCATGGCAGAGATGGAACTCACAGAAGAGTGAAGACAACTGGGAAAGTTTCTTATGTATGAGAAAACAGGCTGCAAAAACTATTCGAGGTGTAAAACGTGCTTTTGACAAGAACAAGCTGGCACAAATTGAGCTAGACTTCAAGAAGAATAACACCCGGGATTTCTATAGAACTTTTAAACAGAATCTCAGTAAATATGCTCCACCTAGCCTACACTTCAGGGACCTAAATGGAAAAGTTGCTTATAATGACAAGGAAAACTGCCAAATATTGGCAAATTACTTCGAGTCTCTCCTCAACTGCGAGGCTCCAGAATCAACATTTCAGTTCGAAGACAATCCGTACGTACACCCAGATTCCACCCCACCCACAAAAGAAGAAATTAATCAGATCATCCAGTCACTCAAAAACAACAAAGCACCAGGTGAGGACTCCATAGTTGCTAAATTATGGAAGCATGCTGGCGACAAGGCTGTCGATAAGTTAACTGAGATTATTCATGAGATTTGGGAAACGGAGGAACTCCCTAGCAACTGGACCTCAGCTCTACTTCACCCTCTTCATAAGAAGGGTGACCGAATGGATGTGAACAACTACCGTGGAATCTCTCTCCTTACAATAACATACAAGATCCTCTCAAAAGTCCTTCAAAATAGGGCAGAACAACAACTAGATTCCCAATTGGGAGAATATCAAGGAGGGTTCAGGAAAGGACGATCATGTGCTGAACAGATCATGAATCTTAAGTCTATTGTTTCATATCTAAAGCTTAGATCTAAAGATTTTGTGGTGACCTTCGTTGATTTCAAGAAGGCATACGACTCCATTGATCGATTCTCCCTATTTCAAATCCTGAAGGAACTGGGATTGGACAATAAAACAAGAAAAATCATTGAGAAGACCTTGACTAACACCACCTCCAGAGTGAAATTTAGGGGAGAGATTTCAGAAGCTTTTGAAATCAGAACCGGGGTAAGGCAGGGAGACGGATTATCACCTCTGCTTTTCAACTGCGCACTTGAGAAGGTCATCCGAGAATGGCGCAAAGAATTGAACAACAATGGGTTCGTAAATGGAGTCAGATTGGGCTACAAAAATCTGAATCTGACGGTTGATTGCCTAGCCTTCGCAGATGACTTTGCAATTTTTTCAGATTCCCTTGGCACGGCAGCAGTGCAGATCAAGCAACTCAGCACTCAAGCTGCAAAAGCAGGCCTTAAGATCTCCTTTGAGAAAACCTTGTTTATTACATTAAACAAGCACCCAAAGAGCTAGACATAGGAGAGGGACGCATTAATCAAACTCAATCATTCAAATAACTATGCGAGTGGATAGAACCCAACACATCCGAGAAGGCTGCTTTCGAATCGCGCATCAGAAAAATGGAAATGGCATATCATCTAACAAAGGGTATTTACAACAAGAAATCAATATCCCTAAATGCCAAGCTGAGACACTATCAAACTGTCATCCGCCCAGAGGCTCTATATGCTGCAGAATGCCTTGCAATGCATAGGAAAGGACTTATGGAGAAACTAGAAGCTAAAGAAAGAAAGATTCTCAGGAAAATCTTGGGCCCTGTAAAAGAAAACGATGAATACAGGAGACGGCACAACCACGAGCTCTACACATGTGTAGAAAAAATAACTGATGTGATGAGAAAAAGAAGAATTTCATTTTATGGCCACATTTCACGAATGAGCTCTGTAAGGTTGACAAACAGGATCTTTACATACTTTCTAGAGAAGAAAACAAAGGGGGCATGGTTCACTGAAGTTGACAGAGATTTGAAAGAAATTGGGATTACAAGTGATCATGTACTGGTACGTGTAAAATTTAAGGTGAAACTTACAACTCACCGGAGTTTCCTAGAGAAACCTAAGCTCAAAACAGGCAAGAAGTGGACAGAAGAAAGGAAGCAACAACATGGAGAATTCATGCGGCAGTACTGGGCGATTGTTAAAGCTCAAAGCAGAAACCAGTTGAAATAACGTGGTCCTTAGTTGGCCGTAACGCAAGAATAATATAAATAACTAAATACGGTAAATCAATAAATTAATACATAATATAATATAATAATATATAATGACGATATAATAAAAAAAAAAGATACGAGCCTTACAGTAGTCGCATATGATGTGCAACATCTGACATGTTATCCTACTCGTATACTGCACAGCTTGGACATTCTTAAAATGTTAATTTACGCTCCATTTTCAGACTGGTACTATGATGAATGTATAGATTGAATTGGAGATATGCTACTGTCACACTTGTGGTGCAGCGGTCAAGCTGTTAGTCTCTCACCAAGGTAGACCGGGTTTGATTCCCGGTCAATACATGTGAAATTTTCGAATTGAAATGCCATGTCCTGTGGTTCGCATTCCACGTAAAAGGGAGGTACCGTGGATCATGATTGTGAGATTAACGGTCACGCAAAACTACAAGCATCCTTCCTTCCTTAATAATTCATAATAACAAAGTGACACACAACGTCGACTGTACTCGCAAATACTGTGAGCACACTCCTCAGTAACTATATCATTCATTATTCTCAAGACTCTCATACAATTCGTCGTAAACAATCAAAACATGCCTTCCTACAATCATGAAATGACCTAGTCTCAGCTTTTATTCCACTCATATACAGTAACAGCATTCTGTTATGCATTTAATATTTGACTAGCCTACTCAACCACAGTTTGACAATAATGCCGCTTACTTAAATGTCATTTGTCGTCTTTGTCCTACCCCATGTGATGTTCAACCATGAACGTGAAGCTTCATAAACTGCTCAATGACAAATGAAAGTAGGTGAAACATTTGCCACTGTGCTCGTCAAACCAGTGCCTGCTAAATGCACAGCCTACTGTATTGCCATTACATTCTCGCGCTACAGAGCACACACTGCCTTGTTTCCAACACACACATTTTCAATTGTTATTGTAAAAGGGAGTGTTTTACAGATATTGTAGTTTATAATACGGAACTCATTTTATTAGATGATTTGTAGCTTCCGCCAGCACTAGCCTAAATAAAGAATACGCTATGGATCAACTAGATTAATAGACGCGACACCGCTCATAACCTTAAATTCCTTATAAACAGGTCCTCTTCATTCACAGACCAACATGTAATTTCATATGGATTCTGTTAAAATGAGTCATATTGATATGATAAATATCGTTTAAAATGATAATCTGGTAGCTGGATCGATCGGTCGAGCGGGCAGTGCATACATCCGTTTTCCACCACTGCCAGCTAGTACACTTCCGTCCGATTGATCGAGCGGGCAGTGCATACTTCCTTTGTCCACCACTGCCAGCTAGTACACTTCCGTTTGATCGATCGAGCGGGCAGTGCATACTTCCGTTGTCCACCACTGCCAGCTAGTACACTTCCGTTTGATCGATCGAGCGGGCAGTGCATACTTCCGTTGGTCCACCACTGCCAGCTCGATCGTTCCAATCCACTTCCGTCCCCAATTTTCAAAATCACTCCCTCAAAACTATCCAGCAACCGAGCGGAAAGATGTTACACATCAATAATAATAATAATAATAATAATAATAATAATAATAATAACCCCTGGCACTACAGCCCGTGGAGGACCTATGCCTACCAAGCGACCGCTGCTCAGCCTCTTGGCCTGCAGATATTGGGGTGACGCGTGATCAGCGCATCGGGTCCCCTCGGTCGTGAATCTTTGTTTTCGTGATCGGGGTGCTGTCTCACTGTCAGACAGCTACTCAATTTTCCTCACGAGGCTGAGTACACCCCGTTATATAATGACGATATAATACTGCGAATGTCCACGTGTTCTAGACGCAGTCTCCCTTCTTTAAAGAAATTAACAACCAAGCACTTCTGCTGGAGTGCAAGTGTACTATAGTATCTCAGCGATGTAGGAACCTGTTGCTTTCAGATATGGCGCGCGATAATCAACCTGCGCACCGCACTTGAAGATCAATAAAACGTGCTGATTACATGTATCGCCGTCATCGCCAAGTATTTCATCAGTGAGTCATTGTAAAGGTTCGTCAGGCTGTGACGTAGTGGGTCAGCCAGGGAGTTCACTTAGGCGAGAGCAGGAAGCTGGGTAACAAGTAGGCTACAGCTGGTCGACTGAATGGAGTTTGTTACGAATCTCTTGATTCACTTCGGTGCTTTGCGGCATCGCTGTCATTGCAGCCCCATGCACAGTACTTCAGTGCGTGTGTGTGTGGAATCTGTCTGATTACCTGTGTTGTTTACCACCTCTTGATGGATGCAGTATTTTTGTATTTGTCTGTTGGCACAGGCTAGAGTAAAATGTGGCTTTTCACCTATGTCTCAACCTAATTCATGACTGTGATTATATGGAAGCTACTGAGGTATGAGTGCTGCTGAGCAATGGCATTCAGGGCATAGCTAGTGTCTATGGATGCTGTGAAAGGTTCTACTCATAGGGTCAGTGCTGTTGTTCTGACTCAGTGAGGAAAGTAATGGCAAACTACCTCACTCCTCGCCTTGCCTAGTACGCCTCATTATAGTGCTGCCTTGGGTTTTGTGGGTTTCTTCCACATAACCTATGATGGCGCTTTTTGAGGATCCAACCAACCTCCGAGCTTACTACATAACAAACATTGTGATGGCTGGATAAGTGTGTGTATTTGTAATTGAGGCTAGGATGTGAGTAGGAGGCAGTCGTGGCCTTGGAGTAGAAGTAGGAAACCACGGAAAACCACTTGCAGTATGGCTGAGGTGAGAATCGAACCCACCTATTATCAGTTCTACCTCAGGAGGCTGAGTGTACCCCGTTCCAGTCCTCACACCAGAATTAAATTTCTTGGCAAGAGGAAATCGAATCCGGACAGTCAACGAGTTGTTGATTTTTTCAAAAAACTTCAACATCGTGGTCATTTAGCCCCGTGTAGTTGGGTGTGTGTCTGTGAAATGTTTGTGTGATTACCTGTGTGTATATGTAATTCAGGTGATGATTGGGAAGGAGTCAGCTGTGGCCCTAAGTTAGGAACCATCCCGGAATTCGCCCGGGCCTCCGCGCTGTCAGCCTAGAATGCTAGCCACTACGCAACAAGGCGGACCTCAGTAAGAGAGGCGTTGCTGTTGTTGAATGGACAAATCGACGATGTCCTGTAAATCGCCCAGTGTTAATCGCACCCTGCACGGTCTCTACCTGTAGTATTTGCGGCTGATACGGACGAAACCATTGGTTGCTACTTGGTTAGACGACTGTCAGAACGAAACCATTGGTCTGGACGAAACCATTGGTCGTTACTTGGTTAGACGACTGTCTGGACGAAAATTACTGGTTGCACTACAAGCAAGGGGGTCTGGGGCCTAAGACTCAGGTTAGGGTTGTTTAGCATGTAGAACAGTATTGTAACGATGGCAATTTCTAGACCGGGCACGATTCACGCATATTTCTCAGTGGGTGCTATTTTCCCTGGGCACGATTTTCGTACAACCAAATCCACAAGCTTACTGCAATTTGAATATCGTTTCGCATAAGGGAATGCTGACAGTGCTGTAAGCACTCCATCCAGAATATCTTACGTGAATGTAGTTATAAGTAAAGCCCTGCGCGGATGCGGATATCCGCAAAATTTTTCGCCATGCAGATATAGTTTGCATGGCTTTGCGGATACGGAAGCGGATAAGCTGCGGGTACTGTTCGGAGTAAATTTGCGGATAGTTTTTAGAATACAATCCGAACTTGTTGAATATCATTACTTAGACCCGGATGTTTATGACATATCATATTTTTCCGTTATGTTTTTTTTCTTTCATGACAAATGTAAGATGATTTACGCTAATCTCATTTAAATTATGTCATTAAGCATAATTAACATTCCGAACTGAAAAGTGTTGCAATTCTGGCTGTATAACATTCATTTTAAGCATGGTGCTTGACATAGGTTGGTTGGTTCCTTAGTTTAGGGGATGCGACAACGTGGTTATGTAGCCCCGTGTACTTTGGGTGTGTGTAGAATCTGTCTGATAACCGGTGTTAACTGTGATGACTGTATTAGTGTGTGTATCTGTTTTAATTCAAGTAAGGACTGCAAGACATTCAATTTTTTCAAGCAGTTCCTACTTTTGCCGCCAAACGCCACCGTCAACGACCAACTAGTTAAGAATTTAGTTACCAGATGCCACCGTAGTCGGCTCTTGTCGACGAACGCAGGAACCTAAGAACGTTTAAGTCAAATGTTTAACCTATATATAATTTAGCTTCACACAGGTGTAATTAGTGGAAGTTCTTTAACATGTCATAAATCTATGACGTGGGACTCCAGCTTTACTTCTCCTCCGAAGGAAGGCATACTGACGTATTTTTAACGTTTTTAAAAAATCCAACGACTTCGGCCGGGTTTAACTTGAAATACATAGCCTAAGGAAACGACTTTCTCCTCAAAACTAATTGTGTTCCTTTAATATTTTATCTAATTGAAAATATTATTGAAATGCCAGTAGATTCGGATAACAAACGTGCAGATGCGGATAAAAGTTATGCGCATGCGTAGCGGATGCGGATAACAGTCGTGCGGATGCGGATAACAGCCGTGCGGATGCTGAGCGGTTGCTGATAACGTTTTGTTTATCCGCGCAGGGCTTTAGTTATAAGCCTGACTTGATGAGGAGTACCCACCTATTGATGACACATAGCACTTTAAAGGTCATTGCAGAGTTTTAGGAACTTAGGCGATGATTCATTGTTATCAATGTCTTATCATCTCTGATGATGATAATTGTTATTTTAAGGGGCCTAACATCGAGGTTATCGGCCCCTATGGAAGTATTTGCAAATGGAATGGCAGATAATTGTTTAACTCATTTATCTCACGAATTCGCTGTCATTTTACGCGAGGTCCTTTAAATATACAGTATTGTAACCTGCCTTCATGGCAATGCGCGCGTTGAGGCAGAGGCGTATATGAATTGTGTCCCATATAATATTTGCTTCTGAATTGAAACATTAAAAACCAATGTACTTATCATGTTCTATTGTTACTAAGCGACATGTGGCAACATTGCAAAGCCACCATGTTGGATTTGTGCTCACCAGGTTATTGAACGTCCTATAGGTGAGCTTATGTATATAGCTTCTATACACATACAATATTTCAGTTTGATTGCTGTCATAGATTAATAGATATTGAGAACAGTCTAAATATTTCGGATGGTCGCCATGTTGGATTATAATATAGACTATATGTAGGGCATAGAGTTATGTACTATTAGAAGACGATTATTGTGTACGTTATTATTTATTTAAATCGTTATGCCCAACTACGGAGCGCTTGAACTTATTTTGTACAATGTTCCTTCATCTTTTCTTCCCAACAGGCTATATCTTCATTCGTTCACTGTGTTCCTTTCTGCGTGCTTCTGTCCAGCCTGTATTTTTCCTTTATGTTTGTTTACTAGGCTTCTAAATTTTACTCTATCTGGAATGGTTTTCTCAGCAATACCCATTTCTTGTCGATCTTGAAGTATTTCTGTTAACCAATTGTTGCGGATTTTCAGGGTTAGCGATAGATTTAGAATTCTCTTTGTCAGCCTGTCGTTATCCATTCTGTGAAGGTGTCCGTAGAATTTTAATCATCGTTTTCTAATAGTATCTGTGATTTTTAGCCTATTTTCAATTTTGAAAAAATAGGCTTATGAGATCACCTTTTGTCCGTGTGTGTGTGTGCGCGCGTGTGTGTGTGTGTGTGTGTGTGTGTGTGTCCCTAATAAAAACTAAACGGCTGGAGCGATTTCGATGAAACTCGGTAAGTTCATAGCACTATTCCCGGCGACCTCGACCGTGCCCTTCAAATTTTGTTACGTCTCACCAATCCAACATGGCGGCTGTGCGAAATATTTCACTAGCATCCAATATCTCCGAAACTATTACCGATATCGCTCTGAAATTTTGTACGGTGATAAAAGGTACTGATACAAGTTTACTTATGTATATTTCACAAACCTGTAAAGTACAAAACGAACATGGCGACCAAGCGAATTTTGTAATATTTTAATAGACTTTTCTCGTGATTTAACTCTCTGAGCGCAGTGAAATGTAGTACAGTAAATGATTTTGCTGATTGTAATGCACTGCCATCTAATTTAATTCAATTGTTTACATAACCTCAAGATGGCGGCTGTGCGAAATTTTAAAATTAAGTTTTTATTTCTTGTGTCGTAATCATGCGATCGAAGTGAAAGTTTGAATAATGAACCTAGGCAATAATTGTCCTTGAATGGTAGATAACTCTATGGCCTATACATATAACAATCCTAAATGGCGAGCTTCCGAAATATTTAACGGTTCTCAATATGTATGAATCTTTTACAGCAACCAAACTGATTTTTTTTAATGTTCATAGAGACTATGAACATATATCCACCTATAGGACTTTCAGTAACCTGGTGAGCACAAATCCAACATGGCGGCGACGCGAAGTATAAATATTTAAATGGACGTTTCTCGCGAATTAACTATCTGAGTGCCGTGAAACGTTGCACATTAAATGCTTATACACATGTTGATCCACTGGCATTTAATTTATTTCAATTGTTTGCATAATCACAAGATGGCTGCTGTGCGTAATTTTAAAATCTCGTTTTTACTTCTTGTGTTCTAATCATGCGATTTAAGTTTGAATACCACACGTACACAATAATCTTAATATAATAGTACAAAAATAAAAATCCAACCTGGCGACCATCTGAAATATTTATACGGTTCTCAATATCTACGAATCTATTACAGCAATTAAACTGAAATTTTGTATGTTGATAGAGACAATTAACATGAGTAGGATATATGAAAATAGGCTGTATAGTTCTTCACGGAACTACTTGTTTTTCTGTGGATTGAAAAATTTCATGTGATCTCTTTTTCATCCAAATTCCATTTTCGAACTTTGGTCCTAGGATTTATTTGAGAATTTTCCTCTCTTGTTTCTCGATGCTTTTCATTTGTGACCTGCCCCCAATTATCAGTGTTTTGGATGCATACAATGCCTCTGGTTTGATGACTGTGTTGTAGTGTCGTAATTTTGCATTCTTTGAGATACATCTTTTGTTGTGTCTGTTCCATGTGATTTTGTAAGCCCTTTGCAATTTATCAATTCTTTCTTTGTTAGCTTCCTGATTTAACCCTGCTGGCTGAATAATTTCGCCTAGATACTTGAATTCGTCTACTTGGGAAATTACTCCGTATTTGGTGATTAGTGGATGATTGTGTACGTTATTGTTATTGTAAAAATATGCGTGGAAAAGAGTGAGGAATCTCAGACCTCTTCTTTCATATGGACGGTGTTTCATTCTTATACTAATGATGACAGTACTGTTTTTCATTGATTTAAGGGTGGGAATACACGGCGTCCTAACTCTCCACATGACTGGAGAAGCGAGGTCAGAAAAGCGAAAACTAGACTGCCCTTGGAGATCCCACTCACATTCACACACACACATGTCCTGCCCGCCCTTGAAGAGAAGCTAGGCCCAGCCAGGCTGTATGGCACGCTACAGCAGTTCGCCAGCAGAGGGCAGCATAGGCGACAGTGACGTCACGCGGTGCTCAGAAGGGGAAGCTCTATCAGTCGAGCCAAAGCGACAGCTCGGAGTGAGTGTGTATCATGCCACAGTGTGCCGTAGCAACGTGTCGCAATTCGCACAGGAAGACTAAAGGACGTCGTGTCAGATATCACCGCTTCCCAGCCGAAGCCGACGTGCGTACTCGCTGGGTTTCTGTCTGTGGTCGAGGCACCCCTAATTTCAACACGGCGACCGCACGCGTGTGTTCGTTACATTTTTCGCCAAACAGTTACGAACGTGATGTTGAACATGAGCTTTTGGGATTACCGCCGCGAAGTCGCTTGCGCCGCGGTGCAGTGCCGGATAGGTCTGTGCCTATTAAGTTGCCATCCATGATCGTTAACAAACCACAACAACTGAAGAAAAAGCCCGGCAGTTCGCCCCGGATCCGTTATGAATACGAGCCTGTGGAACCCAACTGTATCGACGTGCTTCTGGCGCTGGGTCTGACGCCCACCGCCAATGTTCGCCAAGATGGCGGCCTGTAAGTGTCTCTATCTCTCTCTTTTTATCTTGCTTCCCTCACCATCATCCTCTCTCACTCCCGCTAGTGATGGTGGTGGGGGCGGCACCGCGTGTTGCGGATTGTATAACTTGTTTGTATGTCATAATCCATTCACAATATTGACAGCGGGCAAGTGTATTTCATGTGATTCTCTCAAATGATACGTCTTATTATTAGCCTATTCATTTATTAGTATTATCATTTAATGTGTCGGCAGTTTTAACAAGTTTTCTGAGATTGTTGATTTTCTTGATGATACAAATTAAGTTAGTTAATTGCTCTATGCAGCACGGATTATTAATAATAATAATATTATTATTAATAAGAATTGCATGTACCGGCACTTAATATGGTTTCTGTAATTTTATTTGACAAAGATACAAATTAGTTAATTGCTTTATACAGTAGACCTACGAATTATTATCATTATTATTATTATTATTATTTTACATCGTTATGGCCGTCTAAGGAGCTGATCTTGTTTTCTTGTCCTCCCAAAATCTTTTCAACTTCTCGCTATGGCACTTTCTACGCTCCTCCATCTAGGTTCTTTTTGATGCCGAGAGGATTTAAGGGCCCCTTTTCAATGTTTTGCTCGGGCCGCCTTTGAAATACGTTGAACTATCACTATCCACTACTAGCTATTCTGGAAAAACAATGCCATTCTCAGAAGAGCATCTGACGCTCAGTCATAATTTTAAAAACAGGTTATCACACGAAATTCCACACATACCCAAGTACACGGGGCTGAATAACCACGATGTCCAAGACTCTCAAATGAAAGAACATCAATAAAACATAGTTTGTGACTGGCACTCATTTCATGGACTGACAGCTTATTATACAGCCTACGCCAAGAACGATTTTTTTTGCCAGACTTGGTCAGTAACTAAAACTGACTTATGGAAAGGAATATATTGTGACTTATGGAAAGGAATATATTGATTGATTTGTATCACTACATACTAATCAGTCTCTACAAACACAATCTCAATTCTGTAGTTTTGAAAATCAAACTGTTCTAAGGAAGGCCTTGTTCCGTCACTGCATTGCAGTGGGACCTCTTCGAACAATATCTTCAATAACACTTACACTTGTCCGACCAGGTTTTAAATAAAAATAAATGTATAATAAATAAAACAATATTCGCAAGAAAATGTAAAGAATCACTAACGGGCCATCATTGCTTACGGGCCGCCATGCATTTGCACCCCTTTTCGGCGGCCCTGGATGCAATGTTAGGGTGGTCTGAAGATTGATGGTTGTCAACTAGTTCTCTGAATTTAGATCTGTCCAGTACCATATCACTTGAGATGTCCATTTCCTGAAGGTCTTTTTCAACTACAAGTAGCCAGTTCTTAGCTTGCTTTGATAGATGGTTGGTTGGTTCCTTAGTTTAGGAGCTGCGACAACGCGGTCATGTAGCCCCGTGTACTTTGGGTGTGTGTAGAATCTGTCTGATAACCGGTGTTAATTGTGATGACTGTATTAGTGTGTGTTATCTGTTTTAATTCAAGTAAGTAGTTTCTACTTTTGCTACCAAATGCTACCGTCCACTACACCTTGCTGTGAACTTGGCTACTACTAGATGCCATCGCAACCAGTGCCTGGTGTCGAACGTTGGAACTTAAGAGCATTAATCAAACCTAACCTACACATTTTGACTTCACACAAGTGTAGTTAGTGGAAGGTTCTTTTTCATGCCATAAATCTAGGATGACATTGGGCCGCTGGCTTTACTTCCCCTCCGAAGGAAAGCATACTGAGGGATTTTAACGCTCTTAAAGAATCCGACGACTTCGGCCGGGTTTGAACCCGCGATCTTGGGCATAGAAGCTCAGCGTGGTACCAACTATGCCACTGATGCCGCTAGTTGAAATATAATTTCACTGCTCCTATTTTTTTTTTTCCAAATTCGAATAATTTTTCAGTGTATTGAATTTTTTTGCTCGTATAACAGGTAAACAGGAATTGAATTTCACTTTACCTAACTTCTATTCTACACCTTACTTACACTAGACTGTCTCTATGAAGTCGCAGTTTATCTTATTAATGCCCAAACAACCTAGCTCAAATTAGACCTATATTGGATGCGATGCATACACGCATCAAGTAGCCTACGCGGGTCTCATGACCACAATGTCCATATTCTCCGAAAGAAACTGTTAATTGAATTCTCAATGCATTATTGTTTCTTGTTTCTATTGTTATTTAAATTAGTAAGTTGGGCTATCGAGGTCATCAGCATCGTTTACTTATTAATTATGTGAATTCTATTGTATCTGTCTGTCTGTCTGTCCGTTAGGTAGTCAGCCCGAAGGCTGGTTGGATCCTCGAAAAGAACCGCCGTTAGGGTAGCCTATGTGAGTAGATACCCACAATAACCCAAGGCAGCGCTATATTGAGGCGTACTAGGCATGATGAGGAGTGAGGAAGTTAGCCATTACTTTCCTCACTGGGTCAGAACAGCAGTACTAACCCTATGAGTAGAACCTTTCACAGCATCCACAGGCACTGACTGTGCCCTGAATGTCATTACTAAGCACAACCCATACCTCAGTAGGTTCCATATAATCACAGCCATTAGTGAGACTGAGATATCTGTGAAAACCACATTTTACTCTAGCCTGTGCCAACAGTCAAATGCAAATGTACTGCATGCATCAAGAGATGGCAAACTGACCTTAAATTCAAAATTAGACCAGTATATAAAAAGAAAAATCATTTTCAATCCAAAAAGTTTGATACACAAAAATTAGCTACAGAAAATAATTTCAAAACACTTTTGGCCAGCAGAGCACCTAAAACATGGGATTAATGTTTATATCATGGTTGTTGTAACTTAACACGACCCAAAAAGCAAAACATGTGTTTATAAGCCCATTAAAAACTCCATAAGACCCAATAAAACCCAGCTATTTATAACTTCCAATTCAGAGTTTTGTTTTTCAAAAGGTCCACAAAGTGACGCAGTGGCTAGCATATTTAGCTGTCATCCCTGAGGTGCAGATTCAATTTCGGGCTCTGCAAATAAATTTAATTCTGGTCTGAGTGCTGGAACGGCGTTCACTCAGCCTCGTAAGGCAAAACTGACAAGAGAAGAGTTCGATTCCCTCTTTATCCATTTTGGAAGTGGTTTTCCATGGTTTCTCACTTCTACTCCAGACAAAAGGCAGGATGTTTTCTAACTTAAGGCCTCGGCCGCCTCCTTCCCAAACCTCACCTGTATTACAAAAATACACACACCACTACAGACACCACAAGAACGCAGGTTATTAGACAAATTCTGTGTGTGTGTGTGTGTGTCTGACACATACGCACTGGGAGGAATGACCACGATGGACAAGCTCCTAAACTAAAACAATAACAACAGTAGCTTTAAAAAGTTCGCGAAGAAGACCTGATGCACAAATAGACAATGCATTTAAAGTCTATTCAATTTCTATTTAATAAATGTGGAACGAAAGAGGAACAATGAAAAAACCATAACATAGGCTATAATAATAACTAGCGGACCCGTGCGAGAACTCTCGCATAATTGGTTGTGTGCGCCCCATGTGTACAGACTACCCGCCCAGCGCTACTGCTATGCGGGCAGGCCGCGGCACATTTTGGCAGGGGCTATCGTCTTGTTTATTTCTTTAATAGTTTATATAAAAAAAACGTTGACTTTTCAAGAAATGCAAGATTTTTCCTGTACCATTGAGACGATTTGGAAGATTTTGGTACAAACCACACCTTCTAACTCCCTCTGGTTTAGGAGCTTGAGTTTCGTGAAACATACACCTTAGCGTATTATATAATAAGATAAGGAAGGAAGGAAGCTTGTAGTTTAACCTGACCGTTAATCTCGAGATCATGAGCCACGGGACCTCCTTTTTACGTGGAATCCGAACCACAGGACATGGCATTTCACTTCGAAAATCTCACATGCAATGACCGGGAATCGAACCCGGACCGCCTTGGTGAGAGGCATACAGCTAGACCGCTGAGCCACCACGCCCCTCTAATAAGATAGCAGAGGGTAGAGAAAACAGATGATGCATTGTTAAGTTTGCAAGTCAACTCTCCCTCACAATGATTATGGAACTTTTACAGAATCTGAGAAATAAGGCCGCCTCGTACTATAACCGGCCCTTAAGTATAG
Source organism: Meconema thalassinum (assembly GCA_946902985.2). Taxonomy (NCBI): domain Eukaryota; kingdom Metazoa; phylum Arthropoda; class Insecta; order Orthoptera; family Tettigoniidae; genus Meconema; species Meconema thalassinum. Next base: position 247,933,719 of record OX336396.1, read on the forward strand.
CCAACTCAAGCAAATAAATACTATGCCAACATACGTTATCCTATATTGCTCGCAAACAGATTGCATTTTAGATAAGGAAATTGCAACTAATTGCGCTAATTAACTCATGTTATCAGCTCCAACAAAATACTTCACTCATACAAGGAGAAACATGACTGCTAATTACTTCAATGTTGTAATAGATCATTACATAGTATAAAACTGATGATGATTGAGTCTTCAGTCTTTTGACTGGTTTGATGCAGCTCTCCATGCCTCCCTGTCCTGAGTTAATCGATTCATCTCTACATAGCTACCACACCCTACATCCGAGGCAATCTCTTTAACATATTCTAACCTTGGTCTACCCCTACAGTTCTTGCCCTCGACCCTTCCTTCCATAACTAAGCTTGCTATTCCTGGGTGTCTTAGTATGTGTCCTACCAACCTAGCCCTTCTCTTCATTAGCAGTCGCCAGAAACATCTCTCCTCTCCCACTCGTCTTAATACCTCTTCGTTTGTAACCCTATCTACCCATCTGATCATCATTCTCCTGTAACACCACATTTCAAAAGCCTCAATTCTCCTAAGTCCCCGATTCTTGGATGTAACGGATAATCTCGAGAACCACTGGATGGATTTTGATGCGGTTTTCACCATTCTGTAAAGGATATCTCGAGGAGGTTCTCTGTAGAAACACATTCATTTATGACCAAAGGAAGTCGAGCAGTAACGATTTCAGTGAATCGAGTTGAAGAAAAACCTGCCGTCCGTGTGCCTTTTAAGCTTACGCTGGGTGAACCGTTAAAATATTTATATACAATGAGTGTAAGTATTGTTCAGCTTGGAAAGTTCTTTAATACATCGCCCACTATAAGTGTTTTCACGTTTTCATTTCTTCCAACAATCTCCATTCAGTGGAAATTTAAATTAGTATAATTTCGGAGCGAGCCTATCACCCCAGCTTCGGCCAGCATCAAACTGTCGATTTAAGACTGAAGAGAAGGGAATACATGTGTTTGCAGTTTCGCTGTTCACCTCGGGTTTTCTGATTTAAGTCTGGGATCTGCCGTCCTTGCGCCTTTTAAGCTTACACTGGGTAAACCGTTAAAGATACCGGGCGAAGTGAGGGCGGGTTGCTTGTTTTATATAAATCAACTCTCTCGTGGGTTTAACAGCTTAATTTAGTCTTAGGTCAGTTAAATATCGATCGATTACTTCGTACATACTGTATGCTGTGAAGAACCCTCAGCCTTCGCGGAAAGCAGCATATTCTACGCTTTTTCACGCCTTAAAAATGCGACACAAATCACTTTTCCTGTAAAAGAGAAAGAAAATGCCCTTAGTTAAAAATACTACGGTTGGTTGGTTGGTTCTTAAGTTTAGGGGCTGCGACAACGCGGTCATGTAGCCCCGTGTACTTTGGGTGTGTGTAGAATCTGTCTGATAACCGGTGTTAATTTTGATGACTGTATTAGTGGGTGTTTTCTGTTTTTTTAATTTAAGTACAGACTGCAACTTTGAATTTTTCAAAGAGTTCCTACTTTTGCGCCAAGCGCCACCGTCAACGACTACTAGGCTAAGTTCAGAACTTAGCTACTAGACGTCACCGCAGTCGGCTCTTGGCAACGAACGTAGAAACCTAATGCGTTGTTTACATTCTTAACCTATCCAATTTATCTCCACACAGGTGCAATTAGTGGAAGGTTCTTTAACATTCCATAAATCTATGACATGGGACCGCCGGCTTTCCTCCTCCTCCGAAGGAAGGCATACTGGGGGATTTTTAACGCTCTTAAAGAATCCGACGGCTTCGGCCGGGTTTGAACCCGCTATCTTGGGCATAGAAGCTCAGCATGCTACCGACTACGCCACCGAAGCCGCCAAGAAAAAATAAAATAAAAAATACTACCAAGTTTAGTTACTGTTAAATAATTTTCTGATTGTCTGCAACATTTGGATTTTTTTAAATTTTTAGCGCCGCTAACGCACAAAAGTCATTCAGCGGCCAGTGGATACCGTATTTTAAGTCGACCGCCTACTCCTAAAATGTTACCAAAATATGATCTTTAAACATTAACATTGATGACATTTGACAATAATTATGAAAATGTTCCAAATATGCATTTATATGCTCCATAAAATTCACCTAAAAATAATCAGGAACATTGAACTCCTGCTTAATTACAGATTTTAATGAAAATGCAGTCAAGGAAAAAGCAGGAAGCTCCGTGACGAACTAAATGCTCTACTTTTCTTGTAATTTAAGATTCATGCCAATGATAAATCTATATGGATCTATCTAGAATAATGACGAAATTAAGTTGGTAATATCGAAATTTCTAAATAGTTCGAAATACTGTATACCTGGCATAATGCAGCCTAAGAGAGCACTACAGTTGGCAGCCCTGGTGACTGAATGTATTCTTAGTTCCGTCTCTTAAGGTACAGAATACAAAATTTGGTTGATGTCCAATGGATAGCATGACCGTTACATGCAGTTAAACATTGGATCTAACAGCGTGCGTAAAATCATGTTGGCAACAATGTCATGCATGTATTGGTCAGAAATAATCTGACTTAACCTGATCTATTGTTGAGCCAATTTTGAATGGAACCCATTAGTTACTATAGAAGTTACATGCATTTTAAAATTGGGCCTATCAGCAGGCTTAGAATCATCTTGGCAGCACTGACGTATATTAGTTACTCCAAATTAATCTAACATGTCAGGTACTATACGTGTGCAAAGTTTAGAGCTATTGGCTTGCATACTTTCTGATATATTGATATTACGGTAACAAAAATTGAGACAGCATTTATTAACAGTTGCAGCCCTGGTTGCTCTTAAGAATACGCATAGTCATATCTGTTATAGTACACATAGCACATACCAAATTTGGTTGAAATCCAAATGATAGTATGGAAGTTTCATGTATTTAAATTTGGACCTCTCAGCAGGCTTAGTACCATGTTGGTAGCACTGATATACAGAGAGGTTAGTTTTCATGTATCGGAGACCCTCGCTAGCCCGCTCTCCCGCTGCGCGAGCCTGTCTCCCGCCACGCACTTGGCCGTAATCCGCTTCTTGGCGCCACAAGATTCCCTCCTTTGCAGTCTTCTGAGAGCTTTAACAGTGTGAGCTTCAGTTTAGTCAATTGTTCACGTGTTTAGTGCCCAGTGTGCTGTTCCAATGCGATTTTCATTACGTGAACGTGTGTACAGGAAATCTTGTGCGAAAACACGACGAAAATTCCGTCAGAAATTTCCAAACAGACCCGTGCCTAGCGTCAAAACAATAAAAGATTTATCAAAAATGTTCAAACAGTATATTACAGCTGAAATACAGTCAATCGGTGGTGAGGAACTTCCGAGAGTAAATGCCAGTTTCATTAAAAAAAAAAAAGTGCCAGCGATGTGTAGCAGTGCATGGCGAACATTTTCAGCACCAGCTGTGAACTATGTAAGTACAAATTCCTATACTCAATGACTCAGTGCCGGGCGGGCGCCGCATAACGGCAAAGTGCGTGGCGGGAGACAGGCTCGCGCCGCGGGAGAGTGGGCTAGCGAGGGTCTCCGATACATAAAAACTAACCTCTCTGTATATAAGTGACTCCAAATTAATATAGAATATCAGGTACTATACATGTGCATAGTTTAAAGCTGTCGGCTTGCATACTTTCTGATATATTGGTATTAGGATAAAATAAATTGAGAGCATTTATTAACAGTTGGCAGCCCTGGTGGCTCTTAATAATACGCTCAGTCATATCTGTCTATGTACACATAGCACATACGATATTTGGTAGAATTTGAATTGATAGTGTAGAAGTTATATGCATTTAAATTTGAACCTCTCAGCAGGCTTATAATCATTTTGGCAACACTGCCAGGTATGGCCTCCTGAAAATTAAACTGAAATATTATTATCTATACGTGTGCCAATATTGAAATAGCTCCCATTCATACCTTCCAAGATATCCAACATGGAGCTCAAATTTCAATTACGATTCTTTAGCAGTTGATAGCACTGACATCATTTCCAAATACGGTATTGAGATATTCAGGTATAGATCTTTACTCCTACCAAATTTTGTTTCGATTGCTGCAGCCGTTTATGAGTGATAGGGGGGACACACACAACCAGCCATACAGACAGACAGAAGGACAGAAAGACAGACAGAAGGACAGACAGAGACACATTTGCCTTGATCGATCTCATAAATTTACTTTTTCTTCATTTTTGCAAAAGTAGGCTAAAAATATGACATTTCCTAAACATCCGAACCTTACGATCACACAAAGTAAGTGATTGGTTGGTTGGTCCCTCAGTTTAGGGGCTGCGACAACGTGGTGATGTAGCCCTGTGTTGTTTGGGTGTGAGTAGAATCTGTCTGATAACCGGTGTTAATTGTGATGGCTGTATTAGTGTCTGTTATCTGTTTCCAATTCAAGTGAGGACTGCAGACATTTAATTTTCAAGTAGTTCCAACTTTTGCTACCAAACGCCACTGTCAACGACCAACTAGTTCTGAACTTGGTTATTAGATGCCACCGCAACCGGCACCTGGCGACGAACGTTGGAATTAATAGAGCGTTAATCAAATCTAACCTACAAATTTAGCTTCACACAATTTTAGTTAGTGGAAGGTTATTTTACGTGCCATAAATCTATGACATGGGACCGCCGGTTTTACTCGAAGGAAGGCATACTGAGGGATTTTTATCGCTCTTAAAAAAAATCCGACGACTTCGGCCGGGTGTGAACCCGCGACCTTGGGCATAGAAGCTCAGCATGCTACCAACTACGTCACCGAAGCTGCCAAAGTAACTGAACGGTGATTTCGTTTTTTTCCCCCTTTTTTGATGTGTCACATCTTTCCACTCGGTTGCTGGATATTTTTGTGGGAGTGATTTTGAAAAATGGGACGGAAGTGGATCGGACGGAAGTGTGTAAGACGCACGGGCAGTGGTACCATGTGGAAAGTTTATCACGTACGGATTACTTTGTAACAGCAGAGTATCAAGAAGGCAGTGCAAGAGTAGAAATATCAAGTAGGCAGTGAAGAAAAAAAGAGGGTCTTGGAATTGTTATGTATCATGAGAGTATAAAAAATAAAAAGATTTTTTGTGTGTTGATGGATAATAAAAACGGTAACAACTTCAAGGTAGGATAGCATGTCAGTGATGTTACACATCATATGCGACTACTGTAAGACTCTATCTTTTTATTTAAGTATCGGTAACTGTGGCAGTTACTATTATAAATTAACTATTTCAAGCAAGCTTTGTTTGTTTGTTTGTTTGTTTGTGTGTGTGTTTGTTTGTTTATTTGTTTGTTTGTATGTTTGTTTGTTTGTTTGTTTGTATGTTTGTTTGTTGTTGTTGTTGTTGTTGTTATTGTTGTTGTTGTGTAGACGCCACAAGGGCGCGTTCTGTTCGCCTGACTGCGCAGCGCTGGCGTAGTTTTGAACACTGGCCTTGAGTCGGCGAGAGATTTCGCCACAGCCCATGGCCACTTGTTCAATGTCAGGATGGTGCACACCGCTGTGCTGTTGAGCAATTTGCGTGCTGTTTGACACCAGCAGTGCACAGAGCTGAACACTGGGAGTGGGGAGCAGCCTGTCTACCGTGCAGATTGAATCACCGCAATTCTAAAGCAAGCTCGCACAATAGGGAGTTGCAACTTTGTCTTATACGGTTTCACACGTATCCGTTCATTCCGACCTGACGACTAAGGTGAATATTGTTTCAAGGGGAGTCAGCCATCCCTATTGGCATCGCCGTCTATAATTCTCAAGCCGTGCTGTTGGTAGAATTGGCAACACTGGGTTGAGTCTTTAAGTTCTATCACATGCTAAGTTTTGTTCATAAATATCGTTTATTTTGATATGACAGCATCTAAAAGCAGTTCGTATTAACTATTTGAACAACCGTGAATTTCCTCGTGGTAAATCAGACCTGCTGAAATTTGTAGAAGTCAGTATTTCCCGTTTTTAAGTTGTATGTGTAACCAATACCTGGTAATGAATTTAACCAACAAATTCTTCACTAATATTTCATTAAACTATTTCAGAAGCCTAGGAGCTGGCTGCAAGTCAAATTATGGCAGAACTATTAAAATAACTGGTTCTACTACTTTTTAATCAATTGCAGCGAGGTGGACTTTCAGTGCACAGTAATTTAATTTTGGTATATATCTTCATCTGGCGTCTATATTCCAGTGCTTTATGAACTGTACTCAGCTGACAAGTGCTTTTAGGTAGATTTCATTAGAAAGCAACCTATTTTTATCTTTGAATTAAGCGACCAGTGGAGTATTATTGTTAGACTGTCAACATTAAGCTTGGAGGCCTATTGTGACTATGATGAGTGCATCTGTGGACAAAAAGTAAAGGATTTATTATTTAAGGCAGTCTCTAAGTTCGTAAGAATAGTCTTACATAATTTTTCTGAGCGCGTCAAGACAGTAGTGAGCATAGCAGCAAGAAAAGGAAACTTGAGACATTGGGACATTGCGCTACAGTCCAGTCTTTTAATATTACCTTGTCGGGAATCGACAGTACATATCATGATCCTTTATTTGTGATATTTGTGTGTAGATTTAGAGGACGTTATGTTCTGTTGTATTTTCGGAATAATTTGGCGTCAAAATCTATGTGTTTACTCAGTGTTAGCAATTACCATGTGATTGCGCTAGGCCTCCCAGGTGACAGATGGGCGGTGTTGCCAAACCTCATGGCACGACTTGAGAATTGTAGACGGCGATGCTAGTATACTCATCATTAGGGCCCGGATGTTGATGATATGTCATCTTTTTACTGAGCTGTCTGAAACAATGCTGAAGTACATAGAAACTCTGGACGGGCCACCGCGTCTTCAAATATGTCATTTTTACTGTGCATCTTTTTGCATTTTTTTTTGCTATTTTTCCATTTTAAGAGCATTTTTTTAAGTTTGGTAAAAATTTTTGGTCTTATTTTAAAGAAATTGGCCTTTTGAGGTCATTTTTTTTTTTCAATTTAGTCATATCACAACTTTATATGAGGGAGTTACGTCTCTCAGAATTAAGAAGAAGTTTGTAGCTGATACAAGATAATTTGAAATATTGATTCCATTTCCTTAATCAACCGGGTGGAAACTAGTCTTAGCAACAATCGTGCCGAAATTGCTGCGGGTAATGCATCAAAACTGAAAAAATTGCCGGACAAAAACACCGGGTATAAAACATTATACAAAATCTCAGACATTCTTTCTGGTGAAAATTAACGCACAGATGGGACTGAGGAGGATTTAGCAGCAAACGACCTTCCTCACTTCAAGTACGTTCCGATCACATCAGTTGATGTTGAACGCAGCTTTTCGAGATATAAAAACTTGTTGGCTGATAACTGCAGATCATTTACATTTGACAACATCAGAATGATAGTTGTGCAGTGCAACTCAGACTAAAGTGAACATACTGTAGATATTTTGTTAAGTGCTAGAAATCTATTTTGATTGACTTTTCAGTTTGAGCAAGATGTCATTTATGAAAATTTTAAGTGCATTTCTTAAACTTTTTATGGCATCAACATCCGGGCCCTACTCATCATGTACTATTGTTACTAAGCGACGTATGGCAACGTTGCAAAGTGATGTGACGGTAGAGCGATGTAAACAGTGTGACAGTTTGCTCTGATCTTATCTGTAACAACATAACCTCTTATTAACTCTCCAGTGCCTTCGCTCTTATGAACCTACCAAGAACAGCAATAAGTGCCCTTGAAGCGTGTGACAAAAGTCTTTTCCCTAAACCTTATACCCTTATCAAACTTTTGGAGAATTTTATAACCTTTTCTTTAGTGAATATTTTTATTTCAGTGCTTAATTTCTAGCCTACTTTTCACATTTTGCAAAAAATGAGGAAACAGTATACTTATGAGATCGATCCGGGCAAATGTGTGTGTCTGTCCTTCTGTCTGTCTGGGTAAAGATCTATACCTGAATATCTCAATGCCGTATTTGAAACTGATGTCAGTGCTACCAACTGCTGAAAAATTGCAATTGAAATTTGAGCTCCATGTTGGATATCTTGGAAGGTATGAATGGGAGCTATTTCAAAATTGGCACACGTATAGATGATAATATTTCAGTTTAATTTCTAGGAGGCCATACATGGCAGTGTTGCCAAAATGATTATAAGCCTGCTGATAAGTCCAATTTTTAAATTCAGACTAATACGAGGGAATAATAATAGTGTTCAGTATCGTTTGCGGGATATACTTGCAGTGCATTAGAACCATACGGGATGCAAGCAGACACACGCGTTAGTTGGGCTGCATAAAACAATATTAGCAGGGGCAGCTGATTCACTCTGCATATGGCAGGGACCCGTAACTAACGAAAACGTAATTAACCCTTTGGATGCCGACCCCGAATAGGTCATCATATGCATAGAATGCCAGGCATGTTTCAGTGGATTGTGCATCACTGTTTAAAAAGTTTTATAAAAGCCTCAGTTTAAAAGATATGGAAATACAATTTGGTATGTTAGCTTGATATACTCCGAGGACTATAAACATGTGACTTACATTTGACAAAAAATATGTCATGGAATACTGTGCATAAAATTATATTTATATTTTTATAAAAATAAAAAGTTATGATTTGAAATGAATTGGCACATTGTACTCTAAATCAAAAGTGTATAAGTGAAGATAATTAATGTTAACTCATATTTAGGATCATATACGAGGCACGTCCAGAAAGTAAGTTCCGTTTGGTAATAAAATTAAATTGTGTACAGATACAGAAAAATTATTTATTGCACAACATTCTACACCTCTTAAACTACTTTTCCACATAACTGCCGAACTTTTGCAGGCATTTGTCATAGCGTGGCACAAGTTTTTGGATACCTTCTTCATAGAAGTTTGCCGCCTGTGTCTTCAACCAGTTGGAAACATCTTCTTTCAGCTCGTCGTTATGGTTGAAGTGTTGACCGCCAAGGAAAGACTTGAGATGTGTGAACAGATGAAAGTCACTAGGAGCGAGGTCAGGGCTGTACGGAGAGTGGTCAAACACGTTCCAGCTAAATCCCTGTAGGAGGTTTTTCGTCACATTTGTAGTGTGTGGTCGTGCGTTGTCGTGAAGAAAAACAACATCTTTTGACAGCAACCCTCGGTGCTTATTCTGTATTGCGCGGCGCAATTTCCTAAGTGTCTTGCAGTAAGCATCTGCGTTGATTGTTTGACCACGATTGTTGCTAAGACTAGTTTCCACCCGGTTGATTAAGGAAGTGGAATCAATATTTCAAATTATCTTGTATCAGCTACTAACTTCTTCTTAATTCAGAGAGACGCAACTCCCTCATATAAAGTTGTGATATGACTAAATTGGATCCTGTCATCAATCGCGTGAACCAGTTCTTCTGTAACCAAAGATGGACGCCCACTGTCGGACCCATCTTCTCACCATTGAATCACTCATCGCATTTTGTCCATACACTTCGCAAATTTGCCGATAAATTTCAATTGGTTTCACTTTCCTAGCATTCAGAAAACGAATCACAGATCTGATTTCACAAGCGGCGGGATTTTCAATCAACACCGACATTGTACGAGTAAACATGCACAACAACGCGTACGTGGCTGACAGCGCTCTCCAAATGGCGCACGTTTCTTCTCCTTGATACAAAGCGTCTACCGCGCATATGCGGAACTGCGCTGCCGCGGAACGTACAACTACTGTCGACCAAAGTATTATGTGTACTCGAGTTTGAAGGTTGTTTGTGAAGTAACCAATAGACCTACATAAAAACCAATACCATCAACATTTTCGTCGTTCTATTTTACGTTAGGTCATGTAGGTTTGGATTTTTAAATTTATATTTTAATATTTTTTATCGCAGTTGGAACACAAAAAGTGCACGCTTTTAACCGTGTTTCAACCATGCGTCAAATTTAAGAATTATTATCTCAAAAGCCTGTCATCTGATCGAATCCGAATTTTAACACAATATACATTGGAATGCTGTATAACTGGTTTATTAATTTCACAATTTTGTGTGTCCAAGAAACAAAGTTGTTATCATTGTTGTAAGGTAACTTTTTCTCGGCTCGGGGTGAATGGAAAATGTAGTTCTTGGTCGCTTTGTAATCGTTATACATCAAAATGTAATGCTGTATGACTGTGAAATACGTAAATTAATTCACTTATTTTATATAACTTTTCGATGTATAAGGATTACAATACAACCAAGAACTACATTTTCCAACCACCCCGAGCCGAGAAAAAGTTACCTTACACAAATGATAACAACTTTGTTTCTTGGACGCACACAATTTTGAAATTAATAAATCAGTTATACAACATTCCATTGTATATTGTGTTAAAATTTGGATTCGATCTGATTACGGGTTTTTGAGATAATAATTCTTAAACGTGACGCATGGTTGAAACACGCTTAAAAACGTGTACTTTTTGTGTTCCAACTGCGATAAAAAAATATTAAAATATAAATTAAAAATTCCAAACCTACATGACCTAACCTAAAATAGAACTACGAAAATGTTGATGTTATTAGATTTTATGTAGGTCTATTGGTTACTTCACAAACAACCTTCAAACTCGAGTGCACATAATACTTTGGTCGACAGTAGTTGAAGACACAGGCGGCACACGTCTATGAAGAAGGTATACAAAAACTCGTGCGACGCTACGACAAATGCCTGCAACATTTCGGCAGTTATGTGGAAAAACAGTTTAAGGGTTGTAGAATTTTGTGCAATAAATAATTTTTCTGTATTTGTACACAATTTAATGTTATTACCAAACGGAACTTACTTTCTGGACGTACTTCGTATACCAATTTATACTGTTATAGTAGGCCTACTTTGCAATTTATAAATTAATTTCCAAAAACATGGAACAAGTGGAGTGAAACACACCAACAGTGTAACTGTCAAGGAGAGGAATAGTGATCATTTGAGAGAACTGTGCCTAGTAGCAGAAACATCATATTCATCACTTTCACTAAAATTAGAGTCGCTTTTTATCTTCAAAGCGATCTAAAAGTTCCTCAATTTCTTCACCCGAAATAGGCCTACGTGATGGCATGCCTTCTTGCGACAAATGTACTATTTACAACTTTACTTAGTCCTAGATAAATTGCTACTGAACTATTACTACAGTAGAAATAATAGGCCTAATAGACTTAATGTATCACGATAAATAACTCAAATGTGTCAGTTAGAGCGTAAAATGATCAAAAATAAATCACAACACGCGGGCATAAACAAATGAGGTGGCTGCCATATTGGATCATAGACGTCAAGCGCGCGCAGACTATACACTCATAATGTACGAGTAAACAAGCAAAAAAATAAGCTATGTCAGTGCCATCTGATAACATACGAAGGAATTACAAACATTCTACCTTCTTACTACGTGATTTGTAGAGCAATCTAGCAACACACCGCATAACTACAACACATATAAGAGCGTGCCGATCGAATCGGCATCTTGGCAATTTTCGTACGGAACTTAAGTGCCAATGCATCGGCATCTTGGCACTGTTAGGGTTAACGCTGAGTTTTAGGTAACGTGGAAAAAAAATTGGAAAACTTGCATTGAGTCTAATAATTTGCACACCTCTGTACGTTTTCATTTGATTCTAATAGATGCAGATAGCAAGAAGAGTAAGTCGCATTTCACCCTTTACACTTCCATGAAGGTGAAAGTGATGTGTTCTGAAGTGACATTCTAAATTGAACTTTTTGATGCCTAATATCTTGCCACACATCGAACATTGTGCTCAACTTTCGATTAATTAATCACTAGCGGACTCGTGCGAGAAATCTCGCATGTTCATAAACCACACTTTTCCCAATAGGTTTATAATGAGACACTTAAGGAAAAAGGTTGTTCTTATTTCAACCAAATGATTATAGAACACTATTTATATTTCAGTTAGAATTCCAAATGCTACGTTCCCTAACTTAAGAAGGCAATCACTGAAAATTGGATCATCATAACACTCCCCGGTTATTCGATATTTATGAAATTATACAAATAGAGTACTCATTCCTTTGATTTACTGTTTCTGAAATCCATGCAAAATGATAAAGGAAAGACCTCAGAATGTTAAAATGACATGAAACAGGCGTCACAGTGGCCAAAATGTAAAGTGGATAGCAATTATGGAGCGTATTTTCCTACAGCAACAGTATATGCAAATCACACACATCGTACATTTTTAAAGTAATTTTAAAGAAATTACAGCTATTTATGAAATTAGAGTGCAATTCATCACTGATAATGTCTATTCTCTTTCATTTGAATGCTCATTTATCACGATCAGTCGCTTGTGAGCGCCGCAGGAGGGATTTATACTACTGAAATAATATATATCATACTCCCAATACAAGTTGAACTGAACAATAGAACGTCGCTTTACCGCATTGCTTTCACTAGCCGTCTTAAATACACCACGTACTGTACCGTAATGTATGATTAAATTAACAATACATTGTATGATGTAAGAATAATATACTCAGCCAGGTTCATTGTCATGGCCCTGATTCCAACGTTACTCCACTTGTCGCCATCTATTCTTTACAACACAAACTATACTGACCGGCAAAAAAGTGGAACACTTCAATTTTTTATGTAATTTCTTAATTTATTCCACTAAAATGTATCGGTTTTCCAATATTTGCATTATTCATGTAAATGTTAGATGGTTGGCTACAGAAAATACTGAAACATGTTTTACAACACGCTTTAACTTACAAATTTCGTTACATTTCACAAATCTAACAATTTTCTATTTTTAGCCTATTTTCAATTTTGAAAAAATAGGCTTATGAGATCACCTTTTGTCCGTGTGTGTGTGCGTGTGTGTGTGTGTGTGTGTGTGTGTGTGTGTGTGTGTGTGTGTGTGTGTGTGTGTGTGTGATTCGTGTGTGTGTCCCCCCCCTAATAAAATCTAAACGGCAGGAGCGATTTCAATGAAACTCGGAAAGTTCATAGCACTATAC